>CM057338.1:497587986-498219965 GCA_030015575.1 Agapanthus africanus
ATATTGATATTAGGCCATATCGGGCGATGTATACCCTTGATGATGCTATGTGCTGACGGTATCGGTTTGTACGAGATTGTCGATCTGTAGTCAGATCATGAGTATATTGAGGATATTAGTATTGTACTAGACATAGGTCAGTACCCTAGACTATGATCTTGAATAAAGAGGATACCAGAGGAATGGTGTGAGGAATATGATATTGACCCGTACCCAGATTTGGGGATGCCGTACGACGGATTTACGTACGAGCTATATCTTGATGATTGATCCGCACTCTTGACTTGGGATGGCTGATTGTAGATATGGTATCGGATATGATATTATTAAGGCGGGATCACCGACTAATATATATACAGGTATGTATATGGATCGACTCAGATGTTAGACGGTTTCCTTACCTGTAGTCCAGCTTGTTAGCTTAGCCCTTTAGTTTAGTTTAGTTGTTAGATTAGATTCGATTCTTACCTATTTCAAAAACTAACGAATCGTGGGTATTTTAAAAGACAGCCCAAGGGATCCTACGGATATTTCAAACGACGTATCTTTTCATAAAAACACCGTAGCCCCTATTTTCAAAACCCCATGATTCGTGTTATTTCAAAAGGCACCATTTGTAGGACTTATATTAGATTAATGCAGGTTAGTTACAGTTGCGTCTAGTATTCAGCTCCCGCTTATTATTGTGTTCGCTTCACATCGCATACTTATGTTATAATTTCTTATTGCAATGTTGATATCATATTGTTAGGACACCAGCACCATTACCGATGATGCGTATATACCACGTACACTTACTTGCCGGCTCACACACATCTTCATCGGTAATTGCCATGTCACGTACATCTTAGAAAATATTATTGCTTGACTTAGCTTGTTAGTTAGTAATTTGACATGATATTAGTGTGCCTGCCTTATATGCCAGCTTAACATTGTAGTTATTACTTGTCACTTCATGCATACTGTTATTCATTGTTATGCCTATATTCATGGTTTTTACATGCTATTGATGATTTGGATTCGGATTTCCATGAAATTTTCTGGATTTGGGGGGAAAACCGCAAAACTTATATAAACTGATTTCTCTCTTTTTAAATAAAAAGTGCGGTTTTTCCCATGATGTATGAGTCGTCCACCATGAGTTTGCTGATGGATTTCGAGACCCGATTCGAGGAGACGGATGAACCGTTTCGGGTACATGGTGGACCCGGTAAGGTACCCCGGGGCAAGAAGCGCGTGATGATGACGATGTGAGCCTGGCAGGGGAGCACTACCTACCAGTGATTTTACCCGACGCGTCGGATATCCGGAGGATACCGTCGTGGTCTTGAGATGGATGGTAGGGGCCGGTCTGGACTGACGGCGCCCTAGATATTGTGATTGAGACATTGAGATTTGCCTTTGAAAAGTCATAAACTTTTTTCGAGATATTGAGGTACAGAGACTGTGATACAGAGATATCGAGATATTGGGATTACGTTTTGTGCCGATGCTAGGCACTGTTTTATGCTGATTTCATTATGATACCTCATTTTAAAAATACAAAGAAAATCTCACTAAATTATGAAAACGGTTCTTCATTTACATGTATTCTGTTTTCATGCATTCATACCTCATTCATATGATATATTGCTACTTGAGGCACTGACACGGGCACATGAGATTACACTCGGGTTAGATATTTACCCTAGCCTTGTTATAGGCTACGTGTTATTCTTATATTTGAGGATATATTATGATCATTAACCTAGGTTGCGTTATTTATGCGATTTCTGTGCGTAGATATTTTTCTATTCACGAGTTGGCAACTCACCCCCGTTGTGCCCCAGTTTCTTGCAGGTTTGCCGTACAGGTTTCTTTACGGCTTGCGGGCATAGTTTCCTTCGGGTGATTTGCTAGTAGGTGGGTTTACTTGTATTGTACCCCCATTTTATATCTTGTATATTATTATTCTGTTGTATCTAGAAGTTCCATCAACCAAACATGTATTTATTTGAGATAGAGACCAGTGATGTTTATTCTTTCGACCTTAGAGTCGCGCGTTGTATTTCTGTGGTTTTCTTGTGGTTTTTGAGTTTCCTTTTGAATTTTGATCCTCGCCCTTGGCGTTGTATATTATATTGCTTGTGTGGTTGTGACCGTCGATTGACGAAGAGCTAGCTCCCGCTTGGGGATGCCTTTTTATTGATTTCGTATACTATTCATGTTGTATCCCATTTGGGGGCCAGTATTTACAAAGGAGACTCTGCCGAAATTTTCGGGAAATTTTTGATGTTTTTAAAACCGCCTAATTCGGCTTATGCTATTGAAACTACTTGCTTTAAGTTGGTTTTTCCTGCACTCTACATCTTTCTTGGTTTGGATTTCTGGGTTTTCGGTTTACTTAGATTACGTACGCCTCGAGACGTTCGCAGTTTAAGTGCCGGTCATGTTCCGTACTTTCGGGTCGTGACACTGGGTGCGGTGGTAGTACAGTTTTGTTGTATTTGTACATTTGATATTACGGGACGAGCGTCCGACATGTGGACTGCCGTCACTACCTGTTTGTATATTATTCTTTTGGGGCACGACCGGATTGAGGTCGATGTACCCATTGTATATATTTTCTTTTTTGTACGAGGATTACCCCACGGTGGGGTGCACGGATAGCCGGGTTCTAGAGGGCAACGGGCCCACATCTCATGGCGTTGAGACGGAGGGGCTTCACTCTAGAATTGGCGGGCTATTCGCCGCACTCGTAGGGGGTATAGGTTGACCCAAGGAGGGGTGCTCAAGTTACTAGATTCCGTGAAGTGCTGGGTGGTCCATTCACTTTATTGAAGGGGGCTAACTCGCTTCAGGTTTTGGCGGGTAACTTGCCGCGCTCGTAGGGGTCTAGGATTTCATTGCATAGGCTATTCACACGACCAGGGGAACGTCGGGTTTTCAGTTGTGGCTCAAAGGAAACCCAGGGCTCCCAGATTATCTGTATTGTTCTGTGATGCTTATTACTTTTCTGTGATGTTGCATTTTTCATGTCTGGGACGATTGTTATATATATTTATATATACTAGTAGATGTTGTATATGTTTTGCACCCACGCTAGCCCAGTCCCCGCTCTATCGTTAGTTAAGTAACCTAACGGGTGATGACGAGACCTAGTGGCGAATGCGAGTGGCATATACGTACATTTTATTTTCGTTCTTTTCTGGTGGGATTAATTGATGGGACTGTGTTGATTCTTATCAATGCAAGGAAAACAAACATATATATATGATGTTGTTGGAACCAAGATTTTTTAAAAAACTGACATTACAGACGTACGCTTTTGCTTTGCACAGTGGTATTCGGTTATGAATATCCAGCACCTCATTTGACGAGGCAAGGGCCGAGATCCCTTCATCGGGAGTGACCCCTTGAGTAAAAGTTTGCGTCAACGTAATAACTTTACTATAGTCGATTACTTTTTGCTTTGTATCGTGGTATTCAGTTTGGAATATCCTGCACCTCATTCGACAAGGAAAGAGCCGAGATCCCTTCACCGGGAGTGACCTCTTTAGCAAAAGTTTTCACCACTATATATTTATAAAAACCACTTGGATTCCTTCAACGATATCAAGTTCATTACGTTAAAGGTTTTTCGCCAAAAACCAGCCGTAGCCCTCCATCGTTTCAGACGAGTATTGCTTAGTATTCGTGCTGCGTATGTTGACCTAGTCAAGGCGTAGTGTTCTGTAGCTCTGTAGTACTTTTCTGCTGCATGGATATGCGATTGGTTAGGACAACCGTACGGTCATGTTGACCTAGTAAAGGGCTCGTACGGGTGGGTCTAATTAATCCAGGATAATGACGGGTTGAACTTGATTTGCGACTTATGATATGTTGACCTAGTTAAGGTCATAAGCCGCTTGGGGTAAAAACACACATCAGGAGTTTCAAACATATAGGAAACTTGCCAGGCTTGCGCATACCTTCTGGAGTGTGATGACGGTGTAGGGTTACTAGGCACTCTCACAAGGGTCTATAAGGCATCAACAATGTCCGATTTAAAATTTAGACGTGCCGAACAACCCTAACCAAGATCTTTAAACTAGAGATTAGGCGAAACAAAGCATGTTAAACACTTTAACATCTAAGAGTTTGGGATTACAACCTTTGTAGTCCGGTCCTTTACTTCTAAAGCTCCGTGTTGAGGTCCCTTCGCTGCGATCATCAAGTTCCCGAACTCTAGAGAGGCTCCACGAAGAGAATGATGCAAACTTGCTTCTGATCTTCGATAACTAAGATGATCTACCTTGAAGTTTCTTAAACACAAGCTCTCACTCACAAATGAAGTGAACACCCTAATCTAAATGGCTAGGATAGATTAGGATGATGAAGTAGGATTTTAGCACTCATTTGTTTTCTTAATCTCACTCAAATCCATCACAAAACCCAAAGCTAGAAAGCTTTGCAAGGAGGAAGAAGAAGAAGAATAAATAATAATCCTTTTGTGATGAATAATGAAATGTTATCATAATTACTTATGCAACCATGGTTGGTAATATAAAATGAGCTAACCTTTGTAGAGAGTTAACTAGGGTTGAGGGTGTGGTTTGGATTACAAAATATCAACAAAATATCTTAGCTCATGACAAAAAGAAAAGCTTCTAGAAGTTTCAAGAATGAGCTAACCCAAATCAAACCCTAACCTTGTTTAATCTCCACTAATCATGTTACATTAGTAATTATAACATGTTGCATTAGTAATTATAACATGTTTAATCTCCAATATTATATATCACATATATAATATATTTTGTAACAAAAGAAAAGAATACAATTAACATATATCGCATATATATCAATGTATTACCCGAGTAAGAAAATGAATCAATAAGTGAGCTAATATTAGTTAATGTAATTTAATATATCAAATATATAATTATACATTAAATTATCAAATCAACACTTGATCCAATAATCCGGTTATTTCATAAATAACCGACTAATATAATCTGTATCAGTTCATCGAATCAACACTTGATCCGATAACCCGGTTATATCTCATATACCCGGCCGATATCTCATATCGTAAGAATCTAATACGGTATCATATACACGTATTGTTCTTGGTCCCGCACATATCATATATGTGCTCCTACTCCGTTTTGCCTGAGCCAAGAAACCTCTGTGTAGGACTCTAAAGAATCGTCAATACGCCGGCAGTATGTGATGATCATATCAAACACCCACAAGCTGCAAGCGGTTAGCTAAACGTAACAGCCACCCAGGTATTAAGTGATCAGAAGATCAACAAGCAAGCCTGTACATTCTCCTGCGTATCCAATCAGTAACACTCCCGTACAGTCCGGTCTCTTCGTCTGATATGTCGCATATCTCGCCTAGGGGTGGTAAACGTCAGACCCCAGTAGCTTGATAAGTCGTGTCAGTATGAGGTCTATAACAGTTCGAGAAACTACTGATAACACTTACCAGTAAATCTCAGCAACCCTGGCCAGGAATTTCCAGTTATAGCCAATCGAACACAGCACAACATCAACTCCCTATACCGGGAGAGACGAATCCCCTCCTATCGCTCATTGCCTCCATGTGATTCGAGACTGTACCCAAAAGCCACCTTTTTGCATGCCCTCTTGGACGTGGTATGATGGAAATCAATGCACAGTGGGAATCACACAAGACTCTATGACGATCTCGGGTCTACAGACTAACCTGTACCAGTGTCTTCAGAGAACTGCCATCTGACGTGAGGTATAATACCATCTGGGAGTTCTCGGTGAGTCCGTCCAGTGTACCCAGTCTCCACTGAGCACCCGTATACCTTCTCTGATGTCAAACACCAATGGATATGAGATCATCCATCGCCCATCATATGGGTCAAGAAGCGCATACGCTAGTCTAGTCTGGTGTATCGATACCCTGTCTCGATACACCCTCGACTAGGAACAGTTATAGGATGTACTCGTCGACTACCGTGGCCCCACTTGTATGATCTCATCATAGTCCTAGTAGTCGAGTACATATCCTAAGTGCTTTATCAACATGTAACATAGAGACAATCAGAGTACATGTTAAGATAAAGTACAACCAGATAGCATACTATCATGTCGAGCAAGAAAGTCTTCCCTATATATGTCCAAGCATCCATTACAATATACATCATATGTACAGTAATGGCCTCTAAGGCATACATATAACTAACAATCTCACACTTGCACTAGGGCCATCTGTTATGGTATCACATACCCAACAATTAGCTGTGGTTGAAGTATCTCATACTCAACCATCCCATAAAAGTCTCTATTGGGAAAAAGGCCTTTGTGAGTGGATCCGCGCTGTTGTCCTCTGTGTCACTCTCCTAACCTTGATCTCCCTGGAGATCAACTATCTCCATGATCAGGTGATACTGCCTAAGAATTATATCTGGATTTCAGATGGGACGGGGGTTCCTTGGCATAAGCCACAACTCCATTGTCACACAATGGTAGGAACGAAGTTCATCTCATGAACTTATATATATCCAGACTGCCTCTTTGGTAGCATCCTTGGTAACGACGTATCTTGCCTTTAATCATCCAATAAGTCGCGGTATCTAGCTTGGAACTCTTCCAACATACCGTCCCTCCACTGAGGATAAAGACAATGCCTGCGACTGACATTCAGTCGTCCTTATTATCCTGGAACCATTCCAGTGATTCTCCTCAGGATCGTTTGATACCATCTCACCACAACTAGTGAGATTCCTAACATCCAATTAGATCTATCCCATAGATCCATAACCCTGGATTTAGAAGGTATCACCTTGATCCTATATGGAGAACCATTGTGATAAGAGGAGATTGACCGAGCGTAGCATAGGAAACTCCTTCCCTATCAAGAGTATGTCATCCACGTACTCTACGAGGATCACCACCATACTCTATACTACCTTTTTCTATATACAAGGTTCATCTACCATTTTGATGAAGTCAAACTCTTTGACTACCACATCAAAACAGACGTTCCAACTCCGCAATGCCTGATTTATCACATAAAACATCTTGCTCACGTTTCCGCTGCTCCCACTGTCTACGAAGCCCTCTGGCTGTGTACTTATAGACGCTCTCTTCCAAATCATCATTTAGAAAAGCAGTCATGACACCCAACCGCCAGATATCGTAGTTATGGTATGTAGCCATGGCAAGTAGGATCTGGATGGACTTTAAGCATAGCTTTGAAAGTCTAAACTTTTCCATATATACCAAGTAATCTTCTCAAGATATACTTGCTCCTAATGGGGATTTAACCCTTCAGATAAAGCAACCAAAGTCCATACTTTGTTGGTGTATAAGGATTCCATCTCAGATCGCTAAGCATCCAGCCATTCTTACAAAGTCCCACTCCTGATGGCCTGCTCGAAACTAGTTGGGTCATCATCTCATGATGCAATCCTCGCTCCTACTGTCATAGAGAAACCGAAGTATCTCTCAGGTGGGTGAGGAACCCTACTAGATCGGTGGAGAGGCTAAGATTCGTTGGAAACTATTGAATCCTTTGGTTCTACCAAATCATCAGCTGCAGTTTGTATAGCTGGAACTCTTTCCAGTTCTACCTCATGACCAATAATTTCTTCACAAGAAATTCCCTTTCACAAAGGTGGCATGCTGAGAAACAAAACATCTTTTGTTCCTCAGTTTGGTAGAAAATATTCCCTTACGAATGCTTGGGATATCCAACAAACTTCCACAGAGCTGACTTTGCCACGAGCTTGTCCGGATTATGCTTTTAGACATAGGCTGGACAACCCCAAATCTTAACATACTTATAATATGGGCTCTTCCCATTCCATATCACATATGAAGTGGTAGGAAACTGATTTGATTGGAACCCTATTCAATAGGTATGCAGCTTCTCAAGTGCATAACTCACAAAAGGAAATAGTAAACTCAGTAGTACTCATCATAGAGCGCACATATCACATAGGGTGCAATTGCTCCGCCCCGATATACCATCGTGCTATGGTGTATACGGAGGAGTAATGCTGAGAGAGAATCTCATTCTCCTTTAGAATAGTCCAGGATCTCCGTGCTCAAGTATTCTCCTCCTTGATCACATCAAAGGACATAATATTTATATCCGGTTTTTGGTTCTCTACTTCTAACTTATATTCTGTGATTTTCTCAAAAGTTTCGGACTTGTGTTTTAACAGGAACATATGTCTGAATCTTGAGAGATCATCAGTGAATGTAATGAAGTACAAAGAACCGGTCCTGGCATGTGTAGACAGGAGACTTTCATACATCAGCATGTATCAATCCCAAGAGTTCACTAACTCTTTCTCTGTTTCCAATAAACGGATCTGTGGTCATCTTATCTTTGTGACATGGCTGGCAAGTTTTTACAAGATGTAAATCCAAACTAATTTAAATATGCATATTTATATAACTTCAGCTAGTCGGATCGCATTGATATGACCTGGTCTACAATGCCTCAAGAAGGATTCGTTCATTTCTGAACTCTTCCTCTTGTGTGTGTTCTATACATTAAGAACTGTGATTTGATTTAGAACATCTATACTTTTAGATAACGTCCCTGATCCGATCAACTCTTGATATAGGAAATGTTCAAAACATTATCCAACAATACAAAATTATATCCTTCTTTACTAATAAAGAGACTGATATGATGTTGTATATCAGGTTCGGTATCTAATAACATTCGTTCAGAATCAATATATTCTGGTAATACAGGGTGATAACTACCAACAGACTTAGCTGCAACACTTGCACCGTTTCTATCTCATGAAACTTATCACCCGTTCTCAGTTCTCTACCTATCTGTAGCCAATGTAATAAATTACATTTGCGGGATCCTGATCCGGTATCTCATACCCAGGACGTAAAGGATACTGAGAAACAGTTTTCGGTAATGAACACAACCGAAGAAGATGCATCAACATGCACTTTTTTCGTTTGGGCGGCATGGGAATTCTGGTAATCCCCTATTTCCTGCTCTGTCTTATAACAATTATAAGTTGGAGCGGGACCAACGTTCCCTTGCGTAGTATAACAAGCGGGTTCGGTCAATACATCCGTATTTTTATCTTGATTAAGGCGTGACATGGTCGCTACCTGGAGAGAGAGAGAGAAGAAAACACTCAGCGTGTGCTTTTACAAGATTAGATTGGTTATCAATTTATCTAATCAGGATGGCTCCCACTGTTTTAGTCAAATCTTCCTTCAAACCCTAAAAGGAAAGACTAGGCGGGATTAATTACACCCTATAAGTTTGCTAATCTTTCAGCCAGGCCAGTGCCGGTACTTTGAGGGAGGTTCCCCGTGCTTTCGCACGGACCTAATTAAAGTAAACCTCATTTTCCCAGAAGCATAACCCCGTTGACACCTTTCTAGACACCTACTTGATCGGCTAATTGTAATGTGTAAAACTCTCCCAGGAGTAACTCTTACTCGCAGCGGGTATCGGGATCCAACTATCTCATAGAAGGTATGCAATCTCATTGCAAATTTCAACTCTTTGAATTCCCAATAATATTTTACCCCTAACCTCCTATGACCTTGACAAAGGCCAACAAACCATAGGATGCTAGTCAAGTTCAACCCGTCATTTCCTGATTGAATTAAACCCACCCGCACGACCCTTGACAAAGGCCAACAAAGTCGCACGACTACCCTAACTCAATCACATCATATGCATATACAGATAAGCAGTAATCAGCTACCGCACACTACGCCTTGACAAAGGCCAACAAACGCAGCACGAATACTAAATACTACTTATCTGAAATGACGGAGGGCTACGACGGGTTTTTAAGAAAATCCTTTACATAATGAACTTGATATCGTTGTAGAATCGAGTGATTTTAAATGGAATGTTTTTGAGGCCTTTTCTAGTTCTGCTAAAGAGGTCACTCCCGGTGAAGGGATCGTCGGCTCTTTCCTCATCGAATAAGGTGCAGGATATTTCACAAATATCACTATGCAAAGCAAAAACTATAGAAACAATCAAAAGACAAACCGTCTTTGTAGCATCTGCTAGTTTCGCTAAAGAGGTCACTCCCGGTGAAGGGATCTCGGCTCTTTCCTTATTGAATAAGGTGCTGGATGTTCTACAAGGAACACCGCTATGCAAAGCAAGAACTAGAGCTACCAGTTTTTAAAAAAGTTTCTACAACATCTTTAGGTTTCTTTTAGTTTCATTAATCTCATTAATGAAGTCCCATTTTAATATGCTTCACAAGCATCACATTTGAAACGAAATCTGCAATATAACGTATATCTCATATATATAATATAAACATTCGTCTCAGGCAGTAATATGATCTCATCACAGAACATTGCAGCAGAAGAAACA
The DNA here is from genome assembly GCA_030015575.1 of Agapanthus africanus. Taxonomy (NCBI): domain Eukaryota; kingdom Viridiplantae; phylum Streptophyta; class Magnoliopsida; order Asparagales; family Amaryllidaceae; genus Agapanthus; species Agapanthus africanus. The sequence goes on from CM057338.1 coordinate 497,598,319, forward strand.
TATATGAAATATTGGATATACTAGGAGGTCTGTGTTTTAGTACGAGCCTGTATAAAACACGGATTCCACGGTCGCGATGAATAGCCAAACCCATATCCCTAGACCCCTACGAGAGCGGCAAGCAACACTGCCAATTCTAGGGTTAGGAGACCCGGTCTCGACTCCTCGAGATGGTCTCCCACTGGACCCCAGAACTCGGTTACTTATGCTCCCTGCTTTGGGTCTACCTAATGCGGAAAAGTAAATAATATACAATGGTGACATCATCCTCATCCCAGAAGTGCCCCAATAAAAGAATATTACATACAAATGAATTTTACATGAATGAAAATAAAAACCCTCATCTCACATAAAACCCCCGGCTATTCAAAACGCGACGATCCAATATAACATATCACAGCAACACATAATATCTCATATCATCAATGTAAGCAAGTATGCGTATCCCGATTGTCGTTGATGTATAGCAACGAAGCCGGCGATACACCACATACTACGCTTACGGTCGCAAAAAAGAAAGTGTAAAACTACAACAGTTGGAATCCGCAACCTCCTTAGACATCGCATGCCTAACCAAATGAATTCCTTAGATATCGCATGCCTAACAATTATAAACCCCGCATTTTAGTCTCATTATCAAAAACTCTTTTCAATATCAAGTCAGGCAATTCAACAAGATTCCCGACATCTTGATCGAATACTCGTCGCAAACTTTAGTAGACGGCCGCACCCCCGATGCCGTCGACGAAGTGCACTAAGGCGGAACACCGCTGCCGCGAGCACCCGAACGGATGCTTTTGGCGACGGGGTTCTCCTACAGTCACTTGGTCGGGGCTATGGGGCGTGGCTGTTTATTAAGTTTACCCGGCGAGTATCCGCATACGCTACGTGATTGCGATGAACTTTTGATCACATCAAAATTCCGTGGCATCCGATCATCTGAGACTGAACTGCTAGATTTATAACATTCAAATTAGTTATCTAGTAACTACTTGTGGATTCCAAATATTGTATCACATTCCAGATAAATAGACAATGTTAAACTTTCCGATCGAATAATCAAACACCCAAGATTTCCCAAATAGTTCTCAACACTTGAAATTAGTTTAAAAACATCCATCACATGCCACAGTACCAATGGTCCAGCCGTAGAAGGGTCAAGCCAACGCCTCACATGTGGCAACGCCGTACTGCCCCAAACCCTAAGGTTCAAAGGTAGTTCAGACGGTCACATAATCGAGTTAAGGTTTGTGTTCTTCTAGAGGGTCCACCGCGTTACTTGCACGACTTAGAACGTTCTTAAACTACGGAAAAATCCAACGCTTGGAAATTTTCCGGCAGGGGAAAAAGTGAGTTATTGATATCCGTTCGAACTTTTTAACACGTTCTAAAAATTACCCGGACAAACTAAATGAAGTTATACTTTCCGATCGAATCAACGAGCTCCCAATATAACCCAGAAAACTCAACACTTGAGTAGAATTAAAAATTCCCAGAACAAATAGGAAATAAACACGAATTTTACTGTGCAAACCCAAAACCCTAATATTACTGTTCCGCCGCGGAACCGCCACGCAAGGCATGTCTTTGTCGCGGTTCCGCGGATCATTAATGGTATTAGTTGGTCGTTTTGCACAGTAACCCATCAAATCACCTGCTGATTTTTCTGAGCATTTTTAATATGAAAAATATCAACTTTTGAAAAAATTTCCAGAAACTAGGGTTTTACGGGTATTCGGAGTTCGATCGGACATTAAACTTCGTCTAGACTTCGCCTAAAGCTCTAGCTTGGTTTTGATACCACTGTAAGGTTACTAGGCACTCTCACAAGGGTCTATAAGGCATCAACAATGCCCGATTTAAAATTTAGACGTGCCGAACAACCCTAACCAAGATCTTTAAACTAGAGATTAGGCGAAACAAAGCATGTTAAACACTTTAACATCTAAGAGTTTGGGATTACAACCTTTGTAGTCCGGTCCTTTACTTCTAAAGCTCCGTGTTGAGGTCCCTTCGCTGCGATCATCAAGTTCCCGAACTGTAAAGAGGCTCCACGAAGAGAATGATGCAAACTTGCTTCCGATCTTCGATAACTAAGATGATCTACCTTGAAGTTTCTTAAACACAAGCTCTCACTTACAAATGAAGTGAACACCCTAATCTAAATGGCTAGGTTAGATTAGGATGATGAAGTAGAATTTTAGCTCTCATTTGTTTTCTTAATCTCACTCAAATCCATCACAGAACCCAAAGCTAGAAAGCTTTGAAAGGAGGAAGAAGAAGAAGAATAAATAATAATCTTTTTGTGATGAATAATGAAATGTTATCATAATTACTTATGCAACCATGGTTGCTAATGTAAAATGAGCTAACCTTTGTAGAGAGTTAACTAGGGTTGAGGGTATGGTTTAGATTACAAAATATCAACAAAATATCTTAGCTCATGACAAAAAGAAAAGCTTCTAGAAGCTTCAAGAATGAGCTAACCCAAATCAAACCCTAATCTTGTTTAATCTCCACTAATCATGTTGCATTAGTAATTATAACATGTTACAATATTATATATCACATATATAATATATTTTGTAACAAAAGAAAATAATACAGTTAACATATATCGCATATATATCAATGTATTACCCGAGTAAGAAAATGAATCAATAAGTGAGCTAATATTAGTTAATGTAATTTAATATATCAAATATATAATTATACATTAAATTATCAAATCAACACTTGATCCAATAATCCGGCTATTTCACAAATAACCGACTAATATAATCTGTATCAGTTCATCGAATCAACACTTGATCCGATGACCCGGCTATATCTCATATACCCGGCCGATATCTCATATCGTGAGAATCTAATATGGTATCACATACACGTATTGTTCTCGATCCCGCACATATCATATATGTGCTCCTACTACGTTTTGCCTGAGCCAAGAAACCTCTGTGTAGGACTCTAAAGAATCGTCAATACGCCGGCAGTATGTGATGATCATATCAAACACCCACAAGCTGCAAGCGGTCAGCTAAACGTAACAGCCACCCAGGTATTGAGCGATCAGAAGATCAACAAGCAAGCCTGAACATTCTCCTGAGAATCCAATCAGTAACACTCCCGTACAGTCCGGTCTCTTCGTCTGATATGTCGCATATCTCGCCTAGGGGTGGTAAACGTCAGACCCCAGTAGCTTGATAAGTCGTGTCAATATGAGGTCTATAACAGTTCGAGAAACTACTGATAACACTTACCAACAAATCTCAGCAACCCTGGCCAGGAATTTTCAGTTATAGCCAATCGAACACAGCACAACATCAACTCCCTATACCGGGAGAGACGAATCCCCTCCTATCGCTCATTGCCTCCATATGATTCGGGACTGTACCCAAAAGCCACCTTTTTGCACGCCCTCTTGGACGTGGTATGATGGAAATCAAAGCACAGTTGGAATCACACAAGACTCTATGACGATCTCGGGTCTACAGACTAACATGTACCAGTGTCACCAGAGAACTGCCATCTGACATGAGGTATAATACCATCTGGGAGTTCTCGGCGAGTCCGTCCAGTGTACCCAGTCTCCACTGAGCAGCCGTATATCTTCTCTGATGTCAAACACCAATGGATATGAGATCATCCATCGCCCATCATATGGGTCAAGAAGCGCATACGCTAGTTTACTCTGGTGTATCGATGCCCTGCCTCAATACACCCTCGACTAGGAACAGTTATAGGATGTACTCGTCGACTACCGTGGCCCCACTAGTATGATCTCATCATAGTCCTAGTAGTCGAGTACATATTCTAAGGGCTTTATCAACATGTAATATAGAGACAATCAAAGTACATGTTAAGATAAAGTACAACCAGATAGCATACTATCATGTCGAGCAAGAAAGTCTTCCCTATATATGTCCAAGCATCCATTAGAATATACATCATATGTACAGTAACGGCCTCTAAGGCATACATATAACTAACAGACGTGAGTGGCTTCCATCATGTTATCATGCGATGACAGTTGGATCCCGATTCCCACTGATGAGTTGGTTTACTCCTCGGGTGATCCCGACTAATTCTTCTTTCAGATTTGGAGGAGAATTTGAGAATACAGTGGGAGGTTTCCAAATTAGATAAAGTGATTATCCATTCTAATCTAGGTTAGAGTGCACGCTAAGTGTTTCTTCTCTGTCTCTCTCTTTGACTGCGACCATGACCCGACCCTAGACTATAACTCAGTGACCAAATTAACCGAACTTTCTTAAAACACTGGCTTTTGGATTGTCCAAGTTGCATACATCATTGCCACTCCTTCTTTTACCCTTTGCTTTTCTCCAAGAACACCCTGTATCACTACGTGTATCCACTTCTATTGGATAAAACCATTGTATGGTTATATACGAACTCGAAGGAACTTTTTCGAGGATGGTTTCCGGTTCTGGAGAAAATGAATAGGATTATTCAGTTGTCTTTTCTTTTTACCTTCTCTCAGGTTGTGAGGGCTCCTATGATTAGGAGACGGTACACCTATTACGCTTATTGGATAGTCTTCTTCCAAACCATAGGCAGGTGCCGAACGGTAGGGAATGAAGAAAACCAATTGGCCTAAGTGTGGTGTACAGAAGGTAATGAGTAAAGACAAATAAAGGGATTAGAAAGAGGGCAAAGTAAATTGCGATTGCTATTCACGACCAAACCAAGTCTTTTAACGCCACTTCTACTTCACCTTTGTATTTCTCCAGAACACACCGTATCACTACGAACTTCCAATCCTATTGGATAAATCCATCGTATGGTTATATACGAACTCGGAGGAACTTCTTCGAGGATGGATTCTGGTTCAGGAGAAATAGAGTAAGGATTATTCAGTTGTCTTTTATCATCACCTTTTCTCAGGTTGCGAGTACTCCTAGGATTAAGAGAGTACACCTATTACGCTTATTGGATAGTCTTCTTCCAAACCATAGGCTGGTGCCGAACGGTAGGGAAGGAAGAAAACCATTTAAGCCTAACAATGGTGTACAGAAGGTAACGACTAAAGACAAATAAAGGGATTTGGAGAGATGGCAAGGAAATATATGGTTTCAGTCATGAATCTGGATAATGGAAGAGACATTACTAAGAATACCAGGATACCCCTACAAAAAAATTTTAAATGTTTTAGTTTCAGCATGCGTTGTTAATTGAAAACTGATTTCCCAATTAGGTCCTTTCTCCAGGGTATGTATTTACCAGGTTTGATTCTCACATCTGTATGGTTTTATAGATGATGAGTGGGAGTAAGTTATTGGGAATTGGGTGATCATTCTCATTATATCGAAATTCGTTGTAATTAATGATATTTGAGAAAATCATCTGGGTACAGTTTTCAACCTACGACGCACAGGATTTGAGTTGTTCAACTCATCGGACTTATACAAAGTATTGTATGTTGTCCAGTGTCCATTAGGACAAAGGGGTTTTGGACCTCGTACAATATTCTGTTTACTTGTGACTTCTCAAGTTTAGGACAAGTGTTTCGTACAAATATAAGGTCCAAGTTTGAGAAGTTATAGGTACAAGAATAAAGTAGAGAACCAGGTGTCGCAAGTATCGGGGTTCTTCAAGGTAATCGAAGATGTAGATACTTATATGAGGTATTCAGTTGATAGTAATGGTTTTGAGAAACTTGTTTCTCTTTCAGATTACTCATAATTGGACGCACTCCTAAGTTGAGTAATGCTGATCAGCCTCTCCCATTTAGTTGACATGCACTAGAGACAGCTGCATGATTTAAATCTGGTTCTAATTAAATTAGTGCCTTTGTTTCTATATTAGATATATATAGAATCAATTTATATCTTAACGATGTTAAGATATAGGGAGTCGTCTGGCTGATGCTTAAAACCAGAATCCGGATAAACTCAAGGCACGTTTCAGTAATGGCTGTTTGTGGGTTATCCCGGGCTTTGACGAGGGTTAACTTTCTACCATCAAGAAGATCAATAGTGATATTGTTCTTGACTCGCCACAGTTTTAGTAAAATGGATTTTTTTCAGAAAACAGTAGTGGGAGTAGGGTAAACTGGAAGTGATTCCAGAACCACAAACGATTATGGAAAATTTAGTAGGACCTAAAAATTCAATCAGGATTGACATTCCATTAGCCACTCCGCAGATATGGAGGGTTACCTCAGGCACCCGAGAGGTACTTCGGTAGCCTCAAGGACGGTGACAGAGAGGTTCTTGTTTACCCAGACTTGACACTACTGTTGTTCCAGACTGTGAGACCCGGCAGGAGGATGAGTACAGCGTCATTCTAAACTAGCTTTAGAAGTGCACGTGTATATGACTCTGCCAGAGAGTTGTCGTAATCAGTGGGAGCAGTGGAAGCGTAGTGGACAAGTAGCTTGTGTCTATTTATAGACTAAAGCGGATATAGCGGAGATAGATCATCTAATTTTTGATATGACAGTCATAAGTTCTTTGACTTCATCAGAATAGGGGATGGATCTGTTAAGAAGGTAGTAGGGTGTGATGTCCTGATATTTGGATGACATACACAGAGTAGGAAGTGAAATTCCTATACTACGATCGGTTATACTTTGGTTGTCACACAGTAGTTTCTCCACATAGGTTATGGATATTATATCAGGCATTCTGGTTACTAGATTTATGGTTTTAGATCTAGATTTGGGTAGTGTCCCAATCTGGGTACTTAGACAGTATTCTAAATTTTTTTTAGAATGGACGGCTTCTGGCATGGTGGCGAACCTGCAGGTGATGGAGTCACCCTCTCTAAAGGTGTCTTACAGACTAAAGAGGAGAGGGATGTGCATGATTGGCATATCACTTGTTTAGGCAATTTAGTCAATCATGACATGTCAAGTACCACACCAGATGTTGTTTTTGCACTAGATATAATAAGTTGAGATATTAATCCAATCCTAGAAAAACGTTGGGAAGCAGTTTCTGGAACATAAGTGGATGTTCTAGGGATTCGATAACGACAGCCTCCTTCTGGAGACGATTATCAATTCAGGCTTCCAAGGTGACCTGGATGATAGAGCGACTGTCAGAGTTATAGTTTTCCATCTGACGAGAAACAGTATGTTGGACAGGTGGTTCAAGCGGATACTGAGGAAGGCATGGTGCAGTATACTGATTAAGTTCAGTAGACGATACAGTCTAAGAAATTTGCTGGATTTGGAGTTCATTTGTGAACTGGGTCCCATCAGATATCCAGAAATATTCGAAGACGGGTATTGCTCATTTCGGGAGATAGTTTTCTCCGCGAAGTTAAGATAAAGAGAGACATAGAAAGAAACACTGGAGCGGATCCACTCACTAAGGCTATTTCTCGAACGCAATAGTATTACAAACGGGGTTTGTGAAACTGATTAGTAGAGGAGTTGGGTGTTCGGTATCACACGGGCTGTGAGTATGCGAAATCCCAATAAATTAGCCTTAAGTGCAAGTGGGAGATTGTTGGCTATAGTGCCCTCAAGGCAATTATCATAGTCGCAGGTATGTGATCATGATAATTGAGCGAGGACCTATACCGATAAAATAGTCCTATTCGAGATGATAGTATGCTATCTGATTTGTCTTTATCATCATATGTTGATAAAGCCCATAGGATTCTTGCTTGACTGCCAGCATTGTGATGGCGATCACATACGTGGGAGCTGGGGTCTATAAGCACATCCTTAAATGTCCCTAGTCGTGGGAGTATCGAGACTGGGCATCGATACTCCAGTGTAAACTGGTGTATACTTATCTAGACCCTGACGAGAGGCGGTGGCCGGCCTCACAAGCCATTGGTGTCAGTTGTTCACCTAAGATAGTATACAGGTGCTCATTGGGTTATGAGTACACTGGACGGACTCGCCGGGAACATGCTAGTTGGTATTATATCTATAGTCAGATAGCAGTTCCCTGGTGACATGTGTACAGGTTAGTATGTCGACCTGAGATCGTCATTTGTCTCGTGTAAGTTCCCAATGTGCTTTGATTACTACCCTACCACGGCTCAAAGGAGTCGTGCAAACAGGTTTTAGTTGGGTACAGTCCCGAGCCATATGGAGGCAGTGAGCGGATCGTCGGGGATTCGTCTCTCCCGGTATTGGGGGTTGATGTCGCGCAGTGCACGGGTGGCCATCACTAGAAATCCTCGGCCGGGGTATGTGAGAATTACCGATCCAGGATCGATAACTTCTCAGGTAGTGATGGGTTTCATACCGACACGAATTATCGCGTTATTAGGGGTCTGACTTTATCCACCCCCCTAGACTCGATATGCGATACTCTTAAACGAACAGACCAGACTGTACGGATATTGTCACTGACAGGCTCAGTAGGGGTTTGGATGAGTTTGCTCGTCGGCCTTCCTTTCGCTCAATACCTGGGTAGCCGTTACGTACAGCTAGTGCCGCTGACGTGCTTGTGGTTAAACCCACTGCCAGCGTATTGGCGAATCCTTAGAGTCCCACACAGAGGGTTTTCACGGTTCAGGCAATATGGTGTAGGTGATGTATGTTGACACATACAGGTGTCCGATTGAATATGTGCACAGGCTGCATAGACTTTAATCGGACGGTTGATAATACTAGCGGCTTAGCATTAAACCAGATTGTTAAATCAAGTTTTGATTTAATAATTTACATATGTATTTATATATATGTATTCTAGTATTATTGCTCACTATTTATTTTCTCTCTTTGGCTATTCGTATTTTCGTACGAATACGCGTATGTGTATTTCGATACATGTACCTGGAAGCATTCCGTATTTATACAGAATGGTTTCTAGAAGATGCCACCTCATTATTGATTTTCTTTTGGAAAATCATTTTGTTTATAATGAGGTGGAAAAGGTGACATGGCATGGCATGGTCATTTGGGTCAAGGCATGGCTTTTTCTCATGTAGAGATTGGTATGGATTGTATTTGTTTAATGGAAATGAGAATGACTTTTTTGAGTGGACATGAGAGAAGGGGCCGGCCACTTTTTGGGTGGGATTTTTGCTCATTTGGAAAATGCATTTGGTGCTCTCTCACTCTCATGCTCAAACAAAAATACTTAGCCAATTTTCCATGCCATCTCTTTTGATCAGCTCTTCTTCATCTTCACTTGATGCTTACTTAAGCTCATGGTTGAGAGAAAGAATTATAGTGACACTATCCTACACCCCTACTCTCTACTACTAGCAATCTTAGAGAGTCGGTTGGTCCGCCTGGCGAACCTGGAGCTTGTGCCGTTTCCTTCAGGTGGATCATCGGAGATGGAGGAAGACCGGCGACCAAAGTCGATCCACATCACTAGGAGCTTGGAAATGGTTGAAGACCCGAATGACTTGGTTCATTAAGTATAACTATTCTATCTCTTTGTGATTGGTTTGCTAGTTTTAGGTTTAATGGTTTCGATCTTGGAAATCGGGTAATGATAGCGCCGGATTTTAGAAAAATTTTGTTCTGCGTTTGGCCACGGTTCGTTGGCCGGAGCGCTCCCATAACCCTCCATTTATACATGACGATCATTCTTGGTATCTGCTCAGAAGTCACAAAGTACATGGTATTTATATTAGAAATTATCAAAAGGTTTTGGTATTTACCTGAAATTTAGCATTTATATAGTCATGAAATATTAAACGAAGATCTAAATTGTCATATGATATTTCTTATAAAAAAAATTCAAATACTATCTGGATATTCAACTAAAGAGACAGAGTATTTAGAAAATTATTTAAATTATATTCAATAATTAGATTATTCATCATGCATAATATAAAGTATGTAATTATATTTTTTAATAAATTGCATTCAATAATTATAGTTCCATCACAACTAATAATGTATTTTGTGCTTATAATTCATACAAAACTAAAAATAAATGCTAACTCTATTTATTTTTATAAGAACCATAACGTTTATGACACAATCTATAAAAAATCCGATTAATGACGATTATTTTGAACTAGAAGAAAATAGTTATGTACTTTCTTTTATCATGTGTTGCTTTTATTTCAAATTGTAAGAACTTTATGTACCGTGAAATATGAATATATTGGATTGTCTTTGATCCCATACATTACGCGTGGGTTCAAAATCTATTATAATACATTGGAGGTTTTTTTTGGTATATTCCACTTAAAAAGGAATATTCCTTCAAAACCACTATTTTCTCAAGTTCTTAAATTACCCTTATATTTAATATGTTTTTTCAGTTTTACGATTGACTTTAGTTTTGCGAATTTTGTGAATTTGAATAGCAAAAATAGAATAATATGATTACATATGATCATTTCTTCTATTTACATTTAAATATCTCAATTAAAGTTAATAAATTAATAATCTGTATCCTCTTTTATTTCTTTTTAAGTTACTTAATATTTTTTGTTTGGCTGTTTTTTGTAATTTGTGCAAAAAGTAGAATTTATAGATGTGAAATATAAAAATTACTGGTGTTTAATTTTAAAAAATTCAAGTTAGCTTTTCTTCACAATTTGATATATGACATTTTGTAGTCAAGTTAAAGAGTAAAATATAAATGTAAATTTTTTTAACATTTATTAAAATAGGATATCTAGAGCAGATTTTTTTTTCAAACAATTTTAAATAAAAAAGTATATATATTGAAAACCAAATCTTACATTGGACCAAACTATTGATAGTATCACTCAGAGAATCATTTGGTCTTTTAGTATTAAGATTTAAAATCTCGTTGCTAGTATTAATTTGAATTTAAAATTGGTCATTTTGATCAAAATTGACTATTTTGGATAGTGACAAATAAAATTTTAAACCGTGACTCTTTACATCTAATGTTAACTGCATGGCTTCCAAAATTATATTTTTTACCGCAACGAAGCCCACCGGCCCCGTGTGCCCCCTCTTTGAAATACTAAATGGGAGATTCCGGATCTCCCCCCACAATCTCATATTTCCCACCATTAGGCTATATGCCCCGCACTTCCAAAATTATGTTAACTAGATAAGAAATTAATTTCTAAAGGTATATTTATAGTTTTATATTAACCATCAGAATATAAATATATGAAAAGACCCAAAGACGTACAAAATTATTTGGATCGGTTAGAAATGTTTTTCTAGTTTTTTTTTTTAAAATTTTACACGACAATTATTAAAGCATCATTTATACTAAGTTCTCTATTACATAAAATTAAATAACAACCTAGCATAGTAGCGTCAATGCAATAATTGGTTAAAAGTTGTATTATTTGAGTTATTTTTATAATTTTCAGCATTTTCATTTTCAGTTTCGACTGGATTAATTTTGATCGGATTAATTTTGATCCCACGCGTTACGCGTGGAGTCGACACTAGTTATAGGGCAAAAAGAAGGGATCTCCAAACTTAAAACCAATTTGATGATGTGGCGTATTTGCAAGAGAAATCAATTAAAAAAACTCTAAAAAATCAAATAAAATTTCATCACCGCAACTACCAAATTTAATGGATGAAATTTATTTCCTTTTTTGTTTCTCCTGATAAAACTACTCGTACTAACCCCTCTATTTTAAAAAAAGTTTTTTTTTTTTTACTTCAAGTTGGTAATTACCGCAATAGCTTTAAGTTGCTTCATTTTACTCGTTCCAAATTTTCCGTCCAAAGAAAATATGGCCGTTAGCTAATTTATAACATTGCAATCTATCCCACTTATAACCCCACGACTGTATCTGATAAAACCATCATTTCTTTCTTGTTCTTCCTTTTCCTCTTTCCTTTGATCTGAACCCTTATGCCTAAAGCAACCGAAGAACTATCCCCCTTCGTTTTCTGTTTTCCGCTTACACGAAGCTTGCAGTGACGCTCACATTCGCATTCCACTGTTTCACAGCTGGAGAATGTTGAGAAAAAAGATCCATATTTTAATGTAAATTGGAGTATTTGAAGAGTAGTTCCTAAACCCTAATTTTGATTGAGGCTCTAAATGGGAATTTTATATGAAGAAGAGTGAAGACAAGTTGGTTGGATGGTTTTAATAACTCTAGCCCGACTTTCTCTGTCAACTGGCCAACAGAGTGAGGGAAAAGGGCTAGGGGGGTTTTGAGAGCAGCTTTAAAGTTTTTAGGTAATTAGTAATTACTAAGTTTCCGGTTTTAGTAGTCAGCTAAGTTTTGGGTTTTTTTTTAAAAGTTAAAAACCCTTAAAAATAATAATTTGGTCTTAAAAAAAAATCTAATTTATTAAATACGCTGCAATGGATACTCTGAATTGCAAAGAGAGACTCTAAATTGATTGAATTTGGATCTCACAGGAATGTCTAGTTTTATCGATCGACGTGGGCGCCGACGAAGGGCTGGCAGGAGCGAGGCGGAACTCGGATCCTCAAAGAAACCCTAGCAACTTGCATCCAAACCCTAGCCGTAAGTGGTCGCCTGCACTCTGTCTTGATTGTTAGGGTTTTTAGGGCAACGTTTTGGGTTTGTTTCGGATATGTGATTTTTAGGTATAGAGAAAAGCAAGGGAACGGAAAGATGAGTGGTGATGTGCTAATTAGGAAGGAAGGGTGAGCCGAGGACTACAGGACCCCTCAAACTTGAGGGCCACGTCAAGCAAACCAGGGGTTCAAGGCAACAAATTACCTTACGCATGTGGCTCTGGAAAGGAGCCAATAAATGATCATTCAGCAAAGATCTTGCCAAAATCCAAAGGAGGTGTTAATCGCACAGATACTGTATGGTCAAGGAGTGGTAATACCCGAAAGATGAATTGGGAAATGCTCCAGGTCTCCAATACAGAAGTTGAGGTTCTGAAGGAAGTTTTCAACAAGCGCGCCATGGTTTTCACCGATGAAGAACTTTTGGAAGCTTGTGAACCGTGGAAGCTTTCTTTGGTTGGTAAAACCCTTTGGGTCGTCGAGTATCTCCAGAATATCTGAAGTTCGAATTGCATAAAAAATGGCAATTGATTAGTGAATGGATTTCGATTCCTGGCTATGGAGGATGGGTTTGTCATCGCGAAATTTGAAACAGAAGCAGATATAAGATGGGTTCGATCAAATGGTCCATGGATAATTGGTCGGCAGATTCTAGCTTTACAAGATTGGAGACCGGATTTTCGACCATCGGCTATATCCAAAGTTGCTCTATAGGTGCGTATGCCTAAACTATCAGTCGAATACTGGCATTGCCTGCTATTGCTACGAGTAGAAGCGGCAGCTGGTACCCCTCTAACCCTCGATGAGTGCATGGAGGCACTGTCGGAATCAGGAGAAGGAAACAAGGCGTTCGTATGCCCATGTATGTGTTCAAATAGATACAAATCAGCCGTTGGTGCCTGTTGTATGGGTAGGTGACGAGGACTCGGATTTTGACAACAATTTATATTTGAAAATATTGGTGTTGTGTGCTTCCATTGTGGCAAGTTGGGGCATAAAGAGACGGATTGCTTAAGTGTCATGCATGATAAGGTAGATAATATAGCATTTGTTACGAAGGAAAACTTTGTAGGTAAAGAAGGCTCCAATTTGGATGTGCAAGCCGACAAGGCGCAGTAACGAGGTGAATTGCCCGGTCGATGCAATGGTCGAGGATCGACAACCTAGTTTTGTGGTCAAAACAGTGAATACTGGTGCGAGCTCCTCGGTAGTAAGTGGAAGGGTGTATGGTCTATGGATTCTTCTTCAGGGGAAGAAAAATACGACTGAGCCACATGCTGTGACTCAAGAGATGGGTATAACTGATGCCACTGCCCAATCGAAGAATCGAGTGGAGGGGGATATTACGTGTCAGCCACCTCCATCACGATGAGTGGAAAGTAGTTGAACGCAAAACTCGTAAAAAACCACCAAAGCAAGTTGTAACACCCTAGAGCGGTGCGGTGTTCGGACATCATGGTGATCTGCTCTGTCCACACTCAGTGCGGTCTGTTGCGGACACATGGTGATCTGAGTGTGGAGCCGCTTCAGAACAATGGGATCGGGACTCCGAAGCACATTCCGAAAGAGAACCGAACTGCATTATAAATGTAATGATATCACCCTCAATTACGGATGCGTCTTTTGGATGAACCGGCACTCCGGAGTATGAAAAACTCCGTAGTTAAGCGTGCTCGGGTTAAGGAAATCCTAGGATGGGCGACATCCTGGGAAGTAGGCCCCTTTTCGAGTCCGGTTCGATTCAAAGGACAAAACCGTGTGGTTTTGGCCAGAGCGGACAATACCATCCGTACCGGGGAGTGAGGCAAGACACAAGTTAAGAATGATATGATGCATGGTGAGGCGATGGACCTGAAAAGTCTATGACAGGTGGTTCGGGGTCTAGATTTGATGTCCTTTTTATAATGACGAAGATCTTGCTCATACACAATCGAATCGATTTCCATTAGCGTCTGACAAGAATCGTAGAAAAGTTTATAAGGCAAAAAAGGTATTGTTACCACCCAGCAGGCAAGAGAAATCAGAAGAAGGTAATCCTTCTAATCCGGATTTGATTTCTCGTTTGGCTGATGTAGGTTTTATTAGTCCTTCAATTTTAACCGCAAGTATATAGCCTATCGCAGTTGTACTTGAGGTGTGTTGACCACTTTTAAATTAAGTTAAACTTGAGTTGTTTTTAAAATCTAAATATTTAAATGCAAAATAAAATAAAAGTTGGTTTTCAAGAGAGAAAAATCTAGGATTTTTATTTGCTTTATTTCTATAGTTGGTTTAAAAGATTCATCTTCTTTTCTAATCTAATTTTAATAAATTTCCATTAATTATAACCAAGTATAGGTTATATTTAAATTATAGACATAGCCTATCAAAATTATAATATCATCTAAATCATATTAAAACCCTAGTTTTAGTTAATTAGAAATAACGTAGTTTTAATCTTCCACAAAAAATATGCAGGTCCTGAGTCTACAATTAATATCTTATCGATTAATCTAGATCCCTTTTAACTATCTGAGTTGGATATCTTATAATTAAATTATTTTCTTATCTTTCCTAATTAAATTTCTAGTTTGTCAAACTTTCCTTAATCTAATTAGATTATTGGTGTTATCATCCTTCCCTAATTTTATTATAGACGTCAACTTTCATTATGAGATTAGTTTATTAGATGAAAAAAATATAAAGATGATAATTAAATCATAAAACATTCATCATAAACATAGAAAAGAAGAGATAAAAGATTACCCAAGCACAAAATAAATACAAACAAAACCATAGAAAAGAATTAGTTACTCATGTTTATAAAAGAAAAATAAATTTTATTCATAATCAAGAGTATTAATAATAGACTCGATCTCTTCTCCTTGAAAACCCTAAGTTGAATGCTATGAGAGAGATGATAGAGATATGAAACCTTAAGGCTATATAACTGTTTATATAGGGTTAAGAAAAATTAGAGAACAAGTAATAGAAGATACAAAAGAATACACTTTCTAACAATTATGATAATCTAATCTAATTGTTTTGTTGGATGCTGTTGTGTGTCTTTAGAATCTTCAAAAGATAAAACCCTACATCTCATATTAATCTATATGGAAAGACGATCGTGCCCATAAAAGATCTCATCGAACGGCCTAAAATCGACCGCTGATCTGCCGCCGCTGGGCTAGATTTTTTCTGTGGTTTTATCGTCAATTTAGATGATTTTTGAGTACATAAAATCTTGAATATCTCGTTGTATCTCTGTAGTTACGTAGATCTCCGAATTGATTCCAAATTTGGCATATAGATAGACATGTTGATTTGTTATTTTTTTGATTTGATTTTGTTTCTCCATCTGATTTATTGTTGTGATGACTGATTCACCTTTATTTGTTACAACCTTTGTTGATTTATAATGATATTCCCAATTTTTTTCCAAATTTGCAAATTGTCTTTTGATTTTCTAAATAATTCCTTTAAGTCTCTATTATACGCATGTAATCCTTCTTTTAGGACAATTTTCCGTCATTTTGCATCCAAACCCTGTTATCTGTAATAATTCACAAAAGATATCCGGAACAACATAATATATGACAATAACATGATAAACGGGTTAGAAAAATGTGCAATAAATTACACCTATCGTTGGCTAAAGGAATATTTGGGGTAGATTATTCCGGCCATAAAGGTCAACTTCCGGACAGTATGAAATGGCCGATTATGGATATCCGATTAAGCCGATTGTGGATTCCGGCCATGATGGGATCTCTTTTACTGCAAAAAAGGCTACGATGGATATAAACAATGAAAGTATGTGCTAGCACCACCACAAGGTTTATACCGGCATCAAGTATACAATTTAAAATTTTTTGGGATGCTAAGCTACACTAACCTAGAATCTAACTAGAGTATTAGGATTTAACATATGATAAAGCAAGAACTAATCTAGGTGATGGAGACTACAACTTTTGTAGACCAAGTCCTTCACTTCTATAGCTTCGGATAGTAGTCCCTACGGCTTCTCTTGGCTCCACTTGAAGAAATGCATGAGCTTGCTTCGTGATCTTCGAGGCCGAAGATGATCTACCCTGAAACTTCTCTTGTTCAAGCTACCTCTTAACTAATCATGCATTAGTGAAGAAAACACCCTAATCCAAATGGCTAATCTAGAGTAGGATGATGAAGTGGGTGTTTTAGCTCACTAAGAATTCTCACAAACCCTGGAGTTCACAACGCATGTGAGGATTAGGGCTTGGAGGATGAAGGAGAAGAAGATAGAGAGAGCTAGAGCAAATGAGCTTGCATAAGAGCAAAGAATGAAGAATGGCTCACAAATATCATTCACTCATTGAAGCATGAATATTTTTAAATAGAAAATATGCACCATACTTCAATAGCGAAGCCACACAAATAAAATAATGTATGAACCATGCTTCACAACCATGTCTAAAATATCTCCCATTCTCCACCTCAATTTCTATTTTCTCAAAATAGAAAATCCAAATATATATATATATATATATATATATATATATATATATATATATAATGAGAATATAAACTTTAAGTGAGCTTAATATTAGTTAGTATATAATTATATCAAATATAAATATATATCAAATTATTAAATCAACACTTGATTTAATAATCCGGTTATGTCATATATAACCGACTAATATCATTTATCTGTATATCACATTATCAAATCAACACTTGATTCAACAATCCGGTTATATCACATATAAGCTAATCGATATCAAATGTCGCCAGATTAAAATACGGTATCACATACTCGTATTTAATCAGGCTCCCGCACATATTAGCATATGTGCCCTACTTCGATTCGCTTGAACTAGGAAACCTCTGTGTGGGACTCTAAATACTCGTCAATACGCCAGCGGTAGGTAATGATCACATCAGTTACCCACAAGCCGTCAGCGGTACTAGTTGGACGTAACAGCTACCCAGGTATTGAGCGATTAGAAGATCAATAAGCAAGCTTGTCCAAACTCCCATGAATCCTATAAGTAACACTTACCGTACAGTCCAGTCTCTTCGTCTGATATGTCGCCTATCGAGTTTAGGGGTGGAATAGTCAGATCCCAGTAACTTGATAAGTCATGCGGATGTTTGGCTTATAACGGTTCGAGAAATTACTGATAACACTTACCAGTAAATCTCATCAGCCCTGGTCAGAGACTTATTGTTATAACCAATCGAGTATATCGCAATATCAACTCCCAATACCGGGAGAGACAAAACCCCTCCTATCACTCACTGCCTCCATATGACTCGGGACTGTACCCAAAATCCACCTGTTTGCACGACTCCTTTGAGCCGTGGTAGGAAGGAAATCAAAGCACAGTGGGAACCATACAAGATACTATGACGATCTTGGGTCTACGGACTAACCTGTACCAGTATCACTAAAGAACCGCTATTTGACGATAGGTATATTACCATTTAGGAGTTCTCGGCGAGTCCTGTTCGGTGTACCCATTCTCTAATGAGCACCCGTGCACAATCTTTGATGTCAAACACCAATGGTTATGGGATCAACCATCGCCTTCTACAGGGTCAAGAAATGTACACACTAGTCTACTCTGGAATATCGATGTCCTATCTCGATACTCTCTCGACTAGGAACAGTTAAAGGATGTGCTTGTGGACTACACAACTTCCAGTAGTATGATCCGCATCATAGTCCTGGTAGTCAAGTAAACATCCTAAGGGCTTTATCAACATGTATCAAAGATACAGTATGATAATACAAGTGTACATGTTAAGATAAAGAGCAACCAGATAGCATACTAATGTCGAGAAAGAAAGTCCTCTATATATATGTCCAATCATCCACTATATCATACAATAATGGCCTCTAAGGCATACATATTCCTAACAATCTCCCACTTGCACTGAGGCCAGTTGTTATAGTATCTCATATCCAACATCCCAAAAAGTCTCAAAATGTGTCTGGGGAAGGGCCTTTGTGAGTGGATCCGCTGTGTTGTCCTTCGTGTCAACTCTCCTGACCTTGATTTCCCGGCGAACTACTATCTCCCGGATCAGGTGATACCGCCTAAGAATGTGTTTGGATCTCTGATGGGACCGGGGTTTTTTGGCCAAAACCACTGCTCCATTGTTATCACAATACAAAGGTGTTGGATGCTCAATGAATAGAACCACACCAAGTTCAGTAATGAACTTCTTCATCCAGACAGCTTCTTTGGCATCATCATTGGCAGCGATGTATTCAGCCTCCATCGTCAAGTCTGCTATGGTATCTTGCTTGGAACTCTTCCAACATACCGCCCCTCCATTGAGGATGAAAACAAAACCCGAGACTGACTTACTCTCGTCCTTATCACTCTGGAAGCTCGAATCGGTAAAGGACTCTACCTGGAGTTCACCGTTACCATATACCAAGAACATCTTTTTATTCTCTCTCAAGTACTTAAGAATGTTCTTCACAGCTATCCAGTGCTTTTCCCCAGGATCCGATTGATACTTACTCACTATATCTAGTGTGTAAGCTACATCTGGTCTGGTACATAACATCGCATACATGATAGACCCAACTGCAGAAGTATAGGGTATCATTGTCATGCGAGCCCTCTCCAAATCAGTCTTGGGAGACATCTTTTTGGAGAGAGTGATTCCTGAACAAGCGGGTAAATTACCATACTTAGAATTTTTCATACCAAACCTCTTTAGTATGGTGTTTATGTACCTGGATTAGGACAATCCAAACATCCGCTTAGATCTATCTCTATAAATTTTTATCCCTAGGATGCATGAGGCACCACCTATATCTTTCATGGAGAACTTTTGTGATAAGAAGAGCTTGATCGAGTGTAGCATAAGAACATCATTTTCTATCAAGAGTATGCCATCTACGTACAGTACGAGAAAGACAACCTTACTCTCTACAACCTTTTTGTATATACAAGGTTCATCTTCGTTTTTGATGAAGTCAAACTCTTTGACTGCTCATCAAAACAGATGTTCCAACTCCGCGATACCTGCTTTAATTCGTAAATTGATTTAAGCAGTTTGCACACCTTTCGCTGCTCTCACTGTCTACGAAGCCTTCTGGCTGTGTCATTTACACGCTCTCTTCTAAATCACAATTTAGAAAAGTGGTCTTGATGCCCATCTACCAGATTTCGTAGTCATGGTATGCAGCAATGGCAAGTAGGATCCTGATGGACTTAAGCATAGCCACTGGAGAAAATGTTTCATCATAATCGACACCTGGTCCTTGACGAAATCCTTTAGCAACAAGTCTAGCTTTGAAGCTCTCAACCTTTCCATCTATACCAATTTTCTTCTTAAAGATTCACTTGCTCCCAATGGGTTTTACCCTTTCAGGAGCAACTTCCAAAGTCCATAATTTGTTGATGTACATGGATTCCATCTCAGATCGTATAGCATCCAGCCATTTCACAGCCCACTTGTGATGACTTGCTCAAAACTAGTTGGGTCATCATCTTCCATGATGCAATCCTCATTCCCACCGTCTATAAGAAAACCGTAGTATGTCTCAGGTGGATGAGGAACCCTACTAAATCTGCAGAGTGGCTGAAATTCGTCTAGGACTATTGAATCCTCCGGTTCTACCAAATTATCAGTTATAGTTTGTATAGCTGGAATTTCTTCCAGTTCTACCTCATGACCACTAATTTCTTTCATAAAAAAATCCTTTTCTAAAAAGGTGGCATGTTGAGAAACAAAAACTTTTTGTTCCTCAGTATGGTATAAGATATATCCATATGAATCCTTTGAATATCCCACAAACTTACACAAAACAGACCTTGCCTCGAGCTTGTCCGGATTTTGTTTTTTAACATAGGCCGGACAACCCCATATCTTAACCCGTTTAAGAGATGGTATCTTCCCATTTCATATCTCATATGGAATGGTAGGCACGGATTTGGTCAGAAATAGGTATGCAGCTATCTCAAGTGCATAACACCAAAAGAAAATAGGTAATTCAGCAGTACTCATCATAGAGCGCACCATTTCTAATAGGGTGCGATTCCTCCATTCCGATACTCCGTTGTGCTGTGGTGTATACGGAGGAGTAAGCTGAGAGAGAATTCCATTCTTTTTTAAATCATTTCGGAATTCCGTGCTTAAGTATTCTCCTTCCCGATCAGATGAAGGACTTTAATACTTTTACCCATTTGGTTCTCTACTTCGCATTTATATTCCTTGAATTTCTCAAAAAATTCATATTTGTGTTTCATCAGGAATACATGTCCGTATTTTGAGAGATCATTGGTGAATGTAATGAAGTACGAGTAACCATTCCTGACATGTATAGATATAGGACCGCATACATCACTATGTATCAGTCCCAAAAGTTCAGTAGCTCTTTCTCTGTGTCCAGTAAATGGAGTTTTGGTCATTTTGTCTTTGAGACATGACTCGCAAGTTTTATAAGATGTAAATTCGAACGGATTCAAATATCTATCTTTATATAATTTAGCTAGTCTTGTCGCTTGATATGACCAAATCTACAATGCCACAAGAAGGTTTCGTTCATTTCTGAACTTTTCCTCTTGTGTGTTCTGTATATTTAGAACTGTAGTTTGATTTAGAACGAATATATCGTTACACAATGTACCAAACCTAATCAACACTTGATTTAGGAAAATGTTCATAACATTTTTCTCTAATACAAAATTATATCTTTTTTATCTAATAAAGAAATTGATATTATATTGCACATCATTTTTGGTACGTAATAACAGTCGTTTTAGAATCATTGTATTACCATTTAGTAATACTAGGTAATATGCGTCAATTGCTTTGGCTGCAACAATTGCTCCATTCCCTACCTTGAGAGACATATCACCCTTTCCCAGTTCTCCACCTCTTCTTAACCCATATAACAAATTACAAACGTGGGATCCTGATCCGGTATCCAATATCCAGGATGTAGAGCATACTGAGAAATATTTCTCGGTAACGAACACACCCGAAGAAGATGCATCATCATGCTCTATCTTCGTTCGGGTTGCGTGGGAATCCTAATATTCCCCTATTTCTTACTCAGACTTATGATAATCATAAGAAAAAGCAGAACCAACGTTCCCCAGCTCAGTATAATAAGTGGGTTCGGTCAATACATCCATATTATTATCTTGATTAAGACGTGTCATGGTCGCTATCAGGAGAGAGAGAGAGAGAGGAAATCACTTTTGTGTGCGCTCTTTGCAAGATTAGATTGGTTATTATCTTATCTAATCAGGATGGTTCCCACAGTTTTTATCAAATCTTCTTTCAAACCCTAAAAAGTAAGATTAGCCGGGATTAATTACACCCTACAGGTTCGCCAATCGTTCAGCCAGACATGTATTGGTAATCCGAGAGAGTCTCTCCATGCTTTCGCATGAAACTAATTAAATAATCTCATTTCTGCAGGGGCATAACCCTGTTAACACCTTTCTTAGACACCTACTGGATCAGCTAATTGTAAAGTGGAAAACTCTCCCAATAGTAACACTTACTCGCAGTAGGTATCGGGATCCAAGTATCTCATAAAAGGTATGCAATTTCATTGCAAATTTCAACACTTGAAATTCCCGATATCTGGTTTTACCCCTAGCGACTTATGACCTTGGCTGTGGTCAACAAATCATAAGCGCTAACCAAGTTCAACCCGTCATTTCGTGATTGAATTAAACCCACACGTACGACCCTTAATAAGATTAACAAAGCTGGACGACTACCCTAATCCAATTGTATCATATGCGTCCGATAAACATTAATCAGCTACTGCACACTACGCCTTGACAAGGTCAACAAACGCAGCATGAATACTAAATAGCACTTATCTGAAATGATGGAGGGCTACGACTGGTTTTGAAGAAAACCTTTAGTGTAATGAACTTGATATCGTTGTAGAATCTAATGATTTGAAAATGAATGGTTTAAGCTCCGCTTTTAAAATCGAGTAGTTTTCAAAACAAACTGAGTGGGTTGTAGCATTTGCTAGTTTTGCTAAAGAGGTCACTTCTGGTGAAGGGATCTCGGCTCTTTCCTCATCGAATGAGGCGGTGGATATTCATCAAGGAATACCACTATGCAAACAAAGAACTAGAGCTATCTTTTTGAAAAATTTGATTCTACATCTTTAGGTTTCTTATCTTTTCATTAATCTTATTAATGGCGTCCCATCATTTATGTTTCCTAAATATCATAGAAGAAACAAAAATAGAACGTATGTTTATGCCATCCGCATTCGCCACGGGACCCCATCATGCACCGTTAGGTTACTTAACTAACGGCAGAGCGGGAGCTGGACTAGCGCGGGTGCAAAACATAAGCAACGTTTATTATATATATCATATATATATATATATATATATATATATATATATATATATATATATATATATATCATTCGTCTTACACGGTTATATGATCATATCACAGAACTCAAGCAGCAGAAGGTAACATATGAAATATTGGATATAGTAGGAGGTCCGTGTTTTAACTTTAGCCAGTAATGAAAAACACGGATTCCACGGTCGTGATGAATAACCAAACCCACACCCCTTGTTCCCTACGAGAACGACAAGCAACCCTTTCAATTCTAGAGTTAGGAGACCCGGTCTCGACTTCTCGAGATGGTCTCCTTCTGGACTCTAAAACCCGGTTACTTGTGCTCCCCGTCTTGGGTCTATTTTAATGCAGAAAAGTAAATAATATACATTAATGGTGATATCATCCTCAACTCGGAAGTGTCCCAATAAAAGAATATTACATACAGTTTTTACATGAATGAAAATAGAAAAACTCTCATCTCACACAAAAACCCCCGGCTGTTCAATCACGACGATCCAATATAACATATAACAGCACTTGGTGGTCAACGACAAAAGGAAAGTATTTAATTGAACATTTTATTCTATAGGAAATAGATCACCAAACATGAGATCGAAAGTACAGAGATTCATAAAACTATGAATAAAATTATCTAACTCCTTCCCTGCCTTCTCCACCATGTCAAAGCGGCGGTCTCACGAACAGTCGCTTCCCATCGGTCAGCACCGTGCCCATCAGCGAAGGCAGACATGACGACCCGCTGAGCCCGTATCTGGCTTAGCAGCTGAACAGAGCGATCCCTCGGAGCTGCGGTAATCACAAATGCCTCGTGAAAGAACTCGATCTTGTCCTCCGCGGTGTTGAGCATTGCCAGAGTCATCTCCGCCGGATGAGGGGGTATATCATCGATCACGGACAAGAAGACCATCCGGAGCCAAATGGAGTCGATGGGGAGAGGAGATCTTCTACGAGTTAAGAGCTCATGCAGCACCGTGTCTCAATGGTCATCCGTAAGAGTAGGGTTCACCAAGCGTGCGGCAAAGCGAGAAACAATTTTCTCGATAGGCACCTCTCATGGTTGCCGGCGAGCATGTGGACGATTACAAGCCATAGCTCTTCTTTGTTAAAATGATTATCTGAACATGAGAGAGAAGAGAAGCATTGCTTCAGATTATAAAGGGAGACATTTAAGTCTAGGCACAGAAAATGCTGTGCATGATGGAACTATTTCTAAGCTTTGGGAAAGAGAAGTTTGACTTAGGAAAAGCGGAGAAAGAAGGTGAAAAGACACCTTCAGTAATGAGGCAGCGTCCCACGTGCAAAGCACGAGAGCGTCAGTGCCAAGAGCGCCAGCGCTAAGAGTCAAAGACTCCGAGGCAGCGCCTCACGTGCAAAGCACGAGAGCGCCAGCGCTAAGAGTCAAAAGACTCTGAAGCAGCGCCTCACGTGCAAAGCACGAAAGCGCCCGCGCCAAAACTAAAAGTTCTCAACCCTTGGATCAAAGATCCGACGAAGATGATAAATCATCAAATTACCAGAATAAATTTTGTTGAGCAAATACATCTCAAATCTTTCCAAATAAGAAAGATTGTGCTCTGTGAATCAGAGCACCGTTGGATCAAAGATCCCATGGTGATTAAAAATCACCAAGATACAGAATAAATTCTGTATAGGAAAATATTTTCCCAATCTTGTTAAAAACAAGAAAAATGTCTTCTGTAAAACAGAAGCCCTTGGATCCAAGATCCAATGGTAGGATGAATTCCCAAATCAATTAGAGATCTCTCAATGAGAGATTTCCTTAACTAATTCAACAAATCAGCCTCCCCTATATAAAGGACCCAAGACTTCAAGTCTTGAGGACACGCAGAAAACCTCCCCATAAGTTCTCAAATCGAAAGAAGAAAAAGAAAAGAACCCCCCCTAAATTCAAGTTCTCAGAAAAGAAGGAGAGAAGGGCAAGCTTTTAGAATAAGAAATTTTCTTCAAGGTAAATAAAAAGAAGAGAGATCATAACATCTCCTCCATATTTGAGAGTTCAACTCTCACATCAGAAGAACTTAGTTCTTTTCCTAGATCACAGATCTATAAGACCAAGTCTTGCACAAAAAACAGAAGAGATCAAAACATCTCCTCACAAAAAGAAGAACTCGGTTCTTAGATCCATGAGACAAAAGCTCTTATAAACCGAGAATTTAATTCTCAGAGCACAGAACTAATCAGAGCTGCCAAAGAAGCGCTTTAGCGCTCCAATTTGAAAGAAGCACTTTAAGCGCTCCATGTCTGGCGCTCAGCGCCAAGTGCGCCGCGTGCTGCTCACGTGGGCGCTATTTTATAAGAAGCGCTTTAAGCACTCCAAGTCTGACACTCAGCGCCAAGCGCGCCACGTGCTTCTCACGTGGACGCTATTTTATAAGAAATGCCTTAGCGCTCCAAGTCTAGCGCTCAGCGCCAAATGCGCCATGTGCTCCTCACATGGGCGCTATTCTAAAGGAAGCGCTTCAGCGCTCCAAATCCGGCGCTCAGCGCCAAGCACACCACGTGCTCCCCACGTGGGCGCTATTTCGGAAGAAGCGCCTTAGCCCTCTTAGTCTGGCGCTCTGCGCCATAAAGAGTGTTCAACACTCAATAAAAAAACTAAAAGAAAGTGGATGTCAGTACCCCAATAAATGTTTAGCAGTATATGCACAGGAAAAGGACTATGTCCTAATAAGTGTCTGACACTTTATAAAGAAAAGAAGAAAGATGACAGAGACTCAGTGGGCTCAGCCCAAGTTAGCCAAACTCATAATCAACTGAGTCCATACGCTCTTTATTGGACTCAGTCCCAAACAAGATTATTAAATCTTTGAAGAACATTCACTGGTTCAAGGGTGCATCTCTCTACACCTCTGATACGTGTCGTTGTAATTCTTCAACGTCTTCAGAGAGGTGGAGGGTTCCAATAACCAATAACTTTTAGTGCATCCCCAAATTGGCTAAACCAGAACCCCATAGACTATGACGTCTTTAAACCTTATAGACTATGATGTCTTTAAACATGGAATATGATGTTCTTAAACTTATGGACCGCAATGTCCCTAAACTAAAACGATAGAGTCCAAATACTTTTTCGTTGGATCTAAATGATCCCAAAATCCTGTTGAGTAGATCTTAGTCTAAAATTAGACTAACGTATTCTCAACAAACGTTTGAGTTGACCTTAGTCTAAAACAAGACTAACGGTCCTTAAACCAACCCAAACCCAAATCTAAGAAAATACGGATTTGGACTAATCCACGCCCTATGGGCGACAACATAAATTAGTTTTCGTATACAATCCACGAGCAACCAAAAATAAAACAAACACACATGACACGAAGTGACCATCTAGAGAAGGAGAAAGTGGTTGCCGCTATGTGGTAGTGTAATTAACTGCAGGGGGCTTGCGCCTGCAGGGAAGAGCGTCCCCACAATCAAAACCCTCTCGTACACGAAGGGGAATCTGACGAAGTCTACTACAATGGCCGCATCTGTCTAAACCTCCGATATACGATGCCATAAATCAACTTGGCATCTTCGGAGAGGTGGACAGATAAAACCAAATAGCATCTGCCCTCAAATTCAGGCGAGACGTTTGTCTTTGCGTCTTTCGGTGGTAAACACTCGTGGCCGCGGTGTCCCGCATAAGTGCACTTCATTGACGGTATCGAGAGTGCAGCCATTTACTAAAGTTCTCGATGAGCATTCGATCATTTAATCAGAAATCTTGTTGAATTACCTGACTTGTTTTTGAAAAGTGTTTTCAATTCGAGACTTAAATGCAAGGTTTATAGGGTTAGGCATGAAATCCGGAATATATGATAATCCAGGTTTATGAAGTATAAGGATGATGTGAATTCTAATTATTGTAGTTTTCATTTCTTTTTTGCGACCATAAGTGTAATATGTAGCAGTATCCCCGATCTCGTTGCTATACGTCAACGACATTAGGGATATGTATATTTATTTACGTTGATGACATGTGACGTTATCGTATTGCTGGTTGATATGTTATATTGGATCGTCGTGATTGAATAGCCGGGAGGTTTTGGTTGAGATGAGAGTTTTTTCAATTTTCATTCATGTAAAAATTTGTATGTAATATTCTTTTATTGGGACACTTCCGGGTTGAGGTTGTTGTCTCCATTGATGTATATTATTTACCTTTCCGCATTAGGATAGACCCAAGGCGGGGAACACAAGTAACCGGGTTCTAGAGTCCAGTGGGAGGCTATCTCGAGGAGTTGAGACCGGGTCGCCTAACTTTAGAATTGGTAGGGTTGCTTGCCGCTCTCTTAGGGTCTAGAGATGTGGGCTTGGCTATTCATCACGACCGTGGAATCCGTATTTTTCATTACTGACTTAATTTAAAACACGGACATCCCAGTATATCCTATATTTCATATGTTTGCTTCTGCTGATTCTGTGATATGATTTGATCATATAACTGATTGAGACGAATGCTACTTATATATATGATATACTAGTAGACACTATATATATTTTGCATCCGCGCTAGTCCTGACCCTACCCTGCTGTAAGTTAAGTAATCTTACGGTAAAGACCCGGATCCCTGTGACGAATGCGGTTGGCATATATGTGTGTTTTATTTTTGTTTCTTCTATGATATTTAGGAAACATAAATGATTGGACGTCGTTAATGAGATTAATGAAAAGAAAAGAAACCTAAACATATTGTAGAATCAAATTTTTCAAAAAGGTAGCTCCAGTTCTTGCTTTGCATAGTGGTATTCCTTTATGAATATCCAGCACCTCATTCGATGAGGAAAGAGCCTAGATCCCCTCACCTGTAATGACTTCATTAGCAAAACTAGCATATGCTACAACCTACTCGGTTTATTTTGAAAACTACTTGATTTTAGAAGCAGAGTTTGAACCACTCCTTTTCAAATCACTAGATTCTACAATGATATCAAGTTCATTACGTTAAAGGTTTTCTTCAAAACCAGTCGCAGTCTTCCGTCATTTCAGATAAGTACTATTTAGTATTCGTGCTGTGTTTGTTGACCTTGTCAAGATGTAGTGTGCGGTAGCTGATTAGTGCTTATCTGCCGTATATGATACGATTGGATTAGGGTAATCGTACGGCCTTGTTGACCATAGCCAAGGGTCGTGCGGGTGGGTTTAATTCAATCACGAAATAACGGGTTGAATTTGACTAGCGCTTATAATTTGTTGACCATAACCAAGGTCATAAGTCGCTAGGGGTAAAAACAGATATCGGGAATTTCAAGTGTTGAAATTTGCAATAAGATTGCATACCTTTATATGATAGTTGGATCCCGATGCCCACTGCGAGTAAGTGTTACTCCTAGAAAAGTTTTCCACTTTACAATTAGCCAATCCAGTAGGTGTCTAAGAAAGGTGTTAACGGGGTTATGCCCCTGCGGAAACGAAGTTATTTAATTAGTTCCATACGAAAGCATAAAGAGACTCTCTCGGAGTACCAATACCTGCCTGGCTGACCGATTGGCGAACTTGTAGGGTGTAATTAATCCCGGCTAATCTTACCTTTTAGGGTTTGAATGAAGATTTGATAAAAACAGTGGGAACCATCCTGATTAGATAAGATAATAACCAATCTAATCTTGCAAGAGCGCATGCCAAAATGTTTTCTTCTCTATCTCTCCTAGTAGCGACCATGTCACGCCTTAATCAAGATAATAATATGGATATATTGATTGAACCCGCTTATTATACTGGGCTGGGGAACGTTGGTTCCGATCTATCTTATGACTGTCATAAGTCCGAGCAAGGGAT
The DNA here is from genome assembly GCA_030015575.1 of Agapanthus africanus. NCBI lineage: Eukaryota > Viridiplantae > Streptophyta > Magnoliopsida > Asparagales > Amaryllidaceae > Agapanthus > Agapanthus africanus. Next base: position 497,626,827 of record CM057338.1, read on the forward strand.
AGGGGAATGCAAGGATTTTCACGCAACCCGAACATAGAAAGAGCATTTCGATGCATCTTCTTCAGGTGTGTTAGTTATTGAGAACTGCTTCTTAGTCTGCTCTGCGTCCTGGGTATTAGATACCGGATCAGGATCTCATATTTGTAATATGTTATAAGGGTTAAAGAGAAGTAGAGAACTGGAAAAGGATGATATGTCTCTCACGGTAGGGAACAGAGCAATTGTTGCTGCCGAAGGTATCGGCGAATATTATCTAATATTGCCAAAGGGTAATACATTGATTTTGAACGACTGTTATTTTGTACCATCAATGATGTGCAATATCATATCCCTTTTTTTATTAGATAAAGAATGATATAACTTTGCACTAGAGAAAAATATTATGAACATTTTCCTAAATCAAGTGTTAATTGGGTTTGGTATATTGTGCAATGGTATATATGTTCTAAATCAAAATACAGTTCTAAATATACAGAACACACACAAGAGGAAAAGTTCAGAAATGAACGAAATCTTCTTATGGAGTTGTAGACTTGGTCATATCAATACGACAAGACTAGCTAAGTTGCATAAAGATGGATATTTGAATCCGTTTAAATTTACATATTATGAAACTTGCCAGTCATGTCTCAAAGGCAAGATGACCAAAACTCCGTTTATTTAGATACGGAGAAAGAGCTACTGAACTCTTAGGACTGATACATAGTGATATATGCGGTCCTATGTCTACACATACCAGGAATGGTTTCTCATACTTCATTACATTCATCGATGATCTCTCAAGATTCGGACATGTGTTCCTGTTGAAACACAAATCTGAAGCTTTTGAGAAATTCATAGAATATAAGAACGAAGTCAAGAACCAGACAGATAAAAGTATTAAAATCCTTCGATCTAATCGAGGAGGTGAATACTTAAGCACATAATTCCGAGATTATCTAAAAGAGAATAAGATTCTCTCTCGGCTTTGTTGGATATATATGCCCCAGAGTCCAGTATTGTATATGTATACATATGGATGCTAGGGATATGTATATACAGGACAATCTTGCTCTACATCTAAGAGAGAGAGGAATTACAACCTTTATAGTCCGTTCCTTCGCTTCATAAGATCCGAGTAGTAGTCCCTTTGTCGCGATCCATGATCTCCCGGACTCAAGAGAGGCTCCACAAGTCGAATGATCCATTCTTGCTTGAAGTCTTCCTTTTCGAAGATGATCTACCTTGAAGAATCTCAAGATCAAGCTTTCACTTCTCTAATCAAATATTAGTGAAGTGAACACCCTAATCTAAGTGGCTAGAATAGATGAGGATGATGAAGTAGGAATTTTGCTCTCTTTTGTTTTCATTTTCTCACTTTAAATCATCACAAGTCAAAAAGCTAGAAAGCTTTTTCAAGAAGGAAGAAGAAGAAGAAATTTTTTGTGATGAATAATGAATTATTGCTATGGTTACAATTGCAACCATGAGTTAATAATAAAGGCTTTATCTCATGTAGAGAATAAACTAGAGTTAAGTGTTTGGGTTGGGTTAACAAATATCTTCACAAAATATCAATCTAGAAAACAAAAAGGAAAGCTTCATGAAGCTTCATAAAAAAGCTAACCCAAAAGCTAACCCAAATCCAAAACCTAAATTTTTTTAAACTTAACAACCATGTTGCATTTGTAACCCTAACTTGTTACAATATTATATATCGCATATACAATATATTTTGTAACAAAAGAAAATAATACAATTAACATATATCGCATATACATCAATGTATTATCCAGTGAGAAAATGAATCAATAAAGCGAGCTTATATTAGTTAACGTAATGTAATATATCACATATATAATTATACATTAATTTATCGAATCAACTCTTGATCCGACAATCCGGCTATATAGCATATAACCGACTAATATAACATATACCAATTCATCGAATCAACACTTGATCCAATGACCCGGCCATATCAATTATACCCAGCCGATATCTCATATCGTGAGAATAGAATACGGTATCTCATATCGTATTATTCTCGGTCCCGCATATATCACATATGTGCTCTTATTTCGTTTTGCCTGAGCCAGGAAACCTCTGTATAGGACTCTAAAGAATCGTCAATACGCCGGCAGCAGGTGATGATCATATCAAACACCCACAAGCTGCAAGCGGTCAGCTAAACGTAACAGCCACCCGTGTATTGAACAATCAGAAGATCAACAAGCAAGCCTGTACATTCTCCTGCAAATCCAATCAGTAACACTTCCGTACAGTCTGATCTTTTCGTCTGATATGTTGCATATCTAGTCTAGGGGTGGTAAACGTCAGACCCCAGTAACCGATAAGTCGTGTCGATGTAAAGCTCATAATGGGTCAAGAAACTACTGATAACACTTACCAGTAAATCTCCATATCAGCCCTGGCCAGGGACTTCCAGTTATAGCCAATCGAACACAGCACAACATCAACTCCCTATACCGGGAGAGACGAAACCCCTCCTATCGCTCATTGTCTCCATGTGATTCGGGGCTGTACCCAAAAGCCACCGTTTTGCATGCCCTCTTGGACGTGGTAAGGTGGAAATCAAAGCACAGCGGGAATCACACAAGACTCTATGACGATCTCGGGTCTACAGACTAACCTGTACCAGTGTCACCGGAGAACTGCTATCTGACGATAGGTATAATACCATCCAGGAGTTCTCGGCGAGTCCGTTTAGTGTACCCAGTCTCCACTGACCACCCGTACACCATCTTTGATGTCCAACACTAATGGATATGGGATCATCCATCACCCATCATATAGGTCAAGATGCGTGTACGCTAGCCTACTCTGGAGTATCGATGCCTTGTCTCGATACACCCTCGACTAGGAACAGTTATAGGATATACTCGTTGACTACCCTGGCCCCACTAGTATGATCTCATCATAGTCCTAGTAGTCAAGTACATATCCTAAGGGCTTCATCAACATGTGATCACAAAACAGTATTTGTTAACACGTTAAGATAAAGCGAAACCAGATAGCATACTATCATATCGAGCAAGAAAGTCCTCTCTATATATATCCAAGCATCCACTATAATATACATCATATGTACAACAATGGCCTCTAGGGCATATACATAACTAACACGGCATGTGATGCTCTTAGACGAAGAGACCGGACTGTACGGAGATTGTCACAGATAGGCTCAGTAGGAGTTCGAACGAGTTTGCTCGTCGGCCTTCCTTTTCGACAGGTACCTGGGAAGCCATTACGTATCGCTAGTGCCGCTGACATGCTTGTGGTTAAACCCACTGCCAGCGTACTGTTGAGTCTTTAGAGTCCTATACAGAGGGTTTCCCTGCTTCGGGCAAAACGATGTAGATGTCGTATGGTTTTACGGCAGGGTTCGATCACATATATACACTTATGCACGTATGATGTTTGGGCAGATAATACTAGCGGGTTTTGGTTTAAGCCGGATTCTAGTATTATATTCTTGAATTATTTTGTCTCTTTGTATTCGTATTTTTTGGAATACGAATACGGGTATGTATATACGATGAGGGGCATTCTTGTAATTGTACAAGATACTTCTAGAAGAAGACATCTCATTATTTAGATTTACCATTTTTGATAATGGATTAATGAGGTGGAGAAATGATGTGCGCATTTTCATTAAATGAAGCATGGCTAGCTTGATGACTCATTACATGACTCATGGTTTACCATTCTTCCATGGTTGATATTTTGTGAAGATATTTTTTTGCTTCCATTATTATCTCATTCACTTGGCCATTCTTCATTTTTTTTCTAGCTCACTCTATACTCTCATCTTCTCCTTGCTCTCTTCTTCTAATACTAACCCTAATTGTCTCATAAGTTGAGAAACCTAGGATTAGTAAGACAAAGCATTCCATAATCACTCTCTACACACTCTAGTCTACTTAGATTAGCAAGCTAAATATTCTAGTTACCTCAATTAGGAGGTAGGAGCTCTTAGTTGGCACTCTCGGGTGGATCATCATTGACACGAGGAGGCCGAAGTTCAAGCACGATCCATACTTCCATCAAGGAGCTTAAGAAGATGATCAAAGACCCGAAGGACTTGGTTTCTTTAGGTATACTTTCTATCATAGTAGATAGAACCCTTACTTGCTAGTTAGGTTTATGGAAAGATCCGGTTTAGGTTTATTCTAGCGCTAAGTTTCGATTCGTAGAAAAAATTTTGTTCCGCATTTGGCCACGGAAGTTGGCCGGGGCAGTAGCGTAACCCTTCATGGTATCAGAGTCACCCCATAAACCCTACACTAGCAAGTTTAAACAATGTTAAAACAACGAAACCGAAACAACTCCGTAACATTGAAACCAAACTTCATGTTTCTGTCGATTTTTCAGAGACTTCAAAAAGTTTTTTAAGCAAGTGCAGAGTGATCCTTTGACTCTGAGATGAACCCTGAACAAAAACGAATCAATTCTACCAAGTTTTGGCCGGCCATACCCTTGAAAAATCTGGCCTCACCGGTTTTATAATGGAGAATTGGGTCAAGTTTTGTTCTGGGTTCGTATCTCGTGGAGTTTAGATTTCAGGTGTTGTTTATTTTTGCCCAGGTTGGATATACTGTTGTCTTTATGTTTGGGGCAATTCGGAGTGTTTCGAAGTCGTTATATTTGACACTATTTAATAGTTTTCAGTATATTCACTTTTATCTGCGACCGTGAATGCCATTCGATCGGTATGACTCATCTAATTGCTATATGTTCTTTTAAACAAGTTTGCGAACATGACATTCATGTTAATGTTCTGTGCTTGTGCTGTGATTGTGGTTAGATAGTCGTGGTGGATAGCATGTGGTGCAATGTTACCAGTACAGTTCATATTCATTTGTACATTTGTTATTACGGGGTGAGCATCCGACATGTGGACTGTCGTCTTTGCCGGGTTGTATATTATTTGTTTGGAGCACGACCGGGTTGAGGTCGATGTCACTATTTGTACATATTATTTTCATTTTCTATACTAGGATTACCCCGTGGTGGAGTGCATGAATAGCCAGGTTCTAGAAGACAACAAGCCCGCATCGCATGGCGTTGAGACGGAGGAGGCTTCATTCTTGAATTGGCGGGCTATTCGCCGTACTCGTAGGGGGTATAGGATGACCCATGGAAGGGCGCCCAAGTTACCGGATTCCGTGAAGTGCTGGGTGGCCTATTCACTTTGTTGAAGGGGGCTGCCTCACTTCTGGGATTGGCGGGTAATTTGCCGCTCTCGTAGGGGTCCAGGTTTTCATTGCACAGTCTATCCACACGACCGGGAATGTCGGGTTTTATTTGCGGCTCAAATGAAATCCGGGGCTCCAAGATAATCCACCATTCTGTATTGTTGGCTGAGATTCTGTGTTGTTGCTTATTATCATGCCTGGGATGAATGTTATATATATTTATATATATACTAGTAGATATTGTATATGTTTTACACCCGCGCTAGTCCAGCCCCCGCTCTGTCGTTAGTTAAGTAACCTAACGGGTAATGACGGGGCCCAGTGGTGAATGCGGATGGCATATACATACATTGTATTTTCGTTCTTTTCTGGTGTGATAGGGTTAATTGATGAAACCGCATTAGTTTTGATTAATGCAAGAAAATATACCCAAAAGATATTGTTGGAACAAAATTCGAAAAACTACAGTTATATTCTTTCACTTTGCATAGTGATATTCGATTGCGAATATCCATCACCTCATTTCACTAGGCAAGAGCCGAGATCCCTTCACGGGGAGTGACCTCTTGAGCAAAAGTCTATCTGTAGATTACTTGGTTTTCTTCAAAATCACTAGTTTTCAAAAGCGGAGCTTAAACCACTCCTTTTCAAAACTGCTCAGGTTCCTTCAACGATATCAAGTTCATTACGTTAACGGGTTTTTCGCCAAAAACCCAGCCGTAGCCCTCCTTCATTTCAAATAAATAGTAGTTAGTATTCGTGCTATGTATGTTGGTCTCTATCAAGGCATAGTGAGCGATAGTTAAGTGTTACTTATCTGTTGCATTTTAGAATGCGATTGATTAGGACAGTCGCATAGCCACTTTGGTCTCTATCAAGGGCTTATGCGGGTGGGTCTAAGTTAATCCAGGATAATGATGGATTGAACGTGACTTGCAACTTATGGTACGTTGGTCTCTATCAAGACCATATGTCGTTAGGGGAAAAAACCATATCGGGAGTTTCAAACATACAGGAAACTTGCAGATTTAGCATACCTTCTGGAGTGTAGTGACTAGAGTGGATTCCATCTAGGTCATCACACAATGATAGTTGGATCCCGATCCCACTGATGAGTAGGATTACTCTCAGGACATTATTTCACTAAACAATCTGTTGGATATAGTGCCCTCAAAGTCAATTATTGGATTGCAAGTACGTGATTGCATAGGACAGTCTTGCTCGAGATGATAGTATGCTATCCGGTTTGTCTTTATCATCGTGTACATGCTTTAGTTCACTATTGCATGTTGATAGAGCCCATAGGATTCTTGCTTGACTGCCAGCAGTATGATGGCGATCATATACGTGCGAGCTGGGGTCTATAAGCACATCCTTAAAGTGTCCCTAGTCGTGGGAGTTTCGAGACAGGGCATCGATACTCCAGAGTAGACTAGTGTATACAGTCGAGACCCCGACGAGGGGCGGTGGCCGGTCTCATAAGCCATTGGTGTCAGTTGGTTCACCTAAGATGTATACAGGTGCTTATTACGTTATGAGTACACCGGACGGACTCGCCGGGAATATGCTAGTTGGTATTATACCTATTGTCAGATAGTAGTTCCCAGGTGAAATGTGTACAGGTTAGTCTGTCGACCTGAAATCATCATTTGTCTCGTGTGAGTTTCCACCGTGCTTTGATTACTACCCTACTACGGCTCAAAGGAGTCGTGCAAACAGGTTTTAGTTGGGTACAGTCCCGAGCCACATGGAGGCAGTGAGCGGATCGTCAGGGATTCGTCTCTCCCGGTATTGGGGGTGAGATCGCGCTGTGTTTAGAAGAGCCATTACACGAAATCCCTGGCCAGGGTAATCGAGATTTACTGGTAGGTATTTCAGTAGTATCTCAGGGTGTTCTGGACTACTCTCCGACACGACTTATACCGCTATTGGGGGTCTGACGTTTACTAGCCCCCTAGGCCCTATATGCGATACTCATAGACGAACGGACCGGACTGTACGGATATTGTCACTGTCAGGCTCAGTAGGGTTTCTGGATGAGTTCGCTCATCAACTTCCCCTTCTTTTAATCCATAGGCAACCGTTACGTACAGCTAGTACCTCTGACGTGCTAGTGGTTATACCCAATGCCAGTGTATTGATGAGTCATTAGAGTCCCCCACAGACAGTTTCCCAAGTTCGGGCGAAACGTTGTAGAGGCTGTATGGTTTTATGGTAGGGTTCGATCATATTCGTGCACTTGTGCACGGATTAGGATTGGACGGATAATACTAGCGGACTTCGGTTTAAGCCGGATCCTAGAATTATATTGTAGGAATATTTTTGTCTCGTTGCATTCGTATTCGATCGGAATACAAATACGGGTATGTATTTACAGTTGAGGGGCAATCTCGTAATTCGTTACGGGATTACTTTCGGAGTTGTCGGTTTTCTTTTTCCGTCCCAATCATCTTGATCTATCCTTTATGTACTGTGAGCATTGACCTTGATCGTTTTTTTCCCATTGTTTTCTGGCCGAGCACTGTTGATGGGCATGGGCAAGTTGATAGGCATGGGCAAAAGTGTGGGCAGCATGGGTAGAGGCATGGCCTTGTTTGGTGTCTGATTTTGAAAGGTGGGCCTTTTCTGCAATTGAGAAAGCTTTTCTTTTGCAGGGGGTTTAGTGTGGTGGTGGGTGTGAGTTTTATAGTGCAAGGAATTAACATGTGGATATAAAATTTACTTGCATCATTCATTTTTCTACACACCACCTCTTCACTTGGAAATTCCCAGAAGACTTCCTCTTTGGCCGAGCTCTTTTTCATGGGGCAAGCTTGATTTTTCTTTTGGCAAAAAATCTTTTGCTCACATTCATTCTAGTAGCAACTCCAATTTACCTCCACCCAATCGTTTGGGTGCCTTGAGACAAAAGATCCTACACTTTCTCTACTTCAATCTTGGATATGTCGGCTAGCAAACTTCATATCCGAGTTGCCTCGGTTCGAGGCGGGAGCCCGTATAAAGATTCATAGACGTGGTGCCACTCCGACGGGCGTGATCGGGGAGCGGACTTCGTCGGCGCAGCAGCGGGGAGTTTGGCGCGGAGATTGAAGACCGAAGGACACGGATCGATCGGTATAATCTTTTCTAACTCCTTTTACAGATTGCTAGTTTACGGTTAATGGAAAGATCCGGGCATTGGGTTGCGGTGGCGCCGGTTTCGTAAAAAGTTTTTGTTCCGCATTTGGTTTCGTTGAGACGACCGGGGCGCCGCCGCATCCCAACATGGTATCAGAGCCAAACTATTAACCGCTTACTAGCATGTTCTAACATGTTTAAAATATCGACCGAACAAAATTTCCGAAACTGCAATTTCAAAACTTAAGTTTTTGTTGAATTTGTAAACTGGTCTAAAAATTATTTTGTGCACGTCAGAAAATCAGGCAGGCTTTTGTAAGATCACTGTAGAAAATTGGGAAGTTGTTCCCTCAGGAACGCCTCGGAACCGCGGCCATACCCACGTATTGGCCGCGGTTCCGCCGCCGTTATGGGGATTCAATGCACCAAGTTTCTTCTGGGGGTCTTCATCTTGGAATTGGGGTTTCTGGAATTTTTAATTTTTGGCCCAGATTATTTTGAATACTGGATTTGTACTTAGGTCCCACTTCGGGAAGTTTTGTCAATCGAGATTTTAAATGTGTTAGTTTACAATGCTTTACATTACTATCTGTGACCGTGAATGTCATTTGATCGGTAAAACTTGTCTAATTGCTATAGTCCTTTTAGACGGGTTTTGCGAACGTGACATTCACGTTGATGTTCTGTGTTGTGCTGTGATATTGCGGATTTGTCGTGGTGGATAGCTTGTGTGCAATGGTAGTGCAGTTTGGATTTATTTGTACATTTGATATTGCGGGGCGAGCGTCCGACATGTGGACTGACGTCACTGCCTGTTTGTATATTATTCTTTTGGGGCATGACCGGGTTGAGGTCGATGTACCCGTTGTATATATTTTATTTTCTGTACTAGGATTACCCCGCGGTGGGGTGCACGGATAGCCGGGTTCTAGAGGGCAACGGGCCCGCATCTCATGGTGTTGAGACGGAGGGGGATTCACTCTAGAATTGGCGGGCTACTCGCCGCACTCGTAGGGGGTATAGGTTGACCCAAGGAGGGGTGCTCAAGTTACCGGATTCCGTGAAGTGCCAGGTGGTCCATTCACTTTGCTGAAAGGGGCTGCCTCGCTTCTGGTTTTGGCGGGTAACTTGCCGCGTTCGTAGGGGTCTAGGATTTAGGGGTCTAGGATTTCATTGCACAGGTTATCCACATGACCAGGGGAACGTCGGGTTTCATTTGCAGCTCAAAGGAAACCCGGGGATCCCAGATTATTTGTATTATTCTGTGATGCTTATTACTTTTCTGTGATGTTGCATTTATCATGCCTGGAGCGATTATTATATATTGTTGTATATACTAGTAGATGTTGTATATGTTTTGCACTCGCGCTATTCCAGGCCCCGCTCTGTCGTTAGTTAAGTAACCTAACGGGTGATGACGAGACCCAGTGGCGAATGCGGATGGCATATACGTACATCATATTTTCGTTCTTTTCTGGTGTGATCAATTGATGGGACTGCGTTGATTCTTATCAATGCAAGGAAAACAAACCTATATTTGATGTTGTTGGAACCAATTTTTCAAAAGCTGTTATTACAAGGGCGTTCTCTTTTGTTTTGCACAGTGGTATTCGATTATGAATATCCAGCACCTCATTCGACGAGGCAAGGGCCGAGATCCCTTCATCGGGAGTGACCCCTTGGACAGAGCTTTGCGTCAGGGTAATAACTTCACTATAGTCGATTACTTTTTGCTTTGCATCGTGGTATTCATTTTGGAATATCCTGCACCTCATTCGACGAGGAAAGAGCCGAGATCCCTTCACCGGGAGTGACCTCTTTGGCAAAGGTTTTCGCCACTATATTTTTATAAAAAGATATTCGGTTCCTTCAACGTATCAAGTTCATTACGTTAAAGGTTTTTCGCCAAAAACCAGCCGTAGCCCTCCGTCATTTCAGATTAGTATTGCTTAGTATTCGTACTACGTATGTCGTGCATTGCCGAGGCGTAGTGTTCGGTAGCTCTGTAATGCTTTTCTGTCGCATAGATATGTGGATTGGTTAGGACAGTCGTACGGTTATGTTGGCATTGTCAAGGACTCGTACGGGTGGGTTTAACGCAATCAAGATAATGATGGGTTGAACTTGACTAGGACTCTTTGATATGTTGGCATTGTCAAGGTCACTTGGGTCCTAGGGGTAAAAACATACATCGGGAGTTTCAAACATACAGGAAACTTGCTTGGCTTGCGCATACCTTCTGGAGTGTGGTAACTTGAGTGGCTTCCATCAAGTTATCATGCGATGATAGTTGGATCCCGATTCCTACTGATGAGTTAGTTTACTCCTCGGGTGATTCCGACTAATTCTTCTTTCAGGTTTGGAGGAGAATTTGAGGATACAGTGGGAGGTTTCCTGATTAGATAAAGTGATTAACCATTCTAATTAAGGTTAGAGTGCACGCAAAGTGTTTCTTCTCTCTCTCTATCTCTTTGACTGCGACTATGACCCGACCCTAGACTATAACTCAGTGACCAAGTTAACCGAACTTTCTTAAAACACTGGCTTTTGGATTGTCTGAGTTGCATACATCATTGCCACTTCTTCTCTTACCCTTTGCATTTCTTCAGAACACCTCGTATCACTACGAACATCCACTTCCATTGGATAAATCCATCGTATGGTTATATACGAACTCGAAGGAATTTCTTCGAGGATGGATTCAGATTTTGGAGAGATTGAATAGGACTATTCAGTTGTCTTTTCCTTTTTACCTTCTCTCAGGTTGTGAGGACTCCTAGGATTATGAGGAGATACACCTATTACGCTTATTGGATAGTCTTCTTCCAAACCATAGGCAGGTGCCGAAAGGTAGGGAATGAAGAAAACCAATTAACCTAAGTTGGGTGTACAGAAGGTAATAAGTAAAGACAAAATAAAGAGCTTAGAAAGAGAGCAAAGTAAATTGCGACTGATAAAATTCACGACCGAACCACATATTTTATCGCCACTCCTACTTCACCTTTGTATTTCTCCAGAACACCTCGTATCACTACGAACATCCACTTCCATTGGATAAATCCATCGTATGGTTATATAAGAACTCGAAGGAACCTTTTCGAGGATGGATTCTGGTTCAGGAGAAATAGGAATAAGCTTTATTCAGTTGTCTTTTATCCTTACCTTCTCTCAGGTTGCGAGTGCTCCTAGATTTAGGATAGTACACCTATTATGCTTGTTGGATAGTCTTCTTCCAAACCATAGGCTTGTGCCAAACGGTAGGGAAGGAAGAAAACCATTAAACCTAACGATGGTGTACAGAAGGTAACGACTAAAGATAAATAAAGGGAATTGGAGAGATGGCAGGGAAATATACGGTTACAGTCATGAATCTGGATAATGGAAGAGGCATTACTAGGAATACTTGGATACCCTTTCGAAACATTTTAATGTTTAAGTTTCACTGTGTATTGTTAATAGAAAACCGATTTCCTAATTAGCTATTGCTCCAGGGTAAGTATTTACCAGGTTTGATTCTCACATCTGTATGGTTTTACAGATGATGAGTGGGAGTAAGTTATTGGGAATTAGGTGATCATCCTCATTATATCGGAATTCGTTGTAATTGGTGATATTTGAGGAAATCGCCTGGTTACAGTTTTCAACCTACGACGCACAGGGTTTGAGTTGTTCAACTCACGGGACTTATACAAAATATTGTATGTTGTCCAGTGTCCATTAAGACAGAGGGGTTGGTCCTCGTACTGTATTCTGTTTATTTGTTACTTCTCAAGTTTTAGACATGTGTTTCGTAGAGATACAAGGTCCAAATTTGAGAAGTTATAAGTAAAAGAATAAAGTAGAGAACCAGGTGTTGCAAGTATCGGGATTTTTCAAGGTGATCGAAAATGTAGATATTTGTGTTTGGTATTCAGTTGATACTAGTGATTTTGAGAACTTGCTTCTCTTTCAGGTTACTCATAATTGGATGCACTCCTAAGTTGAGTAATGCTGATTGGCCTCTCACCATTTAGTTGACATACACTGGAGACAGCTGCATGATTTGAATCTGGTTCCAATTAAATCTGTGCCTCTGTTTCTATATTATATATAGAATGGTTCGTATCTTAACGATGTTAAGGTACGGGGAATTGTCCGACTTATGCTTAAAACCAGACTCTGGATAACTCAAGGCACGTTTCTGTAATGGCTGTTTGTGGGTTAACCCGGGCTTTGACGAGGGTTGACTTTCTACCATCTGGAAGATCAATAGTGATATTGTTCTTGACTCGCCACAGTTTTAGTAAAATGGATTTTTTCAGAAAACGGCAATGGGAGTATGGTAGAACTGGAAGAGATTCCAGAACCGCAAACGGTTACGGAAAATTTAATAGGACCTAAAGATTCAATCAGGTTTGACATTCCATTAGCCACTCCGCAGATATGGTGGGTAAGCTCAGGTGCCAAAGAGGTACTCCGGTAGCCTGAAGGACGGTGACAGGGAGGTTCTTGTTTACCCATATTTGACACTACTGTTGTTCCAGACTATGAGACCCGGCAGGAGGATGAGTATAACGCCGTTCTAAACTAGCTTTAGAAGTGCACGTGTATATGACTCTGCCAGAGGGTTGTCGTAGTCAGTGGGAGCAGCGGAAGCGTAGTGGACAAGTAGCTTATGTCTATTTATAGACTAAAGCAGATAAAGCGGAGATAGATCATCTATTTCTGATGTGACAGTCATGAGCTTTGACTTCATCAGAATAGGGGATGGATCTGTTAAGAAGGTAGTAGGGCGTGATGTCCTAGTTTTTGGATGACATACACAAAATAGGAAGTGAAATTCCTATACTACGATCGGTTATATTGTGGTTGTCACACAGTAGTTTCTCCACATAGGATATGGATATAATATCAGGCATTCTGGTTACTAGACCTATGGTTTTAGATCTAGATTTGGGTAGTTTCCCAATCTGGGTACTTTGACAGCATTCTAAAAGTATTTTAGAATGAACGACTCCTGACATGGTGGTATACCTGCAGGTGATGGAGTCACCCTCTCTAAAGGTATCTTACAGACTAAAGGGGAGAGGGATATGCATGATTGGCAGATCACTTGCTTAGGCAATTGAGTTGATCATGAGATGTCAAGTACCACACCAGATTTGCACTAGATGCAATAAGTTGATATTAATCCAATCTTGGAGAAATGTTCGGAAGCAGTTTTTGAACATAAGTAGTTGTTCTAGGGATTTGATAACGACAGCCTCTTTCGGGAGACAGTTATCATTCCAGGCTTCCAAGGTGATCCGGATGACAGAGTGATTGTCAGAGTTATAGTTTTCCTTCTGACAAGGGACAGTAGTTTGGACAGGTGGTCCAAACGGATACTGAGAGAGGTATGGTGCACGATACTGATTAAATTCAGTTGACGATACAGTCTAAGAAGTTTGATGGATTTGGAGTTCATTTATGAAATGGGTCCCAACAGATATTCAGATATATTCTAAGACAGGTATTGCTCATTTCGGAAGATGATTTTCTCAGCGAACTTGAGAGAAAGAGAGACATAGAAAGAAACATCAGGGCGAATCCACTCACTGAGACTATTTCTCGAAAGCAATAGTTTTACAAACGAGCTTTGTGAGACTGATTAGTAGAGAAGTTGGGTGTTCGGTATCACACGGGCTGTGAGTACACGACATCACAATAATTAGCCTTAAGTGCAAGTGGGAGATTGTTGGATATAGTGCCCTCAAAGTTAATTATTGGATCACAGGTATGTGATTGCAATGATTGAGGGAGGACCTATACCGATAGGACAGTCTTGCTCGAGATGATAGTATGCTATCCGGTTTGTCTTTATCGTCGTGTACATGCTTTAGTTCACTATTGCATGTTGATAGAGCCTATAGGATTCTTGCTTGACTGCCAGCAGTATGATGGCGATCATATACGTGGGAGCTGGGGTCTATAAGCACATCCTTAAAGTGTCCCTAGTCGTGGGAGTTTCGAGACAGGGCATCGGTACTCCAGAGTAGACTAGTGTATACAGTCGAGACCCCGACGAGGGGCGGTGGCCGGTCTCACAAGCCATTGGTGTCAGTTGGTTCACCTAAGATGTATACATGTGCTCATTACGTTATGAGTACACCGGACAGGACTCGCCGGGAACATGCTAGTTGGTATTATACATATCGTCATATAGCAGTTCCCAGGCGACATGTGTACAGGTTAGTCTGTCGACCTGAGATCGTCATTTGTCTCGTATGAGTTCCCATTGTGCTTTGATTACTACCCTACCACGGCTTAAAGGAGTCGTGCAAACAGGTTTTAGTTGAGTACAGTCCCGAGCCACATGGAGGCAGTGAGCGAATCGTCAGGGATTCGTCTCTCCCGGTATTGGGGGTGAGATCGCGCTGTGTTTAGGAGAGCCATTACACGAAATCCCTGGCCAAGGTAATCGAGATTTACTGGTAGGTATTCCAGTAGTATCTCAAGGTGTTCTGGGCTACTCTCCAACACGACTTATACCGCTATTGGGGGTCTGACGTTTATCAGCCCCCTAGGCCCTATATGCGATACTCATAAACGAATGGACCGGACTGTACGGATATTGTCACTGTCAGGCTCAGTAGGGTTTTTGGATGAGTTCGCTCATCAGCTTCCCCTTCTTTCAATACATAGGGAACCGTTACATACAGCTAGTACCTCTGACGTGGTAGTGGTTATACCCAGTGCCAGTGTATTGATGAGTCATTAGAGTCCCCCACAGACAGTTTTCCAAGTTCGGGCGAAACGTTGTAGAGGCCGTATGGTTTTATGGCAGGGTTCGATCATATTCGTGCACTTGTGCACGGATTAGGATCGGACGGATAATACTAGCGGACTTCGGTTTAAGCCGGATCCTAGAATTATATTGTAGGAATATTTTTGTCTTGTTGCTTTCGTATTCGATCGGAATACAAATGCGGGTATGTATTTACAGTTGAGGGGTAATCCCGTAATTCGTTACGGGATTACTTTCGGAGTTGTCGGTTTTCTTTTTCCGTCCCAATCATCTTGATCCATCCTTTATGTACTGTGAGCATTGACTTTGACCATTTTTCCCCCATTGTTTTCTGGCCGAGCACTGTTGATGGGCATGGGCAAAAGGGTGGGCAGCATGGGTAGAGGCATGGCCTTGTTTGGTGGTTGATTTTGAAAGGGGGGCTTTTCTGCAATTGAGAAAGCTTTTCTTTTGCAGGGGGTTTAGTGTGGTGGTGGGTGTGAGTTTTATAGTGCAAGGAATTAACATGTGGATATAAAATTTACTTGCATCATTCATTTTTCTACACAACACCTCTTCACTTGGAAATTCCCAGAAGACTTCCTCCTTGGCCGAGCTCTTTTTCATGAGGCAAGCTTGATTTTTCTTTTGCCAAAAAATCTTTTGCTCACATTACATTCTAGTGGCAACTCTAATTTACCTCCACCCAATCATTTGGGTGCCTTGAGACAAAAGATCCTACACTTTCTCTACTTCAATCTTGGACATGCCGGCTAGCAAACTTCATGTCCGAGATGCCTCGGTTCGAGGCGGGAGCCCGTATAAAGATTCATAGATGTGGTGCCACTCCGACGGGCGTGATCGGGGAGCGGACTTCGTCGGCGCAGCAGCGGGGAGTTTGGGGCGGAGATTGAAGACCGAAGGACACGGATCAATCGGTATAATCTTTTCTAACTCCTTTTACAGATTGCTAGTTTACGGTTAATGGAAAGATCCAGGCATTGGGTTGCGGTGGCGCCGGTTTCGTAAAAAGGTTTTGTTCCGCATTTGCCCTCGTTGAGACGGCCGGGGCGCCGCTGCATCCCAACACAATCAATGTTATAAACCAAGTAGGTGTCTAGAACGGTGTTAGCGGGGCTACGCCTCCAGGGAAAAGAGGTTATATAATTAAGGAATTTCGCGAAAGCGTTGGAAAACCTCCTTCGAAATACTAACACTAGCCTGGCTGAAAGGTTAAGCAAGTATTGTGATGTGCGATTAATCTCGACCAATTCTTCTTTTAAGGTTTGAAGAAGAATTTGAGGAAACAGTGGGAGTTATCCTGGTTAGACAAATTTATAACCAATCTAATCTTGCAAGAGCACACGCTGAGTGTTTCTTTTCTCTCTCTCCAAGTAGCAACCATTTCACTCCCTAATTAAGATAATAAAATGTATCGCTTGAACGATCCGAATTCTTATTCGGGGCTGGGGAACGTCGATTTGGCTCTAACCTATGACAGCAGTCATGAGTATGAGCAGAGAAAAGAGGATTGCATAAATTCTTAATGACCCAATCGAAGAAGAAGCATACTATTGCGTCTTCTTCAGGTGTTCTTGTTATTGAGAACTGTTTTTCGATCAGTCCTACCTCTTGGGTACTCGATACCGGATCAGGATCTCATATCTGTAATTTATTACGAGGACTGAGAAAAGTAGGATGGTTGGACCTGGTGATATGTCCCTCAGAGTAGGGAACAGAGCACAAGTTGATTCTTCTGCCGTCGGTGAATATCACCTAGCATTGCCAAATGGTAATACTATGATTTTGAACAATTGCTACTATGTACCTTCCATGGTTTGCAACATCATATCAGTATCTTTACTCAATAAAGATGGATATACGTTTGTTCTTGATGGAAATATCATGAACATTTACCTTAATCAGGTATTGGTTGCCAAAGGTACACTATGTAATGGTATCTATATTCTTAATCAAAACACAGTTCTCAGCATACAAAATACACGCAAGAGGAAGAGTTCAGAAGTGAACGAATCCTACTTGTGGCATTGTAGACTTGGTCATATCGGAGAGAAAAGACTAAGTAAGCTGCATAAAGATGGATTTTTGGATACGTTCGAATTTTCATCTTATGAAACTTGTCGGTCTTGTCTTAAAGGAAAAATGACCAAATCTCCATTCACCGGACATGGAGAAAGAGCAACAGAGCTCTTTGGATTCATACAAAGTGATGTATGTGGTCCAATGTCTATACATGCAAGGGGAAGGTTCTCGTACTTCATCACATTCACTAACGATCTCTCTAGGTTCGGATATGTGTATCTTATGAAACACAAATCTGAAGGTTTTGAGAAATTCAAAGAATTCAGAAAGGAAGTAGAGAACCAGATTGGCAAAAGTATTAAGATCCTCCGATCTGATAGAGGGGGGAGTACTTAAGTACGGAATTCAGGGACTTTCTGAAAGAGAATGGTATTCTCTCTCAGCTTACTCCTCCGTATACACCACAGCACAACGGTGTATCGGAGCGGAGAAACCATACCTTATTGGACATGGTTCGCTCCATAATGAGTAATGCAGAATTGACTTTTTCATTCTGGGGCCTTGCGCTTGAAACAGCAGCGTATCTATTGAATCAGGTTCCATCTAAATCTGTGCCTAAGACTCCATATGAAATATGGAGTAATAAAAGACCATGTCTTAAAAGGGTTAAGATATGGGGTTGTCCAGCCCATGTGAAAAACCAGAATCCGGACAAACTTTAGGCACGGTCAGTTTTATGTAAGTTTGTAGGATATCCTAGGCATTCGAATGGATATCTATTCTACCATGTCGATGAACAAAATGTTTTTGTTTCTTGACTCGCCACCTTTCTTGAAAGGTTGTTTCTTGAAAAAGAAATAAGTGGGGGCACGATAGAATTGGAAGAAATTTCAAAAGGACAAACTATAACTACAGATTTAGTAGAACCGCTAGATTCAATAGTCCTGGACGAACCTCAGCCACTCCGCAGATCTGGTAGGGTTTCTCATCCGCCCGAGAGATACTACGGTTTTGTCATAGACGGGGATCAAGTGGATTGCATTTTGGAAGAAAATGATCCTACTAGTTATGGGCATGCCATTATCAGTAGGGACGCTGATAAATGGCTGGATGCTATGCAATCCGAAATGGTGTCCATGTACGCCAATAAAGTGCGGACCCTAGAAGCTGCTCCACCGGGGTAAAACCCGTTGGATGCAAATGGATCTACAAGAAGAAAATTGGTGTAGATGGGCATGTGAAACCTATAAAGCTAGACTTGTTGCAAAAGGTTTTCGTCAAAAACTAGGATTGGACTATGACGAGACTTTTTCTCCAGTGGCTATGCTCAAATCCATTCGGATCCTACTTGCCATTGTTGCCTTCCATGACTATGAGATCTGGCAGATGGACGTAAAAATGGCTTTTCTAAATCTAAGTTTGGAAGAGTGCTTTTATATGGATCAGCCAGAAGGTTTCGTAGACAGTGGGAGCAGTGGAAAGGTATGCAAGTTACTCAAATCCATTTATGGATTGAAGCAAGTATCGCGGAGCTGGAACATCTGTTTTGATGAAATGGTCAAGGAATTTGACTTCTTCAAGAACGAAGATGAGCCATATATTTATAAGAAAATTGTAGGCCGAACTGTCGTATTCCAAGTCTTATACGTGGACGACATTCTTTTGATAGGAAATGATATTCCTATGCTACAATCGGTCAAACTGTTCTTGTCATAAAGGTTCTCCATGAAGGACCTGGGTGATGCCTCGTACATTCTGGGGATCAAGATCTACAGAGATAGATCTAAGAGATTATTGGGACTTTCGCAGTCTAGGTACATAGAGACCGTACTAAAGAGATTTAGTATGGAAGATTCCAAGAGCGGTAACATACCCGCATTACACGGAATCACCCTCTCCAAGGAGATGTCTCCCAAGACTGACGAGGAGAGGGTTCACATGAGCACTATACCCTATGCTTCGGCGGTAGGATCTATAATGTATGCGATGCTATGTACAAGACCAGATGTAGCTTACGCGCTAAGCGTGGTGAGAACCGCTGGACAGCAGTAAAGAACATTCTCAAGTAGATGAGAAGGACTAAGGAGATATTCCTGGTTTACGGTAATGGAGACCCCAGGGCCGAGTTCTTTACCGATTCAAGCTTCCAGAGTGACAAGGATGACAGCAAGTCTGTCTCGGGTTTTGTGTTTACCCTCAACAGAGGGACGGTGTGTTGGAGGAGTTCCAAACAGGACACCGTCGCAGACTCGACGATGGAGGTTGAATACATTGCTGCAAGTGATGCCGTAAAAGAAGCGGTCTGGATGAAGAAGTTCATAGCTGAACTTCAGGTAGCTCCGTCCACTGTTGATCTGATACCTGTGTATTGTGATAACAATAAGGCTATAGCTTTAGCGAAGGAACCACGGTCCCATCAGAAATCCAGGCACATCTTAAGGCGATATCACCTGATCAGGAAGATCATAGATCGCCAGGAGATCGAGGTCCGGCAAGTGGATACGAAGGAGAACACGGCGGATCCATTTAAAAAGGTCCTCCCTCAAGCGCAGTTCGAGCGACTTTTTGAGATATTGGGTATGCGATACGCCAGCAGCTGGCCTTAGTGCAGATGTTGGGTATTCGGTACGTCAATTACTGGCCTTTAGTGCAAGTGGGAGATTGTTGGATATATATGCCCTAGAGGACAGTATTGTATATGTATACATATGGATGCTAGGGATATGTATGTACAGGACAATCTTGCTCTGTTTTATAGTATATTATTTGACTTGTCTTTGTCAGGATATGTGTATTTATTTCTATTGTTGTTATATCTAGCTTGCACATATTGATAAAGACTCGATACAGTAGTATACTATTATGGTTTGACTTTATCTTAACATGTGCATATGTTATATATGTCGACCACATGTTGATAAAGCCTATAGGATATTGCTTGACTACCTGTGTTGTGATGGCGATCATACTTATGGGAGCAGGGTAGTCTATAAGCACATCCTTAAAAGTCCCAAGTCGAGGGAGTATCAAAATCGGCATCGATATTCCAGAGTAGACTTGCGTATACATTTCGAGATAGTGACGAGGGGCAGTGGTTGGTCCCACAACCGTTGGTGTGATCACCTAACATTGTATACGGGTGCTCACTTGGGGTGAGTACACTGGATGGACTCGCCGAGAACCTCTAGATGGTATTATACCAATTGTCAGATGGCGGTTCTCTTATGACATGTGTACAGGTTAGTCTTTGGACCTGAGATCGTCATTTGTCTTGTGTGAGTTCCCACTATGCTTTGATCACTACCCTACCACGGCTCTACTGAGTCATGCAAACAGGTTTTGGTTGGGTACAGTCCCGAGCCACATGGAGGCAGTGAGCGATTATTGGGGATTCGGCTCACCTAGTATTGGGAGTTGATATCACACAGTGATCGATTGGTCAGGACCATAAGACCTTAGCCAAGGCAGTTGGGATTTACTGATAGGTTGATCAGTAGTTTCCCGGATTGGTTCTGAGCCACATCAGCATGAATTATTGGGTTATTAGTGTAGGGTTCCTAGGCACACTAAGGAGGTCTCACAAGGCATCAACCATGCCAATTTCAAATTTTACGGGTGCCGAGAAACCCTAATACGGATCGTTAACTAGATATATAGGCGACAAAGGAAACTAGTTAACTACTTAACTAAAAGAACGGAAATACAACCTTTGTAGATCCGGTCCTCCACCTCCACGGCTCTATGATGAAGTCCCCTCGCTGTACAAATCACATCCCGGACTCTAGCATCGGCTTCATCGGAGAAATGGACGGGCTTGGTCGTCGGCTTCGATGCCGAAGATGATCTACGTCGAGGCATCACTAGATCAAGCTCCAACTTCACCAAGTCATGAAACTTGTGAAGAGAACACCCTATACTACTTGGCAAGAGGTAGAGGATGAAGAAATAGGAAGTGGGTTCACTTTAGAATTGGATTTCTCACTTGATTCCATCACTTGCCATTGATGAGGCAAACTTTTCTTTCTTGTGAAGAAGAAGAAGAAGAAGAAGCAAGAATATGATAAGTGTTAATTGAAAAATGAAAAGAAAAACAATACTTATCATATTCAAACCATGATTAGGTGTAGAGAATAAATTAGGGTTAAGTGGAATGGTTAGGTTAAAGGAAAGAAAAAAAATGGTCAACTTTTCAAACCTTCATGACCTTTCAATATAAAACAAAACTTGCAACCATTTTATTTCTTGCCAAAAGGAAATAAATAAATAAATCAATAAATAAATAAGAAAACAAAACCCTAACCATTCATATAACCATGGTTTAATCTTTACACAAACCCAAGTAAACATGTATCATCAAACATGATACAAACTTGTGCACAAAAAAATATATCACATATACAATGTGCACAAACAAGTGAGAAAAACCATTTAAAGTGAACCAATACTAGTTAATGCAAAGTAATATATCAAATATATAATTATACATTAAATCATTAAATCAACACTTGATTCAATGATCCGGTCATGTCGCACATAACCGACTAGTATCCAATGTATCGATTTATCGAATCAATCCATGATTCGATAACTAGGTTATATCGCATACAACCTCTCTGATACATTCATCGCGAGAATTGAATACGGTATCACATACACGCCTTATTCTCGGTCCTGCACATATCTCATATGCGCTCCTATTTCGTTTCGCTTGAGCCAGGAAACCTCTGTGTAGGACTCTAAAGACTCGTCAATACGCCGGCAGCAGGTGATGATCATATCAAACACCCACAAGACGCAAGCGGTCTGCTAAACGTAACGGCCACCCGGGTATTGAGCGATCAGAAGATCGACGAGCAAGCCCGCTCACACTCCTGTGAATCCAACCAGTAACACTTACCGTACAGTCCGGTCTGATCGTCTGATATGTCGCATATCTCGCCTAGGGGTGGTTAACGTCAGACCCTAGTAGCTCGATAAGTCGTGTCGATATGAGGTCTATAACAATTCGAGAAACTACTGGTAACACTTACCAGTAAATCTCAGCAACCCTGGCCAGGGATTTCCGGTTATAGCCAATCGAACACAGCGCAACATCAACCCCCTATACCGGGAGAGAAGAATCCCCTCCTATCGCTCATTGCCTCCATGTGACTCGGGACTGTACCCAAAAACCACCGTTTTGCACGCCCTCTTGGACATGGTAAGGTGGAAATCAAAGCACAGTGGGAACCACACAAGACTCTATGACGATCTCGGGTCAACAGACTACTCTGTACCAGTGTCACCAGAGAACTGCCATCTGACGTAAGGTATAATACCATCTGGGAGTTCTCGGCGAGTCCGTCCAGTGTACCCAGTCTCCACTGAGCACCCGTATATCATCTCTGATGTCAAACACCAATGGATATGGGATCATCCATCATCCATCTGTATGGGTCGAGAAGGTATACGCTAGTCTACTCTAGTATATCGATGCCCCGTCTCGATATACCCACGACTAGGGACTTTGAAGGATGTACTTATGGACTACCATGTCCCCACTAGTATGATCTGCATCATAGTCCAGGTAGTCAAGTACACATCCTAAGGGCTTTACCAACATGTAACAGAGAGACAATCAGTGTACACGTTAAGGTAAAGATCAACCAGATAGCATACTATCATGTCGAGCAAGAAAGTCCTCCCTATATATGTCCAAGCATCCACTACAATATACATCCTATATATAGTAATGGCCTCTAGGGCATACATATAACTAACAATCTCCCACTTGCACTAGGGCCATCTGACAGCAGTGGTTGTAGTATCTCATACTCAACTATCCCATAAAAGTCTCTCTCTGGGAAAAGGCCTTTGTGAGTGGATCCGCCGTGTTGTCCTCTTAGTCTACTCTCCTAACCTCGATCACCCTGGAGATCAACTATCTCTATGATCAGGTGACACTGCCTTAGAATATGTCTGGATCACTGATGGGACGGGTGTTCCTTGGCATAAGCCACAACTCCATTGTCACACAATGGGAGGAACTAAGTTCATCCCATGAACAAATATACATCCAGACTGCCTCTTTGGTAGCATCTTAAGTAGCGATGTATCGAGCCTTTATCGTCTAGTATGCCACGGTATCTAGCTTGGAACTCTTCCAACATACCGTCCCTTTACTGAGGGTGAAGACAATGCCTGTGAATGACTTTCAGTCGTCCTTATCACCCTGGAACCCTTCCAGTGATTCTCCCCAGGATCGGTTGATACCATCTCACTACAATTAGTGAGAATCCTAACATCCAATTAGATCTATCTCATAGATCCAAAACCCATGATTTAGGAGGTATCACTTTGATCCTATATGGAGAATCATTGTGATAAGCGGAGATTGACCGAGCGTAGCATAGAAAACTCCTTCCCTATCAAGAGCATGTCATCCACGTACTCTACGAGGATCGTCACTATACTCCATACTACCTTTTTGTTTATACAAGGTTCATCTACCATTTTGATGATGTTAAACTCTTTGACTAACACATCAAAACAGATGTTCCAACTCCGCGATGTCTGCTTTATCCTATAAAGCATCTTGTACACGTTTCCGCTGCTCCCACTGTCTACGAAGCCCTCTGGCTGTGTTCTTATAGACGTTCTCTTCTAAATCATTATTTAGAAAAGTAGTCATGGCACCCAACCGCCAGATATCGTAGTCATGGTATGTAGCCGTGGCAAGTAGGATCTGGATGGACTTTAGCATAGCCACTTGAAAAGGTTTCATCATAATCCACGCCTGGTCGATGACGAAAAGCTTTAACAAGTCTAGCTTTGAAAATCTCAACTTTTCCATATACACCAAGTAATCTTCTCAAGATATACTTGCTCCTGATGGGGATTTAACCCTTCAGATATAGCAATCAAAGTCCATACTTTGTTGGTGTACATGGATTCCATCTCAGATCGCTAAGCATCCAGCCATTCTTACAGAGTCTCTACTCTCGATGGCCTGCTCGAAACTAGTTGGGTCATCATCTCATGATGCAATCCTCGCTCCCACTGTCATAGAGAAACCGAAGTATCTCTCAGGTGGGTGAGGAACCCTGCTAGATCGGCGGAGAGGCTGGGGTTCGTTGGTAATTATTGAATCCTTTGGTTCTGTCAAATCATCAGCTGCAGTTTTGTATAGCTGGAACCTTTCCAGTTCTACATTACAGACCTTGCCTCGAGCTTGTCCGGATTTTGCTTTTCAGACATAGGCTGGACAACCCCAAATCTTAACTAGCTTAAGACATGGGCTCTACCCTTTCCATATCACATATGAAGTGGTAGGCAACTGATTTGATTCGAACCCTATTCAATAGGTATGCAGCTTCTCAAGTGCATAACTCCCAAAAGGAAATAGGTAACTCAGTAGTACTCATCATAGAGCACACCTTATCATATAGGGTGTGATTGCTCCGCCCCGATATACCATCGTGCTATGGTGTAACGGAGGAGTAATGCTGAGAGAGAATCTCATTCTCCTTTAGAAAAGTCCAAGAATTCTGAGCACAAGTATTCTCCTCCCTGATCTCATCATAGGACATAATACTTATACCCGCGTTGGTTCTCTACTTCTAACTTATATTCTATGAATATCTCAAAAAGGTTCGGACTTGTGTTTCAACAGGAACATAGGTCTGAATCTCGAAAGATCATCAGAGAATGTAATGAAGTACAAAGAACCAGTCCTGGCATATGTAGACAGGGGACCTATCATACATCAACATGTATCATCCCAAGAGTTTACTAAATCTTTCTCTGTTTCCAGTAAACAGAGCTATGGTCATCTAATCTTTGTGACATGACTGGCAAGTTTCACAAGATGTAAATTCAAACTGTTTTAAATATGCATCTAAAATGTAACTTCAGCCAGTTAGGTCGCATTGATATGACCTAGTCTACAATACTTCAAGAAGGATTCGTTCAGTTCTGAACTCTTCCTCTTTTGTGTGTTCGGTATACTAAAGAACTGTAGTTTGATTTAGAACATCAATGCTTTTAGATAACGTGCCTGAACCGATCAACTTTTGATATAGGAAATGTTCAAAACATTATCCAACAATACAAAATTTTATCATTTCTTTACTAATAAAGAGATTGATATGATTTTGTATATCAGGTTCGGTATCTAATAATATTCGTTCAGAATCAATGTATTTGGAATACAGGGTGACAGTGACCAACAGACTTGGCTGCAACACTTGCCCCGTTTTCTGTCTCATGAAACTTATCACCCGTTCTCAGTTCTCTACCTTTCTGTAGCCCTATGTAACAGATTACATATCTGGGATCCTGATCTGGTATCACATACCCAGGACGTAAAGGATACTGAGAAACAGTTCTTTGTAATGAACACACCCAAAGATGATGCATCAGCATGCACTCTCTTCGTTTGGGCGGCAAAGGAATTCTGGTATTCCCCTATTTCCTGCTCTGTCTTATAACAATTATAAGTTGGAGCGGGACCAACGTTCCCCAGCTCAGTATAACAAGCGGGTTGGGTCAATATCCGTATTATTATCTTGATTAAGGCGTGATATGGTCGCTACCTGGAGAGAGAGAGAAGAAAACACTCAGCGTGCGCTCTTGCAAGATCAGATTGGTTATTATTTTATCTAATCAGGATGGCTCCCACTGTTTTTATCAAATCTTCCTTCAAACCTTAAAAGGAAAGACTAGCCGGGATTAATTACACACTACAAGTTCGCCAATCTTTCAGCCAGGCCAGTGTCGGTACTTTGAGGGAGGCCCCCCGTGCTTTCGCACGAACCTAATTACAGTAAACCTCGTTTTCCCAGAGGCGTAACCCCGTTGACATCTTTCTAGACACCTACTTGATCGGCTAATTGTAATATGTAAAACTCTCCCAGGAGTAACTCTTACTCGCAGCGGGTATCGGGATCCAACTATCTCATAGAAGGTATGCAATCTCATTGCAAATTTCAACACTTGAAATTCCCGATAATATTTTGCCCCTAACGTGCTATGACCTTGACGAAAGCCAACAAACCATAGCCCGCTAGTTAAGTTCAACCCGTACATTTCTTGATTGAATTAAACCCACCCGCACGACCCTTGACGAAAGCCAACAAAGCCGTACGACTACCCTAATCCAATCGCATCGTATGCAGCAGATAAGCAGCATATAGCTACCGCACACTGCACCTTGACGAAAGCCAACAAATGCAGCACGAATACTATATACAACTTATCTGAAATGACGGAAGGCTACGACAGGTTTTTCTGAAAATCTATTGCGTAATGAACTTGATATCGTTGTAGAATCAAATGATTTTAAAATGGAGTGTTTTTGAGGCTTTTCTAGTTTTGCTAAAGGAGTCACTCCCGGTGAAGGGATCGTCGGTCCTTTCCTCGTCGAATGAGGTGCGGGATATATCACTGTAGCGTTTTGAAAATGGTTTCGGTGAAATTTCGGAAAATCGGTAAAATGAGGGGGTTTTCTGTAAAAAGTCAAAATACAAATATCTTATTATAAAAATTAAATATACATATTCTAGCTATGTAATTGCTATTATTTGGTGTTTATTGAGCCGCTGGTGAAATTTCAAATTTTCTGAAAAAAATATTATTTTATTATTATTTTAAGCCGTCACTAATACATTTAATTAGGGAAAATTACAAATTGGAATGAGTTGAAACAAATTTTGTGCATCATAAAACATTAAATAAAAAATTTATCATGTGGTTTTTGGAACGAAATCATTTGCCAAAACGGTTTAGAAATTATTGAAGAAAAAAGGGTTTTTTTTAGCGTAAATGGATGTTTGGGGTATTGTATTTATCATTTTTCATCACCCCACACCCGTGCCCACACCTACACACACCCACTTATCCCTCCCCTTAGCCAAATTCAGCAGCCCTCACTTTTTCCCCACTTGGTTTGCAAAGGAAAAAGAAATAAAAGAAAAGATTAGAAAATAGATAAAGTAGTTAGACTTTGACCTTACCTTGACCTTGACTTTCCTCCCTTGCATTTTCCTCACCTCCCTCTCTCTCCCCTCACCCACTTCTGGCCGAAAATGATCCCACAACAGCAGCCCTTTCCCCCCCCCCCCAAAATCCACACTATTTTGCTTCAAAAATCCAAGAAAAAGCTTCAAAATCCATACAATTTCAAAGCTTTTTCCAAATCCAACTCCTACCCATTATTTCTTGCCTATCTAGCATGGATCTAGGAGCATGGAAGCTACTTTTGGAGGCTAGGATTTGCATGCTAGAACTCAATTGGGAGGTATAAATTTTAACCCTTTAGTGAAATTGTTGTTTAATTGCTTTATGTTAGCTTATTAAGTGTTTAATTAGGTTTTAGATTGGTTCTAATTGCATGTTTGAAAAATTCAAGAATGAGGTTGATTTCAAGTTAGGGTTTTGAGTAATGGGATTATGGTTGTGATGGGTAGCTTACCATCTTAGAATTTATAGAAAGTAATTTAGTAGTTAAATTTCATATTGTTGCATGGAAATGTCTAAATTAAGTTTTGTTTTTGCTAACTAGAGTTTTTGAAAAAATTATCAAATGCTTAGATTAAAATATAATTAAGTGTTCATGTCATTATAACTATTATAATGAGTGGTTTAATGACTTTGGTTCATGCAAAACGAAGCTTAATTGATGAATTGTGAATTTTGCTTTAAAGGGTGTTAAATTTGATATTTTGCAAACTAGGATTTTGGAAATTATGCAAATTTATGAGTTTAAATTATGGAAATGGTTTTTATGACTTATTTAAGATAATTAATAAATATATTGGCCGCTACATTCATTTAAATATCGTGTTTTGTACAAAAACGGCGAATTGTGCTTGCTAGATTTTCGGAAAAATGACTTTTTGAGTGAAATTGGCGGTTTTGTGAGTTTCAACCTAGTTTATATTAAAATTAGTGTTCGTGAATGTGCAAATGAGTGTATTTGGGTTTTTCTCGATGGTTTGGCGTTTGTACGCCGACGTCGCCGACGTCGAGGGTTTTTGGGTTGATTTGTGAAAGCAACCATAGGTTTTGACCTATGTGGGATTCGTGCGTCGTTTTGATCATGAGTCGGATTTTAATGAGATATGGTGCGTTATGATATGTAGGTACCCCCATGTGGACTTCGAGACGACAAGCAAGCGCGTGGCGACGTCGGCACCGGCTAGCGAGGACCAGGTGAGTAGATTTATATCTACGGGGAGAAGTCGGGTGGATGGCGTATAGCACCCCCGCAGTCCGTGGTGGTGTATACGGATGCGTATACACACCAACAATTATTATATGTTATTTGGGATTAATAACGATACTTAGGATGGATATTGGTGTGTTGGATTACTTTAGTGTTGCGAACCCTAGGGTAGTGTTACACACACATACACACATACATACTTGCATACATTCCTATTGATATGTGCTCATGGGATTCTTTATAGTTATGTGTTCACATGGGTATGGGACTATGTGTTCACGTACGGATTGAGGATGATACTTGGGATTGAGCTGAGTCGATGAGATTTGATTTGAGGCCGTGAGATCGGTGATATAGCAGGGTTCGTATCTTAGATACGACATGACGTTGTAGCGGGTCCTTGACGTAGTGTTTCACACACGTCCATGCATACGTAGGCGGTATCAGTATGGTACTAGACGTAGATCAGTACCCCGATCATGATATTTGATAAAGAGGATACCAGGTGAATAGTATGATGAATGTGATATTGAACCGTACCCAGATTGGGATGCCGTACGACGGATTTACGTACGAGCTATATTGATGATTGATCCGCACTCTTGACTTGGGATGCCTGATTATAGATATGGTATCGGATATGATATTATTGAGGCGGGATCACCGACTATACATATACAGGTATGTATATGTATCGACTCAGATGATAGGCGGTTTCCTTACCTGTAGTTCAGCTTGTTAGTTCAGCCGTATAGTTTAGTGTAGTTGTTAGATTAGATTAGACTCCTTACCTATTTCAAAAACTAACGAATCGTGGGCATTTTTAAAGACAGCTCAAGGGAATCTACGGATATTTCAAAAAAACGACGTATCTTTTCATAAAAACACCGTAGCCCCTATTTTCAAAACCCCATGATTCGTGTTATTTCAAAAGGCACAATTCGTAGGACTTATATTAGATTATTGCAGATTAGTTATCGTTGTGTCTAGTATTCAGCTCCCGCACATTATTGCTGTTCGCTCTGCCTCGCATATTTATTTTGCTGCATATTCCATTATTGATATCATGCTGTTAGGACACCAGCACTATTACCGATGATGCGTATGTACCACGTACACCTACTTGCCGGCTCACACACATCTTCATCGGTAATTGCCATGTCACGTACACTTTAGAGAATATAATTGCTTGACTTAGATTGTTAGCTGGTAGTTTTGACACGATATTAGTGTACTTCCCTTATATGCCATATTAGACATTGTAGTTATTACCTACCACTTCATGCATACTGTTATTCAGTTGTTCATGCCTAGTTCATTATCATTGACATATGCACTTGTGATGATTTCTTGAGATTTATGATATTTCTGGATTTCGGGGAAAGCCGCAAAATTTACAACTTATGATCTTTTAAAATATAAAATGTTGCGGTTTTCTAGTGATGTAAAGTGTCGTCCACCATGAGTTTGCTGTGGTTTTGGAGATCCGTATCGAGAAGTGGAGGAACCGTCACGGGTACATGGTGGGCCCGGTATGGTACCCCGGGGCAAGAGGAATGTGGTGTTGACGTTGAGCCTGGCTGGGGAGCACTACCTACCGGTGATATTACCCGACGCGTCGGATATCCGGAGGATACCGTCGTGGTCTTGAGATGGATGGTAGGGGCCGGTCCGGACTGACGGCGCCCTAGATATTGAGCTTGAGACATTGATATTTCGAGACAGTGAGATTTATGTTTTGTGTCGATGCTAGACACTGTTGATACTGATTTCATTATGATACCTCAGTTTAAAAATACGAAGGAAATCTCACTAATTTATGAAAACAGTTTCTTCATTTACATGTATTCTGTTTCATGCATTCATACCTCATTCATATGATATATTGCTACCTGAGGCACTGACACGGGCACATGAAATTATACTCGGGATAGATATTACCCTAGACATTGTCATAGGCTGCCTGTTATACATATATTTGAGGATATTTTATGATCTTTGACCTAGGTTGCGTTATTTATGCGATTTCTGTGCGTAGATGTTTTTCTATTCACGAGTTGGCAACTCACCCCCGTTGTGCCCCAGTTTCTTGCAGATTTGCCGTACAGGTTTCCTTACGGCTTGCGGGCTCAGTTTCATTCGGGTGATTTGCTAGTAGGTGGGTTTACTTGTATCATACCCCCATTATATATCTTGTATATCATTATTCTGTTGTATCTAGAAGTTCCATCAACCAAACATGTATCTATTGAGATAGAGACCAGTGTTGTTTATTCTTTCGACCTTAGAGTCGCTCGTTATATTTCTGGTGGTTTTGAGTTCCCTTTTGAGTTTTTGATCCTCGCCGTTGGCGTTGTATATTTATTGCTTGTGTGGTTGTGACCATCGTTTGACGAAGAGCTAGCTCCCGCTTGGGGATGCCTTTTTTCTTGATTTCGTATACTATTCATGTTGTATCCCGTTGGGGGCCAGTATTTACAAAGGAGACTCTGCCGAAATTTTCAGTAAATTTTTGATGTTTTAAAAACCGCATAATTCGGCTTATGCTATTGAAATTACTTTCTTTAAGTTGGTTTTTCCTGCACTCTACTACTTTTCTTGGTTTGGATTTCTGGGTTTTCGGTTTACTTAGATTACGTACGCTTCGAGACGTTCGTAGTTTAAGTGCCGGTCATGTTCCGTACTTTCGGGTCGTGACAATCACATATATCACTGTGCATAACAAAAACTCTTAAAAGCAATCAAAAGACAAACCGAGTGTGTAGCATCTGCCAGTTATTGCTAAAGGAGTCACTCCCGGTGAAGGGATCTCGGTCCTTTCCTCATCGAATAAGGTGCAGGATATATCACATATACCGCTGTGCAAAGCAAGAACTGTAGCTACCTGTTTTATTTTGAAATTCGATTCTACAACATCTTAGGTTTCTTTTATTTTCATTAATCACATTAATGAAATCCCATCATTTATATACCTAAACATCACAGATAAATACGACGTACACTTATGCCATCCGCATTCGCCTCGATGTCCCCTCGTGCACCGTTAAGTTAGGTAACTAACGGCAGAGCGGGGCAGGGCTAGCACGGGTGTAAAACATAAGTAACGCCTATATAATATATCATATATACTATATACTGTATCTATCACAGAACATCACATGATCATATCACAGATATCGCAGCAGAAAATATCATATGAAATATTGGATATACTAGGACGTCCGTGTTTTTAATACGAGCCAGTATAAAACACGGATTCCACGGTCGTGATGAATAGCCAAACCCACACCCCTAGACCCCTACGAGAGCGGCAAGCAACCCTACTAATTCTAGAGTTAGGAGACCCGGACTCGACTCCTCGAGTTGGTCTCCCACTGGACTCCAGAACCCGGTTACTTGTGCCCTCCTCCTTGGGTCTATCCTAGTGCGGAAAAGGAAATAATATACAAAGGGTGACATCTTCCGCAACCTGGAAGTGCCCCAATAAAAGAATATTACATACAAGTTTTTACATGAATGAAAATGAAAAGCACTCATCTTACATAAAAAAACCCCGGCTATTCAAACACGACGATCCAATATAACATATCCAGCAACACATAACATCACATGTCATCAACGTAAGTAAATATGCGTATCCCAATTGTCGTTGACATATAGCAACGAAACCGGCGATATCACATATTACACTTACGGTCGCAGAAAAGAAAGTGTAAAACTACAACAGTTGGAATCCACAACCTCATTAGACATCGCATGCCTAATCAAATGAAATACTTAGACATCACATGCCTAACAATTATAAACCCCGCATTTTAGTCTCATTATCGAAAACACTTTTCAATGTCAAGTCGGATAATTCAACAAGATTCCCGACATCCTGATCGAATGCTTGTCGCAAACTTTAGTAGACGGCCGCATCCCCGACGCTGTCGACGAAGTGCACCAAGGCGGAACAACGCTGCCGCGAGCACCCGAACGGACGCTTTCGGCGACGGGGTTCTCTTACAGTCACTTGGTCGGGGCTATGGGGCGTGGCTGTCTATTAAGTTTACCCGGCGAGTATCCGCGTACGCTACGTGATTGCGACGGACTTTTGATCACATCAAAATTCCGTAGCAACCGATCAAGTGAGACTAAACTGCTATGTTTATAACATTCATTCAGTTATCTCATAACTACTTGTGAATTCCAATTATTGTATCACATTCCGGATAAGTAGAAAATGTTAAACTTTCCGATCGAACAATCGAACACCCAAGTTTTCCCGATCAACCGAATGAAATAAGTTCAAAGACATTCACTTCATGCCTCAGTACCAACGGTCCAGCCGTAGAAGGGTCAAGCCAACGCCTCACATGTGGCACGCCGTACTGCCCTAAACCCGAAGGTTCAAAGGGCAGTTCAAGACGGTCACATAATCGAGTTAAGGTTTGTTGTCTTCTAGAGGGACCATCGCGTTACTTGCACTACTCAGAACGTCCTTAAACCACAGAAAAATCCAACACTTGGATATTTTCCGGCAGGGGAAAGATTGGGTATTTACATCCTGTCGAACTTTTTAACATATTCCAAAATATCCGGAAAGCCACATAGACAAAGTCTGATAATCCGATCGAATCTGCGAACTCCCAATACACCCCAGAAAATTCAACTCTTGAATAAATTTTAAAAATTCCCATAAAACTCAGCATTTAAATAAAGAAGTTACTGTGCAAAAATGGTTGACTGAAGAGACTAAATGGGCGCGGAACCGCCGCAATAGGCGGCTAATGCCGCGGATCCGCCGCACTTTAGACAGATCATTAGGTAATTTTTGCACCGTAATTCTTAGAATTTCCTGCTGAATTTTTTAAGCATTTTTAATTTGGAAAAAACCACTTTTTCAGAAAAAGTCCAGAGAGGGTTAAAAGTTAGGGTTTCGGGGTTCGATCGGGTTTCAAACATCGTCTACGCATCGCCTAAGGCTCTAGCTAGGCTCTGATACCACTGTAGGGTTCCTAGGCACACTAAGGAGGTCTCACAAGGTATCAACCATGCCAATTTCAAATTTTACGGGTGCCGAGAAACCCTAATACGGATCGTTAACTAGATATATAGGCGACAAAGGAAACTAGTTAACTACTTAACTAAAAGAACGGAAATACAACCTTTGTAGATCCGGTCCTCCACCTCCATGGCTCCGTGATGAAGTCCCTTCGCTGTACAAATCACATCCCGGACTCTAGCATCGGCTTCATCGGAGAAATGGGCGGGCTTGGTCGTCGGCTTCGATGCCGAAGATGATCTACGTCGAGGCATCACTAGATCAAGCTCCAACTTCACCAAGTCATGAAACTTGTGAAGAGAACACCCTATACTACTTGGCAAGAGGTAGAGGATGAAGAAATAGGAAGTGGGTTCACTTTAGAATTGGATTTCTCACTTGATTCCATCACTTGCCATTGATGAGGCAAGCTTTTCTTTCTTGTGAAGAAGAAGAAGAAGAAGCAAGAATATGATAAGTGTTAATTGAAAAATGAAAAGAAAAACAATACTTATCATATTCAAACCATGATTAGGTGTAGAGAATAAATTAGGGTTAAGTGGAATGGTTAGGTTAAAGGAAAGAAACAAAATGGTCAACTTTTCAAATCTTCATGAACTTTCAATATAAAACAAAACTTGCAACCATTTTATTTCTTGCCAAAAGGAAATAAATAAATAAATCAATAAATAAATAAGAAAACAAAACCCTAACCATTCATATAACCATGGTTTAATCTTTATACAAACCCAAGTAAACATGTATCTTCAAACATGATACAAACTTGTGCACAAAAAATATATCACATATACAATGTGCACAAACAAGTGAGAAAAACCATTTAAAGTGAACCAATACTAGTTAATGCAAAGTAATATATCAAATATATAATTATACATTAAATCATTAAATCAACACTTGATTCAATGATCCGGTCATGTCGCACATAACCGATTAGTATCCAATGTATCGATTTATCGAATCAATCCATGATTCGATAACTAGGTTATATCGCATACAACCTCTCTGATACATTCATCGCGAGAATTGAATACGGTATCACATACACGCATTATTCTCGGTCCTGCACATATCTCATATGTGCTCCTATTTCGTTTCGCTTGAGCCAGGAAACCTCTGTGTAGGACTCTAAAGACTCGTCAATACGCCGGCAGCAGGTGATGATCATATCAAACACCCACAAGCCGCAAGCGGTCTGCTAAACGTAACGGCCACCCGGGTATTGAGCGATCAGAAGATCGACGAGCAAGCCCGCTCACACTCCTGTGAATCCAACCAGTAACACTTACCGTACAGTCCGGTCTGATCGTCTGATATGTCGCATATCTCGTCTAGGGATGGTTAACGTCAGACCCCTGTAGCTCGATAAGTCGTGTCGATATGAGGTCTATAACAATTCGAGAAACTATTGGTAACACTTACCAGTAAATCTCAGCAACCCTGGCCAGGGATTTCCGGTTATAGCCAATCGAACACAGCGCAACATCAACCCCCTATACCGGGAGAGACGAATCCCCTCCTATCGCTCATTGCCTCCATGTGACTCGGGACTGTACCCAAAAACCACCATTTTGCACGCCCTCTTGGACGTGGTAAGGTGGAAATCAAAGCACAGTGGGAACCACACAAGACTCTATGACGATCTCGGGTCAACAGACTACTCTGTACCAGTGTCACCAGAGAACTGCCATCTGACGTAAGGTATAATACCATCTGGGAGTTCTCGGCGAGTCCGTCCAGTGTACCCAGTCTCCACTGAGCACCCGTATATCATCTCTGATGTCAAACACCAATGGATATGGGATCATCCATCACCCATCTGTATGGGTCGAGAAGGTATACGCTAGTCTACTCTGGTATATCGATGCCCCGTCTCGATATACCCACGACTAGGGACTTTGAAGGATGTACTTATGGACTACCATGTCCCCACTAGTATGATCTGCATCATAGTCCAGGTAGTCAAGTACACATCCTAAGGGCTTTACCAACATGTAACAGAGAGACAATCAGTGTACATGTTAAGGTAAAGATCAACCAGATAGCATACTATCATGTCGAGCAAGAAAGTCCTCCCTATATATGTCCAAGCATCCACTATAATATACATCCTATGTATAGTAATGGCCTCTAGGGCATACATATAACTAACAATTAGGATCTGACGTATACCACCCCCTAGACCCGGTATGTGATACTCTTAGACGAAGAGACTGGACTTTACGGAGATTGTCACGATTAGGCTCAGTAGGAGTTCGGACGAGTTTGCTCGTCGGCCTTCCTTTTCGACAGGTACCTGGGCAGCCGTTATGTACAGCTTGTGTCGCTGACGTTCTTATGGTTAAACCCATTGCCAACGTACCGTTGAGTTTTTAGAGTCCCACACTGAGGGTTTCCCTACTTCGGGCAAAACGATGTAGAGGCTGTATGGTTTTACGGCAGGGTTCGATCATATACGTATACTTGTGCACGTATGATGTTCGGGCGGATAATACTAGCGGGCTTTGATTTAAACCGGATCCTAATATTATATTCTTGGATTATTTTGTCTCTTTGTATTCGTATTTTTCGGAATACGAATACGGGTATGTATATACGATGAGGGGCATTCTTGTAATTGTACAAGATACTTCTAGAAGAAGACACCTCATTATTTAGATTTACCATTTTTGATAATGGATTAATGAGGTGGAGAAATGAGGTGTGCATTTTCATTAAATGAAGCATGGCTAGCTTGATGACTCATTACATGACTCATGGTTTACTATTCTTCCATGGTTGATATTTTGTGAAGATATTTTTTGCTTGCATTATTATCTTATTCACTTAGCCATTCTTCATTTTTTTTTCTAGCTCACTCTACACTCTCATCTTCTCCTTGCTCTCTTCTTCTAATACTAACCCTAATTGTCTCATGAGTTGAGAAACCTAGGGTTAATGAGACAAAGCATTCCATAATCACTCTCTAAATACTCTAGTCTACTTAGATTAGCAAGCTAAGTATTCTAGTTACCTCAATTAGGAGGTAGGAGCTCTTAGTTGGCACTCTCGGGTGGATCATCAATGACACGAGGTGGCCGAAGTTCAAGCACGATTCATACTTCCATCAAGGAGCTTAAGGAGAGGATCAAAGACCCGAAGGACTTAGTTTCTTTAGGTATACTTTCTATCATAGTAGATAGAGCCCCTTACTTGCTAGTTAGGTTTATGGAAAGATCCGGTTTAGCTTTATTCTAGCGCCAAGTTTCGATTCCTAGAAAAAAAAATTTGTTCCGCATTTGGCCACGGAAGTTGGCCGGGACGCTAGCGTAACCCTTCAAGCTTACTACTCCGTATACACCACAATACAATGGAGTATCTGGGTGGAGGAATCGCACCCTATTAGATATGGTGCGCTCTATGATGAGTGTTGATGGGTTGCCTATTTCCTTTTGGGGTTATGCACTTGAGACAGCTGCATACCTATTGAATAGGGTTCCGACCAAATCCGTGCCTACCACTCCATATAAGATATGATATGGGAAGAGACCATTTCTTAAACGAGTTAAGATATGGAGTTGTACGGCCTATATTAAAAAACAGAATCTGGACAAACTCGAAGCACGATCAGTTCTTTGCAAGTTTATGGGATATCCAAAGAATTCATATGGATATCTATTCTACCACATTGAGGAACAAAAGGTGTTTGTTGCTCAACATGACACCAATTTAGAAAAGGAAATTTTTGTAAAAGAAATTAGTGGTGATGGGGTAGAGCTGGAAGATGTTCCAAATACACAAACTACAACTGATGATTTGGTAGAACCGGAGGATTCAATAGTCCCCGACGAACCTCAGCCACTCCGCAGATCTAGTAGGGTTCCTTATCCACCTGAGAGATACTACGATTTTCTCATAGACGGTAGGAGTGAGGATTGCATCATGGAAGATGATGACCCAACTAGTTTCGAGCAGGCTATCATAAGTGGGGACTTTATGAAATAGCTGGATGCTATACGATCTGAGATGGAATCCATGTATACCAACAAAGTATAGACTTTGGAAGTTTTCCTTAAGGGGTAAAACTCATTGGGAGAAAGTAGATCTTTAAGAAGAAACTTGGTGTAGATGGAAAGGTTGAGACCTTCAAAGTTAGACTTGTAGTAAAAGGTTTTCATCAATGATCATGTGTCGATTATGATGAAACTTTTTCTCCAGTGGTTATGTTTAAGTCCATCAGGATCCTACTTGCCATTGTTGCATACCATGACTATGAAATCTGGCAGATGGCCGTCAAGACTGTTTTTCTAAATTATGATTTAGAAGAAAGTGTGTATATGACATAATCATAGGGCTTCGTAGACAGTGAGAGCAGCGGAAAGGTGTGCAAGCTGCTTAAATCAATTTACGGATTAAAGCAGGCATCGCGGAGCTAGAACATCTGTTTTGATATAGCAGTCAAAGAGTTTGACTTCCTCAAAAACGAAGATGAACCTTGTATATATAAAAAAGCTGTGGAGAGTAAGGTTATCTTCCTCGTATTATACGTGGATGACATACTCTTGATAGGAAATGATGTTCCTATGCTGCACTCGATCAAACTCTTCCTATCACAAAAGTTCTTCATGGAAGATCTGGGTGACGACTCCTACATCCTGGGGATAAAGATCTATAAAGATAGATCTAAAAGGATGTTGGGATTGTCCCAATCTAGGTACATAGACACCATACTAAAGAGGTTTAGTATGGAAGATTCTAAGCGTAGTAATTTACGCGCTTGTTCAGGATCACTCTCCCCAAATAGATGTGTCCCAAGACTGATTTGGAGATGGCTCGCATGCACGTGATACCCTATGCTTCTGCAGTTGGGTCTATCATGTACATGATGTTATGCACCATACCGGATGTAACTTACACACTTAGTGTGGTAAGTAGGTATCAATCAGACCTAGGGAAGAAGCACTGGATAGCTGTGAAGAACATTCTTAAGTATTTGAGAAGGACTAAAGAGATGTTCTTGATGTATGGTAACGGTGAACTCCGGGTAGAGTTCTTTACCAATTTGAGCTTCAAGAGTGATAAGGACGACAACAAGTCTGTCTCGGGTTTTGTCTTCACCCTCAATGGAGGAGCAGTATGTTGGAAGAGTTTCAAGTAAGATACCGTAGTAGACTCGACGATGGAGGCTGAATACATCATTGCCAACAATGCTGCCAAAGAGGCTGTCTGGATGAAGTTCATTATTGAACTTGGTATGGTTCCATCTATTGAGGATCCAATATCCTTGTATTGTGATAACAATGGAGCTGTGGCTTTGACCAAGAAACCCCGGTCTTATCAGCTATCCAGACATATTCTGAGGCAGTATCATCTGATCCGGGAGATAGTTGATCGCCGGAAGATCAAGGTCAGAAGAGTAGATACAAAGGACAACACAGCGGATCCACTCACGAAGGCCCTCCCCCAGACGTAGTTTGAGAGACTTTTTAGGATGTTCGATATGAGATGCTATAACAACTGGCCTTAGTGCAAGTAGGAGATTGTTAGGAATACGTATGCCCTAGAGGCCATTATGGTATGATATAGTGGATGCTTGGACATATATATAGAGGACTTTCTTGCTCGACATGATAATATACTATCTGGTTTCTCTTTATCTTAACATGTACACTTGGTTTTTATACTATCTCTCTGATACATGTCGATAAAGCCCATAGGATGTAGGCTTGACTACCAAGACTATGATGCAGATCATACTAGGGAGGCTTGTGTAGTCCGCAAGCACATCCTTTAACAGTTCCTAGTCAAGAGAGCATCAAGACAGGGCATCGATATTCCAGAGTAGACTAGTGTGTACGTTTCTTGACCCTGTATGGGGCGATGGTTGATCCCACAACCATTGGTGTTTGACATCAAATATTGTACACAGGTGCTCATTAGAGAATGGGTACACCGAACAGGACTCGACGAGAACTTCTAGATGGTATCATATCTATCGTCAGATAGCAGTTCTCTGGTGACACTTGCACAGATTAGTCTGTTGACCCGAGATCGTTAAAGTTTCTTGTGTGGTTCCCACTGTGTTTTGATTTCCTCCCTACCACGGCTCAAAAGAGTCGTGCAAACATGTGGATTTTAGGTACAGTCCCGAATCACATGGAGGCAGTGAGCGATAGGAGGGGTTTCGTCTCTCCCGGTATTTGGAGTTGATATTGTGCTATGCTCGATCGGCTATAACAGCAAGTTCCTGGCCAGGGCTGATGAGATTTACTAGTAAGTGTTATCAGTAGTTTCTCGAATGGTTATAGGCCATACATCGGCATGACTTATCAAGTTATTGGGGTCTGACGATTCCACCCCCAGACTCGATATACGACATATCAGACGAAGAGACCGGACTGTACGGTAAGTGTTGCTTATAGGCTCTACGGGAGTTTGGACAAGTTTGCTTATTGATCTTCTATTCGCTCAATACCTGGGTAGCCGTTATGTCCAGCTAGTACCGCTGATGGCTTATA
The DNA here is from genome assembly GCA_030015575.1 of Agapanthus africanus. Lineage (NCBI taxonomy): Eukaryota > Viridiplantae > Streptophyta > Magnoliopsida > Asparagales > Amaryllidaceae > Agapanthus > Agapanthus africanus. The sequence continues at coordinate 497,666,677 of CM057338.1, forward strand.
GGTATCTGATGTGATCATTATCTACTTCTGGCGTATTAACGAGTCTTTAGAGTCCTACATAGAGGTTTCTTAGCTCAAGCGAAATGAAATAGGGCACGTATGGAGATATGTGCGGGAGCTTGATTAAATACGAGTATATGATACCGTATTCTAATTTAACGATATTTGATATCAGTCAGATTATATGTGATATAACCGGGTTATTGAATCAAATGTTGGTTCAATGATTTATGTATTTGTTGTTTATATATATTTGATATATATTTGTATATTTGATATTAGCCTGATTATATTTGATATAGCCGGATTATTGAATCAAGTGTTAATTTAATAATTTGATATATATGTGTGCGCGCGCGCGCGTGCTATATATATATATATATATATATATATATATATATATATATATATATATATATATATATTAACTAGTATTGAATATTAGGCGGTTATATGTGATATAACCGGCTTATTGAATAAAATGTTGATTTAATGATTTGATATACATATATAATTGGTATTAGTCGGTTATATATGATATAACCGGATTATTGAATCAAGTGTTGATTTAATCATTTAATATATATTTATATATTTGATATATACATATATTAACTAATATCAAGCTCACTTAAGATTTTCTTCTCCTTTTGTGAGTGTGTGTGTGTGTGTGTATTATATTGTATCATGGTTGATGATACATAGAATTAGGATGTATGAGAATCACACATGAGGTTGTGATGAGTAGATAATGGTTTTATTTGTGAATAAAAGAAAAAGGAAATGAGTCATTTTCTTAGATGCTTATGGAAGACTTGAGAAGCCATGACTCACCACTTATTCTTTGTATTATTCATAGATGTTTATCACTCATCTCATCACTCATCTTATAGTTTATTCTTTCTCAACCAAGTTCATCTCATCTTCTTCTTCAACTCTTCTCTAGGTTTTTCTTGAGGTGAGAAAAGAAAAGAAAAAGAAGAAAATAAAATAAAGTAAGCAAAATTCCTACTTTATCGACCTATACTTTTCTAGCCCATTAGTTTAGCTTGTTTGCTTCACTAATACCTTGATTAGTGAAGAGTAAGCTTGAGTGAGAGAGACTTCAAGGTAGATCATTTTCGGCATCGAAGACTTCAAGCAAGCTCGATCCTTTCTTCAAGTGGAGTCAAAGAAGAGTTCTAAGGACTACTACTTGGAGCTTTAGAAGTGAAAGACCGGTCTACAAAACTTGTAAACCCCCATCACTAGTTTAGAACTTGTATTCTTGTACTAAAACCTTAATTCTTTGGTTCGATTCTTATTTAGTATGCTTTAGACCTCTAGATTTTTTTAAATTGTATACTTAATACTCTTTGAAACCAAGTAGAGGCGCGAAAACATACTTTCAGATTCCTAACCACAGGTTGCATAGTTATCTTGTCTTGTTTATGTATTTTGAGAAAAACGGGGCGTGATATATATATATATATATATATATATATATATATATATATATATAGCTCAATGTCTAAACTAGGGGTATAATCATCTACTAAGTATCCTACTAGACGGATATGTTTAGACTGGATAAATAATTCTAGGATATATATAGTATCTTAACTACTACGATTGCATGGGTGCTATACACCATCCACCCGACTTCCCCTATAGATATGCATCTACTTGTTGGAGATAGTGCCCTCAGAGTCAATTATTGGATCACAGGCACGTGATTGCAATGATTGAGGGAGGACCTGTCCCAGTAGGACAGTCTTACTCAAGATGATAGTATGCTATCTGGTTTATCTTTATCATCGTGTACTGCTTTGTAAGTGCACGGCGGCGCCCCGGCCGTCAATCCGACGCCGGAATGCGGAAGCGAAACATTTTACGAACTTATAAATCGGCACCACCGCGCACAAAAATCCCGGATCGGGCCATTAAACTAGTCCTAGCTAACTAAAGAACGAGTAGAGAGATATACCGAGCGATCCGTGTCCTTCGGTCTTCTCGTCGTCGTCCCGATTTTCCGCGGAATCTCCGGTCTTCACCTCCTCGCTGGAAGGGCCCCACGTCGCCGGCTTCTTTTACGGGCTCCCACCTCTGGTCCGAGGCAACTCGGGCATGAAGTTGGCGAGTCGACGTGTCCAAGATTTGCTGTAGAATAGTGTAAAGTGTTATGTCTCATTTGGGGTTGTAGGAGGTTGCCATTTTGGTGGAGGAAATGAAGTGGTGGAATTTTGTGATGAACTTGGGATTTTAGCAAGCATAAAGAGCAAAAATCCCCACTACCAAAAATCGGATAGCCCCTACATGGCTTGGCCGGCCATGACAAGGTGAGGAAAAGAGAGTCGGAGAATGAGGGAGAGTCTCACAAGACAAATGCAAGAGAGAGAGATCAAAAAAGTTATCATGAAAGGAAATGATCACACTCAAACCCACACTCAACCAACCATCATCATTACTCCAAAGTCAAGCAATGATCAACAACCAAAACCAATACTCCATCAACTAATCATCAACAACCATGATGAGAAGAAGAAGAAGTCAAATGGTGGAGGAATTATCATGATACAAAGATAAGCAAAGACAACCCTCCAAAATGCTTATTTGCACAAATGCAAATAAGCCATCCTCCACCAATCTTCAGCCAAATGAAAGATACAAAGAAATATGGCTGAAACGGAAAACAAACTGGCAACTCCAAAAAAAAACTGATCCCGTAATAAATTACAGGAAAACCCCGCCACTGTATATACATACCCGCATTTGTATTCCGACCGAAATACAAATGCAAAGAGACAAAATCTACACTGTGCAATACTAGGATCCGGCTTAAACCAAAGCCCGCTAGTATTTTCCGTCCGATCCTGATCCGTGCAATACCGCACGTATCTGATCGAACCCTGCCATATCTCCATACGGTCTCTATAGCGTTTCGCTCGAAACTTGAGAAACTGGTCTGTGGGGGACTCTAAAGACTCGTCAATACTTTGGCTATGGATTTAACCACTAGCACGTCAGAGATATTAGCCTATACATAACGGGCTACCAGGTATTGACCAAAAGGGACGTCGATGAGCGAACTCATCCTGACACCCTACTGAGCCTGTCAGTGACAATATCCGCACAGTCCGGTCCGTTCGTCTATGAGCATCGCATGGCGGGCCTAGGGGGTTGGTAAAAGTCAGACCCCCAAAAGCGGTACAAGTCGTGTCGGAGTGTAGCCCAGAACTCCTTGAGATACTACTGGAATACCTACCAGTAAATCTCCTGCCTCGGCCGAGGGCTTTGTGTAATGGCTCTCCTAGACACAGCACGACCTCACCCCCAATACCGGGAGAGACGAACCCCTGAAGATCCGCTCACTGCCTCCATGTGGCTCGGGACTGTACCCAACTAAAACCTGTTTGCACGTCTCCTTTGAGCATGGTAGGATAGTAATCAAAGTACAGTGGGAACTCATACAAGACAAATGACGATCCTCAGGTCGATGAACTAACCTGTACACATGTCACCGGGGAACTGCCATCTGACGTCAGGTATAAAACCAACTAGCATGTTCCCGGCGAGTCCTTTCCGGTATACTCATAACCCAATGAGCACCTGTATACATCTTAGGTGAACCAACTGACACCAGTGGCTTGTGAGACCGGCCACCGCCCCTCGTCGGGGTCTCGACTGTATACACTAGTCTACTCTGGAGTATCGATGCCCTGTCTCGAAACTCCCACGACTAGGGACCTTTTAAGGATGTGCTTATAGACTACCAGCTCCCACGTATATGATCGCCCTCATACTGCTGGCAGTCAAGCAAGAATCCTACGGGCTCTATTAACATGTAATAGCGACCTGTCAGGTTACCTAAAGCAGTATACGATGATAAAGATAAACCAGGTAGCATACTATCATCTTGAGTAAGACTGTCCTACCGGCATAGGTCCTCCCTCAATCATTGCAATCACGTGCCTGTGATCCAATAATTGACTCTGAGGGCACTATATCCAACAATCTCCCACTTGCACTCAAGGCTAATTATTGCGATGTCGCATACTCACAGCCCGTGTGATACCGAACACCCAACTCCTCTACTAGTCAGTCTCACAAAGCTCGTTTGCGAAACAATTGCGTTCGAGGAATAGCCTCAGTGAGTGGATCCGCCTTGATGTTTCTTTCTATGTCTCTCTATATCTCAAGTTCGCGGAGAAACCCATCTCCCGAAATGAGCAATACCTGTCTTAGAATGTGTCTGGATGCCTGATGGGACCTAGTTCATAAATGAACTCCATATCCAAACTTCTTAGACTGTATCGTCAACTGAACTTAATCAGTATCCTGCGCCATGCCTCTCTCAGTATTTCCTTGGACCACCTGTCCAAAATACTGCCCCTCGTCAGAAGGAAAACTATAACTCTGACAACCTCCCTGTCGTCCAAGTCACCTTGGAAGTCTGGAATGATAACTGTCTCCCGAATGAGGCTGTCGTTATCATATCCCTAGAACATCCACTTATGTTCTAAAACTGCTTCCGATTGTTTCTCCAGGATTGGATCAATATCAACTTATTGCATCTACTGCAAGAACAACATCTGGTGTAGTACTTGACATCTCATGATTGACTCAATTGCCTAAGCAAGTGATCTGCCAATCATGCACATCCCTCTCCCCTTTAGTCTGTAAGACACCTTTAGAGAGGGTGACTCCACCACATGCAGGTACACTACCGTGCATGGAGTCGTCCATTCTAAATACTCATAGAATGCTGTCTAAGTACCCAGATTGGGAAACTACCTAAATCTAGATCTAAAACCATAGATCTAGTAACCAGAATGTCTGATATAATATCCATATTCTTTGTGGAGAAACCACTGTGTGACAACCAAAGTATAACCGATCGTAGTATAGGAATATCACTTCCTTCTCTGTGTATGTCATCCAAATACCAGGACATCGCACCCTACTACCTTCTTAACAGATCCATCCCCTATTCTGATGAAGTCAAACCTATGACTATCACATCAGAAATAGATGATCTATCTCCGCTATATCTGCTTTAGTCTATAAATAGACATAAGCCACTTGTCCACCAATGCTTCCGCTGCTCCCACTGACTACGACAACCCTCTGGCAGAGTCATATAGACGTACACTTCTAAAGCTAGTTTAGAACGACTCTATACTTATCCTCCCGCCGGTCTCGCAGCCTGGAACAACAGCAATGGCAAGTCTGGGTAAACAAGAACCTCCCTGTCACCGTCCTTGAGGCTACCGGAGTACCTCTCGGGTGCCTGAGGTTACCCACCTTATCTACGGAGTGGCCAATGGAATGTCAAGCCAGATTGAATCTTTAGGTTCCTATCAAACTTTCAGTAATCGTTTGCGGTTCTGGAATCACTTCCAGTTCTACCATACTCTCGCTACTGTTTTCTGAAAAAATCCATTTTTATTAAAACTGTTGCGAGTTAAGAACAATATCACTATTGATCTTCCAGATGGTAGAAAGTCACCCCTCGTCATAGCCTGAGTCAACCCACAAACTGCCATTACAGAAACGCGCCTTGAGTTATCCAGAGTCTGGTTTTAAGCATAAGCCGGACAACTCCCCGTACCTTAACATCGTTAAGATACGAACTGTTCTATATCCAATATAGAAACAGAGGCTCTGATTTAATTGAACCAGATTCAAATCATGCAGCTGTCTCCAGTGCATGTCAACTAAATGGAAGGAGGCCGATCAGCGTTACTCAACTTAGGAGTACTTCCAATTATGAGTAACCTGAAAGAGAAGCAAGTTCTCTTAATCATTACTATCAACTGAATACCACACACAAGTATCTACATCTTCGATCACCTTGAAGAATCCTGATACTTGCAATACCTAGTTCTCTACTTTATCCATATACCTATAACTTCTCAAAATTCGGACCTTGTGTTTCTACGAAACACTTGTCTAAAAACTAGAGAAGTCATAAGTAAACCGAATATAGTACGAGGACCAACCCCTCTGTCCTAATGGACACTGGACAACATACAATACTCTGTATAAGTCCCTTGAGTCTAATAACTCATTCCCTGTGTGTCGTAAGTTGAAAACTGTACTTATGGTTATGAAGAATTACACCGCTGTTTAATGCTCCTTACCTAATCATCCACTGATATAGGTAAATGTCATAGACATAATTTCAAAAAGGTACATCTCACTCTATAAAAAATAAACGTACAGATATATCAATTTGAAATTGGTGCATAACAGCGGATATTCAAAACCAAATATTTGCCGTCCGGCAAACAACCCAGGTGACTTCCTCAAATATCACCAATTACAACGAATTCCGATATAATGAGGATGATCACCTAATTCCCAATAACTTACTCCCACTCATCATCTGTAAAACCATACAGATGTGAGAATCATACCTGGTAAATACATACCCTGGAGTAAGTATCTAATCGGGAAATCAGTTTTCCTTTAACAGTACACAGTGAAACTGAAACATTGAAATGTTTCGATGGGGTATCTGGGTATTCTTAGTAATGTCTCTTCCATTATCCAGATTCACAACTGTAACCGTTTAAATCTCTGCCACCTCTCCAAATACCTTCATATGTCTTTAGTCATTACCTTCTGTACACCCCTTTAGGCCAAATGGTTTTCTTCCTTCCCTACCGTTCGGCACCAGCCTATGGTTTGGAAGAAAACTATCCAATAAGCATAATGGGTGTACTGTCCCAATCCTAGGAGCACTCGCAATGCGAGAGAAGGTGAAGATAAAAGACAACTGAATAAACCTTATTCCTATTTCTCCTGAACCAGAATCCATCCCCGAATTGGAACAAGTTCCTTTCGAGTTCGTATATAACCATACGATGGAATATCCAATAAACTGTGGATCTTCGTAGTGATACGGAGTGTTCTGGAGAAATACAAAGGTGAAGTGGGAGTGGTAATGAAATACTTGGTTTGGTCGTGAATATCAGTCGCAATTTACGTTGCCCTCCTTCTAATCCCTTTCTTTGTCTTTACATAATACCTTCTGTACACCATCGTTAGGCTAATTGGTTTTCTTCATTCCCTACCGGTCGGCACCTGCCTATGGTTTGGAAGAAGACTATCCAATTTGCGTAATAGGTGTACTATCTCCTAAACCAAGGAGTACTCGCAACTTGAGAGAAGGTAAAAAGAAAAAGACAACTGAATAGTCCTATTCGTTTTCTATAGAACCGGAAACCATTCTCGAATAAATTCCTTCGAGTTCGTATCTAACCATACGATGGTTTTGTCCAATGGAAGTAGACGTTCGTAGTAATACGGGGTGTCCTAGAAAAAAGGGTTAAAGTAGGAGTGGCAATGAGGTTTGCAACTCTGACAATCCAAAAGCCAGTGTTTACAAAGGTTCGGTTAATTTGGTCACTGAGTCATAGTCTAGGGTCGGGTCAATGGTCGCTGCCAAAGAAAGAGAGAAAAGAAACACTCAGCGTGCACTCTAACTAAGATCAGAATGGTTACCAATTTATCTAATCTGGAAACCTCCCACTGTACTATCAAATTCTCCTCCAAACCTGAAAGAAGAATTAGTCGGGATCACCCGAGGAGTAAACCAACTCATCTGTGGGAATCGGGATCCAACTATCATCGCATGATAATATGACGGAATCCGCTCACGTTATCACACTCCAGAAGGTATGCGCATATCTGGCAAGTTTCAGTTTCTTTAGAAACTCCCGATGTGATTTTTTCCCCATGCTCTTATGACCTTGACGAAGGTCAACAAATCATAAGTCACATGTCAAGTTCTACCCGTCATTGTCCAGGTTAATTTGAACCCACCCGTACAAGCCCTTGACGAAGGTCAACAAGGCTATACGACTGTCCCAAACCAACGCATCAATCTATGCAACAGAAAGGTAACAAGCAGCTACCATACACTATGCCTTGACGAAGGTCAACAAACATAGTATGAATACTACGTGCTACCCGTCTGAAACGACGGAGGGCTACGAATGGTTTCTGGCGAACACCTTTAACGTAATGAACTTCATATCGTTGAAGGAACGGATAGCTTTTTAGAAAAATATAGTAACGAAAACCTTTGCTAAAGAGGTCACTCCCGGTGAAGGGATCTCGGCTCTTTCCCCGTAGAATGAGGTGCAGGATATTCCAACTGAATACCACGATGCAAAGCAAAAGTAATCGGCTATAGTGAAGTTATTGCCCTGACACAAACTTTTATCCAAGGGGTCACTCCCGGTGAAGGGATCTCGGCCCTTGCCTCGTCGACTGAGGAGCAGGATATTCCAACTGAATACCACTGTGCAAAACAAAAGTGAACGTCCTTGCAAATAACAGCTTTTTGAAAAATGTTCCAACAACATCAGATTAGGTTTGTTTAACTTGCATTGATCCGAATCAACGTAGTCCCATCAATTGATCACACCAATAAAGAACGAAAATAATGACGTACGTATATGTCATCCGCATTCGCCACTGGGTCCCGTCATTACCCGTTAGGTTAGCTAACTAACGACAGAGCGGGGACTGGACTAGCGCGGATACAAATCATATACAACATCTACTAATATATATATAATATATAATTTTCACTCAAGGCGTGATAAAATGCAACATCACAGAAATGTACAGCATCACAGAACAATACAGATATCTGGGATCCCCGGGTTTCACAGAGCCGCTACTGAAACCCGACGTTCCCCTGGTCGTGTGGATAGCCTGTGCAATGAAATCCTAGACCCCTACGGGCGCGGAAAGTTGCCCGCCAAAACCTGAAGCGAGGCAGCCCCCTTCAGCAACGTGAATGGACCACCCAGCACTTCACGGAATCCGGTAACTTGGGCACCCCTCCTGGGTCAACCTGTACCCCCTACGAGTGCGGCGAATAGCCCGCCAATTCTAGAGTGAAGCCCCCTCCGTCTCAATACCATGAGATGCGGGCCCGTTACCCTCTAGAACCCGGTTATCCGTGCATCCCTCCTTGGGGTAATCCTAGTACAGAAAGTAAAATATACATACAACGGGTACATCGACCGCAACCTGGTCGTGCTCCAAAAGAATAATATACAAACAGGCAGTGACGGCAGTCCACATGTCGGACGCTCGCCCCGCAATATCAAATGTACATAATACAACAAAAAACTGTACTAGCATTGCATCCAGGCTATCCCCACGACCAATCCGCAACAACACAGCATAACACAGAACATCAACGTGAATGTCACGTTCGCAAATCCGTCTAACCGGGCTATAGCAGTTAGACAGGATTTACCGATCAAGTGACATTCACGGTCGCAGATATAATGTAAATACTGTGAACTAATGTGTTTAAAATATTCGATTGATCAAATTTACCAAGTGGGCCCCAAAGCACTACTGTAGCACATAAAGAAATTCTGGGCCCAAAATGAATATTCCAAAACCCCTATTTTCAGCCCAGAAGCCCACTGAAGAGATTTGATGCTTTGATCACTCCTTACTGTCGCGGAACCGCGGCCCCAAGTGGGGTTTGGTCGCAGTTCCGCGCTCCCCTTAAGGAATCAATGCATCGAATTTCTCCAGAATTCTTAGAATTGCCTGCACATCATTCTGCAACATACTGAAAAAAATTTGGAGCCCAAAAAATTTTAACAGAGAACTGATGCATGAGAAAAACGCGGTTTTGGAATTTTTGTTCGATCGGAAATGTAAACACGTTAGACAAAGCTAGACTAGTTTAATGGCGTGGCTCTGATACCAATGTAAGTGCACGGCGGCGCCCCGGCCGTCAATCCGACACCGGAATGCGGAAGCGAAACTTTTTACGAACTTGTAAACTGACACCTCCGCGCACAAAAATCCCGGATCGGGCCATTAAACTAGTCCTAGCTAACTAAAGAACGGGTAGAGAGATATACCGAGCGATCCGTGTCCTTCGGTCTTCTCGTCGTCGTCCTGATTTCCCACGGAATCTCCGGTCTTCACCTCCTCGCCGGAAGGGCCCCACGTCGCCGGCTTCTTTTAGCGGGCTCCCACCTCTGGTCCGAGGCAACTCGGGTACGAAGTTGGCTGGTCGACGTATCCAAGATTTGCTGTAGAATAGTGTAGAGTGTTATGTCTCATTTGGGGTTGTAGGAGGTTGCCATTTTGGTAGAGGAAATGAAGTGGTGGAATTTTGTGATGAACTTGGGATTTTAGCAAGCATGAAGAGCAAAAATTCCCACTACCAAAAATTGGACACCCCCTACATGGCTTGGCCGGCCATGACAAGGTGAGGAGAAGAGAGTGGGAGAATGAGGGAGAGTCTCACAAGACAAATGCAAGAGAGAGAGATCAAAAAAGTTATCATGAAAGGAAATGATCACACACTCAAACCCACACTCAACCAACCATCATCATTACTCCAAATTCAAGCAATGATCAACAACCAAAATCAATACTCCATCAACTAATCATCAACAACCATGATGAGAAGAAGAAGAAGTCAAATGGTGGAGGAATTATCATGATTCAAAGATAAGCAAAGACAACCCTCCAAAATACTTATTTGCATAAATGCAAATAAGCCCTCCTCCACCAATCTTCAGCCAAATGAAAGATACAAAGAAATATGGCTGAAACGGAAAACAAACTGGCAACTCCAAAAAAAAACTGATCCCGTAATAAATTACAGGAAAACCCCGCCACTGTATATACATACCCGCATTTGTATTCCGACCGAAATACAAATGCAAAGAGACAAAATCTACACTGTGCAATACTAGAATCCGGCTTAAACCAAAGCCCGCTAGTATTTTCCGGCCGATCCTGATCCGTGCAATACCGCACGTATTTGATCGAACCCTGCCATATCTCCATATGGCCTCTACAGCGTTTCGCCCGAAACTTGAGAAACTGGTCTGTGGGGGACTTTAAAGACTCGTCAATACTTTGGCTGTGGATTTAACCACTAGCACGTCAGAGGTATTAGCCTATACGTAACGGGCTACCAGGTATTGACCAAAAGGGACATCGATGAGCGAACTCATCCCGACACCCTACTGAGCCTATCAGTGACAATATCCGTACAATCCGGTCCGTTCGTCTATGAGCATCGCATGGCGGGCCTAGGGGGTTGGTAAAAGTCAAACCCCCAAAAGCGGTACAAGTCGTGTCGGAGTGTAGCCCAGAACACCCTGAGATACTACTGGAATACCTACCAGTAAATCTCCTGCCTTGGCCGAGGGCTTTGTGTAATGGCTCTCCTAGACACAACACGACCTCACCCCCAATACCGGGAGAGACGAACCCCCGAAGATCCGCTCACTGCCTCCATGTGGCTCGGGACTGTACCCAACTAAAACCTGTTTGCACGTCTCCTTTGAGCGTGGTAGGGTAGTAATCAAAGTACAGTGGGAACTCACACGAGACAAATAACGATCCTCAGGTCGATGAACTAACCTGTACACATGTCACCAGGGAACTGCCATCTGACGACAGGTATAAGACCAACTAGCATGTTCCCGGCGAGTCCTGTCCGGTGTACTCATAACCCAATGAGCACCTGTATACATCTTAGGTGAACCAACTGACACCAGTGGCTTGTGAGACCGGCCACCGCGCCTCGTCGGGGTCTCGACTGTATACACTAGTCTACTCTGGAGTATCGATGCCCTGTCTCGAAACTCCCACGACTAGGGACCTTTTAAGGATGTGCTTATAGACTACCAGCTCCCACGTATATGATCGTCCTCATACTGCTGGCAGTCAAGCAAGAATCCTAGGGGCTCTATCAACGTGTAATAGCGACCTGTCAGGTCACCTAAAGCCGTACACGATGATAAAGATAAACCAGATAGCATACTATCATCTTGAGTAAGACTGTCCTACCGGCATAGGTCCTCCCTCAATCATTGCAATCACGTGCTTGTGATCCAATAATTGACTCTGAGGGCACTATATCCAACATGCTTTAGGTAACCTGACAGGTCGCTATTACACGTTGATAGAGCCCCTAGGATTCTTTCTTGACTGCCAGCAGTATGAGGGCGATCATATACGTGGGAGCTGGTAGTCTATAAGCACATCCTTAAAAGGTCCCTAGTCGTGGGATTTTCGAGACAGTGCATCGATACTCTAGAGTAGACTAGTGTATACAGTCGAGATCCCGACGAGGGGCGGTGGCCGGTCTCACAAGCCACTGGTGTCAGTTGGTTCACCTAAGATGTATACAGGTGCTCATTGGGTTATGAGTACACCGGACAGGACTCGCCGGGAACATGCTAGTTGGTCTTATACCTGACGTCAGATGGCAGTTCCCTGGTGACATGTGTATAGGTTAGTTCATCGACCTGAGGATCGTCATTTGTCTCGTGTGAGTTCCCACTGTACTTTGATTACTACCTACCACGCTCAAAGGAGACGTGCAAACAGATTTTAGTTGGGTACAGTCCCGAGCCACATGGAGGCAGTGAGCGGATCTTCAGGGGTTCGTCTCTCCCGGTATTGGGGGTGAGGTCGCGCTGTGTCTAGGAGAGCCCTTACACGAAGTCCTTGGCCAAGGCAGGAGATTTACTGGTAGGTATTCCAGTAGTATCTCAGGGTGTTCTGGGCTACACTCCGACACGACTTGTACCGCTTTTGGGGGTCTGACTTTTACCAACCCCTAGGCCCGCCATGCGATGCTCATAGACGAACGGACCGGACTGTACGGATACTGTCACTGACAGGCTCAGTAGGGTGTCAGGATGAGTTCGCTCATCGACGTCCCTTTTGGTCAATACCTGGTAGCCCGTTACGTATAGGCTAATACCTCTGACGTGCTAGTGGTTAAATCCACTACTAAAGTATTGACGAGTCTTTAGAGTCCCCCACAGACCAGTTTCTCAAGTTTCGGGCGAAACGCTGTAGAGGACGTATGGAGATATGGCAGGGTTCGATCAGATACGTGCGGTATTGCACGGATCATGATCGGACGGAAAATACTAGCGGGCTTTGGTTTAAGCCGGATCCTAGTATTGTACAGTGTAGATTTTGTCTCATTGCATTTGTATTCGGTCGGAATACAAATGCGGGTATGTATATACAGTAGCGGGGTTTTCCTGTAATTTATTACGGGATCAGTTTTCTGAGGTTGCCAGTTTGCTTTCCGTTTCGGCCATTTTTCTTTGTATCTTTCATTGGCTGAAAATTGGTGGAGGAGGGCTTATTTGCATTTGTGCAAATAAGTATTTTGGAGGGTTGTCTTTGCATATTGTAGTGTCATGATTGTTGCTCCACCATTGACTTCATAACTTCATGATTGCTTGACTTTTGGAAGCCATGATGGTTGTTTGAGTATTGGTTTTGATTAGTGATCATTTCTTCTCATCATTACTTCACGCTCCCTCTTGCATTATTGATACACACTCACTCTCTCCTCTAATTCCTCCCTTCACCAAGTTGGCCGGCCATGCTCTTGAAGGGGGCTGTCCCAAAATTTGTGGGGTGAAAAATGTTCTTTTGGCTTGGCACAAAATCCTTTTGATCATCCAAAAACTATCTCCTTCAACCCCACTTCAAGAATGGCAACTTCACAACCCCTAGAGACAAAAGAGTTCTACAGTTAACCTACAGCATCCTTGGGCACGTCGGCTCGCCAACTTCGTGCCCGAGTTGCCTCGGTCCAGAGGTGGGAGCCCGTAAAAGAACCCGGCAACGTGGTGCCCTTCCGGCGAAGAAATGAAGACCGGAGATTCCGCGGGGCGATCGGGACGACGACGAGAAGACCGGAGATTCCGCAGGGCGATCGGGACGACGACGAGAAGACCGAAGGACACGGATCGCTCGGTATATCTCTCTACCCCTTCTCTTGTTAGCTAGGATTAGTTTAATGGCCCGATCCGGGATTTTTGTGCGCGGTGGTGCCGGTATAACAGTTAAAGTAAATTATCGTTTCCGCATTTTGGCCTCGGAAAGACGGCCGGGGCGCCGCCGTGCACTTACACTGGTATTAGAGCCAGGCCATTAACCTAGTCTAGCTTGCACTAGTATGTTTAAAGCTTCGATCGAACAAAAATCCCAAAACCGCATTTTCATGTATATTAGTTCTCTGTCGAAATTTTTTGGCTCCAAAATTTTTTCAGGTTGTTGCAGAATGATGTGCAGAGTTTTATAAGATCACTGTACAAATTTGGTGACATGATCCTTCAATAGGGCCGCGGAACCGCGGCCATAACCCCACTTTGGCCGCGGTTCCGCCGCAGGAATTAAGCTTCAGTTCACCATTTTTTTCCAATAGGCTTCTGGGTTGAAAATAGGGTTCTTGGGATATTCTTTTTGGGCCCAGAATTTTTGTGAGTGCTACAGTAGTGCTTGGGGCCCACTTCGATAATTTTGATCGATCGAAAATTTTAAACATATTAGTTCACAGTATTTATATTATATCTGCGACCGTGAATGTCACTTGATCGGTAAATCCTGTCTAACTGATATAGCCCGATTAGACGGATTTGCGAACGTGATATTCACGTTGATGTTCTATGTTGTGCTGTGATGTTGCGGATTGGTCGTGAGGGATAGCCTGGTTGCAGTGGTAGTACAGTTTTGTTTTTTATGTACATTTGATATTGCGGGGCGAGCGTCCGACATGTGGACTGTCGTCACTGCCTGTTTGTATTATTCTTTTGGGGCACGACCAGGTTGAGGTCGATGTACCCGTTGTATGTATATTTTACTTTCTGTACTAGGATTACCCCGCGGAGGGGTGCACGGATAGCCGGATTCTAGAGGGAAACGAGCCCGCATCTCATAGCATTGAGACGGAGGGGGCTTCACTCTAGAATTGGCGGGCTGTTCGCCGCACCCGTAGGGGGTACAGGTTGACCCAGGAGGGGTGCCCAAGTTACCGGATTCCGTGAAGTGCTGGGTGGTCCATTCACGTTGCTGAAGGGAGCTGCCTCGCTTCAGGTTTTGGCGGGTAACTTGCCGTGCCCGTAGGGGTCTAGGATTTCATTGCACAGGCTATCCACACGACCAGGGGAACGTCGGGTTTCATTAGCGGCTCTGTGAAACCCGGGGATCCCAGATATCTGTATTGTTCTGTGATGCTTATTACATTTCTGTGATGTTGCATTTTATCACGCCTTGAGCGAAATATTATATATTGATATATATATACTAGTAGATGTTGTATATGTTTTGCATCCGCGCTAGTCCAGTCCCCGCTCTGTCGTTAGTTAACTAACCTAACGGGTAATGACGGGACCCAGTGGCGAATGCGGATGGCATATACGTACGTCATTATTTTCGTTCTTTATTGGTGTGATCAATTGATGGGACTGCGTTGATTCGGATCAATGCAAGTTAAAAACAAACCTATTCTGATGTTGTTGGAACAATTTTTCAAAAAGCTGTTATTGCAAGGACGTTCTCTTTTGTTTTGCACAGTGGTATTCAGTTGGAATATCCTGCTCCTCAGTCGACGAGGCAAGGGCCGAGATCCCTTCACCGGGAGTGATCCTTTGGACAGAAGTTTGCGTCAGGGCAATAACTTCACTATAGTCGTTTACTTTTGCTTTGCATCGTGGTATTCAGTTGGAATATCCTGCACCTCATTCTACGGGGAAAGAGCCGAGATCCCTTCACCGGGAGTGACCTCTTTAGCAAAGGTTTTCGCCACTATATTTTTATAAAGCTATCCAGTTCCTTCAACGATATCAAGTTCATTACGTTAAAGGTTTTCGCCAGAAACCATTCGTAGCCCTCCATCATTTCAGTTAAATATTCCATAGTATTCAAGCTATATATTTTGACCTCACGCCATGGCATAGTGATTGGTAGCTGCCGGGTATTTATCTGTTGCATAGATAGATGCGTTGGTTTGGGACAGTCGTACTACTATTTTGGCCTACGTCAAGAGTATGTACGGGTGGGTTCAAATTAACCTGGATAATGATGGGTAGAACTTGACATGTGACTTATGACATTTTGACCTCACGCTAAGGTCATAAGAGCATGGGGCAAAAATCACATCGGGAGGTTCTAAAGAAACTGAAACTTGCCAGATATGCGCATACCTTCTGGAGTGTGATAACGTGAGCGAAGTCCGTCACGTTATCATGCGATGATAGTTGGATCCCGATTCCCACTGATGAGTTGGTTTACTCCTCGGGTGATCCCGACTAGTTCTTCTTTCTGGTTTGGGGAAGAATTTGACGTTACAGTGGGAGGTTTCCTGATTAGATAAATTAGTAACCATTCTGATCTAGGTTAGAGTGCACGCTGAGTCTTTCTTTTCTCTCTCTCTTTGGCAGCGACCATTGACCCGACCCTAGACTATGACTCAGTGACCAAATTAATCGAACCTTCTTAAACACTGGCTTTTGGATTGTCAGAGTTGCAAACCTCATTGCCACTCCTACTTTTACCCTTTTCTCCAGGACACCCCGTATTACTACGAACGTCCACTTCCATTGGACAAAACCATCGTATGGTTATATACGAACTCGGAGGAATTTATTCGAGGATGGTTTCCGGTTCTGGAGAAAACGAATAGGACTATTCAGTTGTCTTTTCCTTTTACCTTCTCTCAGGTTGCGAGTGTCCCTTAGATTAAGGGATAGTACACCTATTACGCAAATTGGATACTCTTCTTCCAAACCATAGGCAGGTGCCGACCGGTAGGGAATGAAGAAAACCAATTAGCCTAACGATGGTGTACAGAAGGTATTATGTAAAGACAAAGAAAGGGATTAGAAGGAGGGCAAAGTAAATTGCGACTGCTATTCACGACCAAACCAAGTATTTCATTACCACTCCCACTTCACCTTTGTATTTCTCCAGGGCACTCCGTATCCCTACGAAGATCCACAGTTATTTGGATATTCCATCGTATGGTTATATACGAACTCGAAAGGAACTTGTTCCAGTTCGGGGATGGATTCTGGTTCAGGAGAAATATGAATAAGGTTTATTCAGGTGTCTTTTATCTTCACCCTCTCTCGCATTGCAAGTGCTCCTAGCATTAGGACAGTACACCCATTATGCTTATTGGATAGTCTTCTTCCAAACCATAGGCTGGTGCCGAGTGGTAGGGAAGGAAGAAAACCATTTGGCCTAAAGGGGTGTACAGAAGGTAATGACTAAAGACATATAAAGGGATTTGGAGAAGTGGCAAAGATTTATACGGTTACAGTTGTGAATCTGGATAATGGAAGAGGCATTACTAGGAATACCCAGATACCCCATCGAAACATTTCAATGTTTCAGTTTCACTGTGTACTGTTAAAAGAAAACTGATTTCCCAATTAGACACTTGCTCCAGGGTATGTATTTACCAGGTATGATTCTCACATCTGTATGGTTTTACAGATGATGAGTGGGAAAAAGTTATTGGGAATTAGGTGATCATCCTCATTATATCGGAATTCATTGTAATTGGTGATATTTGAGGAAGTCACCTGGGTTGTTTGCTGGACGGCAAATATTTGGTTTTGAATATCCGTTGCTATGCACCAATTTCAAATTGATATATCTGTACGTCTATTTTTATAGAGTGAGATATACCTTTTTGAAATCATGTCTATGACATTTACCTATATCAGTGGATGGTTAGGTAAGGAGCATTAAACAGCGGTGTAATTCTTCTTAACCATAAGTACAGTTTTCAACCTACGACACACAGGGAATGAGTTATTAGACTCAAGGGACTTATACAGAGGATTGTATATTATCTAGTTTCCATTAGGACATAGGGGTCGGTCCTCGTACTATATTCGGCTTACTTATGACTTCTCTATTTTTTAGACAAGTGTTTCGTAGAAACGCAAGGTCTGAATTTTGAAAAGTTATGGGTATAAGAGTAAAGTAGAGAACCAGGTATTGCAAGTATCAGGATTCTTCAAGGTGATCGAAGATATAGATACTTGTGCGTAGTATTCAGTTGATAGTAATGATTAAGAGAATGTTCCCGCCGAAAATTTCTGCGCAGAAGAGTTCAAGGTATCAAATGGAAGCGATACGCTTAAGGAAATGTGAACCAATATCTTCCGGCCTGTATTTTGATAAGTTCCTGAAGGAGGAACTATTAAATTCTGATGGTATTGGAAGCATCTCGAAAAACCCTTCGATTTGATATATTATAGGCCTCATAATTCATCCGGGATCAAAAGTTATGAGGCATCACGTGTCCACACGTGATGGACCTTTAAGAACCCGCTGGAGGAGTTAAAAGATATAATAAAAACTCGGAAAAGACCCCAATAGGGCATCACGTGCTCACACGTGACCATGGGTCACGTGCAGACACGTGATGGGCTTTTAATGCCTCTAAAATAATGAATAGAATTTAATTCTAAAAGTCAGAAATTACCTCAACGAGGTATCACGTGCTTACACGTGACCAATGGTCACGTGTTGACACGTGATGGTTAAAACAACAACATAAACAAGTGGCTGTTAAAGGAACCAATTTGGCGGTCACGTGCTCACACGTGACCAAGGGTCACGTGTCAGCACGTGACTGGCTTCGAAAGCCTTATAGTTAATAAAATTAAATTCTAAAAGCTTCCAAATCTTTTCAATTGGAAAAGGATTATGGGGACCGTTGGATTAAAGATCCAAGGGTGATTAAATATCACCAATTTATGGAAAAATCTTGGACTTGGAAAGATTTCGCCCCTAAATCTAACCGAGATAACAAAGGGATATCTTTGGATTTAAAATCCAATGGTGAATAAAATTCACTTAACAATCTAAAGGCCCAGATTAATGATAAATATAAATCAAATCTCTCAACATACAAATCAAATCTCTCAATGAGAGATTTGCTAAACAAATTGATTCTCTCCCTTCTCCTATAAATAGGAGCCAAGAATAGAAGAGAGCGGGACCCTTTTTGAGAGAGAAAACAGAGGGAGGAGAATTTAATTCTCAAGAGAAAGAAGAAAAGAGAAGAGAATTTAATTCTCTGCAAAAGAAAAACCCTAGGTAAGAAAAGGGGGGCTTCAAAAGAGAATTTAATTCTCAAAAGAGTTTAACTCTTATAAAAAGAAAAGAACTTAGTTCTTTCTCTGTTTGAGGATCTGCAAAGTGCACATCTCCCCAGGAATTCAGAATTTAATTCTCATTGGGTTGAGATCCTGCCATGCAGATCTAAAACACAGAGGAGGAATTGAGTTTTGAGAATTTAATTCTCCCAAACTCACAGGAATTTAATTCCTCCTAAAACGAAACTAGGGTTTAACCCTAATCAAGAATTTAATTCTTTTACATATCTGGGAATTTAATTCCTTTAAAAAGAAATCAGGGTTTTATCCTAAATAAGAATTTAATTCTTTCACAAATAGGAATTTAATTCCTCCAAAATCATAATTAGGGTTTAACCCTATAGAGAATTCAATTCTTGAAACATCTCTGTTCATGAAAAGAACTAAGGTCACGTGCCCCCACGTGACCCTTGAAAAGATCCCCTGCAAAGAACTTTGAAGCATCACGTTACGTGCTCCCACGTGACTCCCAAAACGCAGAAAGAAAAAGCAAAAGAAATGAAAGCTTTGGGCGCTCTCACGTGTTATCACGTGACCCCTCAGCAAATGCTTTAACAATTGGCGCACAGATCCCCATCACGTGCCAACACGTGATGCTCTAAAATAAAAATAAAAGTGTTTAACACTTATTCGCAGATTTGAGGATAAACCAAAAGGAGATCTGGCTCCACATTTAGGGCGCCCTCACGTGACCCCTAACGAATCCCTTTAATATCAAATGAATGGATGCTTATCACGTGCCCACACGTGATGGCCAGGAAATTAAAAGTGTTAAACACTTACTTGCAGAATAAAATAAGGGAAATCAGGGCGCTCTCACGTGTCCGCACGTGACCCCTCCCTCCTTAGTGTTTAACACTAATTGGAAAACTCTATTTGCAGTGTTTAACACTGATTTTCTTAGTGATTAACACTAATGTGAAAACTCTGTTCCCAGTGTTTAACACTGATTTGCTTTAGTGTTTAACACTAATTTGAAATCTATACTACCAGTGTTTAACACTGATTTGCTTTAGTGTTTAACACTAATTTGAAAGCCTCGTTGCTAGTGTTTAACACTGATTATCTTTTAGTGTTAAACACTAACTTGTTAATCTTAATTCCAGTGTTCAACACTGTTGGTCTTTAGTGTTTAACACTAGCCTTAGCCCAATTGGTTAAGTTTCTAGAGGCAAAGCCTCTCCTTCAATGAGCCAACAAAGGGCCAATATTTCAAACACAATTGGACTTAGCCCAAATTGGCCATAAGTCCTCAAATCATCTTGAACTGAGCACATCTGTTCTTTCAACCAACTCATTGGTTCAAGGGTACATCTCTGAGCTCCTCTGATATTTGTCGTTGTAATCCTTCAACGTCTTCAGAGAGGTGATGGGTCCCAACAACCATACATTCAATGGACCACCATGTCCCTAAACTGGAGGTGGACCACCATGTCCCTAAACTGGCAATGGACCACCATGTTCCTAAACTGGAGGTGGACCCCCATGTCCCTAAACTGGCAATGGACCACCATGTCCCTAAACTGGAACAATAGAGCCCAAATGCTCTTTTGTCGGATCTAAACGATCCCGTTTAAGTTGATCTTATCCTCAAATATGGCTAACATGTCCTTAAACCTTCAAACAGACTTTAGTCCCAAATTGGACTCTAGATCCCCCAATCAACTTTGGCTCAAGGGTGCATCTCTGAACTCCTCTGATATCTGTCGTTGTAATCCTTCAACGTCGTCAGAGAGGTGACGGGTCCCGACGGCCATACATACAATGGACCACTATGTCCCTAAACTAGAACAATAGAGCCCAAATGCTCTTTTGTCGGATATAAACGATCCCGTTAAGTTGATCTTAGTCTCAATTGGACTAACGTATCCTTAACAAACGTTTGAGTTGATCTTAGCCTCAAATATGGCTAACGTATCCTCAAACCAAAACCCCAAACCCAAATCTAAGAAAACACGGATTTGGACTAATCCACGTCCTACGGGCGACAACATAAATCAGTCTCCGTATACAATCCACGGGCAACCACAAACAAAACAAACACCCACGACACGAAGTGACCAGCTGGAGAAGGAGAAAGTTGTTACCGCGATGCGGTAGCGTAATTAACTGCAGGGGCTTGCGCCTGCAGGGAAGAGCGTCCCTATAATCAAAAACCCCTCAGACGAGGGGGAATCTGACGAAGTCTGCTACATCGGCCGCATCCGTTTAAACCTCCGATACACAGTGCCATAAATCAACTTGGCATCTTTGGAGAGGTGGACGGATAGCACCTATTAGCATCTGCCCTGAACCTCAGGCAAGACGTCTCATGTCTTGGCCGCCGTTCGGAGGGGAACAGATTCTGGCACGCCCGGTGGGACCTTTTCCTCTTTCCACTCCACACTTCGTGTGTCGTGTTCGCGAACGAATCGCGGTTTACTGTGGTTGCCTGTGGATTCGTGGTACTAAGATTTGGTGTCTTGTTCCGTGCAGAAAACAGAAGATCAATGGCTTCAAACTGCACTACCTGCAACTGCAACTCTCGCTCCGTCCTTGCTGGAGGAGTGACTTATAGGCCCCAAGCGGCCTCCATCTTCGCTAGGCCAGTGGAACAGGTGACTCAGGCCACCACTGGGCTATTCTTCGGGACCATAATCCCACCAATGAGCTTCTATGCCCCATTGCCATCGCAAGAAGCTCCGAAGAAGTCGATCTTCGATCGGCTTACAACTATCGCGGCCCCTCTCAACGGGTCGCCCAAGCCCAATGCCTCAGCTTTCAGCAAACCAGGACAAAACTCATGTGGGCCCATAAAGAAGCCTGCAATACCAGAAAAGGTCGTTCCGAAGAGGATAGCCATCCCTGCTCCTGAAATCGTCAAGGCGGCTTCTCCTGCTAATGGGTCGGTCTTCACAAGACTGACTATTCCGACGCCCGTTCCTGCTCGAAGGTCTGTCTTTGACAGATTGGATACCGCTACTCAAAAGACGTCAGTCTTTAAGAGACTGACACCGGCAGCGCTTCATCTGTACAGGGGGCAAGACAAAGCCATCCTCATTGCTGAACCAACGCCGTCCGCTCGACATTCTCGACGTCGTCACTGGCGCCGAGTGAGGAAGGCTGGGGGCAACTCCCCCTCTGGGATAACTCCGCCAGCTCCGATGGTGGAAATCAATGCCGTTGTTCCGACCAGGAATAGCTTTGAACCGCTAAGAAGGGTGCGCAGAAACTCTCCTACTGCAGTGCTGAAGAGAATTCCTTCACCTGTGAAGAATGCTACAGAGAAGAAGCCGGAGCAACCTCCTCAACGGCTATCCTCTGAAATTTACAAGGTTTGGCGACAGGTCCAAGAGTCGGTGATTGATGAAAACTATCTCCGCCGACAGAAAAAGATGAAGGTTCGGCAGGAGAAGGATTACTCTGTCAAGCCACCAAAAGCGACAACTACTTGGGTACCCACTACAACAGCCCCCTCGACTTCAACTGCTCAAAAGGGGAGGAAGCCAAAGAAAGCCCCTGTGACTGTGGCAAATCGTAAAGACGCTGGGCCCAAACGCCCTAAGTCTGGGGGCATGGTGGTGCACACTGTCTATATGGCATCCGGGAAAGAGGATAGCCGTGCTTCGACGGGTCACTGACCGCTCACCCGATCCCTGACAAAAGCCCAGGAGGAACAGCAGAAGTTTCAAGAGATGATGACTACGATGGCCGCACTCACCGGGCCAAAAGAAAGCCCGGAAATATCATCAGAACAGCGTCACGAACAGGAAACTGACGCTGACTTCCTACGCAGAGTCCTAGAAAAGAAGGACAAAGAAGCCGCAGAGCAAGCGGCTAACATAAAACAAATGGCGCTCCTCTTCCAAGATATGGTAGGGATGATGTTACAGCCGGACCCTCCAGCTGATGACCCTCCAATCATTGTTGAAGACGATAGAGGGCAAACATCGAATCCTCCACCGGCTCTGCCAGCAGCCAAGGAGGAAACCATTTCCAAGGCCGCACTGGATGACTATATAGCTCAGCAAATACGAGCTCATCAGGCGAGTGAAGCGGCTGAGCAAATTGTTAGAACCGGACGGCCCTATCCGAGCTGGTATGACCAAATCAGTTACCCGCCGGGATATACGATCCCTAAGTTTCACGTATATAAAGGGACAGGGAATCCCCATCAGCATGTCGCTCAATTCAGGGCCTTATGCGGCAATACGGGAGGCGACGACAAACTGTTGCTTCGACAATTCGTCGGCAGCTTAGCGGAAACGGCATTCGAATAGTATTCGGAGCTACCTAACGACTCTGTCAAAACATTTGCGAAGATGGAGCTACTGTTTACACAAAGATTCGCAAGTGCCAGTGAACGTACCCCGATAACAGCACTGATCAACGCCAGGATAAGGCCAGGTGAAACGTGGGTTCAATACGCAACACGATGGCGGAACCTATGGTCGAAATGCGAACAACGCATCGAAGAAGCACCTGCGGTAGGCATGTTCGTGGGTACTCTTGATCCGCAAGCAACCATCTCGCAATTCATGATGTTCTTCATACCGACCACGTTCCAGGCCTTAATTGATAAGCTAGCCCAGATGGATCAGATGGGTCATAGGCCATCTCCTTCAAAGACAGAGCCTTGGAATGAAAAGGGCAAAGGGAAAGCAACCTTCATCGCCAACGCTCAACAACAGCCGAGCAACTTAAAGCCGGTTGTCCGTCAAAACAATATGCGTCCACGCCCATCCCTTGAGGAAAGACTAGGACGTCCTTACTCGTTTCCTCAGGATAAAACGAGAAGACTGTTCGAGCGGGCAGTGCGCAACAGACTCATTAATCTGCCGAATCTAAAACGTCCGTTGTAGCCAGGCGATGTCAACGATCCCAATTATTGCCCTTACCACCAAACGGTAAGTCACCCGATCGAGGATTGCTTCGTCTTTAAGGGATGGATCGAGGATCAGTACCTACAAGGAAAGTTAGCGCTGTCTGAAAAGTGGAAAGTAAATCCACCACAGCCGAACACTCCAAAGAAGACGGACGCACCGGGGGCAACTTGCCACGTGATCTCCCACTCATTTACGGACGATGGAAAAACTCCTTGTACTGAGAAACTGGGGGCAGAGCCTGAGCCGGAATTCATGTGGCCGTCAGACGAAATGATCAACGCTTTTCTAGATGAGATTCGTTTAAAAAGTAAAGCTGATCGGGAGCGCGAGATGGCCATATTTGAAAAGGCCAAACGCCGGCGACTGGACAAAAGGGTCGAAACACTCCCACCATATCAAAGTACATCCTCCGCAAATAAAAGCAGGATCAAGACAAGGAAACGATTCGCCAAAGCCATATCAATGGGGATGAGGCCGCCCTCTTTCAGAGAAAATTCTCCTGGTGGTATACATCCTGATGAAGCGGACGTGCATCCTAACTTCTGCTTATATCATCGGAAGATCGCACATCCTACTGAGGACTGCAACTCCTTTAAGCGTTGGTGGCAAGGGTATGTCGCTCACAGGCAACACTTCAACAGGACAAAGCGTGAAGCTCGGAAACAGCAGAAAAATGCGACAGATGAGCGTAAAAGAATTGCCGGCAATTGTCATAGGGTTGATCCCGAGGGACCGCGAGTTCTCACATTCGGGAGCAATTCCGACGAAAAAGTAGCCCTCGGCCTTCTTTTCAAGGAGTCCATCTCTAAAACGAAAGAATTGAGGAGTTGCGAGAGCATTCAGCCTTGCAATTGCACGATACCCGAAAAAAATCTCGGACCCGCTAGCAACGGTTCGAACAAAAAGGATAAAGGAAAGGGAAAAACAGCCTTCGTCGCCAACACTCAACAACAGTCGAGTGGCCCTAGAACGGTTGTTCGCCAAAACAACAAGCGGCAACCCCTCTATGAAAAGTTGAAACGTCCTTACTCGTTTCCCCGGGACGAAACAAGGAAGCTGTTCGAACTAGCAGTGCGCGACGGACTTATCACTCTACAGGAGCCGAAATGCCAGCTACAACTGAATGAGATCAATAATCCTAATTACTGCCCTTACCACCAAGTATTGGGCCATCTGGTCGAAAATTGCTACATCTTCAAAAACTGGGTTGAAGACCAATACCAACAGGGTAAGTTCGCGCTGTCCGAAAACTGTAAGGTGAGCCCGCCACAACCACATGCTACGAAAAAGATGGATATGCCGGGGGCATCATGCTCATTCATAGAGAAAGCCCAACGGACCACTACGTCCTAAAACTGGATAATAGACCGAAACGTCGTTAAACTAACAACGGACCACTACGTCCTAAAACTGGATATGGACCGAAACGTCCTTAAACTAACGGCGGACCGCAATGTCCTAAAACTTACAAATGACCGAAACGTCGTTAAACTACTCCCAACCAGCAGCATCTTCAGGCTGACGTAGTAAAAAAAAACGGTACGTCCACAAGCGAAATGGGCATGGATGAAAACCCGAAAGGGCTCCGTGAGTAAAAACAGCAGGGCTACCGGCGAGTGTTCGTGAAAACCCGAAAGGGCGCGATCTCGTTAAAAAAAAGGTATGTCCATAAGCGAATTGGGCACAGATGAAAACCCGAAAGGGCTCCGTGAGTAAAAACAGCAGGGCTACCGGCGAGTGTTTGTGAAAACCCAAAATGGCGCAACCTCGTTAAAGACACTTACAGGGTCCTCTCGACCTTCTAAGGAGAAACCACCCACGTGAGATCCTTACGACTCACAGGGAAGCAACACACTTAGGATCCTCACGATTCCTAAGGAGACATTACACTTACGAGATCCTCACGACTCGTGAGGAGAACTCTCTTATGGGACCCTCACGGCTCATAAGATTTGAAAGTCTTAAGTTACAGAGACCTGAACCTGTTCTCAAGCAACTCCCACAACCTCTATTAATGCCCTACAAACAGCTCAATACTGACCCTTGTATACAATCCACGGGCGCGAATAAACATTTCCCTAACCAAGTCTCACCCGTGACTGGGGATATGTCCATACGGTGAACAACCCTTGTAAGTCCTCTCGACTTATAAGGAGAAAACCCTTTTGTAAGATCCTTACGACTTACAGGGGAACATACACTTAGGAATCCTTACGATCCCTAAGGAGAAAACACACCTACGAGATCCTTATGACTTGTAGGGAGAAATATATTTGTGAGACCCTTACGGCTCGTAAAGTCAAAAGCCTTAGTCGACGGGATCCTAACCCTGTTCGCTAAGCCACCTTTGTTCAATATCGACAGAGGCAAATGATGATTCGCTCCTGGCAATGTCCCAGTTGTAGCGATGCTGATGCCTAAACCGGTATCAAATTCCAAGTCCGTTCATGGCAAATGATGATTCGCTCCTGGCAATATTCCAGTTGTAGCGATGTTGATGCTGAGATTGGCACCAGATTCCAAGTTCCACACTCGCGATAAAAAAAAACAGCGAGCCATACGTGCATACGAAATAGCCGAAATGATGGGGCAACTTGCAATAAAAATCAGCAAGTAAAAAAATGTATGCATGAAAAATAGCCGAAATGATTGGGCAATTCGCAATAAAAAGCAGCGAATAAAAATGAAATAAATAGCCGAAATGATTGGGCACCGCGAAAAATAGCCGAAATGATAGGGCAATCGCGACCTTCACGATATAAAAGCTGAAATGATAGAGCATCGTGAAAAAAGAAATACAAAAAAATTTAATTTATGCCCTACAAGTGATGTTCCATCACACCCTGTATACAATCCAAGGGCGTAAACAGAAAAGGGATCATGCTTCTCCCCCAGGTTTCACCATAAGAAAGAAGCTAAATCTCGACGGGCCACAAGCGACCTAGAGATCATCCCAACACTCGTCTCATAACGACGGACACGACTTCAAGCGAAATGGAACAGCGGCAACTCCCAGTTCCATGGCTCGGCAATATCCTGATCACCGAAAAGTCAAATCCCAATTCCGTGAAATATGAATACAATCAACGAAATTCCTAGTTACGTAGAACGCGGATAACGTCACCCTTTGACCCCGTGGAAAACGTCCAGAGCGGATCCTGGTCCTCGCAGAGCATGGCAGTGAACACGTGTGAAGCATCCAGAGCGGAGCCTAGTCCTCGCCTAACGCGGCAGTGAACCCATGTGAAGCATCTAGTGCAAAATTCCTGGTCACGTGGAACGCGGATAACGTCACTCTTTGACACCGTGGAAAACGTCCAGAGCAGATCCTGGTCCTCGCAGAACACGGCAGTGAACCCGTGTGAAGCATCCAGAGCGGAGCCTAGTCCTCGCCTAACGCGGCAGTGAACCCGTGTGAAGCATCTAGTGCAAAATTCCTGGTCACGTGGAACACGGATAACGTCACTCTTTGACCCCGTGGAAAACGTCCAGAGCGGATCCTGGTCCTCGCAGAACATGGTAGTGAACCCGTGTGAAGCATCCAGAGCGGAGCCTAGTCCTCGCCTAACGCGGCAGTGAACCCGTGTGAAGCATCTAGTGCAAAATTCCTGGTCACGTGGAACGCGGGTAACGTCACTCTTTGACACCGTGGAAAACGTCCAGAGCGGATCCTGGTCCTCGCAGAACACGGCAGTGAACCCGTGTGAAGCATCCAGAGCGGAGCCTAGTCCTTGCCTAACGCGGCAGTGAACCCGTGTGAAGCATCTAGTGCAAAACTCCTGGTCACGTGGAACGCGGATAACGTCACTCTTCGACCCCGTGGGAAACGTCCAGAGTGGAGCCTGGTCCTCACACCAACATGGAGTGATCACCACCACGACATTCGTCTCGATACAGCAGACGCGATACCAGCAAACGAAGCGAAGGCCAAATTCCTAGCTTCAGGGTCTTGACGGCAAGTCATATAAAGCCTAAAAGACAATCGAAGATTATCCTACACCAGCGCGGAGTGGTCACCACCTCGACGTTCGTCTCGATACAGCAGATGAAATGTCACCCCAGCGTCCTTCCTCCAACAGGATCCGGACACACCAAAGAAAACGAAGCGAAGGCCAAATTCCTAGCTCCAGGGTCTTAACGGTAAGTCATATAAAACCGGAAAGACAATCAGAAATCATCTCATACCAACATGGAGTGATCACCACCTCGACGTTCGTCTCGACACAGCAGACGCAACATCACCGAAAGGAGTCACGGCAAAATCCCTGGTTCCAGACCTCGACGGTTCACCAGCAACCTAGAGACAACCGCGACATTCGTCTCGATACAGAGGACGCAATGCCAGCAAACGAAGCGAAGGCCAAATTCCTAGCTTCAACGTCTTAACGGCAAGTCATATAAAACCGGAAAGACAATCAGAGTTCGTCTCACACCAACATGGAGTGATCACCATCTCGACGTTCGTCTCGACACAGCAGACGCAACATCACCGAAAGGAGTCACGGCAAAATCCCTGGTTCCAGACCTCGACGGTTCACCAGTAACCTAGAGACAACCGCGACATTCGTCTCGATACAGAGGACGCAATGCCAGCAAACGAAGCGAAGGCCAAATTCCTAGCTTCAACGTCTTAACGGCAAGTCATATAAAGCCTGAAAGACCATCAGAGATCATCCTACACCAGCGCGGAGTAGTCACCACCTCGACGTTCGTCTCGATACAGCAGACGCAACATCACCAAAAGGAGCCACGGCAAAATCCTTAGTTCCAAACCTCGACGGTTCACCAGCAACCTAGAGACAACCGCGACATTCGTCTCGATACAGAGGACGCAATGCCAACAAAATGAAGCAAAAGCCAAATTCCTAGCTTCAGGGTCTTAACGGCAAGTCATATAAAGCCTGAAAGACTATCGGAGATCATCCCACACCAGCGCGAAGTGGTTATGACTCATCGGGGCTCTCCAAAATGAGCCTAACCTCAAGTAAAAAGCGGCATGGAAAATTCCTAGCGCTTGCTCTTCCGACGGTCAAACTGCCAAGGAGGATTGCTTGAAGACGTCTTGTCCAGCCCCCGAAGGGATCAGAGACACGGCAGTCGCAGGGCTACTCGAACGGCATAATTTCCTATCGAGGAATATATCAGCTCATGCGATGGTACGACGGCCAAAACCCTAAGTACCACAAACCCTAACAGACTTCTGTCGTAAAGAGCAGAGGTTAACTATGACGTTAGGATATTCTTGCGAGATCTGCTCGATTCGTTTCGACTCGTGAGGAAATTGATGTCTTTGCGAGAACTTCTCGATTCGTCTCGACTCGTGAGATAAAGCCTTAGGCAGTAGGGATTAAAAAACCTGTTTCCTAAGCACTGGGACCCTGCAAATCGGCCCAAAACGGTCTCTTGCATACTATCCACGGGTCACACTCTCCAAATTCGAATCTCGACAAGGAGGGAAACAACCACTTATGAGTCCTCTCGACTTATAAGCGGGAAAATTCTCTTGTGAGATCCTTACGACTTTCAAGAGAAAACACACTTAGGAGTCCTCACGACCCCTAAGGAGAAAATACACCTGCGGGATCCTCTCGACTCATAGGGAGAAAAGTCTTTATAAGACCCTCACGGCTCATAAAGTTGAAAAGACTTAGGTGGCAGATCCTAACCCTGTCTCCTAAGCCATCACCGCCCTGCAAAGAGGTCAAGATGGACCATCTATGAGCCAGACTCGCCAAAGCTGCATGCCACTGAAACGGAAAAGCTACTCATGAGCATATAAACTACTTCACGCCAGAGTAAGATATGAAGAGATAGAGGGGTGCGGCTCATGGAGTTAGGGGTTTGGAACTATATCTCTTAAGAGTCGAGATCTGAGTCAATGATAAATGACAACGCTTGTGTCCGCTCGTTATCTTCTCAGATCAAGATTCTGAAAGTTATATACCAACCCGAAACTGGTCATACGTTATGCATTACTTTGCACTACTTCACCCACGTATATACTTACGTGGGCAAAGTAGTGGGGGGCATTTGTTCCCGCCGAAAATTTCTGCGCAGAAGAGTCCAAGGTATCAAATGGAAGCGATACGCTTAAGGAAATGCGAACCAATATCTTCCGGCCTGTATATTGATAAGTTCTCGAAGGAGGAACTATTAAATTCTGATAGTATTGGAAGCATCTCGAAAAATCCTTCGATTTGATATATTATAGGCCTCATAATTCATCCGGGATCAAAAGTTATGAGGCATCACGTGTCCATACGTGATGGACCTTTAAGAACCCGCTGGAGGAGTTAAAAGATATAATAAAAACTCGGAAAAGACCCCAATGGGGCATCACGTGCTCACACGTGACCATGGGTTACGTGCAGACACGTGATGGGCTTTTAAAGCCTCTAAAATAATGAATAGAATTTAATTCTAAAAGTCATAAATTACCTCAACGAGGTATCACGTGCTTACACGTGACCAATGGTCACGTGTTGACACGTGATGGTTAAAACAACATAAACAAGTGGCTGTTAAAGGAACCAATTTGGGGGTCACGTGCTCACACGTGACCAAGGGTCACGTGTCAGCACGTGACTGGCTTCGAAAGCCTTACGGTTAATAGAATTAAATTCTAAAAGCTTCCAAATCTTTTCAAATGGAAAATGATTATGGGGACCGTTGGATTAAAGATCCAAGGGTGATTAAATATCACCAATTTATGGAAAAATCTTGGACTTGGAAAGATTTCCCCCCTAAATCTAACCGAGATAACAAAGGGATATCTTTGGATTTAAAATCCAATGGTGAATAAAATTCACTTAACAATCTAAAGGCCCAGATTAATGATAAATATAAATCAAATCTCTCAACATACAAATCAAATCTCTCAATGAGAGATTTGCTAAACAAATTGATTCTCTCCCTTCTCCTATAAATAGGAGCCAAGAATAGAAGAGAGCGGGACCCTTTTTTAGAGAGAAAACAGAGGGAGGAGAATTTAATTCTCAAGAGAAAGAAGAAAAGAGAAGAGAATTTAATTCTCTGCAAAAGAAAAACCCTAGGTAAGAAAAGGGAGGCTTCAAAAGAGAATTTAATTCTCAAAAGAGTTTAACTCTTATAAAAAGAAAAGAACTTAGTTCTTTCTCTGTTTGAGAATCTGCAAAGTGCACATCTCCCCAGGAATTCAGAATTTAATTCTTATTGGGTTGAGATCCTGCCATGCAGATCTAAAATACAGAGGAGGAATTGAGTTTTGAGAATTTAATTCTCCCAAACTCATAGGAATTTAATTCCTCCTAAAACGAAACTAGGGTTTAACCCTAATCAAGAATTTAATTCTTTTACATATCTGGAAATTTAATTCCTTTAAAAAGAAATCAGGGTTTTATCCTAAATAAGAATTTAATTCTTTCACAAATAGGAATTTAATTCCTCCAAAATCATAATTAGGGTTTAACCCTACAGAGAATTCAATTCTTAAAACATCTCTGTTCATGAAAAGAACTAAGGTCACGTGCCCCCACGTGACCCTTGAAAAGATCCCTGCAAAGAACTTTGAAGCATCACCTTACGTGCTCCCACGTGACTCCCAAAACGCAGAAAGAAAAGGCAAAGGAAATGAAAGCTTTGGGCGCTCTCACGTGTTATCACGTGACCCCTCAGTAAATGCTTTAACAATTGGCGCACAGATCCCCATCACGTGCCAACACGTGATGCTCTAAAATAAAAATAAAAGTGTTTAACACTTATTCGCAGATTTGAGGATAAACCAAAAGGAGATCTGGCTCCACATTTAGGGCGCCCTCACGTGTCCCCATGTGACCCCTAACGAATCCCTTTAATATTGAATGGATGGATGCTTATCACGTGCCCACACGTGATGGCCAGGAAATTAAAAGTGTTAAACACTTACTTGCAGAATAAAATAAGGGAAATCAGGACGCTCTCACGTGTCCGCACGTGACCCCTCCCTCCTTAGTGTTTAACACTAATTGGAAAACTCTATTTGCAGTGTTTAACACTGATTTTCTTAGTGATTAACACTAATGTGAAAACTCTGTTCCCAGTGTTTAACACTGATTTGCTTTAGTGTTTAACACTAATTTGAAATCTATGCTACCAGTGTTTAACACTGATTTGCTTTAGTGTTTAACACTAATTTGAAAGCCTCGTTGCTAGTGTTTAACACTGATTATCTTTTAGTGTTAAACACTAACTTGTTAATCTTAATTCCAGTGTTCAACACTGTTGGTCTTTAGTGTTTAACACTAGCCTTAGCCCAAATGGCTAAGTTTCTAGAGGCAAAGCCTCTCCTTCAATGAGCCAACAAAGGGCCAATATTTCAAACACAATTGGACTTAGCCCAAATTGACCATAAGTCCTCAAATCATCTTGAACTAAGCACATCTGTTCTTTCAACCAACTCATTGGTTCAAGGGTACATCTCTGAGCTTCTCTGATATTTGTCGTTGTAATCCTTCAACGTCTTCAGAGAGGTGATGGGTCCCGACAACCATACATTCAATGGACCACCATGTCCCTAAACTGGCAATGGACCACCATGTCCCTAAACTGGAGGTAGACCCCCATGTCCCTAAACTGGCAATGGACCACCATGTCCCTAAACTGGAACAATAGAGCCCTAATGCTCTTTTGTCGGATCTAAACAATCCCGTTTAAGTTGATCTTAGCCTCAAATATGGCTAACGTGTCCTTAAACCTTCAAACAGACTTTAGTCCCAAATTGGACTCTAGATCCCCCAATCAACTTTGGCTCAAGGGTACATCTCTAAACTCCTCTGACATCTGTCGTTGTAATCCTTCAACGTCGTCAGAGAGGTGACGGGTCCCGACGGCCATACATACAATGGACCACTATGTCCCTAAATTGGAACAATAGAGCCCAAATGCTCTTTTGTCGGATCTAAACGATCCCGTTAAGTTGATCTTACTCTCAAATTGGACTAACGTATCCTTAACAAACGTTTGAGTTGATCTTAGCCTCAAATATGGCTAACGTATCCTCAAACCAAAACCCCAAATCCAAATCTAAGAAAACACGGATTTGGACTAATCCACGTCCTACGGGCGACAACATAAATCAGTCTCCGTATACAATCCACGGGCAACCACAAACAAAACAAGCACCCACGACACGAAGTGACCAGCTGGAGAAGGAGAAAGTTGTTACCGCGATGCGGTAGCGTAATTAACTGCAGGGGCTTGCGCCTGCAGGGAAGAGCGTCCCCACAATCAAAAACCCCTCAGACGATGGGGAATCTGACGAAGTCTGCTATATCGGCCGCATCCGTTTAAACCTCCGATACACGGTGCCATAAATCAACTTGGCATTTTCGGAGAGGTGGACGGATAGCACCTATTAGCATCTGCCCTGAACCTCAGGCAAGACGTCTCATGTCTTGGCCGCCGTTCGGAGGGGAACAGAGAACTTGCTTCTCTTTCAGGTTACTCATAATTGGAAGCATTCCTAAGTTGAGTAACGCTGATCGGCCTCCTTCCATTTAGTTAACATGCACTGGAGACAGCTGCATGATTTGAATCTGGTTCAATTAAATCAGTGCCTCTGGTTCTATATTGGATATAGAACAGTTCATATCTTAACGATGTTAAGGTACGGGGAGTTGTCCGGCTTATGCTTAAAACCAGACTCTGGATAACTCAAGGCACGTTTCTGTAATGGCTGTTTGTGGGTTGACCCAGGCTATGACGAGGGTTGACTTTCTACCATCTAGAAGATCAATAGTGATATTATTCTAGACTCGCCACAGTTTTAATAAAAATGGATTTTTTCAGAAAACAACAGTGGGAGTATGGTAGAACTGGAAGTGATTCCAGAACCGCAAACGATTACAGAAAATTTGATAAGAACCTAAAGATTCAATCTGGTTTGACATTCCATTGGCCACTCCGCAGATATGGTGGGTATCCTCAGGCACTCGAGAGGTACTTCGGTATGCTCAAGGACGGTGGCAGGGAGGTTCTTGTTTACCCAGACTTGCCATTGCTGTTGTTCCAGACTATGAGACCCGGCAGGAGAATGAGTATAGCGTCGTTCTGAACTGGCTTTAGAAGCGTACGAGTATATGACTCTCCCAAAGGGTTGTCGTAGTCAGTGGGAGCAGCGGAAGCATTGGTGGACAAGTTGCTTATGTCTGTTTATGGACTAAAGCAGATATAGCGGAGATAGATTATCTATTTCTGATATGACAGTCATAAGTTTGACTTCATCAGAATAGGGGATGGATCTGTTAAGAAGATAGTAGCGTGTGATGTCCTGGTATTTGGATGACATACACAGAGTAGGAAAGGAAACTCCTATACTACGATCGGTTATATGCTTTGGTTGTCACACAGTGGTTTCTCCACATAGGACTTGGATATTATATCAGACATTCTGGTTACTAGATCTATAGATCTAGACTTGGGTGGTTTCCCAATCAGGATACTTAGACAGCATTCTAAGAGTTTTTAGAATGGACGACTCCTGGCACGGTAGTATACCTGTAGGTGATGGAGTCACCCTCTCTAAAGGTGTCTTACAGACTAAAGAGGAGAAGGATGTGCATGATTGACATATCACTTGCTTAGGCAATTGAGTCAATCATGAGATGTCAAGTACCACACCAGATGTTGTTTTTTGCAGTAGATGCAGTAAGTTGATATTAATCCAATCCTGGAGAAACAATCGGAAGCAATTTTAGAACATAAGTGGATGTTTTAGGGATATGATAACATCAGCCTCATTCAGGAGACAGTTATCATTCCAGGCTTTCAA
The DNA here is from genome assembly GCA_030015575.1 of Agapanthus africanus. NCBI lineage: Eukaryota > Viridiplantae > Streptophyta > Magnoliopsida > Asparagales > Amaryllidaceae > Agapanthus > Agapanthus africanus. The sequence goes on from CM057338.1 coordinate 497,701,302, forward strand.
GGTGACCTGGATGACAGAGAGGTTGTCAGAGTTATAGTTTTCCTTCTGACGAGGGGCAGTATTTTGGACAGGTGGTCCAAGGGGATACTGAGGAAGGATGGCGCAGTATACTGATTGAGTTCAGTTGACGATACAGTCTAAGAAGTTTGGATTTGGAGTTCATTTATGAGCTAGGTCCCATCAGACATCCAGACACATTCTAAGACAGGTATTGCTCATTTCGAGAGATGGCTTTCTCCGCGAACTTGAGATATAGAGAGACATAGAAAGAAACATCACAGCGGATCCACTCACTGAGGCTATTCCTTGAACGCAATAGTTTCGCAAACGAGCTTTGTGAGACTAACTAGTAGAGGAGTTGGGTGTTCGGTATCACACAGGCTGTGAGTATGCGACATCGCAATAATTAGCCTTGAGTGCAAGTCGGAGATTGTTGGAGATAGTGCCCTCAGAGTCAATTATTGGATCACAGGCACGTGATTGCAATGATTGAGGGAGGACCTGTCCCAGTAGGACAGTCTTACTCAAGATGATAGTATGCTATCTGGTTTATCTTTATCATCGTGTACTGCTTTAGGTGACCTGACAGGTCGCTATTACACGTTGATAGAGCCCCTAGGATTCTTGCTTGACTGCCAGCAGTATGAGGGCGATCATATACGTGGGAGCTGGTAGTCTATAAGCACATCCTTAAAAAGTCCCTAGTAGTAGGAGTTTCGAGACAGGGCATCGATACTCCAGAGTAGACTAGTGTATACAGTCGAGACCCCGATGAGGGCGGTGGCCGGTCTCATAAGCCACTGGTGTCAGTTGGTTCACCTAAGATGTATACAGGTGCTCATTAGGTTATGAGTACACCGGACAGGACTCGCCGAGAACATGCTAGTTGGTCTTATACCTGACGTCAGATGGCAGTTCCCTGGTGACATGTGTACAGGTTAGTTCATCGACCTGAGGATCGTCATTTGTCTCGTGTGAGTTCCCACTGTACTTTGATTACTACCCTACCATGCTCAAAGGAGACGTGCAAACAGGTTTTAGTTAGGTACAGTCCCGAGCCACATGGAGGCAGTGAGCGGATCTTCAGGGGTTCGTCTCTCCCGGTATTGGGGGTGAGGTCGCGCTGTGTCTAGGAGAGCCCTTACACGAAGTCCTTGGCCAAGGCAGGAGATTTACTGGTAGGTATTCCAGTAGTATCTCAGGGTTTTCTGGGCTACACTCCGACACGATTTGTACCGCTTTTGGGGGTCTGACTTTTACCAACCCCTTAAGCCCGCCATGTGATGCTCATAGACGAACGGACCGGACTGTACGGATATTGTCACTGACAGGCTCAGTAGGGTGTTAGGATGAGTTCGCTCATCGACGTCCCTTTTGGTCAATACCTGGTAGCCCGTTACGTATAGGCTAATAGCTCTGACGTGCTAGTGGTTAAATCCACAACCAAAGTATTGACGTGTCTTTAGAGTCCCCCACAGACCAGTTTCTCAAGTTTTGGGCGAAACGCTGTAGAGGCCGTATGGAGATATGGCAGGGTTCGATCAGATACATGCGGTATTGCACGGATCATGATCGGACGGAAAATACTAGCGGGCTTTGGTTTATGCCGGATCCTAGTATTATACAGTGTAGATTTTGTCTCATTGCATTTGTATTCGGTCGGAATACAAATGCGGGTATGTATATACAGTAGCGGGGTTTTCCTGTAATTTATTATGGGATCAGTTTTCTGAGGTTGCCAGTTTGCTTTCCGTTTCGGCCATTTTTCTTTGTATCTTTCATTGGCTGAAAATTGGTGGAGGAGGGTTTATTTGCATTTGTGCAAATAAGCATTTTGGAGGGTTGTCTTTGTATATTGTAGTGTCATGATTGTTGCTCCACCATTGACTTCATAACTTCATGATTGCTTGACTTTTGGAAGTCATGATGGTTGTTTGAGTATTGGTTTTGATTAGTGATCATTTCTTCTCATCATTACTTCACACTCCCTCTTGCATTATTGATACACACTCACTCTCTCCTCTAATTCCTCCCTTTACCAAGTTGGCCGGCCATGCTCTTGAGGGGGGCTGTCCCAAAATTTGTAGGGTGAAAAATGTTCTTTTGGCTTGGCACAAAATCCTTTTGATCATCTAAAAACTATCTCCTTCAACCCCACTTCAAGAATGGCAACTTCACAACCCCTAGAGACAAAAGAGTTCTACAGTTAACCTACAGCATCCTTGGGCACGTCGGCTCGCCAACTTCGTGCCCGAGTTGCCTCAGTCCAGAGGTGGGAGCCCATAAAAGAACCCGGCGACGTGGTGCCCTTCCGGCGAAGAGATGAAGACCGGAGATTCCGCGGGGAGATCGGGACGACGACGAGAAGACCGAAGGACACGGATCGCTCGGTATATCTCTCTACCCCTTCTCTTGTTAGCTAGGATTAGTTTAATGGCCCGATCCGGGATTTTTATGCACGGTGGTGCCGGTATAACAATTAAAGTAAATTATCGCTTCCGCATTTTGGCCTCGGAAAGACGGCCGGAGCGCCGCCATGCACTTACACTACTCACTTATACGCCTTACTCTAGTCGAAGCTGACAGATTCCTTGCCCTTCTTAGTCATTTCGGAAGTCCACGCGATTGTACCTACAATTGAAACCATATCGAATGCATAAAAATCTACATCGAAAATGAAATCACGAGCAAAGCACACATAGGTTAGAACTTATGGTCAACGCGTGCTAAAACGACAAAATACCCCCGACGTCGACGTACAAACGTCGAACGATTGAGTCAAGACATAAAAATATAAAATCCAAGTTTCAAATATCGCAAAATATCACCAAAATCAAGTCAAAATGATCCCAGATTTTTACTCAGGTGATCCGGGACAAATTAGCATATAAACTAGGCTTAATTATCAAGTGAGTGAGCTACAGAACAAACTCCAAACCCTAACTCATCGACTTTGCCACAAATTAAGGCCCAGGGGAATATATCTGCAATTTTGGTATGGAATTAGGGGCTCGGGTTTCTACGTGGTCTTCTATGGGTCCAAGCATCTTACAAACATCTCACAGTATTCTCTAAATATTTTTCAGAGATCTCTAGTTGCTCCAGATTCTATTCAAACTTCAAAATCTCAATGAAAATCATGTTTCAAAACTTCAAAGCCTTTAAAACTAATGATACTAGCACTCCAATATTCTCTTCTATCACTAATAAGATTGTAATTAGCTAATTAAACAACTACTATACCACCACTACTAATTGTATCCACAAAGGCTCATTTTTGAAAACTCAAGTCTATGGAAAGCTACACTTTTAGCTCCAAACTAGTTTGTCATGGCAAGTGTGCTAAAAATATGGTTAAAGAGAGAAATTTACCTTATAATAGGGATTTAGGAAAGTTCCAAGTTCACAAAAGATCCCAAGGTGAAGACTTAATCACTATACCATGTTTAGGATGAGGAGTTGAACATTTTTTGTAAAAGTTTTAAGGTGTTTGGAAGAGGTTTTGTGATGGTTTTTGTTAGTTATATGTATGCCCTAGAGGTCATTACTGTACATACGATGTATATTGTAATGGTTTCTTGGACATATATAGGGAGGACTTTCTTGCTCGACATGATAGTATGCTATCTGGTTGTACTTTATCTTAACATGTAATCTGATTGTCTCTATGTTACATGTTGATAAAGCCCTTAGGATATGTACTCGACTACTGGGACTATGATGAGATCATACTAGTGGGGCCACGGTAGTCGACGAGTACATCCTATAACTGTTCCTAGTCGAGGGTGTATCGAGACAGGGCATCGATACACCAGAGTAGACTAGCGTATACGTATCTTGACCCATATGATGGGCGATGAATGATCCCATATTCATCGGTGTTTGACATCAAGGATGGTGTACGGGTGCTCAGTAGAGACTGGGTACACTGGACGGACTCGCCGAGAACTCCCAGATGGTATTATATCTCACGTCAGATGGCAGTTCTCCGTTGACACTGGTACAAAGTAGTCTGTTGACCCGAGATCGTCATAGAGTCTTGTGTGATTCCCACTGTGCTTTGATTTCCATCATACCACGTCCAAGAGGGCATGCAAAAAGGTGGCTTTTGGGTACAGTCCCGAATCACATGGAGGCAATGAGCGATAGGAGGAGATTCGTCTCTCCCGGTATAGGGAGTTGATGTGTGCTGTGTTCGATTGGCTATAACTGGAAAATCCCTGGCCAGGGTTGCTGAGATTTACTGGTAAGTGTTATCAGTAGTTTCTTGAACTGTTATAGACCTCATATCGACACGACTTATCGAGCTACTGAGGTCTGATGTTTACCACCCCTAGGCGAGATATGCGACATATCAGACGACGAGATCGGACTGTACGGGAGTGTTACTGATTGGATTCACAGGAGAATGTATATGCTTGCTTGTTGATCTTCTGAGCGCTTAATACCTGGGTGGCTGTTACGTTTAGCTGACCGCTTGTAGTTTGTGGGTGTTTGATATGATCATCACCTACTGCCGGCATATTGACGATTCTTTAGAGTCCTACACAGAGGTTTCTTGACACAGGCAAAACGAAGTAGGGGCACATATGTGATATGTGCAGGACCGAGGATAATGCGATATGAGATACCGTATTCTATTCTCGCGATGTTTGATATCAGCCGGGTCATCGGATCAAGTGTTGATTCGATAAATCGGTAAATGATATATTAGTCGGTTATATGCGATATAGCCGGATTGTCGGATCAAGTGTTGGTTCGATAATTTAATGTATAATAATATATATGATATATTAAATTACATTAGCTAATATAAGCTCACTAAAAGATTCTTTTTCTCACTCGAGTAATACATTGATATATATGCGATATATGTTAATTGTATTATTTTATTTTGTTATAATAAATATTGTATATGTGATATATAATATTGTAACATGATATGGTTATTAATGCAACATGTTTAGTGGAGATTAAACATGGTTAGGGTTTGATTTGGGTTAATCATTTCTAGAACCTTCTAGAAGGTTTTGTTTTGTTTTGTGTAAGATATTATGCATAGATATTTGTTTAACCCAACCCAACCCTTTAACCATGATTCGATCTCTACATGGGTTTAGTCAACCATGGTTGCATTATTCATCATGATCTTCTTTTCATTATTCATCACAAAAGAATTCTTATCATTATTCATTCTTCTTCTTCCTTGAGTTCCTTCTTGAAAAGCTTTCTAGCTTTGATATTGTGATGAAAAATGGGTGAGAATAAGAAAACAAATGAGAGCAAAAATCCTACTTCATCATCCTCATCTACCCTTGCCCTTTATATGAGAGTGTTCACTTCATTTAGTGAGTGTTAGCTTGTGTTAATGAAACTTCAAGGTAGATCATCTTTGTAATCGAAGATCGGAAGCTAGTTTGCATCATACTCTTCGTGGAGCCTCTCGAGAGTCCGGAAGACGATGATCGCAGCGAAGGGAGCTCAACACGGAGCTTAAGAAGTGAAGGACCGGATCTACAAAGGTTGTAATCCCTCTCACTTAGTGTTAAAGTGTTTAACATGCTTGTTTTCACCTAAACTCTAGTTTAAAAATCCGGTTTTGGGTTGTTCGGCACGGCTAAATTTTAAATCGGGTATGGTTGTGCCTCGTAGACCCTTGTGCGTGTGCCTAGCAACCCTACAGTTTTGTGGTTGTAGATTGCTGGTGGAGGAGTATGAGAAGGAAATGAAGATGATGAAGAAGAGAAGGAAATGAAGAAGAAATGAAAGGTTGCCGATCATTAGCCACTCTCTCTCTCTCTCTCTCTCTCTCTCTCTCTCTCGCCGGTACTTCATTTTAAAATACCATCCATACTCCCATGTCACCTTTTCTTTCTCTCATTTGCTTTTCTTTTTCGTTTGAAAATTATAAAACCATCATAAAAGCACAAATGAAATGTTACCTCTTCATAAACATGTCATACACACTAAGCATGATTTAGTTCACAAAATAGGAAAACACAATTTAGTTTTAACATTAAAATCGTATATGGATATAATTATATGCTAATTTATGAAAAGCCCAATTAAATAAATACTTTCATAAATAATAATTCATTTTAATTTTCAATTATTTTCCAAAATAGAGGTATATAATAATACCATTTTATGAAAACTCAAATCCAGACTCTGTTTAATATCCGTAAAACTTATTACATTATTATTTAAATTCTAAAATAATATTTTCTATTTTTCTTAAATGTTACATGATATCACATTAAATAAGTTTTCTTAATTCTTGTGTAAAACTAAACCAGCCTATCTTTATGGGACAGAGAAAGTAGGTTTTTCTCTCATAAAAAGAAACCACATTCCCATTTAGTTGAAGATTGGGACTTAGCGTAACTAAAGAAGCGCTCTTCTTTTAAATGAGGTTGTCCAAGAACTCAAAACTTGGAATTGAAAGAACAACGACACTCGACATGCTCGTTGTTAGAGAAAATTGAGAAAAATGAGCTTATTTTCATGATCAATTTGAGAAATTTTTGATCGAAACGCTAATCCTAAAACCAATTTTACGGAATTTTAGAAAAAGAAGAGCAATTGTGAAGGTTTTAAAACTCTAACCCGATACTCACCGTTAGCCGTCTAACAGAGTAATGGAAAATACTAAAAAGATTCTCTTTTCGGCCTATTAGGAGTTTTTTAGTGCAATTTAAATATATGAAGGGTTTTTTAAGTAAATATGAAATATGAAAAGACTTTTTAGTAATTAGCAAAATTTGAGGGGGCTTTTTAGTTAAACTCCCTTAATTGTAACTATCATAGAAGTTGTAGTTATGCTAGTGAAGATTTTCTTTTTTCTTCATAGAACCCCCTCAGTACCTCCCATTTGATTTTATTCAGGATTAGAAATCGTATATAAATATCTCAAAGTACCACTTTATCATTTTTGAATAATAACGTCAAGCTAACATGACCGAGGACAGAACCACAGACAGCCTTCAAAGCTGTAATGCATGTGACCTAGAACCGTTATGGAAAAAAAAAGCTTCCAAATCTATTCTCATTTACAGTTGGAAATCCCTATAAATCTCAGTTTAGGGGTGTTCGGCTGAAAAGATTTGCTTGGTTTTTAGATGGATTTGAAAACAAAACACTATTGCAAGTACAATATCATCTTCAAATTTGAAATCCTTATTTGGTTGTAAGGATTTGAAGGTCTTGAATTTGAACAAAGATTGGATTTCTTGCATTCAAACATGCAATTCTACCTTTTGGGATCAAAGTGTTTTTGGATTTGCAACCAAACATGCCGAGAGTAAATTGTACATGCTGACAGCAAATATTGATCCAAATTTATCAAAACATCAACTCTCATTTTAGCTTAAATCACCGTGTCATCTGTCTATCAATTCAGTGTATGTCAATGTTAGAATCCAAAATGATTTATTGGATTATATAGCCTTAAATTATTAAAAATATTTTATGCAACATTGTTCGAGACTGCATATTTTTTCCTTTCCAAATTTTCTAAATAATCTATCCATACTGATCACGACACTTAACACTCCCATGGACCTTTGAGTATGAAAGTCTCGAACTATAACCGTCGCTTGTAAAGACATACTAACTAAAATGGGATAAATAAATTTATTTTATGTTGAATAATTGAGGGCTTTGAGATTTGAAGTAACAATGCATGTCAAAGTTAACAAAACTCTTAACAATGCGAGTGCAAAAGCCTTAATATCAATTGTGATCCTTTTCCCTTAACTCCTATCTCTATCTACATACGATTCGGAAGAGAAACCATTACAAAGACTAACCCACATTTTCATGGAATCTGTGGATAAAAACAATAATCTAGCTACACTATATATTTATTCAACCATACATTTTTGAAGGTCGAAAGTTGCAACATGAGCTATTAGATACAATCTCTTGCATGAATTTTTCTCTCATTTAGGAGTAGATTTAAAATTGCCTTTCTAAATTGAAATTCACGTAGCAGATTTATCGTTGGATTAAGGAAATGGTTTATGATAGAAGACAAATTTTTTCTTCAAAAGTTTGTCTTTTGTTCCTTCCAAAATTCACAGTTCAATTCTGCTTTCTCAAAAACTTGAAATATATTTGTATTCTGATGCATAGTCTTTTCTTAAACTTTTCCTTATCGATATTTTCCGATATGATGACGAATAGTTTAGCCTTGACGTGTAAGGATTTACTAGGGAAATCTATATGAGAGAGTTAAATTTGAGTTATAGAGGAACAAAAAAAATTTTAAAAAATTGAGTTATAGTGGCACAAAAAAAATTTAAAAAAATAATTCTAGGATTTAGCAGGGAAATCTATATGAAAGAGTTAAATTTGAGTTATAGACACACCAAAAAAAAATTTAAAATTAACAGGAAATATAATTTGAGTTTACACAAACGGCTTAAAAATGCGTCTGCCGGGAGTCGAACCCGGGTCTATTGCTTGGAAGGCAATTATCCTAACCGTTGGACTACAAATGCTTGATATCGGTAGTTAAATTTACATGTTATATATTCATAAATGTTGTGTATTGATCATGGTCTCTTATCCATAGAAGGAATTTACTTCTTTGGCGGCAAAAATCATGCATTAAGAACCAATTTCTTATAATTTACATTCTTTTACAGGATGATTGCAAAATCACTTGTATGCAAAAAGCACAGGGCTGAAATTTGGCATGGGTGTCGCCGTTGATCGTCGGATTCACACATGAAAACTTGATTTTTTTTTCCCCAACCGTAAATAAGGGTCATGTCGAACATCAATTTTATGTCGTTCCATTTTTTCAATCCATTATTGATAATCCTTTGCGGTTCATATGATCAATTTGCACGAATTATATAGGCTCAAGTACATTACCTACACGGAATTTACATAGCTACACATCAACTTACAGAATGATACCCACTTATTATAGTTTCATTGGGACACCGAAGAGTCAACAAATGAAGATATCATACACATACGTATGAGATAGAATCAAGCCGATCTTGGTATGCCCGGAACATTTTTATTGAATATTTTGCAGTGACTATTACAAACTACATGAGGTAATATACATTCTAAAGCAAGCGGCGTTGCTTCAAGGAACAAATAAGAATAGCCCTAATCAGATATTAATTTTCATTTCGTTAGTGATGTAAATTATTTTCATTTTCTTGCTCCTCAGTTAATTATACATCCCTGTTTCTAATCATCTATTGCTTTGTATAAAAGAGAAGGGGGAAAAAGATAGAAAATCCATGTCTTGAATTCATTTGATATCCATTCAGGGATGTAAACCGATCGATACAAAGCAGATATTTATGCTACCATAACTATATCCAGTAACCGTAGGCAAATTCTTATAGAGATAAAGATAGTTAACGGAAATAAAATAAAAGTGAGATACAACTATAAAATGAATGTTAGAAAGATTATACCCAAATAGCACTATATATTTTTATAACGTTTGTATACAGCACGGATATACATGCTACGATATCCGGAGGTGGGTATAGATAGTCATCAGAAATGAAAATTATTCATATATCATAAAAATCAGATATAGATATGGATTGAGCTCCGTCATTCGCATCCGTTTACATCCCTAACAATGACTGAATACAACTCATAACACTAGCAGAATTCTTAAGTTCTCTCTCTTATTGCCACGACACAAAGGCTAACAAATTTCAAAGCTAGAATCTGAGGACCTTGGAAGTCTTAAATACTTTTTGGGTATCGAGATCGCTCGATCGAAGTATGGCATCTATATCTCGCAGCGAAAATATGTGCTCAATATGCTGAAGCTAGGACGTTATGATGCAGACCTATAGAGGCTCCAATGGATCCTAATTCTAACCTGCTTCAGAGACATGTTATTTGTTTAAGGATTCTGGAAGATACCGACAATTAGTCAGTAAGCTTAATTACCTTACCGTTACTCGACCTGATATTGCATATCCTGTCAACGTCGTGAGCCAGTTCATGGCCAATTCTCGAGTTGTCCATTGGGATGCGGTGATTAGGATACTTCGATACTTGAAGAATGCTCCAAGGAAAGTCTACTGTATTCAGACCATGGACATTCTCGAGTAGCAGAGTTCACGGATCCAGATTGGGCTGGGTCCCCATCTGATCGCAGTTCCGCTATAGCATATTGCGTGTTTGTAGGAGGTAACTTGGTCTCCTGAAAGAGTAAGAAGCAGAGCATAGTGTCCCGTTCCAGTGCTGAGTCAGAATATCAAGCCATGGCAAACACTACTTATAAACTTGTATGGATCAACTTCTTTCTTGAAGAGCTTGGCGTTGACCCCACTTCTTCTATGCGACTATACTGTAATAACAAGGCTGCAATTTATATCGTTTAGAATCCTGTATTTCACGAGCGTACGAAACACATCGAGGTTGATTGCCATTTTGTGTGGAAGAAGATTGAAGATGGGACTATTGACACTGTTTATGTTCAATCTGCTTATCAGGTAGCAGATTTATTCACGAAACCTTTTGGAAGGAATATAGTACATTTTATATGTAACAAGCTGGGCTTATATGATATGTAGGCTCTAGCTCGAGGGGAGTGTTGGAATCCACAAGCTTGTAATGTGTTTGTGAATAGGTTTCTAGTTTATTCTGGAAGTCCATCTTTATGTAATCGGGCTATTAAGTAGAGGTGTAATTGTTAAATGACAATGCATATATAAAGAGGAGGATTGGGCTAATCTCAATCTATCCATTACATTTCCCTAATCTCTTCTTTCCCTCCTAATTTCTAACATACAAGCAGAAAACATCCATCACGCGAAAATTAAAGTACAAGCTATGTAGTTAAGGATAAAGTTCTTGCACTTGGCCTATACTTTGCTTATTGTACTTTTCTAATGTTTTCTGAGGCATATTCATTATGGCTTATGAGGTATTCAATCCAAAGCTACATTGAGGTCTGGGACTTCAAGTGATGTCTCATACCTAGTTCCTAAGTTTTTAGTCATTGGTGATTCGGTAAGCAGTAAGATTGTTTCTAATAATAATAAACAGTGTTAAGAGTTAATAATGATTATAATTTAATCTATGCAGGTTTTGGGATGTCAATTGTTTGGCATGAGTGCTTCCACTCCTATCTATATAATTACTATAAAGTTGGGTCATGAAAAAGAATCTTTTGCAAGTCAAGGCATCATTTTTTTGTTAAAGCACTATTTTCCATCTCCTTCATTTGCTCTTGGCTTTTCAATAAACTCATTCCTCTATCCCATTAGGGCTCAAGAAAAAATGATAGTGTGGGTGTTTTCATTTCATATGGGGCTTAAGGAAAAAAATATTTTGTTAGTTGCTTTTAATTGTTTGGTTTTTAAAATTTTTAAAGTTTTTTGCTAAATTTTTCTATTTCCTCAATCTATACTTGGATTCTATGTTTAACTCTAATCGGTAGTAATTTAGAAAAAAATTGTAATATTTTTCAAGAAAATTCAATAATATTTTTATCTTAATATCCAAAATCTTGAAAAATTTTGAGCATAATAAAAAAAAGTTTGATGGATAATCAATTCTTTACATTTGTTTATAGAAACTGTACTTTAAAGTTGATGTTCAAGTTTCATGATTTAAATAATTATCAGTTTAAAATTTTATTAAGTAACACATTAAAAATATCAGCTAAAATATTGACATGGTTTATTGTTTGCATTGCTTCATAACCATGGTATAAACTAGATGTTTGTATGTATAAATTTTAATTGAAAGAACAAGTATTTATTTAGGTATTGTTACGTTCTTAGATTAACTTACAAATTATAAAATATTGGTATTTTCTTAAAACAAATACTAAAAGATTATGATATTTTAGTGAAATTTATCAAATATACAATCCTGCAATGTTAAATTAAGAGCTAATTCTAAAATATAATGATTATAAGAAACAAATAATATACTACATTACTGTCTTGATATTCAAATAAAGAAAAAGTCCATCTAAGAAATTAAAAATTAATGCATAAAAAAATCATGTCAAATTAGAGTTAGATTACGAGAATATCAATGAGATTTGGAAAATAAATATTTTCTTTAAATGTTTTCTCCGTTTCTTACTTTCCATATTGCTTTCCATACATATATGGATATGGTTTGTCATCGCTTTTATTTTCTTTTTTACTTCGTATGGTTATTACTGATTTCATTTTAGATGCATTATTGAACATTTATGTTTAGAACGATAAGAAAATATTGACTTTTGTTTTATAATAAACAATTACTTTATTCTACAAACCTGCGCATTATGCGCAGGATTAAAATCTAGTTCTTCTGCATTTTGCAGGGGATGTGCATGTTTGCACCCATTATGAATAAGGGCATTGTACCTGGCTAGTGCCTTCCTTGGTCATGGTGTTCACTGCATGAATTTTTCCCGTCAGCAGCGGTTCGGGGATGCTTTGGTTATAGACGAGTTTGGGATGTGACTGCTTTACCTTTTGAATCAGTTGTAATTTGTTTTGTTGTTGTGTTTAGATTCTCGTAATTTTAGGACAATATGCAAGTTAATTTTAAGCTGAATGTGGGGTTAAGAAATTACTATATTGACTGATACAACTTATAGAAGGGTAAAAAAGAAAGAAAATCCATGTTTAGAACCAATCAAATAAGAACCAAATATTTACAACGCAATAACCCCCCAAAAAAGCGTGTACACTTATTTTGAAGTATTTATTGGAAGAACAATGACTAAACATAGAATACACCCAATAACACTAGAAGAAATCTTTGTTTCCCTTTCTTTAATCACAATGAAAAGGTTATAAGATCAAAGCTGGAATCTAAAGGTCCGTTGCCATCATCTTTACTTCAGTAAACAACAAACAAACATAAAAAATGTAGCTGACTACAAAAATAAATCTCTAACCGTTCCTAAACAATTTAACTCTGCTGCTAGTTCTGGGTCGGATTCGACTTACTCACTGGCACCTTCCTTAAACCTTCATCGACTCCTTTCACATGCTTCCTAGTTTTTGCTTGAATATTCTTCATATAATTAACAGAATGTGAATCCAGAGGCTGAAGCATTCTTCTTATATCGACTCGTTCTCCAACAAAGTCTTTCTCAAAGGCGGAAGGCGATGGAAAACCCATAAAGAATTGAACAAGAAGAAATAAAGAGAGAAAAGAGAGAAAGTTGGAAATGGCTAGCATGGTGATGTTCTTAACCAAGTCTCTACTCAAAAAGAGATCATCATCATAGTCCTTAACCAACTATGTATAGAGCTATCATGATTCGTCATTCAATAGCAACTTGATGCTAATAAACTAATCCAGTATATAATTATGTGCTAAACTAGCTCAGCTTCAATATGAAATGGTTTTCAATGGACACGATTACGTAAAGTACAAGTTTTGAACTTTAATTTAGGAAGCAAGATCTGGTTAACAAAAAGTTCAATTTTTAATTTTGTTTTAATAGACGCTGGGGCTAGGAAAATGGCTAATCAGGTAATCATGTGGTGCTTGATTGACTATTCAATTTTCCTGACAACCTCATAATCACTGTATAATTGGTTTAAGGAGTCGTGTGATCAGTCACCTGACTTTCTGAAACTAATCTGCTGCTGCCCTTTACATTTTAAAGATAATAAGTTTAAGATTACATGCTTTACCTTTTAGCTTGGCAAGCCACCTTTCCAGTTTACAAGGCTATGTGAATTGGCACCTACAGTCAAAAAGTAGTGTGGATCAATCATAAGACAGAGCCAAGTGTTAAGAATTTATATTATCTTAATGTAACTGGGAATGGGAGGAGATTGAAGTCATCAGATATATACCTTCTGTTGTAAGTTCGTATTTTCCCTAATGTAACTAGGATCATGAATTTGAAATAACCATATATAATTTAGGCTTTAATTCCAAAAAAAAATACCAAATATTTTGGCTCAGTTACGAGAAACTATCAAATACTCTCAAAACTACGACAAACTACCACAAAACTTTCAAAAACTACAAGAAACTACCACCGAACTTTCAAAAACTACGAAAAGCTACCATAACTAAGGTGCCACATCAGATATATTTCAAGAAACTACCACAAAAATTCCAAAGCATGGTATTTTCTTGTAATTATGAGTCTTTGATAGTTTCTCATAACTGAGCCAAAGTATTTGGTAGTTTTTTTGAATTAAGCCTGTATTTGATTAAGGCTTTATCAAAAAGAAAAGAACCACAGCCAATCAGAGCACTAATTCCTGAGTCATTCCACAAAGTTGCAGATCCAAGATGAAAGATGACAACCTAATAGTTAAATTTCACATGAACTTTCCATCACTAGAAAATTGCACCATTTCTTTATTTCGCGATCTACAGTTTGAATACTATGTTGACATATTATAAGCAACACTTGTGATGTTAATCTGAATTTTATATAGGTCATGGGTTTCAGTTAGTGTGAAGTTATTAGACCTCATTTGACTTAAAGAAATGCTTAATATTGCAGGTTGATGGTTTCTTTAATCTTTTGTAAGATCCTAATCTTCCTTGAGCCAATAAACATAAACATCCAAAAAAGACCAGCACATCAAGATCTAAGACAACGTTCTTTTGTTAAATATTTTGTTAGGTTTCACTGTTTCAGATTGGAACATACACATACAAGGATGGATTTTTTTAAGTGGTGAATTCAATTTTGCATAGATCAGTTAATAATGAGTTGCTTATAAGCAAGACTACAGAATCATCACAAACAAAAGCCATTGACAAAGAAATGCATTCACTTCTCACTTATAAGCATTTAAAACAATATTCATAAGCACATTAAACGGTATTCATCACGCATATCACACATGGAAAAAGTTCAGGTTTAACAAACTAATTGATGACCCCCTTGTCAATGGTGCACTAAATAAGAGAGAAGAATCAGAGTACTGATTTCTGAGTCATTAATCCACACAACTCAAGATCCAAGACTCCTAACTATTCTGTTTTCACATGAATTTTGAACAAGAAATTTTGCTTCATTTCTTTAATTGTAGTCTCCAGTTTGAAAACAATCTTAACGTTTTGTAGTGTGAATATTATAATAAAAAAAGGACATGGATTTCAGTAACTGTTAGCTAATTAAACTTCACATGGCCCAAATGAATATTTGATGTTAGAGAATGATGCTTTCTTTAACCATTTCGTAGGATCTTATATCTTCATTCTGCCTAAAAACTTAGGTTACTTAGAACATCAAGATCTGAAATGTTCTACGATTAGGTAAAAAAATGTTAAGATTTGAACAAAGACTAGGAGTTGCTTCAGCTATGTTCAGTTCTTGATGAACCTAATTATTTAAGTGGCGATTTTAATTTAAGGGTCGATTATTCAGAATCGCAATTTAATTCCTGCACAGTAAGTTAGCAATGCTTATAAGCTAAGGGACTGATACCACATAAAAGCAATTGGAAAAGAAATGCATCTCACTTCATACTTATAGCCATTTAAAATGGTATTCATCATTACAGAAAATCGTATGCATGATATAACTCTATAAAAAAGTTAAGGCCTAACCTCGCTTGACTTCATCAGCATACAAAGATGCCACATCTTCTCTCCATTGAACATCACCAAAACAAACAGATTTTGCAAAACAATTCACAAGCTGTTCATGTACCACTTCATCACTCGGCAGTTCAATCTCACTCTCTTCTCTCAACGATGTAACCCCTTTATCTTTGATCCCACAAGGGACGATATACTTAAACCAATTCAAATCTGGATCAATATTAAACGCCAAGCCATGAGATGTAACACCCATCGATATCCTCACCCCAATCGCGCCAATCTTTCTATCTCTAACCCAAACCCCCGTTTCCCCTTTTACCCCTCTCCTAGCTTTTACGCCATATATATCAGCCAAGTCAATCATTGTGGCTTCAAGGGCTTCGACATAATTTCTAGCGCCGAAGCCAATGTCTCTAAGGGAAATGATGGGGTATAAGATAGCTTGTCTTGGGCCGTGGAACGTTATATCGCCACCTCTATCGGTGTAGTGAAGTGAAGCTTCCATTGATTTGAGTTCGGATTCAGGTATGAGTAGATTGTGGTGGGTTTTGCGCTTGCCAAGTGTATATGTGGGTGGGTGTTGTAGGGATAGGACTGTATCTGGGATTTTATTGGATTTTCGATCAGAGAAAAGCCGCTCTTGGAGTTTTAAAGCCGTAGCATAGTTGATCATTCCCATTTTCCATACTTCAAGTTTCCTTTGTAGTTTCATTTTTCTTCAAAGTGAGTTTTTCTTCTTTCCTTCTTCCATATTTAAAGTTTTTAAGGCTGCATTTCTCTTAAGAGACATATGAACAAACACCTGGTAGGAAAAAACAATGAGTCAAAGCATCAACAGGAAACGAGAGTTTAACATCAGAAATCCCAACAAATGGACCCAAAAACTCTTGCTTGATCAAAGAGAATTCAAGCATATGATAACTCAAAACTACCAAAACGTTTAAAAATGAAAAAAAAAAAAAAAAAAGGGGGTGAGATCCCCCCCCCATCGCTCCCCTTTAGATTCGATCTGCAAACAGATCTTACCTTTTGTTGTTGCTTCCATTTTCCTGCTGCTTATCCGCTATCACCAATGAAAAAACGAGAGGGGGGGAGAGAATTGCCCTTATTTAGCCTTATAATGGGAACCGATTGCATTCTTTACTATTATAACCCAAACCCTTTAGGTGGTGATATCATTATTGCATCATTTTGCAAAAAAATAATTCAAAAAAAGAAGAAAAAGCTATTGCCCGTGCTCAGGGACGGAGCAAGGGGGCGGCCTGGGGACCGGGCCCCAACAAAGATTTTGGGGTTTTCCTATATATACTCCATACAGTATTTTCAATATAGATGTAAAGGTATAAGTCTACGGCTTATACATAAAGTTCGAGTTAGTGTAGTAGTTAGTACTTGGTTTTGTGACCTTAACAGGTCATGAGTTCGAGAACATGTTGTTTTAACAAGGAAAGTTTAATTACAAACCTTATGTTTTTAACCCCTTGATATAGGCAAGGTGAGCTTCCCATATTAGTTCTAGTCTCTTGAAATTGTTTAATTCATTTGAAATAATCATTTTCATTGGTTTTCCTTTATGAAAAATGTTGAGTTGTAAAATATTTAAAATATTTAATATTAATGCAAAAGGTAAAACAAACTCTATTCTTTAAATTGTTGTATATTTTCGTATATTTTTATCTAACAATCAAGTATTTTGCATAAAAGTCATATTTGATCTAAATATTTCTTTTTAATTGAAATTGTTATCAATTGGTTAAAATTCTTTTTTCCTTATATCAATAATTCTAGTAAAATGAAATATATAAAGCACTTAAATAAAATTAATAAGTATTCAAATTTAATATGTAAATATAAAAGCTTTTTCCATTTTTAGATATAAACTTTATTTTGTCCCCCCCCCCTAATAATTCAATCATGGCTTCACCCCTACCCATGCTATACCATAAGTTTGCCCACATCATCTATACAAAAAGACAAACGAATACTTAATTCATCTCTCTTTTACACACATATCCCTAAAAAAATAGATACACACATCCCCCTAAAAAAGCCAAAAAAAACACCTAATCTCTCGTATCTTTATTCTTATTCACAAAAACAATGCCGGAAGCCTGAGATAATAAATGAACTTTCCTATTCAAACAAAACTAAGGTATATAGCTTAGAATGCATAAATTTTTATAAACCCAAATAATAACATTGTACGTGTACCATGCAATATGCATAAAAATTACAAAGCAACAGTTAGGTATACAGTTGCTATGTTGTAAGACATAGAAATATAATTGAAAGGAGCATTCAAGTATAAAGCTCTATGTTTGCTACTCCAATTGGCAGAGGCAAGGAAGGGTGGTAATTCAACACCAACCTACCTACCCCCACCCTAAAAAAACCTACAGTCCCACCCCACCCCAAGACGCACGCGCATGCACACACACAACTATTACCAACTACAACACCCTCCAAGTAAAGAAAACATATTGTTTATCCGACCAATTAGAAACAGGGTAATCGTAACAGATTCTGTTCTGCCACTACTGTTTCATCAAACCTTTTCTTTAAATTTGCATCCCAGAAATGCAGATTGATTGTTAAACATTAGTGTATTGGTACTAACTGCAATTCAGAGTATATGACACCTCCTAATATTCACAGGTTTAGTTACAGAATGAAAAGACATTTTAGTAGAGTAAGATAAAGGAAAGATTAGCACAAGGTAACAATATGAATTGCAAATAACAATCTTCAATTTTGTGACATTGATTAAAAAAATTGTCCATTGGTCATTATATTTCTAACTTCCATTGATGAATAATATTTGAGTTCATTATGTTATCATTTCATGCCAATAAATTAGCATTCTTACTCATTATGCTATTTTTCTCAAATTGTATCTTTAGATTCCTGTAAAAGAAATATTTTGCCTAGTGCGTACAAGTACCAGACTACCAATGATTGGTTTTTATCAAATCGCGTTAATAAGACAAAATCTTCACGAATCTCTTTTATTCCAATCAAGCATAAAGAATTTACCAAATCTAGTTCAAAAATTCAAGCTTTTTAATACGTACACATGGCTGGGGGAAAACTTCATCAAATTGTTATCTTCTTCCCTACATTGACTCTAAATTGCGAATATATATAGCATGGGAACTACAGTCCTAATTCTTGGTTATTTTTCATCATATAAAGGAGTTTCTAACACCTGAATACAAAATCAAAAGAAGATGAAAGAAACTCAAACGAAAACCCTAATTCTGGAAGACCCTCGTCTCCTCCAAAAATTAGGATATGCAACCCAAAAAGAAACACAAATTGAAATACTTGCAGCTACAAATCAATCAAATTACACTAATACTACGAAGCTACAACGGAAAACAACAAAGCAAGAAGCCTACGGTTCCAAATAACAGGTCCATCGAGAATAGAACTCACCGGATCCGCAAAAGATACGCACAAGATCCACGAAACTAGGGTTTGCCAACTGAAATTAGGGGGGAATTAGGGGAATTTGGGAGGAGGGGGGGAGGAGGGGGAATGAGGGAATGGCCCTTTTGATCTCTTGACAGAGATATGGGGAAAAGATTGGGGATATTTTTGGGGGGAAGCCACGGAGTCAAAGACGACATTTATAGTTGGTGAAGGGCGGCGCTGGAGGCGAGTCGGGTTTGGATCTAGTAAGAGTATGAACCCGGCCCGTTTTCAGATACGGATTTGCATTAGCTAATAAAGGAAATCGGCCTCTCTTACAAAACTACTGCAAGAAGATTTCTTTTTTGGGTAAATGTTGAAAAGTCTCCTGCACAAGAAAAAGGGATCACAAATCCCCCGGTATTTTCAAAATAGGAAGAAAGGGCATACTGTTCAAAGACTTGGTCAAAAAACCCTGGCCCAAGACTTGTTTATTTTAATTTAGTGCAATGACGAAAATACTCCCCATTCAAAATTATCTCTCTTTCTCTCTCACGATCGTACTCTGTTGCTTGAGCTCCTATCACGCCGTCGCCGTCGTCGCCCCCGTCTCACTCGTCGTCACCGTCTTTTCCCTCGTCGCAACCTCGCCTCCCTCGTCGCAATCTCGCCGTTCTAAGCCGTCGAAAATCTTAATCCCTGCAAAATGGCGTCTAAATCAAAAGATAAGGCGTTGAAATTGGCGAAAGAGGCGTCTCCTAAGTCAGTGGCTTCAGAATTGGAGTTAACGACGTCGACAGCTGACGAGATACAAATTAGGTAGAATTCCTACCCTTTCTGTTAATCTTACATTGCAATTCGAATTTGTTTCTTTTCAAAAAAAAAATTGTGAAGAGTGTCTTAAAAAAACCTGGCCATTATGAGCAGGTTTGTCTTTATTTCACTTGCATGATTTTTGTTTAGAGGAATGTACAAGACAGTTGCCTGTAATTTCTAAGTATGTGCAGCCGTCTGGTTTCAAACACCAGATGTCTTTAAAGTCAATTTCCAGAGATATATTTTGAACTGGAGATGTCTGGTTCCAAGTACCAGATGTCTCGAAAGTCAATTTTCAGAGGCAGATTTTGAACTGAAGATGTCTGTCACAGTTGTCTGTAGTTTCTAGGCAGTTGAAATGAAGTTCTTATTACAGGTAAGATTCCCTACTACTATTTACTGGACCTACACACAAAGCACCATATATTCTAATATGTAAATCCAAACCCTATAAAACATGAAATGTGACCAATCAATGAAGAATCTGGCATTTTTTTAAAAAGAAAATAGCTTGACTGGCTACGGGAAAGGTTCTATTATTGCAAACCAAAGTACATTGGCTACGGGATAAAGAATCTCTCTCTCTTCTTTTGCATCAAGACTAAAACTCCTATAAATACATGACTTTCTCTTTGTTCAATATTGAGCAAAAATTTCAATGTAAATTCAGGAAAAAAAAGAGTGAAAAAATGAAAGGGTGTAAGGCTTTCCTATTTTTGATGTGGAAAGTTTCATTTCTTAAAAGGTAATTAAAACGGGTAAAGAATTTTACCAAGTATAGTCCTATTTAGGATGGTAGGACTCGTTGTCGTAGAAGACACTGACGTTGAGTAAAGAATTTTACTAATAACATCATTTTATCAGGCATTCCATCCTCAACTAAATGCATTAACCACAACAGCGTCAACGGCATATATTAATATGCCTAAAATCCTTTTTCAGCTTTACGATCACACCTTTCTAAGAGAAAGTTAAAGAGAGCAATTACAAGCAAGATCCAGTTGCAGGGTGATCATATCTACCGCAGAGCTTTCTTCAAAGGCTCACATGAAGTCTCCATCCAAAATATGTGAAATGTGTACAATTTGTAATTTTTTTAGATATAATTTGTAAATTTTTTTGAAGATCAACATATATATAGCAACACCAAGTCCAATATAAGGATTTATCTAAACTTAGGTAAAATTAGAGGTCATGCTTTTGCAAATTGCATCAGAATTTTCTTAATTTTTTTATGGAATAAAGTTCTCCTTGGATTTCATTTTAGTACAAATGCTTATTGTTACAGGCAAGTGCCTAAAAGTTACGAGTAAGTGTCTAAATGTTACATACAACTGCTTACAAATTACATGCAAGTTGTTAGAAATTACAGACAACTAAGTACCAGACGTCTGGTTACAAGTTTCAGACGTCTTGTTGTCAATTTCTAAAGGCATATTTTGAACTGGAAACGTCTCGTTACAAGTACCAGACGTCTCCAGCATCTCTGAAGTCAATTTCCTGAGGCATATTTTGAACCGGAGACGTCTGATACTTATTTGTAACCAGATGTCACCGGTTCAAAATAAGCCTCTGGAAATTGACAACCAGATGTCTGGTACTTAGTTGCCTGTAACTTCTAATAATTTACATGTAACTTGTAAGCAGTTGCCTGAAACTTCTAACCGGTTGCCTATAACTTCTAAAAAAAAGTTACATGTAACTTTTAAACATATGCTTGTAACTTCTAATCAGATGCATTTCTTAATATCTAAGAAGATTTGCTTTTAGTATCTAATAAGTTACTTGTAATATCTACATGTATGCAAGTAATGATATCTTAACATCTAAGCATTTGCTTGTAATATCTAACCACTTGCCTCTGAGTTCTAAGAAGTTGTTTGTAACTTGTAAGCAGTTGCCTGTAATTTGTGCATGTAACTTTAAGCAGTTTCCTGCAACTGCTTAGAAGTGAGGCAGGATGATCAAATAATGAGGAACAATATTCCGGTTGTGATGATGGAGCGGGAATTATAGATTGATATAGGGGTCTTCAACTTCTTATGACATATGCTAAAACAAGAGGAACCATGAGAGTAAACCTTCACAGGGAATTTGCTGCACTTTTGGAGAAGGAAGTTAAAAGGGGACTATATGTTCAAAATATTAGTAATCATTACAAATCTAGAGACACTTTGTTATAAGAAGTGTAACATTTCAGAAAAACAGAAAATAGTATTTTATAATTTAAATAATAAAATAAAGAATTTTACGGATATTATACGAGTATGAATTTGAGTTTTCGTAAATTGGTATAATTATATACCTCTATTTTGGAAAATAATTGGAAATTAAAATGAATTATTATTTATGAGAGCATTTATTTCATTTGGTTTTTTTATAAATTAGTATATAATTATTTCTGTCACGACCCGAATTTGGCACGTGACCGGCACTTAGATTGTATGACGTCTAAAGATACCGACACAATCCAAGTAAGCCAGAAACTAAGATCTAAATCCTGTTTGCAGAAATAAGGAGGTCCAGTTTTAATAAGAAGTAATGAAAATGAGACCACATTTTAATTGCAAAGATTTTTTAGTTTAAAGCATATGCCGAGTGGTTTTTTGAAATGAAGTTAAAACAAATGTTTTTATATTGAAAATTTTGACAGCACCTCCTTTGTAAATTTTGAGAAAAATAAATACATAATAATTATTATAACGGCATCCCTTACTTAAGAGCAATATCAATGCCAATCGGCGGAAACAACCCACGCAATGAATATACGACGCTCAAAAGCGAAGAATCACAAGCATACTAACTAAAAGAAAGTACAACCAACATAATTAGTCGATTCAACTCAAATCAACCCAAAATATACATAGGTCTCCCTCGTTCTAAGTCATATAATATATACGGTCTGATGGAGTGATACTATATACAAAATATAGAATATACAAAGGGACGGTTACTAAATATGTAACCCACCTAGCAAAATATACGACGGAATCCAAAATATGTGTCCGCAACGCCGCTATACGTCAACGCGATCTCTCCTGCAAGGAGCCAAGGCACAACGGGGGTGAGTTGCCAAATCAGTGAATAAACTAACATCAAATAGTGGAAGTCGTATGCATAACCGAAATAGCGACTAAATCTATGCACAAGATAGTAATGATATTTAATAGCATGAGTATATTAGATGTGAAACACAAATATGTCACAATAGTGTATGTATAGAAGAAAACAGAAATCTCATCAAGTATCCCAAAATCATGATCATACTCATCATATATCATCAAATCCAGTGTCAAATATAGACACAAATCTTCACTTCTTGCAGTCCTCGTTCCCCGACGATCCTGATATCCGACAACATCGGTCAGTATCCTCTAGACATCCGCCGTGTTTCTCAAACTATCTTCGATATCGAGTGTCCTCGCTAGGCTCCCCGTCTCAAATGCGGTTTTCCTTACCCTCGGTCTCCACCGGGTCTGCTGGGTTCGCTTAGCACCCCGCTATGTTTCGACACGCATCAAGTATGCTATTTTAAAAAATCTACGGTGCTGAGCGAGCCCGAACTAAGGATCTAACTAGAGAATTAGGGTATTTATAGCTGTTACCCTCCGAATGGCGGTGGAGATACGAGAACGTCTAGCCTGAAATTCGAGGCAGATGCTATTTGGTTTTATCCGTCTACCTCTCAGAAGATGTCAAGTTGATTTATGGCACCGTGTATCGGAGGTTCAGACGGATGCGGCCGATATAGCAGACTTCGTCAGATTCCCCCTCGCTTGAGGGGTTTTTGATTGTGGGGACGCTCTTCCCTGCAGGCGCAAGCCCCTGCAGTTAATTACGCTACCGCGTCGCGGTAACCACTTTCTCCTTCTCCAGAAATTTCACTCCGTGTCGTGTATGTGTTTGTTTTGTTTGTGGTTACCCGTGGATTGTATACGGAGACTAAGTTATGTCGTCGCCCGTAGGACGTGGATTAGTCCAAATCCGTATTTACTTAGATTTAGGTTTGGTGTTTTAGTTTAAGGATACGTTAACCGTGTTGAGGCTAAGATCAACTTAAACGTTCGTTAAGGATACGTTAGTCCTGTTTGAGACTAAGATCGACTTAATGTGGTGATCTATTTAATATATGGCCGTCGGGACTCGTCGCCTCTCTGACGTCTTTGAAGGATTACAACGACAGGTGTCAGAGGAGCTCGGAGATGTACCTTTGAACCAAAGTTGATTTGGCGTTTTATAGTCCGTTTGAATGTTTAAGGATACGTTAGCCGTGTTTGAGGCTAAGATCAACTTAAACAGGATCGTTTAGATCCGGCAAAAGAGCATTTGGAGGCTCTATTGTTCCAGTTTAGGGACGTGGTGGTCCATATTCTAGTTTAGGGACGTGGTGGTCCATCGCCAGTTTAGGGACGTGGTGGTCCATCGCCAGTTTGAAGACGTTTCGGTCCAACATTCCTATTTCGGGGCAAATATTAGTTTAAGGACGTTTCGGTCCAACATTAGTTTAAGAACGTTTCGGTCCAACGTTAGTTTAAGGACGTTTCGGTCCACGAGTTTAAGGACCCCGCAGTCCGTATTCATGTGTGGTCGTTGGGACCCGTCACCTCTCTGACGTCGTTGAGGAATTACAACGATGGGTGTCAGAGGAGTTCGGAGATATACTCTCGAACCGGATGTAAATTGATTTAAGGGAGCAGCTGTGCTCAGTCAATTTAGTTTGAGGACTTACGGCCACGATTGGGCTAAGTCCAATAAAAAAATGTTCGACACTTTTATTTGTTTTTTGCCTGTACTAGGGCTTGGCCCATTTTTAAATAATACATTGCATTATTTTCTATTTTTGGTTGGGCTCTGCCCATAAAGGATGCAGAGCATCAATTTATTTTGGGCTCTGCTCATTTATGAATGATGTAGAGCATCAATTTTACTTGGGCTTTGCCCTTTTATAAAAGATGCAGAGCATCAATTTTACCCGGGCTCTGCCCATTTATTGCTTTGCAATTTAATTAGGCCTACTAGGTCTTTTTGATTTGGGCCTGACCTTTTTAGGAAATGCATTGTATTTATCAGGCGCTTTGCGCCAATCAGAGAGCGCAAGCGCTTGTGGTGTTGACACGTGTCACGCAAGCGCAGTGCGCTGCGCCAATGCGCTGCGCTTGCGCTGCTGACACGTGGCGCGCTCTGGTGAGTTGCGCCAATTCCAGAGAGTAAGGCTCTATTTCAAAAGCGCATAGCGCAGATGGTTCAGATGCTGACACATGGCGCTCTCTGGTGGCTTGCGCCAATCCAGGAGCGCAACAGCGCAGTTTGCAAGTGCAAGACACTATAATTTGAGAATCTTTTAGAACCAATGGTTCATGAAAAAGTGCAAAGCACTGTTTGTTTTCTTTGATTTAATTAGAATTAAAGAAAACAAGTATTTCTTGTTTTTCTTGTTTTACAGAACCAGTGGTTCATAAAAAGTGCAAAGCACTGTTTATTATGTGAAGATCATTGATCTTGTTCTCAGATCAATGATCTATTAGAAGAAATTTCTTTTATTTTATGAAGGTTTTTACCTTTTTCTTGAAATTTCTTCAGAGTTTTCTCTGTTTGAAATTCTTGATTTCTCACCAAAATATTGATATCTTTGAATTGGGGTCTAAGGTCCTTTTTATAGTGCCCATAAATTAGTTAAATTTGTTAAAGAGATCTTTCTCTGAGTGATTTGGGGAATTTTCCCCGCCGTTGGATCTTTGATCCAAGGGCTCCTGTTTTACAGAAAAAAATCTTCTTGTTTTAACAAGAACAGAAAGATTTCTTTAAAATTTTAATTCTGTTTGGCGTAAATGCCCCAGCGCGTGACACGTGTCACGCAGCGCAACTGCGCTGACACGTGTCGCGCAAGGCACAGCGCAGCGCAACTGCGCTGACACTTGTCGCGCAGCGCACAACGCAGCGCTACTGCGCATCTGCGCTGACACGTGTCGCGCAGCGCAGCGCTTGCGCAACTGAAGCGTTGCTTCCTTTAATTTTGTTTTAAATAGAGCCTTGCTCTGATTGGGTGCGCTGCCTTGGGCGCTGCGCTGATGTATCAGTTTTTGACACGTGGCGCGTTGCGCGCAGCGCACAGAATCTGAAGTGTTGCTTCATTTATAAAAATTCAAATTTTCAAAGTAGAGATTTACTCTGATTGGGGGAATCAGAAGCGTTGCTTCATTTCCCGCCAAGAATTTGAATAGAGCCTTGCTCTGATTGGGGTAAACAAATGCCCCCCACTGTTGCGCTTACGTGACCCCAGAACGTGAGCGCAACGGTGACAGAACTCCAACCGTCGCGGTAACTTTCGGAGAATGAAAGGGCACTTGGTGCCTATAAATAGGATCTTTAGTCCTCAACAGATAATTATCATCTTTAAGACTTTACTTTCAAAACTTCAGAGCTTTGCTCTTGCCTTCAAGAACTCTCAGAGTTAAATTTTCTTTTAAAAGAAACTTTTTAGGTAAAAATTAATCTTGAATTAATTTAATTTTAATTAACAGAGCCTTGCTCTCATAGATCTTCTGATCTAAAGGAAACCCCCTTGGGGATTCACTAACAGAGCTTTACTCTCAAGAATCTGTTCTAGGGTTTCTTAACCTATGAACAGAGCTTTGCTCTTTGGCAAAACATAGATCTCCTTGATCTAAAAAAAAAATGATGAACTCTTAAGAGTTTGAATATGGATAATGTGGATTAAAAAAAAAAAAATCGGAGTTTTGTCTTTAATGGATTATATCATCTTTTAATAGTAAGGCTCTCAGAGTTCTCGGGGATTTTCTTTAAATCCCCCTCATTATTGGATTTTGACAGTCACTCCTGTTTGCAGAGCGTTACTCTCGAGGAGTTTAACTCTTTGTGCCTGTTTTCAATAAGAATTTGCTTAACCGGTCTGTCTGCTAATCCTGTTAATCTTCTTTTACAGGAGCAATGGACGCCCATATGTACGATCTCGACGAGATCATCTCATACGGGGACATCCGCCGACTCGGCCGTTCCCAAAATCGAGAATTTACTAATGCCGAGTGTGCCGAGATCATGAGTCACTTCGACGCGTACAACGGTCAACTGCTTCCTCGGCGCTCCCCTCTGCTGAAGCTTATTGTGGGAGCTATCTGGGGAGCACTTCCCTTATTCTTTACCGGCGTGCCGCTTAGAGCATTGGACGCCGCCGAGGATAAGGTGCACTCAGTGTACCTGATGAACTTAATCTCGAAGAGACGGCGACACAATCTCATCGATCTCTTGCACGAAGCCTTTCAACAGTCCGCCATTCTTTCTGCCTATCGGAGGGTGGAGGACATCAGTGGGGATCCCGACGCCCGTGCTCGCGAAAGGAAGCACACCAGGATGGTTCGCCAGGCTTGGAAAGTCTTAGATAGGGTTACTTTCGAGTTCCTCAATCCATGTCCTGGGTCCGAAGTTATACCATTGTAAACATTTCAATAATGTTGTTATTTATCTCTTTATGATTGTAAGAATCCTTTTGAGATATGAATGAAAGAATTTATTTCAGCTTATCTTATTTCTCGTTCTGAGTCTTTTGCACATGCATGAATAAGTGTGTCTCGAATGCTTGATCCAACGCCAATTAGGTGTTCTTTCTGTCGCTTTCTTCTTCCTTTTATTATCCGCATGTTACCTTAGTGAACATGGTTGACAGATAATAGAGCACGCATCTTGATTTCCTCAAGAAATAGAGATGGCTTAGGCCGCAGGTTCAGATCTGCCGCCTAAGACTTTTCAACTCTATGAGCCGTGAGGGTCTCATAGAGACTTTTCTCCCTACGGATCGAGAGGATCTCGTAGGTGTATTTTCTCCTTAGGAATCGTGAGGATTCCTAAGCGCGTTTTCTCTTATAAGTCGTAAGGATCCTATAAGAGAATTTTCCCTCTTACGAGTCGATAGTACCTGTAAGCGGTTGTTTCCCTCCTTGTCGAAATTCGACTTTGGAGAGTGAGACCCGTGAATAGTATGCAAGAGACCGTTTTAGACCGACTTACAGGGTCCCATTGTTCAGGAAACAAGTTTTTTAATCCCTGCTGCCTGAGGCTTCATCTTGCAAGTTGAGACGAATCGGGAATTTCCCGCGGAGACACTGGTTTCTCTGCGAGCCGACGCGAATCAGGAGGCTCTCATCAAGGACGCTAGTTTCCCTGAATTGAGGTATTTGCCAAGGATTATTTGTTTCCCTGGTGTTGAAACGAATCGAGAATTTCCCACGGAGACACTGGTTTCTCTGCGAGTCGACGCGAATCAGGAGGCTCTCATCAAGGATGCTGGTTTCCCTAAGTTGAGGTATTTGCCAAGGATTATTTGTTTCCCTGGTGTTGAAACGAATCGAGAATTTCCCACGGAGACACTGGTTTCTCTGCGAGTCGACGGAAATCAGGAGGCTCTCATCAAGGATGCTGGTTTCCCTGAGTTGAGGTATTTGCCAAGGATTATTTGTTTCCCTGGTGTTGAAACGAATCGAGAATTTCCCACGGAGACACTGGTTGCTCTGCGAGTCGACACGAGTCAGGAGGCTCTCATCAAGGACGCTAGTTTCCCTGAATTGAGGTATTTGCCAAGGATTATTTGTTTCCCTGGTGTTGAAACGAATCGAGAATTTTCCACGGAGACACTGGTTGCTCTGCGAGTCGACGCGAATCAGGATTTTCTTCGTCAAGGACACGTATTTCCTCGAGTCGAAGTATTTGCCAAGGATTATTTGTTTCCCTGGTGTTGAAACGAATCGAGAATTTCCCGCGGAGACACTGGTTGCTCTGCGAGTCGACGCGAATCAGGATTTTCTTCGTCAAGGACACTTGTTTCCTCGAGCCGAAGTATTTGCCAAGGATTATTTGTTTCCCTGGTGTTGAAACGAATCGAGAATTTCCCGCGGAGACACTGGCTGCTCTGTGAGTCGACGCGAATCAGGATTTTCTTCATCAAGGACACTTATTTCCTCTAGTCGAAGTATTTGCCAAGGATTATTTGTTTCCCTGGTATTGAAACGAATCGAGAATTTCCCACGGAGACACTGGTTGCTCTGCGAGTCGACGCGAATCAGGAGGCTCTCATCAAGGACGCTAGTTTCCCTGAGTTGAGGTATTTGCCAAGGATTATTTGTTTCCCTGGTGTTGAAACGAATCGAGAATTTCCCACGGAGACACTGGTTGCTCTGCGAGTCGACGCGAATCAGGAGGCTCTCATCAAGGACGCTAGTTTCCCTGAGTTGAGGTATTTGCCAAGGATTATTTGTTTCCCTGGTGTTGAAACGAATCAAGAATTTCCCACGGAGACACTGGTTGCTCTGCGAGTCGACGCGAATCAGGATTTTCTTCGTCAAGGACACTTGTTTCCTCGAGTCGAAGTATTTTGCCGAAGACACTGGCTCCTTCGGGGTTGGGATGAACTGTCGAGATTTGGTTTCGTTTTCTGGCGGAGCCTGTTGGGAAAGTAAGGTTCCTTCTTTGTTTGTGCCCTTGGATTGTATACAGGGATCGATGTGATCTCAACTGTAGGGCAAAAGTTTTATCATCATTTTTTTTGTTTTATTTCCGCGATGCTCTATCATTTCAGCTTTTATATCGTGAAGGTCACGATTGCCCAATCATTTCGGCTATTTTTCGCGGTGCCCGATCATTTTGGCTGTTTATTTTATTTTTACTCGCTGCTTTTTATTGCGAGTTGCCCAATCATTTCGGCTATTTATTTTATTTTTACTCGCTGCTTTTTATTGCGAATTGCCCCATCATTTCGGCTATTTTGCATGCATATATTTTTACTTGCTGCTTTTTATTGCAAGTTGCCCCATCATTTCGGCTATTTCATATGCATGTGTGGCCTACTGGCTTTTTGCCGTAAACCTGAAATTAGACACCGATTTCGGCATCAGCACCGCTACAACTGGGATATTGCCAGGAGCGAATCATCATCTGCCTCTGTCGACGTCGAACAAGGGTGGCTTAGCGAACAGGGTTAAGGTCCTGTCGACTAAGGCTTTTGACTTCATGAGCCGTAAGGGTCGCACAAAGGTATTTCTCCCTACAAGTCGTGAGGATCTTGTAGGTGTATTTTCTCTTTAGGAATCGTGAGGATTCCCAAGTGTTTGTTCCTCTGTAAATCGTAAGGATCCTACAGGAGGGTTTTCTCTTTGTAAATCGAGAGGATTTACAAGGGTTGTTCACCATGCGAACATATCCCCGGTCTCGGATGGGACTTAGTTAGGGAAATGTTTATTCGCGCCCATGGATTGTATACGAGGGTCAGTATTGAGCCACTTGTAGGGCAATATCGAAAGTTGTGGGGGTTGCTTAAGCACAAGTTTAGGTCTCTGTAACTTAAGACTTTCAAATCTTATGAGCCGTGAGGGTCTCATAAGAGAGCTCTCCTTACGAGTCGTGAGGATCTCGCAAGTGTATTTTCTTCTTAGGAATCGTGTGGATCCCTAAGTGTGCTGCTCCCTTGTGAGTCGTAAGGATCTCACGCGGGTGGTTTCTCCTTACAAGGTCGAGAGGACCCTATAAGTGTCCTTTAACGAGGTTGCGCCCTTTCGGGTTTTCACAAACACTCGCCGGTAGTCCTGCTGTTTTTACTCACGGAGCCCTTTCGGGTTTTCATCCGTGCCCATTTTGCTTATGGACATACCGTTTTTTTTTATTCTTTTTATTTTCTTCTTCTTTTTCTTTTTACGAGGTCGCGCCCTTTCGGGTTTTCACGAACACTTGCCGGTAGCCCTGCTGTTTTTACTCACGGAGCCCTTTCGGGTTTTCATCCGTGCCCTTTTTGCTTATGGACATACCGTTTTTATTTATTATATATATTTTTTTATCTCGTCAGCCTAAGGATGCTGCGGTAGTAGTTTATGGACGTTTCGGTCCGTTTATTAGTTTAAGGACGTTTCGGTCCGTCATTGAGAAGGCTGGATACTGCTTATAAAGCTTGAGCTTAGGAAGATAGCGAGCGGATATAGTCGTCGTCATCTATCATTGGCCTACGATGTGGCTCATTAAGCGTAGTATTTCTTTAGGAAGCGACCGTTTATTGGCCTGAAAGGCCTTTCACCGTGCATGTCCATGAGTAGATAGGCCTCACCCTGGTAGACCTTATCTATGATGTACGGGCCTTCATAGTTTGGCTCGAATTTTCCCCGCTTGGCGCGATTGGGGATCATAGGCCTTTTGACCACTAGCACGAGTTCGCCTTGGCGGAATGTCCTCGGTCGGGTCAATCTTTCATATGAGCGCGTCATCTTTGCTTTATAAGCTTCCAGATTTTGTTGCGCTATGAGCTGTGTTTCTTCAAGGGCATCAAGCTCCTCAAGCCGAAGGTTAGCTTTTTCTTCGTTCGTCAACTTGTAGTGGACTGCCTCTCATAGCGAGGGTAACTCTATCTCGAGGGGGAGTACTGCTTCCGTACCGAATACCAACGCGTACGGCGTTGTGTTCGTGGCCGTCTTGAACGTAGTTCGATACGCCCAAAGAGCCTCTTGCAGTCTCTCGTGCCAGTCCTTTTTATTTCGGGACACCGTCTTCTTCATGATCTTTGTCAAGGTCTTGTTGAAGGCTTCGGCTAGACCATTAGCTCGCGGATTATAAACTGAGGAATATCTCCAGTCTATATTATGCTGCTATGCGAAGCGACTGATCTTGTGGCTTCTGTAGGCTGGCCCGTTATCGGAGATGATCCGTCATGGGGTTCCAAACCGATATATGACGTGCGTCTTGAAGAAATGGAGGATATTCTCCGTCTTCACTTCCCTCAGCGGTACTGCCTCTGCCCATTTGGAGAAGTAATCAGTCGTTGCCAGGATGAAACGATGTCCTCTAGACGATGCTGGTTCGATAGGGCCGACTATGTCAGTTCCCCACATTTCGAACGGCCAGCTAGCCACCGTTGGATGTAATGGATTTGGATGTTGGTGGATGAAGTCCCCATGGATTTGGCATGAGTGGCATTGCTTCGCATATTCGAGGCAGTCCTGAATCATCGTGGGCCAGTAGTAGCCCATCCGTTTGATCTTCAACTTCATCTTCGGGCCCGCTTGGTGAGAACCACAGATTCCGTCATGGACTTCCTGAATGACTCTTTCTGCTTCGTCCGGTCCTAAGCATCTCAGCCACAGAGAATCGAACGACCTCTTGTACAAAGTATCATTGACGAAGGCGAAAGACAGAGCTCGTTTCATGAGCTGATATCTTGAGGACGCATCTTCGGGCATTCGACGGTATTTGAAGTAGTCTATAAAGACTTCTCTCCAATCCTCAGCCTCTTCCCGGTCTTTTATTTGCAGGGTCACTTGTTCAGTCACTCCCTTTTCTTCAGATGATTCCGGAGATACTTCTGCTGGGGCAAGCACCCGACGGCTTTGCACCACGATCCTTACGTCATCGAGATTCTCGTCAGCCGGTTCTTTAGCAAGCTTGGCCAACGCGTCTGCTTTGCTGTTTTCCGCGCGCGGTATGCTTTCCAGGATATAGGAAGGAATTTGGGTCAACAGTTGTTGCACCTTTTCGCCATACTTTACCAGCTCTGGCTTGCACGTTTGGTAGTCGCCATTTACTTGACTAACGACCAGTTGAGAATCTCCGTATATGAGGAGGTTTTCAATTCCCATGTCGATGGCGATCTCGAGACCTGCTATCAAGGCTTCATATTCGGCTTCGTTATTCGTCCTCGGCTCTGTTAGGGAAAAAGTAAAGCGCATTATCTTTCCTTGTGGAGTTACAAAGATGAGTCCTACTACTGATTTGATTACAGGGGTATTTTGTTTGCGCTTCTTCATGGAGGATGCTCCGTCGAAATAAAGCTCCCATCGGGTATCACCACCGTCGATCGCGTCAAACGCATGTTCGTCTGGAAGATCGTAATTCAAAGGAGAATCGGCGGGTATAGGATGCTCAGCGAGGAAGTCGGCGATGGCCTGGCCTTTCACTGCCTTGAGAGGTTGATAGGTTATCGAGAACTCCATCAAGAGCAGAGCCCATTTAGCGAGTTGTCCCGTCAATATGGCTTTTGACATTAAATATTTAAGAGGGTCCACCTTCGAAATGAGACGGACTTCGTGCGCCAATGCATAGTGCCTGAGCTTTGTTATCGCGAAGATCAACGCCAGGCAGTGTTTTTCAATGAGGGAATAATTGCTTTCTGCCCCCAGTAGGACTCGACTTAAATAGTAGAGTGCTCGTTCTTTCCCTTGGTCGTTCTCTTGCGCCCATAATGCGCCTAAAGAACCTCCGAGGGCGGTCGTATAGAGAATAAGGGGTTTCCCTCTAACCGGAGCAGCCAGCACTGGCGGGTTTTGCAAGTACTGCTTGATTTCGTCCAGCGCGCCCTGGCATTTTTGATCCCAGACGAATGGAGTTCCCTTCTTCATCAGGTGGCTGTAAGGACGGCACTTGCCTGAAAGGTTGGCTATAAATCGCCGTATATATGCGAGCTTCTCTTGGAGAGACCGCAACTCTTTGAGAGTTCTCGGCGGAGGCATTTCCATGATCGCCTTGATCTTAGACGGATCTATTTCGATACCTCGGTGTCAGACGATGAATCCCAGGAATTTACCCGATGAAACCCCGAACGCACACTTAAGAGGGTTCATCTTCAAGTTGTATTGTCGAAGGCGTCGAAATACAGTCTTTAGATGCTCGAGATGTTCCTCGTATGATTTGCTCTTAACTACGAGGTCGTCGATATAGCACTCGACGATTTCGTGTATAAGGTCATCGAAGATCTTCGTCATGGCCCTCTGATAGGTGGCACCGGCGTTCTTTAGACCGAAGGGCATCACCTTGTAGCAAAATATTCCCAAAGGAGTCCGGAAAGCGGTGTGCTTCTGGTCTTCGGGATGCATCTTTATCTGATTATACCCTGATGAGCCGTCCATGAAGGAGAAAACCTCATGAGTGGACGTGTTGTCTATCATCAGTTCGGTGACTGGCACTGGGAAATCATCCTTTGGGCAGGCTTTATTGAGATCCCGGAAGTCCACGCATATGCGCACTGTCCCATTCTTCTTCATCACCGGGACGATGTTAGCGATCCATTCAGGATATTGAACTTCCTGGATAAAGCCAGAGTCGATTAGCTTTTTGACCTCGGCATTGATACTCATCTCAAGCTCGAGCCGCATTCTCCTTGGCGCATGTTTGACCGGCTTGACGTCCGGAGATATCGCCAATTTATGCACAGCGATTTCTGGGTCTAGTCCTGGCATTTCGGAATAGTTCCATTCGAAGCAATCTCTATGCTGTACAAGGACGTCCTTTAATGCAGCCACCCTTTCTTCAGATAGTAGCTCGCTGACAAATGTCGGTCGCGGATCGTTCGCCGTCCCCAACTCAATTTTCTTGAGGTTATCTGCAGTAGTATGTATTCCATCCTCTAGTTCTTTCGGCGCTGGTGGAAATTCTGAGATTACCTCATCATGGCTGTTCTCGAAGCACCAGGGAAGGTTATCCACGTTCTCGGGCTCTTCTTTTAATATTGTTATCATGTGACAGGTGCGAATCCGCTTCCAATCCCAATGTGGAGTTGGCTCTGCTCTTGTAGCTTTGGGTTCGTGCTTCTGTGGCGGTGTCACCTTCCAGTTGTCAGACAGAGCGAACTTGCCGAGCTGGTACTGATCTTCAACCCAATTCTTGAAGGTGAAGTGGTCTTCGAGAGGATGCCCAATTACTCGATGGTAAGAGCAATAATTTGGATCAGAAACTTCACCTGCTTGTTCGGGGTTTTTGGACTCCGGCAGTGTAAGCATTTGATGTTTTAGAGCAAGATCAAGTATCTTCTTCGTCTTGTCCCGAGGAAACGAGTACGCTCGACCCATTTTCTTCATGAGGGATAGATCAATAACGCTCGACTCCCATTTGCGTGGCTTCTTATCCCCGCTTTGTTGCGGTTGAGCGCTCTTTCGGCCTTTCGACTTGTTTCTGTCTCTGCGTCGAGCCTTTTTTATAACAGGTTGACAGGGGGCGGCACTTTCATCTTTGATGGCCTGTTGAAGGAGGCGTTGCGTTTTGGTTTTCTCGTAGATGGCCATTTCGCGGTTGTGATCATCGCGGACTTTATGACCAGCTTCCCTTATAAGCCTGTCCATTTGTTCTTCGAACGACGGATTGGGCACTTTTACATCAGGAACTTTTACTGGTTCAGGATTAGCGTCCTCCCGTTGAGCATCTGCTTCTTCATTGAAGTCATGCACGACGTAACAGCCGTGGAGTAGCTCTCGTTTCTTGGACCGAATGTATCCAAGTCCGATCGTTTCCATTCTTCCATTAGGCAACTTGTGTTGGGTTCCGGGGACGTTCCAAACCCTGTCATAGAATTTGGCTTTTCGAGCGGTCTGTTTAAAGGGTATCCCTTGGCGCTTCAATAGCCTTTTCAAGCCTTCCGTATAATATCTGGGGAGACGGAGGATCTGAAGCCTGTCCAGCGTAGGATCCGCCCCGTGCCAGATTTCTTTCTCCACTTTGTTTTCTTCAGAGCGGTAGAATAGAATTGCTTTTTCGCCTTTTCGCCTGGAAGGGACATAGAACGTCCGCAGCTCTTCTACACTGTAGATGTCAAGTGCATCCAGTTCCTTATAATGTTTAAGCGGCACCATGGCTACTTACAGACTTTGCTCTTCGTCAGCAGAAGCTCGTATTGAAGGTCGAGCAGAGAATACAGCATGGACTTCATCATCCGAATCACTACCAAAGATCAATGTAGGAGCGGATGGTCCCGGCTTGTTGTATTGGGGCGGACCCGAACAAACTATCTCCTCTTCCTCCTCGGTGTCACTGCCGAAAACAGGGATGGTAGCGTTAGTTTTATTCTCCGGTTTGCGACACCTTTCCATGTCTTCGAAATTCGGCAAGAAGTATTTGGCATCTTCATATTTGCGAACTTCATTCACGGAAAACAGATTCAATTCTCCCGTCACGGTATACTCGAGACCATCCCTAAAATATTTCATACACTGATGCTGTATAGAAGGGATGATGTTGTACTCGTGTAACCATGGTCGGCCGAGCAGAGCGTTGTAGCATGTCTTGGCATCTATGACGTGGAATTTAATGTCCGTGACGAGCAGTCCGAAGCGTAGCGTCGGTATCACAGATCCAAGAGTCTTTGATGATTGGGAGTCAAACCCGGAGATGGTGATCTTGTCTCGAGCAAGGTGCTGGGCGCTCATGCAGATTTCCTTCGACACCCGCACGTTAAGGAGATTAACAGACGATCCGTTATCAATCAGGATTTTGCCTATCTTTATATCATGGCAATATCCTGAGACGTAGAAGGGGCGATTGTGTTCGCACGTCCCAAGGAGAAGGTCTTCATCGCCAAAAGTGACATCTGCCGTGTGCACTTCCTCTAATTCATCCTTCATCTTTTCTTCGGCCGGGAAAGCTTGGAACTGCTCCGGGTCCTGTAGTGCCTTAATTAACGAATCTCTCGCCTCCTTTAATAGTAAAAGGGCGTCAAGAATGCTGAGTTGCGAGGGTAGCTTTCTCAAATGCGCTAAGACGTTGTAATCCACCTTATTTTTCTTCGGCGGGTCTTTGGCAGTTAGCTCTTCCATGACTTGGTCATCTAGGGCGATGTCTTCAGAGATCTTTTCATTCCCTTTATCTTTTTTGTTTGAGGGTCCGAGATTCTTTTCGGGCAGCGTGCGATTACGCAGCCGGATATTTTCACAAATCTTCAGCTCTTCTTCTTTTCCCGAAGTGGACTCTTTAAAGAGGGGGCTAAGAGCCAGCTCCTCGTCGGAATCGCTCCCAAATGTGAGCACTTGTGATTCCCCGGCGTTAACCATGCGACAATTGCCGGTAGTTCTGTTAAGCCCTTCAGTCGTATCGCTCTGCTCTCGGCGAGTCTTGCGTTTTTCCCGCTTAAGATGCTGCCGGTAGGCAACATATCCTTGCCACCATCTATCGAAAGCTTTGCACTCTTCAGTGGGGTGCGACATCTTCCGATGATACAAGCAATAGGAGGGGTGCATTTCTGCTTCACCGGTAACACTTCCCTCAGAGGATGGTAGCTTCATACCCATTGACACGGCTTTAGCGAACCTTTTCCTCATCTTGAATTTGATTTTATCCGTAGTGGGTGTACTTTGCTCCAGAGGGAGTATCTTAATTCTTTCGACAAGGCGCTGGCGCTTGGCCCTTTCAAATATAACCGCCTCACGCTCCCGATCAGCTTTGCTTTTTAATAGAGCTTCGTTGAGGAACGCGTCGATTACTTCATCCGATGGCCCCAGAAATTTTGGTTCGGGATCTGCCCCCAGCGTTTCAGTACAAGGAGTCTCCTCATCGCCCATGAACGAATGGGAAATCACATGACAGCTCGCCACGTATTCTTCAGATTCGTCAGATGAACTTTCTCCCTCATCTTCCTCTTGAAAGACGTGATTGAGGAATTCTTGGAATGTAACGGGAGTCCGTGCCTTCTGGTTGTATTCCTCCAGCGCGTCAATTTGTTTTTGCAAGTCCGTGCGTTTGTCGCCAGGCTTCACGGGCTTCTTTGACTTCTTTTTCTTTTTCTTTGAAGATTTCGACGGCTGGTTGTGAATGCTTGGGCCACCTCCATTGATCTTTTGAGTTGGATGAGGCTTCAACATCCCTTCAATGATCTGCGGCTCCAACGGGTTCTTCCACTTGATCGCTGGGCATGTTTGAAAATCATTTAGCATCCTCTTTATCTTGATTGATAATACAACCTCCCAAGGAGCTTCTTCAACGACAGAGCATGTTGCCCCTGGCGCATTCATTCCCTTAGAGGTGTGGGGCTGCGGTGGATTCACCTTCCATTTGTCGGACAACGCAAACTTGCCCTGTCGGTACTAGTCTTCAAGCCAATTTTTGAAGACGTAGCAATCCTCGATCGGATGACCCAGGACTCGATGATAAGGACAGTAGTTGGGATCATTGACATCACTTGGTTGCGACGGACGTTTTGGATCCGGCAGATTTATGAGTCGGTTGCGCAACGCCAGCTCG
Source organism: Agapanthus africanus (assembly GCA_030015575.1). Lineage (NCBI taxonomy): Eukaryota > Viridiplantae > Streptophyta > Magnoliopsida > Asparagales > Amaryllidaceae > Agapanthus > Agapanthus africanus. The sequence goes on from CM057338.1 coordinate 497,739,039, forward strand.
AATAACCTTCTTGTTTTATCTCGGGGAAACGAGTAAGGACGTCCCATCCTCTCCTCAAGGGCTACGTACGGGCGCATATTATTTTGACGAACGACCGGCTTCGAGTTGTTCGGCTGTTGTTGAGCATTAGCGACAACGATCGCTTTCCCCTTCCCCTTTTCATTTCGGGAGTCCGGCTTTGGAAGAGGAGGTTTATGGCCCATCTGATCCATTTGCGCTAGCTTGTCGATCAGTGCCTGGAAGGTGGTCGGCTTGAAGAACATCATAAATTGCGAGATGGTTGCTTGCGGATCGAGGGTTCCAACAAACATTCCTACTGTGGGAGCTTCTTCTATACGCTGCTCGCATTTTGACCATAAGTTCCGCCACCGTATAGCATATTGAACCCATGTCTCGCATGGTTTCATCCTGGCATTAATCAATGCCGTTATCGGGGTACGCTCGCTGGCACTCACGAAACGCTGGGTAAACAGCAGTTCCATCTCAGCAAAGGTCTTGATAGAGTCGTTCGGGAGCTCGGAATACCACTCGAACGCTGTATCTGACAAGCTACCAATGAACTGGCGGAGCAACAACTTATCATCACCGCCGGTGTTTCCGCAGAGCGCCCTGAACTGGGCAACATGCTGGTGAGGATTTCCAGTCCCCTTATACACATGGAATTTTGGTATCGTATAACCTGGCGGGTACTTGATCTGGTCGTACCAGCCCGGATACGGTCGCCCTGTTTTTACCACCTAACCCGCTGCTTCAGTCGCTTGATGAACCCGGATCTGCTGAGCTATATATTCGTCCAGGTCGGCTTTGGAGATTGCCGCCTCCTTGGCTGTTGACAGAGCCGGAGGAGGATTCGACGTTTCTCCCCTATCATCTTCAAGGGTGATCGGGGGATCTTCAGCTGGTGGATCTTGTTGAATCATCATACCCACTATGTCCTAGAATAGGAGGGCCATTTTCTTTATGGTGGCTGCTTGTTCCGCAGCTTCTTTATCCTTCTTCTCCAATATGCGACGAAGGAACTCAGCGTCAGTTTCCTGTTCCTGACGTTCATCCGAGGACGTCTCAGGGGTTTCTTTTGGCCCAGTGAGTGCGGCCATTGCATTCATCATCTCCTGGAGCTTTTGCTGTTGCTCCTGAGCCTTGGTCACTGACCGTGTAAGCGGTCTGTGACCTGTGGATGCACGGCTGTCTTCCTTTCCCGACGCCATGTATACTGTATGAACTGTTATGCCCCCAGACTTAGGGCGTTTAGGTTCACCATCTTTAACATTTGCCGCTGGCGCGGGGATTTTTTCCGGCCTTCTTCTTTTGTGGGCCGTTGAAGTGGGCACCTTAGCGATTGTTGTTCTCTGCTGTTTAATGGGACGGTCTTATTCTTTTTGCACCTTCGCATTTTTCTGTTGACGAGAGTGATCTGGGTCAATCGCGGAGTCTTGAACTCTTCGCCAAACCTTGTATATTTTTGAGGACAGCCGTTGAGGGGGCTGTTCCTGCTTTGTCTCCGGAACTCTCTCCGCAGGTGCAGGAGATCTTTTTAGTGTAGCGGTTGGAGAGTTCTTACGTACCCTCCTCAACAGTTCAAAGCTGTTCCCAGTTGGAACAGCAGCGTTGACCTCCACCACTGGAGCAGGTGGAGTTAGCCCTGAGGGGGAGTTGCCCCCTGCCTTTCTCACTCGTCGCCAATGGCGACGTCGAGCATGACGAGCCGTTAGGACTGGTTCGGAGATAGAGACAGCTTCTTTTTGCCCCCTGTCTGAATGAGGCGCCGCTGGTGTTAACCTCTTAAAGACTGAAGTTGTTCTTTGAGGGGTAATATCCAATCTGTCAAAGACAGATCCTCATGCATGGGCCGAAGCGGGAATAGTCAGCCTTGAAAAGACTGACTCTTTGGTGGGAGAAGCCGCCTTAACGATTTCCGGAGCAGCGGCTGTTGCCCTCCTTGGGATAGCCATTTTAGAGTTCACAGGCTTCTTGACGGGCCCTTCAAAGTTTTGATCCAGCCTCGCAAAGACAGAGGCTGTTGGTTTGGTAGTGGACGACCCGTTGACAGGGCCGTTATAGCAGTGAGCCGGTCGAAGACCGACTTCTTGTTCGCTTCTGGTGCAGGTATTGGCATAGAGAAGCTTGCAGGTGGGATCATGGTCCCGAAAAACAGGCCGGTGGTGGCCTGGGTCACCTGTTCTACCGGCAGAGCGAGGAAGGAGGCCGCTTGAGGCCCATATGTTACACCTCCAGGTGAGGTGGAGCGTCCGTTGCAGTGGCACTTCGAGCAGTTCGTGCAGTTATAGGCCATTGATGCTTGAGTTCTGCGCCAGGCGAAAGACCAAATCTTAGTAACTTGAAATCCAAAAGTAACCGTTAACAAACCGCGATTGGTTCGCGAAGACGACACAGGAAGTGTGGAGTGGAAAGAGGAAAAGGTCCCACCGGGCGTGCCAGAATCTGTTCCCCTCCGAATGGCGGCGGAGACGCGAGGACGTCTAGCCTGAAATTCGGGGCAGATGCTATTTGGTTTTATCCGTCTACCTCTCCGAAGATGCCAAGTTGATTTATGGCACCGTGTATCGGAGGTTCAGACGGATGCGGCCGATATAGCAGACTTCGTCAGATTCCCCCTCGCTTGAGGGGTTTTTGATTGTGGGGACGCTCTTCCCTGCAGGCGCAAGCCCCTGCAGTTAATTACGCTACCGCGTCGCGGTAACCACTTTCTCCTTCTCCAGAAATTTCACTTCGTGTCGTGTATGTGTTTGTTTTGTTTGTGGTTGCCCGTGGATTGTATATGGAGACTAAGTTATGTCGTTGCCCGTAGGACGTGGATTAGTCCAAATCCGTATTTACTTAGATTTGGGTTTGGTGTTTTAGTTTAAGGATACGTTAGCCGTGTTGAGGCTAAGATCAACTTAAACGTTCGTTAAGGATACGTTAGTCCTGTTTGAGACTAAGATCGACTTAACGTGGTGATCCATTTAATATATGGTCGTCGGGACTCGTCGCCTCTCTGACGTCGTTGAAGGATTACAACGACAGGTGTCAGAGGAGCTTGGAGATGTACCCTTGAACCAAAGTTGATTTGGCGTTTTATAGTCCATTTGAATGTTTAAGGATACGTTAGCCGTGTTTGGGGCTAAGATCAACTTAAACAGGATCGTTTAGATCCGGCAAAAGAGCATTTGGAGGCTCTATTGTTCCAGTTTAGGGACGTGGTGGTCCATGTTCCAGTTTAGGGACGTGGTGGTCCATCATTAGTTTGAAGACGTTTCGGTCCAACATTCCTATTTTGGGGCAAATATTAGTTTAAGGACGTTTCGGTCCAACATTAGTTTAAGGACGTTTCGGTCCACGAGTTTAGGACCCCGCAGTCCGTATTCATGTGTGGTCGTTGGGACTCGTCACCTCTCTGACGTCGTTGAGGAATTACAACGATAGGTGTCAGAGGAGTTCGGAGATGTACCCTCGAACCGAATGTAAATTGATTTAAGGGAGCAGCTGTGCTCAGTCAATTTAGTTTAAGGACTTACGGCTACGATTGGGCTAAGTCCAATAAAAAAATGTTCGACGCTTTTATTTGTTTTTGGCCTGTACTAGGGCTTGGCCCATTTTTAAATAATGCATTGCATTATTTTCTATTTTTTGTTGGGCTCTGCCTATAAAGGATGCAGAGCATCAATTTATTTTGGGCTCTGCTCATTTATGAATGATGTAGAGCATTAATTTTACTTGGGCTCTGCCCTTTTATAAAAGATGCAGAGTATCAATTTTACCTGGGCTCTGCCCATTTATTGCTTTGCAATTTAATTAGGCCTACTAGGTTTTTTTGATTTGGGCCTGGCCCTTTTAGGAAATGCATTGCATTTATCAGGCGCTTTGCGCCAATCAGAGAGCGCAAGCGCTTGTGGTGTTGACACGTGTCATGCAAGCGCAGTGCGCTGCGCCAATGCGCTACGCTTGCGCTGCGCTAATGCGCTGCTGACACGTGGCGCGCTCTGGTGAGTTGCGTCAATTCCAGAGAGTAAGGCTCTATTTCAAAAGCGCACAGCGCAGATGGTTCAGATGCTGACACGTGGCACTCTCTGGTGGCTTGCGCCAATTCAGGAGCGCAACAGCACAGTTTGCAAGTGCAAGGCACTAAAATTTGAGAATCTTTTAGAACCAATGGTTCATGAAAAAGTGCAAAGCACTGTTTGTTTTCTTTGATTTAATTAGAATCAAAGAAAACAAGTATTTCTTGTTTTTCTTGTTTTACAGAACCAGTGGTTCATAAAAAGTGCAAAGCATTGTTTATTATGTGAAGATCATTGATCTTGTTCTTAGATCGATGATCTATTAGAAGAAATTTCTTCTATTTTTTGAAGGTTTTTACCTTTTTCTTGAAATTTCTTCAGAGTTTTCTCTGTTTGAAATTCTTGATTTCTCACCAAAATGTTGATATCTTTGAATTGAGGTCTAGGGTCTTTTTTATAGTGCCCATAAATTAGTTAAATTTGTTAAAAAGATCTTTCTCTGAGTGATTTGGAGAATTTTCCCCGCCATTGGATTTTTGATCTAAGGGCTCCTATTTTACAGAAGAAAATCTTCTTGTTTTAATAAGAACAGAAAGATTTCTTTAAAATTTTAATTCTGTTTGGCGCAAATGCCCCAGCGCGTGACACGTGTCGCGCAGCGCACAGCGCAGCGCATCTGCGGTGACACGTGTCGCGCAGCGCACAGCGCAGCGCAACTGCGCCAGCGCATCTGCGCTGATCGTGTCGCGCAGCGCACAGCGCAGCGCAACTGCGCCAGCGCATCTGCGCTGACACGTGTCGCGCAGCGCAGCGCTTGCGCAACTGAAGCGTTACTTCCTTTAATTTTGTTTTAAATAGAGCCTTGCTCTGATTGGGTGCGCTGCCTTGGACGCTGCGCTGATGTATCAGTTTTTGACACGTGGCGCGTTGCGCGCAGCGCACAGAATTTGAAGCGTTGCTTCATTTATAAAAATTCAAATTTTCAAAGTAGAGCTTTGCTCTGATTGGGGGAATCAGAAGCGTTGCTTCATTTCCCGCCTTGGAATTTGAACAGAGCCTTGCTCTGATTGGGATAAACAATAGCATATAAACAAACTTTACACTAAATGATATAGGAATACAAGCTTTGTAGACCGGTCTTTCACTTCTAAAACTCCGTGTAGTAGTCTCTTTACTCCAAGTAGTGGTGTCCCAGACTCTCCTTAGGCTCCACTAGGCGAAAGGAACGAGCTTGCTCAAAAATCTTCGAGGCCGAAAATGATCTACGTTGAAGAATCTCTAACTCAATCCACCTCTTCACTAATTGATGGATTAGTGAAGCAAACAACCTACACTAAATGGCTGGTTTGGTATAAATTGATAAAGTAAGAATTTTGCTCACTTTAGAATTATTTTTCTCTTTTTCTCCTCACTCAAGAGCTAGAAAGCAAAGAAGATGAAGAAGATGAATGAATCAAGTGATGAACCATGGGTGAGAAAATATCTCATATAATCTCTTGTAGAGACTTAACCATGGCTAAAGATAATTGTTAGGTTAATAAATATTTAGAGTAAAACAAAATTAGTGGACCAAGTCAAGCTTTCTACATGCTTCTACAAGTATCTTAAACCTATCCAATTTCCATCTAATTTTGATTTATCTCTTAATATTTAATCACCCAAATTATCTTTACTTTGGTGTGAGTCTCATACACCCAAGTCCAATGTATCATCTAGCATGACACATAAATAAATATATTAATATATATCACATATATATTTGTATGTATTTGGAGAAAACAATTTCTTAAGTGAGCTAATATTAGTTAATATATATCAATATATCAATATATAATTATATATTAAATTATTAAATCAACACTTGATTTAATAATCCGGTTATATCACATACAACCGACTAATATCATATAACAAATTATTGAATCAACGCTTGATCCAATAATCCGGTTATATCACATATAACCTATATCGCGAGATTAGAATACTGTATCACATACACGTATCAATCTCGGTCCCGCACATATCACATATGTGCCCTACTTCGTTTCGATTGAGCTAGGAAACCTCTGTGTAGGACTTTAAAGACTCGTCAATACGCCAGCAATAGGTGATGATCATATCAGTCACCAACAAGCCGTCAGTGGTACTAGCTATACGTAACGGCTACCCAGGCATTGAGCGATCAGAAGATCAACAAGTAAGCTTGTTCATACTCCCGTGAATCCAGTAAGTAACACTACCGTACAGTCCGGTCTTTTCGTCTGAGATGTCGCATATCGAGTCTGGGGGTGGTAAACGTCAGACCCCAATAACTTGATAAGTCATGCCGATGTGAGGCTCATAACGGGTCGAGAAACTACTGATAACACTTACCAGTAAATCTCATCATCAGCCATGGCCAGGGACTTCCTGTTATGGCCAATCGAGCACAGCGCAACATTAACCCCCAATACCGGGAGAGAAGAAACCTCTCCTATCGCTCATTGCCTCCATGTGACTCGGGACTATACCCAAAAACTACCTGTTTGCACACTCTTTTGAACATGGTAGGGTGGAAATCAAAGCACAGTGGGAATCACACAAGACTCTATGACGATCTCGGGTCTACAGACTAATCTGTACCAGTGTCACCAGAGAACTGCTGTCTGACGTTAGGTATAATACCATCTAGGAGTTCTCGGCGAGTCCTGTTCAGTGTATCCAGTCTCCTCTGAGCACCCGTATACAATCTTTGATGTCAAACACCAATGGATATGGGATCATCCATCGCCCATCAAATGGGTCAAGAAATGTATACGTTAGTCTACTCTGGAATATCGATGCCCCGTCTCGATACACCCACGACTAGGAACAATTAAAGGATGTATTTATGGACTACCCTGGCCCTACTAGTATGATCTGCATCATGGTCCTGATAGTCAAGTACACATCCTAAGGGCTTTACCAACATGTGAGAGCAAGATAATATCACAATACTAGTCTACATGTTAAGATAAAGAGTAACCAGATAGCATACTATCATATCGAGCAAGAAAGTCCTCCGTATATATGTCCAAGCATCCATTATAATATAAATCATGTACAATAATGGTCTCTGGAGCATACATACAACTAATAATCTCCCACCTGCACCAAGGCTGGTTGTTGTAGTATCTCATACCCAACATCCCAAAATCTCTCAAATTGTATCTAGGGTATGTCCTTGGTGAGTGGATCCGCCGTGTTATTGTTCGTTTCAACTTTCCCGGCCCTGATTGCCCGGAGATCAACTATCTCCCTGATCAGGTGATACCGCCTAAGAATATGTCTGGATCACTGATGGGACCGGGGTTCCTAGGCAAAAACCACAACTCTATTGTTATCACAATACATAAGTATTGGATGCTAAATGGTAGGAACGTCACCAAGTTCATCTCATGAACTTGTTCATCCAGACAACCTCTTTGGCAGCATTGTTGGTAGCGATGTATTCAGCATTTATCGTCGAGTCTGCTACGGTATCTAGCTTGGAACTCTTCCAACATACCGTCCCTCCACTGAGGATAAAGACAAAACCCAAGACTGTCTTACAGTCGACCTTATCACTCTGGAAGCTTGAATCGGTAAAGGACTCCATCTGGAGTTCACCGTCACCATCCATTAAGAAAAATTGATTGGCCTAGAGGGTTTTCAACAATTTCAAAAAGCCCAGGGACTCTTTAACCTCTTTTTCTTGGACCAGGGGTTTTCCTACAATTTACCCAAAAATTTAATTAAAAGTTGTCTCAAATATAGATTTCAAACCAAAACTAAATAAAGCAAGATAGCTTAATATTTTAAATAAATAATTTCACAAAAACATTGAAGTAGAATCATATATTTGTCGAGAGGTTTCCGTTGTTTTTATTTTTCTTATTAAAACACAGCTCACAATCATAATATTAATTTTTTTATATAGGAAAAACTATTTTGTAGGAATCAATAAAATAAGAATTTCTTTGCTACTGACGTGGATTAATCAATTTAATTAGATTTTCTTTGTAGAATGAATATTTTACATAAAAAGAATAAGTGTTTTTTTTCTTTTTAATGTGCGAAAAAGAAATTTGACGGTGAGAGAGAAAACTATCATATACCCTTCTTAATTAAGTTACTTTTTAATTATGTCCAGTTAATAATAATATTATAAATATTGGAATGAAGATATGAATATATGACTAGATATTTGAAGGTCGCTATCATTAAGATAGGGTGTTTCATATTTTTTTCCGAGCCCATCGCCAATCTTCATTAATTAAAAATGAAGGAGCCAAACGTAAATCTTAAAAAAAAGTAAGAGGTAAAGTCTAATTTTTCCAACCCATGCAATGAGAATTCATTAGAAGGAAGGGGCAAAATGTAAATTTCATTAAATGGAAGGGGTTGAAGCTAACTTTCCATGAGAAACATGCTCCCAACACATATAAGTGGTATTAAAGGAAATTCAAAGGGCACTTTAGGAAACGAAAAGCTTGAATTCAATAAATACGTTATTGTGGAAATGTCCAATACTTTGACTAAAATCCATTGTTTCAGCTTGGTCCAAATTCTTTGGAAAAAATTTCAAATTTTTAAAAGATCCTTTTAAAACAATTTCATAAAAGTCTCTTAGACTTTACATCTTTATCCATTTTCTATATTTATTGAATGGGGACTAAATCACAATTCAAAATCTCTTGATCAGCCAATATTTTCTAGATGGAGATTTTAATTCTTTTTACATCTTGAAAAAAATTCAAACATTATTTTTTGAAAATCTATTTGCAGAAATCGTTATTTTTTTGTAGAAAAGCATTTAAACCAAAATAATATGCATACATTTCTTATATAATATTATGATTTATAAGATTTCATCAAACATGAGAAAAACTTACACATATAAAGTGGTTTGATCGACAACAACTGTAACCATGCGTAATTTAATAAAATCATATAAGATGAATAAGTTTCTACAATTTGCAGGTTAATAAAAAACAAAGAAAGGTTATGAAAAACTCAAAGTGAAGTTAAGTGCCAAATACAAATTTAAAGTCCAAAAAGGGTGTCTGACAAAATAATACCAAGCTAATAATGAAAGTTTTAACCATATATAAAATTAAACCCCAAGAATGGGTTGTTGAGAATTGTGAAGATGATTTGAAAACTGAGGACAAAAATGAGATTGAATCAATCATGAGGGGGTACTTTTGGATAGGGCAAAAACTTGAAGTAGGGCTTATATATAATAATAATAGTTGGAGGAAGAGGAGGAGGAGCAGGGAGTTATGTGCAAAATGGCAACTTACGTAGGTTTAAATTCGCAATAACCTTGGGGATCATCAGCGAGGCCCCTCGGCGAATTCAGGTACCTCTCTCCGCCCTAAACCCTAATTCGAACCCTATGGTTTTTCTTTTTTGCCAAATTAGGGAAAGAAAAATGTGTGTTTCTGATAGAACAAGAGAAAGTTTATGATTCGAGGATAGAAGTTAGATACATCTCACAAATATAACATGGTTTTTTTTTCCTTTCAAAATGGGATTAAAAATAAGGAGAAAAATCCCTGTTTGGGAATGGTGTTAACCTTTCTAAACTGGAGTTTCCATGAAATTAGCAAAATATAACTTGAAAATGCTGACTTTGCCCTGGTTGGTATTCATTTTGGAGTCGAGATAACTAACTGCAGTTTTCTCAACTCCAAATTCGAGATGACTGCACCAATCTAGACTCCAATCTGATATATGTTTTCTAACTTGAAGTCTCCCAATGCATCCCTTATCACATAACCACCTACTGGGAAAGGAGTTACTTTTTTTATAAATGTAGTTTCATAAAGTTAGCAAAACCAAACTCCAAAATCCTAACTTTGCCTTGTTTGGCAACCATTTTGGAGCTGAGATAACAACCAAATGTTGAGATAACTGCACTTTTCTCAACCAATATGATCAAAGTTTTGTAACTCCATTTTTGGACTTTGGGGCTTGCAAACCACAGTTTGCATCTCCCTACCGTCACTTAAAAATAAACTACAGTTATATCAAACTCTATATCCAATCAGGGCTAAATGGAGTTTGGGGCTTGCAAACCATAGTTGTCATCCCCTTTACCTCAGCTTAAAAATAAACTTCACTTTTCCTAACTCCGTACCCAAACAGGGCCTTATTTCTTATTTAGGCATTTGATTAGTGTTTGTGACATTTATGTAACGTCACTGAATTTATTGTAGCCAAGAATGCTCAGGATATAGGAGTTTTTGGCATTTTTAGTTAATGAATCTTCTATACTAGGAAAAGTTGTGTATTCTTTATATATTTTGAGGAATTCATCGTCTTATAGGGATATGATAATCCATCTTATTCACATTTTCTTGGCCAAGAACTAGGCGCTAATATGACCTACGAGATGAGAAGGTCGACAACTTATCAAATGACTTCGTCAGAAATTGGAGGTTTCGGATTTATAGACAATCTCATTGTATATGCAAAAAGGCTTAGATTTATCGCCATATTATTCTCTTTTACATACAACTAAATTGTAATTTAATGTCGAGACTATTTCCTCTACTTTTCAGATGGCAATGGTGGCAACAGATTATACACCATCATCAATTGAATTTATGGAGCTTGCTATAGAGCAGGTGAACGTTTTTTTTTTCCTTTCCTACTTCAGTTTGTGATTGACTTTTGAATTATGAGAGCTAGTCAAATGTAAATCCTGTGGTTCTTCGGACATCCAATATTGTATGCCATTATTTTATTACATATACTTTGGCATATCTTATCGCATTTCCTATTAATATTATTGTATCCGTCCTCTTTTTGGCAGCATATTTTGCTAATGAACTCACCAGTTGTTACGCATGTAATTGTGCCGATTTTTTCGTGTGTAATGGATGTCAGACTTAGGTAGCCACTATAATGACCTAAGCTGCTTTGATCAGTCGAAATTTGGCCTTTGAATCTTATTGTGTTTATATGTGAGCCAAGTTTCAACAGTTGTTGGGGCTTTCATAGGACATAAGAGCTCAGTTTACTTATAAAGGGGCAAGTTATTCTAGGTTTATTGCTAATCAGATCTAGTTAAGGCAATAATGAGCTTAGCAGCCTTTGGTCTAACTTAATTGAATCTTATTGTTCTTTCTTTTTAAGAAAAAAACTTTATTTATTGAAACCGTTTACATCCACACAGAATGAATTTCCCACCTATCTAAATTACAAATGCCTCACTTCTACGTGGGTTCCAAAATCATGCAATGAAATGACACTATTCATATTACAAGCAACGGTTGCAAGATAATTTTCTGTCGTTTTGTTTCTTGGAAAATATGAGATATGAACATCTCGAAGTAAGAAAGTAAACCCACAATGTCATCTACTAATTCCTCATTTCCTCTAACCTTGAAGGGCATGCGATTCGTATGCTAATAACATCAATCAAATGTTTTGGATCCAACTCAATTTCCAAGTTGCTAGATCCCATTAACAACACATATTGTAGATCGAATAAAAGTGTTTTACCTTCACCCATGTTATTTGTTCTAACTTCCAACCTGTTTCCGATGAAAAAAAGAAAATGAGAACATAGAACGATGGTTTCAGAAAATACCACCAGCACACTTCGTGGATTTTCTTTGGAGGCACCGTATGAGTTGATCTTTTATCCAATGATTCCAATTTACCATAGGAGGAAGCGATTTGATTATTTTTTTCTGGTGTTTTCTTGGAGTTGTAATTCTGAAGAATCCATCGCATAATGAATTCCACTTTACTACCGCAAAGTCAACATTAAGTGGTATATGTCAAAATGATAAGCAAAAAATCTCCAATGTCACTACAATAAGGCTTAATTTTCTCAACACACATTGAGTAGAAACTTGAGATATAGAACATTTACGAAACCTTTGCTCTATTGAGTCATTATCAGTTGGTTGTATTGAAAAAAAATTCGTGCAAGCTTATGCAAAATTTTCTTTGCAAATTCACTTGATTCAAAAAGATGACGTGAGCTCTCTATATTCTATGTACACAACAAATGCATCAGAAGCAAGTGGAATACCTCTCCTTTGTACTGAATAATCGACAGGAAGACAGACCCAAAAATACTAATTTTGGGCTGCAAACAAGTGCTCCTGGCTTGAGATACCACCCCACTCTTTTGGTATTCGTCCGCGTTAGATTCCAGGTCGAAACAACAGTGAATGCCCTTGATTCATTCGCTAGACATTGTTGCCCTATTCTACCCGACCTCATTGGGAGCCCCCATCTCTTAACGAAAAACGGTCTCATAGGCTTTTGTCGCCCTTATTGAGTAAGTAGAACGGCGCTAATTAGCCCTGGTAACCTTTAAAATACGACCCCAACATGCGGATGAACCCAACCGAAAACTAACATATTGAAATCTTCTGCCAGACAGATATTTTTGTGTACAAACTCGGTCCATAATCCTTCTCTCTCCGACATATTCCATGCTAATTTGCATGAAAAGCTGTCAATGATATCATTAATGCTTCTCAGCCGAACTCCTCCTTCACAAAGCTTACATACATTTTTCCATCCTATCCAATGAAAATTTGTAGCCACATTTAGTTTCTTCCCGTAAAAATTCCGGGATCATAATTTCAATTTTACGAATGATTGATTTAGAACCCAATTTTGAATCTAATTGTTCTTGTTTGGATTGATGTTTTTTTAATAAAAAAGTAGGGATCCATCCAAAATCCTCTTCCTCTTTTACCTGTGTAGCTTATTTCTTTCTCTTTTTCTCTTTCAAACTTTGCAGGCTAAGCTTGCCTTTGACAGGCTAGAAGTCCCCATTGGGTAAGTTTATCAGCACTATATATAGGCAATTTATATTATTATTCTTTTATTGTTTACACATAGGGTTTCAATCCATACCTTTTGTTCATTTGGTTGTTCTTAATTATACAAATGTTAGGTGTTATCCTGGAAATGTGTTTGAAGGCAACTTTGTTTGACCTTTCTGTCATATATGAGGTTCTTTATTATGCCTTTTTTTGGAACAAACCAGCTGTATATCTATGTAAATTTTTATATCTGGATCATGATTATCCGAAGTAATCGCTTCCAACGATCTCATTTGTTTTGATGACAAGAGGGATCTCCCTTCTTATATTTCTACATTTAGGATCCGAACTGCAGATGTGGTTTTTCTAGATGGCATTTATCTTGCACAGACAATTAGCAAGGGTTTTATGTTTTAGCATGGTGAGCTCAAAATCTTATTATGAAGTAATCTTGTAGATTATAGGCGTGGTTTAATGAACATATTGTCACAAACCCACTGTGTTCCCAAAGCATAAGCAGTTTGTTAGTGGTATAGACTAGTAGATAGTAGCTGAATATGAGACGACAAATCTCCTAGTTCAGAAGTAGTCTGTGCTGTCGGATAATCAATCTTAGGTTCACATTTTTTTGTGCTACACCATTTAAGTAGATACAAAAGAATCCGGTTTGAAATCCATGGAACCACTATACCCTATTGTTTGAATAAATGGTGGAAGACATCCACCCTTTTTCATTAAAAAAATAAATAATGAAACCAGTGAGGTCCATACAAGTTACAACACACCAGTATTCCTATTGGCATGCAACTAACCTATCTTAATGCAACTATTTATAATAAAATAGGATGAAAGCAACCAGAGTGAAAAAACATGCAACAATCTACTAGTTATCTCTTTATTCTTGACTAGGTCTGCACTTGAGAACATGGGGTGTGTGAGTTCAAAATTGGATGACAACTTGCACTCAGGTTTCTTAGAGTGCACATACGATCCTTTCCCTTTCTTGAAACTCAAATAGTCATGTTTGATCAATGATATCTGTATCAATCTTACATTCTTCTTCACCGCTATACCTGAAGACATCGACTTTCAGGCCCTGTTTAGGAAGGAATCCTTTTAGACATCACCTTATTTTGGAACAAGGATGTGCTGGAGCGATGAGAGCGGACAGTTGTTGGAATATTGACAAGCTTTGGAACTTGGTTTTCACTGCTAGCATCTCTTGTCGCATCTTCTGGACCAACTGTTCGAGCTACAACAACAACAGAGCCTTTTATCCCATGCATATGGCGTAGGCTACATGAACCAACATGAGAATCATGCCGAGTCCAGCACATGAATCCTCCGCCTCCACTCACTCCTATCGAATGAGATACTTTCATTCAGGCCTTTGGCAACTATATCTTTTCGTATCACCTCCATCCATGTTTTCTTCGGTCTCCCTTTTGCCCTTTTGACATTACCTATATTGAGAGTATATATTCGTCGAATCGGTACTTCTATAGGTCAGCATCGTACATGACCAAACCATCTTAGCCGGTATTCCCGCATCTTCTCCTCCACAGGTGCTACACCAACTTTTGTACAAATATTCTCATTTCACACCTTATCTTTTCTAGTGTTACCATACATCCAATGAAGCATGCGTATCTCCGCTACGTGCATCTTATGATGTTTCTTAGGAGCCTAGCTTTCTGTACTATATAATAAGGGAGGCCGAATAGCGTTCCGATAAAACTTCCCTTTCAAGCTTAACGGAAAGTTACGATCGCACAAAATCTCTGTTGCACTCCTCCATTTCAATCAACCTGTTTGGATCTTTTGATTGATATCGCTATCGATCTCCCCATCATTTTGGATGATAGAACCTAGATATCTAAACCGATCGCTCGGTGATATCTCTTGCCCATCCAGTGTTATATCATTGTGGTCTCGACTTCTCTGTTTGCTATATTTGTAATGCATATATGCTGTCTTGGACCTGCTCAATCTGAACCCCTAAAATTCCAACGTTTGCCTTCATAACTCCAATTTGGCATTAACCCTTGCTTTCGTCGCATTTACTAGACAATATCATTAGCGAATAGTATACACCAATGTATCTCATCTTGGATAGTTCTAGTAAGTTCATCCAGCATGATGGTAAACAGGAATGGACCAACTGTTCGAGCACTTCTAAAGCATTGGATTGCTCTATGATCTTTTGTATCAAATCATGTTGCTCGTGAACCATATCAACATCTCATACCCTCCGGTTAAGCAAATTCTTTTGGGTCATCATGGAGGATGGGCATTTGACAATGTCTCCATCTCTCAGGTTGTGCGGGTCATTTTTAGGCACTGCAGCAGATGGAGAGGCTGCGATACCTCTTGGTACAAGGAATCTAGTAGCCGATTTGAGATGGCTGGTCTGGGTATTTATTTGGTTGATTTTAAGCTTACTTTTTTCCCATTATTTATCAACATAAACAGAGACATGCTAGATAATCGGGCGGCATTCTCTTACAATTAAGGAAACAGAAAAGAAATGGCTAAGTATTCCTTTCACCGCAGCAGCATTTTTTGTTATAAAAAAAGAACAACTAAAATGTTATCGACATGGATCAATTTGTTGAGAAAATGGGAACATGGGTTCTCTCTTGAAAGGATGTAGGGCATGGGTCGAATCCAATTATGGTCATGTACGTTGTTCTCCCCCTCCAGACAACCTAGTCCCGAAGGTTGATCACAGCCATTACATTTCATCCATGAGATCCATGTCAATCCCATGGACAGAATCATCTCTACACTGCAGCATTCAAAATATTTGAGTTTGCAGCGATGTCCAGGTCCAAATGTTTTGTGTCACTGTAACAAAGACCACAGTCTCGACAGTCTATACATTTTTTGTGGGTTGTGATTTGTGAAGGTTATTGCTGACGCAATGATTATCTGCACAGAGTTTTATGTGTATAGACACGCACGCATGCACACGTGCACATGCACACACATATATACATAAACACATCACGTCTTTCGTACTATATATGTGTGCGCGCGTTCGCGCGCGCTCGCGCATGTAGTTTAGGTCTGATAGGGCGATGTTCCTGTTCAAATTCACGAGCGTTTTTGTGGTACGTCTAATTGACGATCTGTTGCATAAGTGCAAGCTCGATAGACTCGGTGAGAGAGGCTGATCAGAAAATCTGGATGACACTCCAAATTTCTCCCTTGAGCCCGCTAGTAAAGATACAAGTAAAAATGATTGGATATGCCATTCACTCGGTCGATCAATGCATCAAATTGATCTCGATAAGCTTCAAAAATGATGCTTGGGAGAAAATTGGCAAGCTCTCGCTTAGGATTTCTCAAGGCTCTAGCGATTTAATAAATGAGGACCAATTGTTACATGCTGGGGTTACTTGTAATATTGCAACAATTTCCTTAGTGAGAGAATGATGCATACAACAATTGCTAGTATGTCAAAATATTGTACAACAGAAAGATTGCTGGCTTGCGTGATCCATCTTGTTGGACCTTTGGTTCCATTGTATTGTAGAAGATCATTTTCTTGGACGTTTCCCTTGGGTGTCACAAAGGATGTGATGACCATGAATTCATATCTATTACATGCATGCACCCGCTTCTTATCAAGAGCCAGCCCATGTTCCCATTTTCTAAACAAACTGGTCCACATTTTTTCTCCATTGCAATTGTAGAATGAGGGCTACTTGGCCATGTCTATTTTGTCTACTTTATCGTAGAAGAATCTCTCTCAGATAGTTAATATGATATCTATTTATGTTGATGAATAATGAAAATTAAGGTAAAATCAGAGTTAAGCAAGCTTACACCAAGTATTTAAGAGAATCAGCCATCTCGAATTGGCAACTGGCATAGCTTATATCAAGTTGTCTCAGAGCCTCTATACCCTCAGTGATGGCCGACAATAATCTGTCTAACCGAAAGTTCGCCTCACGAACCTTCACCATGGCCGAAAATAATCTGCCTAGTCCAAAAGTATACGAGAAATTGCTGATATTATTCACACTAATCCATACAAAGGACTGAGCAGCAACCGATTGCGTGGAAGAAGACCTGAGGTAGTTGGTCTGAAGGGATACGGTTGAGTGATGAGTGCAGGGCAGTTGTGGGGATACAATGTAATTTAGGTGACCCTTTTCAACTCCTTATGTGTGGCACCTCACATGCAGGCAGAAATAAGTAGATACACAAACAGTATAAATTGTTTCCGACAATTTTCCTATGATGTTTATATTTTAATTTTGTTGGTTTTTCAATTTTATTTTAAAATATTCTAAATTTGCACACTTCATGTTATACTCTTACGAATTTCTAGGACATAATTTTTTGCATTAGTGTTGCTTATGTTGTTTCTCATTCTTCCCAACTACCAGGTGTGTGATTGTCAAGGATGACAAGGTTGTTGCTTCTGGTAGCAACCGAACAACTGAAACTCGAAATGTATGATTCTCTCGTCGCCATCAATTAGATAGAACTTCTGCCTTGGATGGGATAAATTGTTTCTATTTTTCATAAAATTACTTTCTTTTCTTTTCATGTAAATTTCTAATTCTTTAGACCGCGATTTTATTCGAGGACATACTGAATTCTATATCGTAATTATATGTGCCTCTAGCAACTTAGAATTGTAAAGTCTCTGAAGTTAAATTGCATGTTATATATTTGTAGAATCTTGCATCCGATAATCGACTCGGTTTCTGCTTGTATAATGATAGCCTACAAATGGCTAATCGATTCTATTCAGCAGAGGAATTTAATATAAATAGGAAAGGACATCTACTCATATTTTGTTCACCAAGTGAATGATGGTGCTCCTCATCTATGCCGCATTACCTAATACGATCATTTAAGTTGAATACCCCTCCCCCGCAACAAAAGAAAAACGCAAAAAAGAAAATGCACATACACGTGCACCCAACCACTGATACAAGTAAAAGTAACTAATATAATCAATATAAAGGCCCCTACTTTAGTCGTTATATTGTTTATATAATCTTTGTTCAGGCAACCAGACATGCAGAAATGGAAGGTATTGATTTTTTACTAGATAAGTGGCAAAAGGAGGGACTTAATCAAATGCAAGTTGCAGAGAAGTTCTCAAGATGTGATCTTTATGTTACATGTGAACCATGTATAATGTGTGCTACAGCCTTGTCGATTCTCGGTATGATCCTTCCTAATTTAGCATTAGGGTGAATTTTCAACAATATTAGCCTATGCTACTATATGGTCCTTTACCAGGAATTAGAGAGGTGTACTATGGTTGTGCTAATGATAAATTTGGAGGATGTGGATCTATCTTATCCCTGCATCAGAATAATTCCGAGAAAATCTCCAGGTGATTAAAGTTTTTGGTCTAAATCAATTATATGTACATATATTTCTGTTTTTTTATAGTCTTAACACAACATTGAAAAGAGTTTCAACACATTAGTAGCTTGAATTGTGTGAATTTATTGTGGCAGAGAAGGGATTTCACAAGGAAAGGGCTTCAAGTGCACAGGAGGACTCATGGCAGCAGAGGCGGTTGCTCTTTTACGCAGCTTTTATGAACAGGGTAATCCCAATGGTAAGTCCATTACATATCCCATGATCTCATATTAATGCAACTTAATATTATTACTGGTTATTTAACATATTTTTAAGAGATCAAACAAGGGATGTCTTAGATGCATTGACGTGCACATGATATTTGGTTTTCAGAAGTTCGGTAATAATTGATAAAGGGTGAGTATAGTCACAAATCAATGAAAACCGAAAAATTTAATATCTGGTGAATTAAGCTAGTCACAAATCACAATACAATCTGTGGAATTATAGTTTTCTACTTACAGTGTATATATATTGTATATAACTAGTATTGCTCTTCTTTCTTTGAGTATTTCTGTGGGATATTATATTGAATTTCTTATACCTAGGAAATGGCCCTTAAAAAGAAAGCTAAATGGAGGATAAATTCACAGTTGCTGACTGCAAATGAACTAAAGGATAGAAGACTCTATTAAGTTGATTATTCTTTTCTCTCTCTCTTGATGTTGATGATGCTTGATAGATATTTTGTTTGTCGCCTTTTAATACCTCTTAGATATCTGTAAATTTCAGCCTGGAAAATTGATTCCAGCAAATTGTCTTCAAAGGGCTGATTTCAAGCCCATTCATAGAAATCTACCGTCTGAATGTTAAACACACAACTGTATGCTCATCATGAGCTTATTGCCAAAACTGCAAATTACATTAGAAATGAAAAGGCTGGGAAAAGTTTTAAGCCAAGTTCGGTAGTCATCAATACATGCTGCCGATTGTACACTATCAAATATACAAACAGAAATTTTCTCTTCTTGTTTAAATGACATTCTTTCTTTTCCTGCCTCATGTATTTCAGCTCCGAAGCCTCACCGACCAGTCCGAGTTTCTCAGTGATGAACAACACGTTCTGAGATCAATGGCATTGTAATGTAGGAGAGGCTGGCTATTAATGTACACCACAACCTCGACTGTAAAAATGCAGAAGCTATAATATATTTTGAGATTCAGTAAATTAAGTAAACGTTTTGTAATGTTCATATTCTTCAGTATTTGACATTAATTTTCTTTATACTCTTTGCCTTTCAATCATGTATAATTGCACTTTTCTAGAGCGTTGACTCTACTTTCAACTTCTATTAATACTTTTGGTTTAATTAATTGATACAATGTTCAGTCCATTCCATTCACAAGATCATCTTTTTCTCTCTTTCCTTTGGAAATCGAATCGAACCAAGTAAAGCACACTTGCATGAAAAATGTCGTGCACTCAAAAAGCAATGCACAATCCCAGATCTTAAGCTGTCAATGAGTATTAATCAAATACCTTAACATAGAGAGAATACATAATTGCTACGAGTCCTGTCTCAAACTGAGATGAGCAACCACCAATGAAAAAATATACCAATGTATAGACATTGATCAATTACTACAAGAAGAGGCCATCCTCCCAAAAATTGTGTTAGTTATAAACTTGATTAATTGCTCTTAAGTATCACTCTCAGCGGTGAAAGGCCATCTTTCGTCGAAACTAGCACCAGTGTTAGTTTAGTCGAAACTAGCACCAGTGTTAGTTTAATAGAGACGACATCCTCTGCGAGCATGCGATTTTGAACTGGAAGCATAACTCTGCATCAATATCATTAAAGGACAGATATGTTGTGTTTCCTCTCAAATTCAAGTTCTGACATAAAAATCATTGAAAAACAATTAATATGTTTTATTTAATCGCCAGAGGAGCACCGAAGGCACTGACAATGGAACCCAAAGCCTTGAGAGAGGAGGGTCTGCTGAGCGTCGTCGCCCGTCCATGCTTGCATCGATATAGTAGATGCGGAGCTCCTCTCCTAAGACCAAATCAAATTTGTTATCAAGTAAACATTTGGCAACAATGTTTAGTTTAAGTTAAAGTGTTGTCGGGCGATAGCATTTGAATAGGCAAAGATAACATGTAATCTTGTATAACCTCATTTTTTTTCTAATACAAATTTATTAGTTTTAATGGTTAATATGAGACAAGGAATGAATTAACAGGACAAACATTCTGAAGAACCAGCTAACTGCCTCTCAGGTAGAAAAAGTACCTTCCTCATTGGCTTCAGTTTATAACCACTACAAAACAGGATAGGAAACTGAAAAAAAAAATCTTTTTCTCATTGGAATCTAGGCATTCTGAAGGTTGTGTCAAGATTAACAATCAAATTTGCAATTTGAATTGAGCGTCATAAGATAGGAAAAGATCGGTATCAAATCATATTACATGGTAGATTCAAGTATTAAATATGCTGCTTATAAAAATAGTAGGGAAAGATAAATACCGCAGTCATGGTTGTAAAAGGAAGGAAGCATATAGACAGCATTTCCAACAGCAGCTGAAGCCTCAACAGCATCAACCGCGGATGCGAGTAGACCTTCATATGATCCAGCGACCAATTCAATGCAGAATGAATTTATACGAATTCGTGCTAGCACATTTACATACCATTCCTTGGTAAGAACTATAATTAGTCAAAGATAACTAAAAACGATTTAGAAATGGTAAAGACTCATGTGAGCAGAGTAGGAACTCAACAATAAATAAGAAGGCATCAAATCATGACCAAGATTCCTTTACTTTTATTTTGTAAAATTATGTTTTGTTAAACTCTTCTAAACGTTACGCAGGAGCATTGCCGACCTTTTTTATCAAATCATGATCAAGGATACATGCCATCTGTTCTTCCTCAATCTTTCCTTTCATAAAGGTTTGTTTCAGCAGTTCAAATTCTTCCAACTACAGAATTTAACTAAAAAAATGAGTACCAACTTAGGCAAGAAACCACATATTAGCAATAACCGCTTGATTTCATCATATATAGAAGAAACCACCTGTAAAATTGTATCGGGAAGTAAATTGGCGGGTTGCAGTATGTCAAGACCGTTTAAGCTGTTGCTCCAGAGATAACCATGCAAGCCAACCGCTTTACCATGTAAGGATATTTAAACCCTCCGCTTCTGTAGAAGAGCTAAATAAAACTACGACAACTTATAATCAACTTTTATCTCTAAGATTACACGTCAAAATCTGTCAGAACAAAGAACAAGCATGAATGACACAATATTATGGCTAAATTGCAGGAAACCCTCCTTACTTTTGCCTGATTAGCAGGAAACCACCCTAAGTTTTTGAAAATGCACTTTGCCCCTATTTTAACGGCTGTTAATATTTTTGTTTTGTTTTTTTATCAAAAAAAATACCCATTGTACAAATTTTAATTATTACCCACCGTTATAAAATGCATTTTATGCGATGCATATGCACCCATATGGCGCATATTAATTGAGCCGCATGGTTCATTATGTAGATGAAAATCATTTTCAAAACTAAAAAAAAATCTATTGGGCATTGTTTTTTGTGATCAAGGTTGAGAACTGGTTTGTGCTTGGTCAAATACTACATTGGACGACAATAAAACCAATTAAACTTGAATGAACCCTCAATTTTTTCAACTCTTCTCTTTCTTTTTTGATCGCCTCTTCTAAGGTTTACTTCCGTTATTAGGAATGCATACTTTATCGAGGTATCTCAAGTTTTAAGTTTTTCTTGCCATTGTATTAATTTATCTTTGCACCTCCCTTTTATTTCCCCCTACTTTTCTCTTCCAAAAAAGCCACACCGCATATGCAGTCGCATGCATTATATGCGGTATGTGTCGGTCAACCGCATGGTGGTGCATACTGCATTCCATAATCTTGTTATTACCAACTTGAAACAATGAAAAAAATGATTGAAGTTCAAGGGTATTTTGAGAATAATTAATGAAATAATAAAGAGGTTGATATCCAAGGAATAAAATGACGGCTTGCTATTCAAGTGGGTAAAACTGAGGGGTTTTCCTGCAAAGGTTGTAACTCAGCCTATATAGAACGTATTTTTTTAGGTCCAAGTTAGGTTGTTGGGACACTTCCAGTGAGTTGCCATATCCGTGTCCGACACGCATCGGACACCGGCACTTGCAAGACATTTGCACGATGCGTATCAGACACATTGTATATATGTCACATACGTATAGTATGTGTTCTAAGCATGTCATATGCGTATAAACATATTTTTTAGTATGTTATTAGTATATAGCATGTTAGACTTGTTAGTTTTCTCTAGTCTAATATTGTCATAATAGTTTGATATCATATTTATCTTTATAAGATTATATATATAGCCGTGTCCCCGTATCCTATATATTGGGATTTTGCCGTATCGCATCGTGCTGTATCCGTGTCCCGGTATCCATGTCTATGCAATCTTGGGTCTCAGAATATGGTGGTTTGGCTTGCTTGCTGGTCCTATGACTTCAAGTACCAAAATTAACTCTCAGTTCCAAGCCCATTGTGTGCGCGCGCGCGCCATAGGCTCAAGTCAATTCAGTTAATAGTTGATGCTCCATTCCTATCTGGTGTCAAATTTACAAGAAAGTGATTTTCAAACATTAGACCTACTGCAATGTTTGCAGTATAGTGCTGATACAATTTGAATGTTGTTGAGAATATAATTTTTTCATGGTTGGTATTAGAAGGTTCTCCATATTCCTAAGAAATGCCAAAACAGTGTCCTGAATTAAAAGTATAACATACTATTCATAACACATTTAAGAAGTACTATATTGATAGTGGATTAAGGTGTCTCCAAGAAATCACGAAGCGTGTCATTAAATAATTCAATTTCAGAGACCGCACACATTAAGTCTCATAATATGAGAATCACTTTCTAAGACGCACACACTAGAGATACTAGATAAGGCCATATCTTTAGTTTGCTGCTGTAAATGTAGAAACATTTGGCAAGCTTGAAGGAAGAGATCCTGTCGAAAGTTGAGTGGTTTTCTTTTTTTGGTACAAGTTGAGTTGTTTTCTTCCTTGAAGGGGAAGAGATCCAGCTATAAATGATTTTCTTTTTTCCTCCTTACCTCTATCTTGTCTTATCATGCCACCAGCATTCTTTATGCCACTGCTACATTTTGGTTTTGGTCTCTTCTTTCTTCTATTCTTCTTTTATTTTGTGTGTGAGAGAGAGAGAGAGAGAGAGAGAGAGAGAGAGTTGTATGACAATAGGGATGTTTTTATATTGGGACAACTAATTTACTTCTGGGCCATATCCAGCTTCGTTATGCTTCGTGGATGATGACAAAAAAAATATCCTTCATTATAAAAAATATTTGTTTGTCAAAGGCGAGGGAAAGATGCCCAATTTTATATATATATTTTTAAAAAAAAACATAAAATAGTTACAAAAAGAAAATAAAATGCAAACCGATAAGATCAAGGCTATTACCAAACAATAGCTCAAGATCGAACTTTTAAGGTAGGTGATGATGCTCAATATTGGCGATGCGAGATCAGGACACGTGGCAGATGGTATGTTTCAAGACCCAGAAGAAAGGTCCCACAGAGACCGACCAGGCCACCCTGGTACCCGATCTGCAAGCACAAACTGGCCCTCCTCGGGGCCCCCTGCAAACTTGCCTCCTCGGCCCCTCTGCTCGCCCCGAGCTGCCATAGGACCAAGACTCCTCAGCCCTCTTGCTCGGTTCCGAGCTCCCCAGCCGAGGCTGTCTTCCTCGGTCCCTCCGACCGACCAACTCCACAATTCACAGGCGTAACCGCCGCTCCGCAAATCTCGCCACGTGCAGATTCTCCACCAGCAACGTCGTACGTTCCACGCCATCATGATCCCCATTAATGGGCAATCTGCTCTTTATGCGGGCGTGACGTCGGGAGCGTAACTTCCGGCGAGATTCTCACGCCTGCTGCTGCGTGCTGCCGCCGCTATATAAACCCCCATCACAGAGGGGTCAAGTAAGCCATTCTTGATTCCACTTAGCCGTTACTCTGCTCGGATCTAGTACTAACTTGATCGTCGGAGGGTCCTCGGTGGTACCAAACCACCCCGGGACTTCTTTGCAGGTACTCGGCGATAAACTCCTCAAATCACCAATCTCCTCAAAACCCATTGAGACCTACATGCAACAGAAGATCGCCGCCGAAATCCACCGGGAGATCAACGGAAGACATCTGACGGAGACCCGAAAAGGACCTCCATCAGTTGGCGCCGTCTGTGGGAACTAACTCCACAAAACACAAAGTTGGCCTTCCGAACTCTGCCCACATGGCAACCGATCCTCCTGAAGATCCAAACACCCGATGTCGCCTCCCTCTCAACGGAGGCGCGGGCGAGCCCTCACCGAATATCGCCGGCTCCCCCGCTGGCTGCCGTTTCACAGGCTCCGGCGACCGCCCGAACAAAAGGGCCAGGAGCCACGAGCCTATCACCTTTGGCGACGGAGACCTTCACGACATCTCCATGCCCCACAACGACCCTCTGGTGATCATAGCCCGGATCCAGCGGTACGAGGTCCACTGGATACTTGTCGACTCAGGCAGCTCGGCAGACATCCTCTTCCACGACTGCTTCCTGCGCATGGGACTTACCCCAGAGGACCTGAGGCCAACCTCACACGTCTTGTCAGGGTTCACCAACCACTCCATTCCCGCGCAAGGGGTGGTTGCCCTGCAGTTCAACATCGGTGAGCCCGGCCGCACCCGTACGTTGCCTGTGGACTTCATCGTAGCAAAGGTCCCATCTGCCTACAACATCCTCCTCGGCCGCCCGACGCTCAACTCACTCCAGGCCAGATATCGACCTACCACCCGGTGATGAAGTTCCTTCTTGATCAGGGCGGAACAGGTCGAGTCTACGGAAACCAGCGGATCGTGAAGATATGCCTTACCGAAACATCTTCATCCGAGCAACCGACTGACAATGCTGAAGGAAAAGATGACATCAAGGGTTCTTTGGACACCCGAGACGAGTAGAAGGAGGTCCGAGGAATGCCGGTCGAACCGCTGATCGAGGTGCCCCTCACTGAAGGAGACAATGAAAAAACCGTCCAGATCGGATCACTCCTAACAGGGGCTCGGCGAGACGACCTGGTCAACTTCCTCAGAAATAACTCCGACGTATTCGCCTGGACGCCCGCCGACATACCCGGGATCGACCCCAAAATCATTTCTCACAGGCTCGGGGTTGATCCTGCGGCCCGATCCGTCAGAAAGAAAAAGCGGAGCTTCGCCCCCGTCAAACAGAAGGCTATCGAAGATGAGATTGATCGACTTCTCGCCGCCAACTTCATCCGGAACGTACCGTACTCGGAATGGCTGGAAAACGTAGTTCTGGTCAAGAAGTCAAGCGGGAAGTGGCGCATGTGTGTCGACTTCACCGACCTCAACAAGGCATGCCCTAAGGACAACTATCCGCTCGCTCTGATAGATCAGCTCGTCGACAACTCAGCCGGCCATGAACTGTTGAGCTTCATGGATGCTTTCTCCGGCTACAACCAGATCCGCATGAATCCAGAAGATGAAGATCTCACCGCATTCACAACGGACTGGGGGGTATATTGCTATAAGGTGATGCCCTTTGGCCTTAAGAACGCCGGGGCCACGTACCAGCGGTTGGTCAATCGCATGTTCAAGCCATAGATCGGTAGGAATATGGAGGTCTACGTTGACGATATGCTCGTCAAATCCGTCTCGACGGTAGACCATGCCAGGGATCTGGGCGAGGCCTTCGAAGTGCTCCGCAAGTTCAAGATGAAGCTGAACCCCGCCAAGTCCGCTTTCGGAGTCACCGGGGGAAAGTTCCTCAGGTTCATGGTTACTCACCGTGGAATCGAAGCCAACCCAGAGAAAATTGACGCTATCCTCAACATGGCCGCGCCCAAAACCAACGTCGAGATCATGCGGCTCACAGGACGAGTCGCCGCTCTGAGCCGCTTCATGTCCAAGTCAGGAGAGAAATGCCTCCCGTTCTTTAAGGCCCTGAGAAAGATCCCGAGGTTCGAATGGTCGGAGTAGTGCCAAGCCGCCTTCGACCAATTGAAGAAGCACCTCGCGACGCCGCCACTGCTCACCCGACCCGTCTAGGGAGACGAGCTGTCGCTGTATCTGGCGGTATCCAATCAAGTAGCAGGCTCGGTGCTCGTCCGGGAGATCGAGGGAGCGCAGAAGCCGGTATACTATGTGAGCCACGTATTTAAGGACGCGAAAACGAGATACCCGGCCATATAGAAGATTGTCTTAGCCTTCGTGGTGGCCTCAAAGAAGCTGCGGCACTACTTCCAAGCACACAGCATCATCGTCCTTACCGAGCGCCCGTTGGGGGCTATTCTTGCGTCACCAGAATCCTCGGACCGCTTAGAAAAGTGGAGGTGGGAGCTATCCCAGTTTGATGTGAAATACCGTCCGAGGCAGGCCATCAAGACACAGGCCCTAGCCAACTTCATCGTTGAGTGCACCATCCCCCTTAAGGGACCGGAGTCCGCGCCGCCCCCCGCGACTCAGTGTCCCGTCGCGGGGAGTCCTGGCTCTATTCCTGAGTGGATCATCTACGTCGACGGATCTTCAACCGAAGAAGGGTGTGGTGCCGGCCTCATTATCCGGGGCCCGAACGAAGCAGAAATGGAGTACTCTCTGAAGCTCAGTTTCAAGGCCTCGAACAACGCGGCAGAGTACGAGGCCCTCTTGGCCGGACTGCGCATGGCCGCCGGGCTGGGGCTGAAGATAATTCGAATCCGCGGCGACTCGGCCCTTGTTGTCGGACAAGTGACCGGCCTCTTTAAAGCTCGGGAGCCTCTAATGGTGAAATACCTGGATGAGGTGAGGAAACTCCGGAGAAACTTCGAAGAAGTCCAAGTAGAACAAATACCCAGGCAGCTGAATGCCCAAGCCGAAGCCTTAAGCAAGCTGGCTTCATCATACTCAGCCAACAATAAGCGGTCCATCCTCTTCGAAACCTTGCCTCAGCCCATTGTGGAAGACGGAGTAGCCACGCTCCACGTGTATGCGGCGGCGCAAGAAGGCGACCAACATTGGAGGAAGCCCCTCGTGGAATTCCTGAAGGACGGTGCGCTCCCGAATGACCGGGAAGCTGCCCGCCGCCTCCGGGCCAAAGCCCGCCACTTCGTCTGGAGCAATAAAAATCTTTACAAAAAGTCCTTCACTCAACCCCTGCTCCGATGTGTTGATCCCCAAGAATAATCAGCTATATTAGAGCTCACATACCTGGAGACCACGTTGGAGAACGAGTCATATGATGACTTGATTTTACAGTCCCTACCTTCTACTTACGCTCAGGGGAAGAAAGTTATACTTCCAGTTAAGGGCACCCTGAAAGAAACTAGGGAGACACCCGCTCTGCTTATTGGGGAATCATCCTCTTCTGAATCCAAGGAGAAAGCCAACGGTGAAAAGAAGAAGTCCTTCACAAAGCCGATAGGCGGTGTCAGTAAGGTAGAGGGACAGAGAAGGGCAAAAGTTTCGGGACTAACAGTAGGAAAGGAGGGATGTTCCTATTGTTAGTGTACATGCCCTAGAGGCCATTATTGTATCATACTAGGTTGTATATTACTTAATGGAAGCTTGGGATATTCACAGTTGTATATATAGTCTTGCTAAAAATGGTAGTATGCTACTTGGTTTGTGTCTACTTTAATATGTGCATATGTTTCTTGTAACGTATCACTTATACATATTAGTAGAGCCCATAGGTTCTTTGCTTGATTACCAGCATTGTGATGGCAGTCACACTAGTGGGGGCTGGGTAGTCTATAAGCAACATCCTATACATGTCCCTAGTCGTAGGATTATCGAGACAGGGCATCGATACTCCAAAGTAGACTAGTGTGTACGCTTCTCATCCCAGTTGGGGAGATGGTCTGTCCCACAACCATCAGTACGTCGTACTGGAGATAGTATACAGGTGCTCGTTAGGTTACGGGTACATTGGAAAGGACTCACGGGGGAACTGTTAGATGGTATTATACCCGTCGTCAGTTAACAGTTCCCAGGTGACATGAGTACAGCATAGTCCGCAGTCTTGACACTGCTACTTCGCCTCGAGTGTGTCCCACTGTTCTTAGATTGCTACCCTACCACGGCTCAAAGGAGTCGTGCAAACAGGTAGCAGTTGGGTGCAGTCCCGAGAACTTGGAAGCAGTGGCGGTTAGACAGGATTCGTCTCTCCCGGTATTGGGAGATAATATCGCGTTGTGTCAGAGAGCCATTACGCAAAGTCCCTGGCCAGGGCAAGCGAGATTTACTGGTAGGTTCCAGTAGTTTCTCAGGGTGTAATAGGCTACGCTCCGACACGACTTATACCGCTATTAGGGGACTGACGCTTGCCGCCCCCTAAGCTCGATATGCGATAATCTTAAACGAACAGACCGGACTGTACGGAGATTGTCACATCAGGCTCAGTAGGAGTTCGGATGGGTTTCCTCACCGGCCTTCTTATCGACATCTACCTGGGGACCGTTACGTACAGCTAGTGCCGCTTGCGGTCTGTGGTTAAACCTACTGCCAGCGTAGTGTCGAGTCTTAAGAGTCCCACACAGAGAGTTTCCCTGCTCCAGGCGAAACGATATAGAGGTCGTATGGTTTTACGACAAGGGTTCGGACGCGTACGTGTGTTTACGCACGTACGACGTTCGGACAGTTTTTACTAGCCGGCTTTGGTTTAAGCCAGATTCTAGTATCGGGATATTGGATTTATACAGTCTAAAGTTTTTCCGTATTTTCACGGATAGGAGGGGCGTTCTCGTAATTTGTCGGGAAGGTTCTAGAAGGATGATGACATGGAGGGTAAGGTGGCATTAGCATTTAATGAATTTGTGACTCACTTAGATGAATCATTCAAGTGAGTTAATGAAGCATTTATTGCTTAATGACTCACTTGATGATTCATTGTATCTATTTAATGAAGCATGATGATAATGCATTTTGAATTATTCATTTTGATTTTCTTATGCTTCATTATATATTAGAAGTGAGAAGTTTTTTCATTCATTCTTATGCTCACCTTCTCTCTCCTCAAGATCTCTCTTGAAACCCTAATCCTCCCCTCTCATATGTTGAGATCAAGGATTAGCTAGACTAATACATCCATAACCTCACTCTATATCCCCTAGGTAGCTTAGATTAGCACTTTGAGCAACCTAGTTATCTCAAATTAGAGATCAAGCTTGGCGTAGGAGCTCTCGGATGGATCGTCTTTGACTCGAGGAGGACGTTGAGGTGCCGATGTTCCAGAGAGCCTACGAGGAGTGGAGGACAACGATGAAGACCCGAAGGACATGTAACGTGAGGTATAACTTCGAATCCGAGTAGTTAAACCTCTCGTAGATAGTTAGTAACGGTTTAGATATGATTCATGCACTCAAGTCCGTGTTACGAAGTTTTGATAATCGTTTTTCATATATTCCGCCTCCCCGCAAGTTCGTGGGGTGCGTGACATGGACTTACTGTGGTATCAGAGCCAACTAAACCATTACTAGCTTGTTAGCAACTAATTAGAAGTTCGATCGACGGAAAAATGCGAAAAACGAAAAACCTTACCCTAACAGTTCTGTTAATTTTAAACATGTCTAAAAAATTATTTGATATGCCTTAAAATTCACAGCAGGGAAATATAAGAATTCTGAGAAAATACGAGACCCTAACTCGGTAAGATGGCCGCGGATCCGCGGCAAAATGGTGCTTTTGGCCGCGGATCCGCCGCCGAGTCAACTCCGAGTTGACTCGGATTTCCTCTGTAATTCATATTTTATGGTTTTCTGTTTTCCAGAATATACTGTTTCTGCCCAGGTTACTTCAGTGCTGGTTTGCTTTTGGGGTAGAAACGGAAAATGGTGGTCGATCGATATTCTAAGATATTTGCTAATTGGGTTTTTATCTGTAATGTTTAATGTGTTCGTAAACCTCCCCTAACTGCTAGTATGTCGGTTGGCAGGGGGTTGCACATTTCTGAAATGTTTACTGTTTGTGTATATGAACTGTATTGGGATGTTGTGATGATTAGCCGGGATTTGAGATGTGTTTTATATTCATTCATTCGATGTAAATGTAATATGATGTAATATTCTTTTGCGGGGCACATCCAGGTTGCGGTTGTAGCCACCGTTGAATTATTTCTTTTTTTACTGTTTTTGCTCCTAGGATAGACCCAAGGTGGGGTGCACAAACTACCGGGTACTTTGAAGTATTTAGTGGCCTACTCACGTTGTTGAGGGAGACCGCTTCACTTCGGGCACTTAGCGGGTAGTTTGCCGTACCCGTAGGGGTCTAGGGTGGGGTAATGGCTATTCATCACAACTGTGTAATTCGTCTTTTATTGCAAGCTCAAAGCAAACGCGGATTGCTAGTATATCCAATAAAGTTCATCAGTGATCTGGAATGCCTATTATTGCGTCTGACGAATGTACAATATCTATATATGATAGCTATTAGACGTCACTTATGTTTTACACCCGCGCTAGCCCAGCCCCCGCTCTGTCGTTAGTTAAGTAACCTAACGGGTGATGACGGGACCCAGTGGCGAATGCGGATGGCATAAGAGGACGTGGTATTTTCGTTGTTTTCTGCAATGATAGGATAAATGATGGGACGCATTATTATAATGCAAAGAAAATAAACCAAAGTTAAATCGTTGGAACAAATTTAAAAGAAACCACTCGGTTATTTTAAAAGAGCAGAATTTTTAATTGCGGAGCTTTAACTACTCCTTTTAAAAAAAAGTATCAGGTTCCTTCGGTTATATCAAGTTCACTACGTTCACGGTTTCGCCAAAACCAGTCGTAGCCCTCCGTCATTTCATATAGATAGTCAATAGTATTCAAGCTGTGTTTGTTGACTAAAGTCAAGGCACAGTGTTTGGTAGCTGTTGGATATTCATATGTAGCATAGATAGATGCGTTGGTTTGGGACAGTCGTATTACCTTGTTGACTAAAATCAAGGGTATGTACGGGTGGGTTCAAATTAACCTGGATAATGACGGATAGAACTTGACATGTGACTTATGATTTGTTGACTAAAGTCAAGGTCATAAGAGCATGGGGCAAAAATCCATATCGGGAATTTCTAAAAGAAACTGAAATTTACAGAGATATGCATACCATTTTGGAGTTTGATGAATGTTGGTAGGATTCCTTTAACATTAATCATACGATAATATTTTGGATCCCGATCCTATTGTGAGTACATGCTACTTATCAGGAGATTCGTCACTTAACGATCAATGCTATAAACCAAGTAGGTGCCTAGAAAGGTGTCAGCGGGGCTACGCCCCCATCGAAAAGAGGTTATTTA
Organism: Agapanthus africanus; assembly: GCA_030015575.1. Taxonomy (NCBI): domain Eukaryota; kingdom Viridiplantae; phylum Streptophyta; class Magnoliopsida; order Asparagales; family Amaryllidaceae; genus Agapanthus; species Agapanthus africanus. Next base: position 497,770,562 of record CM057338.1, read on the forward strand.
ATTAAGGAACTTCGCGAAAGCGTTGGAAAACCTCCCTCGAAGTATCGACACTGGCCTGGCTGAACGGTTAAGCAAGTATTGTACGGTGAGAATAGTCCTGGCTAATTCTTCTTTTATGGTTTGAGGAAGGATTCAAGAAACAGTGGGAGCCATCCAGTTTAGATAAACTAAAAACCAATCTAAACTTGCAACAACATCATGCTAAAATGTTTTCTTCTCTTTCTCTCATTGCAGCAACCTTGTGACCACACATAGGTTATATCTAGATAACAAATTGACTGAATCTGACTTATATGACCGGCAAAGGTCTGTCCAGATGTCCATTGCCTATGACAAGCTGGACCACCCTATTACTACTCACGATCCCGCTGTCCCAGGTCCAGTTTCCACCGTCGCGGATATGGATATCCGTCAGACAAGGGAAAAGGATAAAGCCAAAGCCAAGTGCCTCGTGTTGGCTTCAGTTGATGGTGTATACCAGAAGCAGTACGAGAAGATGGACTCAGTTTCCATCTTTCTCCATAACAAAGATTTATATGGAGAGCAATCTCATATCGCAAGATATAAGACCTCGAATGAATTATTTCAAGCGAGGTTGGTTTTCGGGTCATCTGTAGGGGACAACGTCCTTACAATGACTAACTATATTAATGAGCTCCAGGACCTGGAGACCACATTAGGAAACGGGTCAGATACTGACTTGATTCTACAGTCTCTACCTTCTACCCTGAAGAAAACCAGGGAAGTAGAAGGAAAGAGAAAAGCAATAGTTTCGGGACTGAATATAGTAAAAGAGGGACGTTCCTATTGTTATGGGATTGGGCATTGGCAGAAAGATTGCAGGGCTTTGGAAGCCAGTAGCCAAGATACGAAGCATGTTATGGCTTCGGCCTCAAGTGTGTTTGTAATTGAGAACTGTTTGTCTATTAACTCTACTTCCTGGGTACTAGATACCGGAGCAGGATATCATATCTGTAATTCATTACATGGTTTGAGAAACCGTAGAGTTATAAGGGTAGGTGATTTGTCTCTCAGAGTTGCAAACGGAATGAGCATAGACGCTGAATCCGTGGGAGAATATCGCCTAGGTTTGACAAATGGGCAGATATTGATTCTACGTAACTGTTTGTATGTACTTAGTTTGACTTGTAATATCATATCAGTGTCCTCACTTTCGAGAGAGGGATATGATTATACATTTGTAAGCGATGTAGTTCACATCCACCTAAATCAAGTTCTGATTGGGTCTGGTACATTAGATGACGGTATATACGTATTGAGTCAAGCTCAGGTTTTCAATATCCAGAACACACTTAAAAGAAAGTCTCCGGAATTAAATCAGGCTTTCTTATGGCATTATAGACTAGGTCACATCAATGAGAGAAGGTTGACTAAGTTACATAGAGAAGGATATTTGAATCCGTTCGAATATCAATCTTATGCTACTTGTGAATCTTGTCTCATGGGAAAGATGACAAAGACTCCGTTTACTGGACACGGAGTAAGAGCGAGCGAGCTCTTGGGACTCATACACAGTGACGTGTGCGGTCCAATGTCTACACATGCGAGAGGTGGTTAGTCCTACTTCATTACTTTTACGGATGATTTCTCTAGGTACGGATATGTCTTCTTGATGAAGCATAAATCCGAGGCCTTTGAGAAATTCCAAGAATACAAGAATGAAGTGGAAAACCAAACAGGCAAAAGTATCAAGACACTGAGATCTGATCGAGGTGGTGAATACTTAAGTGCCGAGTTCCTGGGTTACTTAAAAGAGAATGGAATTCTCTCTCAGCTTACTCCTCCATACACACCACAACACAACGGTGTATCGGAAAGGAGGAATCGAACCCTATTGGATATGGTTCGTTCCATGATGAGTAACGCTGAGTTACCGCGATCATTCTGGGGATATGCACTAGAATCAGCTGCATATCTTTTGAACCGAGTTCCAACCAAGACTGTGCCTACCATACCATATCAGATGTGGAGTGGGAAGAAACCCTGTTTTAAGTATCTTAAGACATGGGGATGTCCAGCTTTTGTAAAGAAGCAGCATGCAGACAAACTCGAGGCACACTCAGTACAGTGTAAGTTTGTAGGATATCCAAAGAACTCCATGGGATTTTGTTTCTATTACGTAGAGGAACAAAAGGTCTTTGTTTCTCAACATGCCCGCTTCTTGGAAACTGAATTTTTGGAAAATCAGAAGAGTTGGAGCACAATAGAACTGGAAGAAATTCCAGAACCACAAGCTATTACTGAAACCTTGGTAGAATAAGAAGGTTCAGGAGAACCGGACATCCCAGCGCCACTCCGCAGGAGTAGTAGGCAGTCTCATCCGCCTGAGAGATACTACGGTTTTCTCATAGATGGGGATAGAGAGGATTACGTCATTGATGATGATGACCCTACTAGCTTCCAGCAAGCCATTCAGAGCGGCGACTCGGTAAAATGGCTAGATGCAATGCGGACCGAAATGGAGTCCATGTACACTAACAAAGTATAGAGTTTGGACATTGCTCTAGATGGGGTAAAACCCGTAGGATGCAAATGGATCTTCAAAAAGAAGATTGGTGTAGATAGACAGGTTGAAACCTATAAGGCTAGACTTGTTGCAAAGGGTTTCCGTCAAAGACCTGGTTTGGACTATGACGAAACCTTTTCTCCAGTGGCTATGCTCAAATCTATTCGGGTCCTTCTTGCTATTGCTGCCTTCCACGATTATGAGATCTGTCAGATGGACGTAAAGACGGCCTTTCTAAATGGTAATTTAGAAGAGTGCGTCTATATGGATCAGCCAGAAGGATTCATTCAGAGTGGGAGCAGCGGTAAAGTATGCAAGTTGCTTAAGTCCATTTATGGACTAAAGCAGGCATCACGGAGTTGGAACATCTGTTTTGATGATGCTGTCAAAAAATTCGACTTTATCAAAAATTCAGATGAACCATGCATATACAGTAAGATTGTAGGTAGAGCTGTAGTATTCCTCATCTTGTACGTGGATGACATTCTCCTAATAGGAAATGATATTCCTATGTTACAGTCAGTCAAAAGATTCTTATCACAGAAATTCTCCATGAAAGACCTGGGTGATGCCACCTACATTCTGGGGATCCGGATCTATCATGATAGATCAAAGAGGATGTTGGGACTTTCGCAGTCCAGGTACATAAAAATCATATTGAAGAGATCCAGTATGGATGATTCTAAGCGCAGTAACCTACCGGCTTGTCACGGAATCACCCTCTCCAAAGAGATGTCTCCCAAGACTGATTTGGAAAGGGATCGCATGTCGATTATACCCTACGCTTCTGCGGTAGGCTCTATAATGTATGTGATGTTATGTACCAGACCAGATGTAGTATACGCATTGAGCGTTGTAAGCCGGTATCAAGCAAACCCAGGGGAGAATCACTGGATAGCAGTAAAGAACATTCTCAAGTACCTGAGGAGGACTAAGGAGATGTTTTTGGTGTATGGCGGAAAAGACCTCTAGATTGAGGCCTTTGCCGACTCCGGCTTCCAGAGTGACAAAGATGACTCCAAGTCCATGTCGGGTTATGTCTTTCCCCTCAATGGAGGGGCGGTCTGTTGGAAGAGTTCCAAGCAGGAGACCGTTGCTGACTCAACGATGGAAGCGGAGTACATAGCTGCTTGCGATGTCGCAAAAGAAGCTGTCTGGATGAAGAAGTTCCTCACAGAACTTCAGGTGGTTCCTACTAGTGTTGGTCCAATACCTCTGTATTGCGACAACAATGGCACTATAGCTTTAGCGAAGGAACCCAGGTCTCATCAGAAGTCCAGACACATCTTAAGGCGGTATCACCTGATCAGGGAGATCGTAGATCACTGGGAGATCGAGATAAAGAGAATAGAGATGGAGAATAACATTGCTGATCCATTCACAAAGGCCATTCCTCAGACGCAGTTCGAGAGGCTATTCGAGATAATAGGTCTACGATATGCCAGCTCATGGCCCTAGTGCAAGTGGGAGATTGTTAGTGTATATGTCCTAGGGGCCATTATTGTATCATACTAGGTTGTATATTACTTAATGGAAGCTTGGGATATTCACAGTTGTATATACAGTCTTGCTAAAAATGGTAGTATGCTACTTGGTTTGTGTCTACTTTAATATGTGCATATGTTTCTTGTAACGTATCACTTATACATATTAGTAGAGCCCATAGGTTCTGTAGGGTTCCTAGGCACACTCAAGTGGTTCCACAAGGCATCAACCATGCCAAATTAAAATTTTCCGGTGCCGAGAAACCCTAAACTAGATCGATTACTAGAGGATAGGCGAAACATGATGCAAGTAAACTACTTTACTGCTAAGTGAATGGAAATACAACCTTTGTAGATCCGGTCCACCACTTCTCTAGCTCCGTGTTGACGTCCCTCCACTGCGATCATCAGAATCCCGGACTCTAGCATCGGTTTCATCGGAGAAATGGGCGGGCTAGGTCGTTGACTTCGATACCGAAGATGATCTACGTCGAGGCAACTCAAACTCAAGCTCCACCTTCACCAAGTCATGAAACTTGTGAAGAAAACATCCTATACTACATGGCAAGTGGTAGAGGATGAAGAAATAGGAAGTGGGTTCACTTTTGATTTGGATTTCTCACTTGGATTCATCACTTGAAAATTTCTAGCAAAGGTTTTCTTTCTTCATCAAGAAGAAGAAGAAGAAAAGAAATGAAAATGAATCAATTAATTAAAATAGAAAATCAAGTGATGCCTTATCATAATGCAACCATGGGTGAGGCTAACACATGTAGAGAATAAACCAGGGTTTAGGTTTAATGGTTAGGTTAAGGCAAAAGACAAAATGGCTAGACTTATGAAAGCTTCATGAAGCTTCAAGAGAAAAACAAAGAAAGCCACCATATTTGTTTTGCCAAAATGAATATAGAAAATAAATAAAGATAACAAAACCCTAACCATTAACCTAAACATGGATAAAATCAAACATACACCCAAGTTTGCATGTATCATCAAACATGATACAATCAAGTGCACAAAAATATATCACATATACTACTTGTGCACATCAAGTGAGAAAATCAATCTTAAGTGAACAAATACTAGTTAATGTAAAGTAATATATCAAATATATAATTATACATTAAATCATTAAATCAACACTTGATTTAATGATCCGGTCATATCGCATATAACCGACTAATATCAAGTGTATCAATGTATCGAATCAACACTTGATCCGGTAACCCGGCTATATCATATATAACTGTCCAATGATACAAATCGCGAGAATAGAATACAGTATCACATACTGGTATTATTCTCGGTCCCGCACATATCTCATATGCGCTCCTATTTCGTTTCGCTTGAGCCAGAAAACCTCTGTGTAGGACTCTAAAGACTCGTCAATACGCCGGCAGCAGGCGATGATCATATCAAACACCCACAAGCCGCAAGCGATCTGCTAAACGTAACGGCCACCCGGGTATTGAGCGATCAGAAGATCAACGAGCAAGCCCGCTCACACTCCTGTGAATCCAACCAGTAACACTTACCGTACAGTCCGGTCTCGTCGTCTGATATGTCGCATATCTCGCCTAGGGTGGTAAACGTCAGACCCCAATAGCTCGATAAGTCGTGTCGATATGAGGTCTATAATAGTTCGAGAAACTACTGGTAACACTTACCAGTAAATCTCAGCAACCCTGGCCAGGGATTTCCGGTTATAGCCAATCGAACACAGCGCAACATCAACTCCCTATACCGGGAGAGACGAATCCCCTCCTATCGCTCATTGCCTCCATGTGATTCGGGACTGTACCCAAAAACCACCGTTTTGCACGCCCTCTTGGACGTGATAAGGTGGAAATCAAAGCACAGTAGGAATCACACAAGACTCTATGACGATCTCGGGTCTACAGACTAACCTGTACTAGTGTCACCATAGAACTGCCATCTGACGTAAGGTATAATACCATCTGGGAGTTCTCGGCGAGTCCGTCCAGTGTACCCAGTCTCCACTGAGCACCCGTATATCATCTCTGATGTCAAACACCAATGGATATGAGATCATCCATCGCCCATCTGTATGGATCGAGAAGGTATACGCTAGTCTACTCTGGTATATCGATGCCCCGTCTCGATACACCCACGACTAGGGACCTTGAAGGATGTACTTATGGACTACCATGTCCCCACTAGTATGATCCGCATCATAGTCCAGGTAGTCAAGTACACATCCTAAGGGCTTTACCAACATGTAACAGAGAGACAATCAGTGTACACGTTAAGGTAAAGAGCAACCAGATAGCATACTATCATGTCGAGCAAGAAAGTCCTCCCTATATATGTCCAAGCATCCACTACAATATACATCCTATGTATAGTAATGGCCTCTAGGGCATACATATAACTAACAATCTCCCACTTGCACTAGGGCCATCTGATAGCAGTGGTTGTAGTATCTCATACTCAACCATCCCATAAAAGTCTCTCTCTGGAAAAAGGCCTTTGTGAGTGGATCCGCCGTGTTGTCCTCTGAGTCTACTCTCCTTACCTCGATCACCGTGGAGATCAACTATCTCCATGATCAGGTGATGCTACCTCAGAATACGTCTGGGTCACTGATGGGACGGACGTTCCTTGGCATAAGCCATAACTCCATTGTCACACAATAGGAGGAACTAAGTTCATCTCATGAACTAATATACACCCAGACTGCCTCTTTGGTAGCATCTTAAGTAGCGATGCAGCTTGCCTTTAATCGTCTAGTATGTCACGGTATCTAGCTTGGAACTCTTCCAACATACCGTCCCTCCATAGAGGGTAAAGACAATGCCTGTGACTGACATTCAGTCGTCCTTATCACCCTGGAACACTTCCAGTGATTCTCCCCAGGATCGATTGATACCATCTCACTACATCTAGTGAGAATCCTAACATCCATTTAGATCTATCTCATAGATCCAAAACCCAGGATTTAGTAGGTATCACTTTGATCCTATGTGGAGAATCATTGTGATAAGCGGAGATTGATCGAGCGTAGCATAGGAAACTCCTTCCCTATCAAGAGTATGTCATCCACGTACTCTACGAGGATCGTCACCATACTCCCTACTACCTTTTTGTTTATACAAGGTTCATCTACCATTTTGATGATGTCAAACTCTTTAACTAATACATCAAAACAGATGTTCCAACTCCACGATGCCTGCTTTATCACATAAAACATCTTGCACACGTTTCCGCTGCTCCCACTGTCTATGAAGCCCTCTGACTGTGTACTTATAGACTCTCTTTTCTGAAACATCATTTTAGAAAAGCAGTCATGACACCCAACCACCAGATATCGTAGTCATGATATGTAGCCGTGGCAAGTAGGATCTGGATGGACTTAAGCATAGCTACTTAGAAAAGGTTTCAACAAAATCCATACCTGGTCAATGATGCAAACCTTTAACAAGTCTAGCTTTGAAAGTCTCAACTTTTCCAAGTACACCAAGTAATCTTCTCAAGATATACTTGCTCCTGATGGGGATTTAACCCTTCAGATAAAGCAACTAAAGTCCATACTTTGTTGGTGTATAAGGATTCCATCTCAGATCGCTAAGCATCCATCCATTCTTACAGAGTCCCACTCCTGATGGCCAGCTCGAAACTAGTTGGGTCATCATCTCATGATGCAATCCTCGCTCCCACTGTCATAGAGAAACCGAAGTATCTCTCAGGTGGGTGAGGAACCCTGCTAGATCGGCGGAGAGGCTGAGCTTCGTTGGTTACTATTGAATCCTTTAGTTCTATCAAATCATTTGCTGTAGTTTGTATAGCTGAAACCTTTCCAGTTCTACATAACAGACCTGGCCTCGAGCTTGTCCGGATTTAACTTTTAGACATAGGCTGGACAACCCCAAATCTTAACCAACTTAAGATATGGGCTCTTCCCTTTCCATATCACATCTGAAGTGGTAGGCATCTGATTTGATTCGAACCTTATTCAATAGGTATGCAACTTCTCAAGTGCACAACCCCCAAAAGGAAATAGGTAACTCAGTAGTACTCATCATAAAGCACACCATATCATATAGGGTGTGATTGCCCCACCCCGATACACCATCGTGCTTTGGTGTATACGGAGGAGTAATGCTGAGAGAGAATCTTATTCTCCTTTAGAATAATCCAGGAATTCCGTGCTCAAGTATTCTCCTCCTTGATCTCATCATTGGACATAATATTTATACCCGTATTTGAGTTCTCTACTTCTAACTTATATTCTGTGAATATCTCAAAAGGTTCGGACTTGTGTTTCAATAGGAACATATGTCTGAATCTTAAGTGATCATCAGAGAATGTAATGAAGTACAAAGAACCGGTCTTGGTATGTGTAGACAGGGGACCTTTATACATCAATATGTATCATTCCAAGAGTTCACTAACTCTTTCTCTGTTTCCATTAAACAGATCTATGGTCATCTTATCTCTGTGACATGACTGGCAAGTTTCACAAGATGTAAATTCAAACTGATTTAAATATGCATCTAAATGTAACTTCAGCTAGTCGGGTCGCATTGATATGACCTAGTCTACAATACCTCAAGAAGGATCCTTTCATTTCTGAACTCTTCCTCTTGTGTGTGTTCTGTATATTAAGAACTGTAGTTTGATTTAGAACATCAATGCTTTTAGATAACGTGCCTGAACCGATCAACTTTTGATATAGGAAATGTTCAAAACATTTTCCATCAATACAAAATTATATCCTTTCTTTACTAATAAAGAGACTGATATGATTTTGTACATCAGGTTCGGTATCTAATAACATTTGTTCAGAATCAATGTATTTTGGTAATACAGGGTGACAGTGACCAACAGACTTGGCTGCAACACTTGCACCGTTTTCTGTCTCATGAAACTTATCACCCGTCCTCAGTTCTCTACCTTTTCGTAGCCCATATAACATATTACATATGTGGGATCCTGATCCGGTATCTCATACCCAGGACGTAAAGGATACTGAGAAACAGTTCTCTGTAATGAACACACCCGAAGATGACGCATCAGTATGCACTTTTTTGTTTGGGTGGCACGGGAAATCTGGTATTCCCCAATTTCCTGCTCTATCTTATAACAATTATAAGTTGGAGCGGGACCAACGTTCCCCAGCTCAGTATAACAAGCGGGTTCGGTCAATATATCCGTATTATTATCTTGATTAAGGCGTGACATAGTCGCTACTGGGAGAGAGAGAGAAGAAAACACTCTGTGTGCGCTCTTGCAAGATCAGATTGGTTATTATTTTATCTAATCAGGATGGCTCCCACTATTTTTATCAAATCTTCCTTCAAACCCTAAAAGGAAAGACTAGCCGGGATTAATTACACGCTACAAGTTCGCCAATCTTTCAGCCAGGCCAGTGTCGGTACTTTGAGGGAGGTCCCCCGTGCTTTTGCACGAACCTAATTAATGTAAACCTCGTTTTCCCAGAGGCGTAACCTCGTTGACACCTTTCTAGACACCTACTTGATCGGCTAATTGTAATGTGTAAAACTCTCCCAGGAGTAACAATTACTCGCAGCGGGTATCGGGATCCAACTATCTCATAGAAGGTATGCAATCTCATTGCAAATTTCAACACTTGAAATTCCCGATAATTTTGCCCCTAACCTCCTATGACCTTGACAAAGGCCAACAAACCATAGGATGCTAGTCAAGTTCAACCCGTCATTTCCTGATTGAATTAAACCCACCCGCACGACCCTTGACAAAGGCCAACAAGGTCGCACGACTACCCTAACCCAATCTGCATCATATGCATAAGCAGATAAGCACCAGTCAGCTACCGCACACTACGCCTTGACAAAGGCCAACAAACGCAGCACGAATACTAACTACTACTTATTTGAAATGACGGAGGGCTACGATAGGTTTTTCTGAAAACCTATTGCGTAATGAACTTGATATCGTTGTAGGATCGAATGAATTTTGAAATGGAGTGTTTTTGAGGCTTTTCTAGTTTTGTTAAAGGGGTCACTCCCGGTGAAGGGATCGTCGGCCCTTTCCTCATCGAATGAGGTGCGGGATATATCATACATATCACTGTACAAAGAAGAAACTATAGAAGCAATCAAAAGACAAACCGAGAGCTGTAGCATCTGCCAGTTATTGCTAAAGGGGTCACTCCTGGTGAAGGGATCGTCGGCCCTTTCCTCATCGAATAAGGTGCAGGATATATCATATATACCGCTGTGCAAAGCAAGAACTGTAGCTACCTGTTTTATTTTTTGAAATTCGATTCCACAACATCTTTAGGTTTCTTTTACTTTCATTAATCATATTAATGAAGTCCCATCATTTAAGTCACCTAAACATCACAGGTAAATATGACGTACACTTATGCCATCCGCATTCGCCTCGATGTACCCTTGTGCACCATTAGGTTAGGTGACTAACGGCAGAGCGGGGCAGGGCTAGCGTGGGTGTAAAACATAAGTAACGTCTATATAATATATCATATATATTATATACAGTATCCATCACAACCTATCAAATGATCACATCACAGATATCGCAGCAGAAGAATCATATGAAACATTGGATATACTAGGACGTCCGTGTTTTTAATATGAGCCAGTATAAAACACGGATTCCACGGTCGTGATGAATAGCCAAACCCACACTCCTAGACCCCTACGAGAACGGCAAGCTGTTGGAGATAGTGCCCTCAGAGTCAATTATTAGGTCACAGGTACGTGATTGTAATGATTGAGGGAGGACCTATCCCGGTAGGACAGTCTTACTCGAGATGATAGTATGCTATCTGGTTTACCTTTATCATCGTGTACTGCTTTAGGTGACCTGACACGTCGCTATTACACGTTGATAGAGCCCCTAGGATTCTTGCTTGACCACCAGCAGTATGAGGGCGATCATATAAGTGGGAGCTGGGGTCTATAAGCTTATCCTTAAAAGGTCCCTAGTCGTGGGAGTTTCGAGACCGGGCATCGATACTCCATTAGTAGACTAGTGTATACAGTCGAGACCCCGACGAGGGGCGGTGGCCGGTCTCACAAGCCACTGGTGTCAGTTGGATCACCTAAGATGTATACAGGTGCTCATTGGGTTATGAGTACACCGGACAGGACTCGCCGGGAACATGCTAGTTGGTCATATACCAGACGTCAGATGGCAGTTCCCTGGTGACATGTGTGCAGGTTAGTTCATCGACCTGGGGATCGTCATTTGTCTCGTGTGAGTTCCCACTGTACTTTGATTACTACCCTACCACGGCTCAAAGGAGTCGTGCAAACAGGTTTTAGTTGGGTACAGTCCCGAGCCACATGGAGGCAGTGAGCGTATCTTCAGGGGTTCGTCTCTCCCGGTATTGGGGGTGAGGTCGTGCTGTGTCTAGGAGAGCCATTACACAAAGTCCTTGGCCAAGGCAAGGAGATTTACTGGTAGGTATTCCAGCAGTATCTCAGGGTGTTCTGGGCTACACTCCGACACGACTTGTACCGCTTTTGGGGGTCTGACTTTTACCAACCCCCTAGGCCCGCCATGCGATACTCATAGACGAACGGACCGGACTGCACGGATATTGTCACTGACAGGCTCAGTAGGGTTGTCAGGCTGAGTTCACTCACAGACGTCCCTTTTAGTCAATACTTGGTAGCCCGTTACGTATTGGCTTATACCTCTGACGTGCCAGTGGTTAAATCCACAACCGAGGTGTTGACGAGTCTTTAGAGTCCCCCACATTCAGTTACTCAGCTTTCGGGCGAAAGGTTGTAGAGGCCGTATGGAGATATGGCAGGGTCCGATCAGATACGTGCGGTATTGCACGGATCAGGATCGGACAGTCTGTACTATAGGCCGTATGGTTATATGGCAGGGTTCGATCAGATACATGCGGTATTGCACAGATCAGGATCGAACGGATATTACTAGCCGGCTTTGGTTTAAGCCGGATCCTAGTATAGTACAGTGTAGATTTTGTCTCATTGCATTTGTATTTCGGTCGGAATACAAATGCGGGTGTGTATGCACAGTATCGGGGTTTTCCTGTAATTTATTGCGGGACCAGTTTTATGGAGTTGCCAGTTTGCTTTCCGTTTCGGCCAATTTCCATTGTTCCGTTCATTGGCCGAAGATTGGTGGAGGAGGGCTTATTTGCATTGTTGCAAATAGGCATTTGTGGAAGGGGGTCTTTGCATTTTGTTGTATCATGATAGCACCTTCCTTTGACTTGCTTGACTTCATACTTCATGATGGCTTGACTTTGTTAGCATCATGGTTGTTGATGATGGTTGTGGTTGTGTGTGGTTTTTGCTTGTGATCATATTCTTTCATGATGCCCTCTTGCATCATTGCTTCCACCCACCCCTTGACCTTGCTCTCTCTTTCTCTCTCCAATCACACAAAGGGGGGTGTGGGCCGGCCATTCCAAGAGAGGGATGGGAATTGATTCATTTTTGGTGTGGCATTTTCTTCTCTCATGGTGCTATGAAAATTGCTCTCTTGTTCATCCAAAAACCTCATTGAATCCCTCCACCAATGGCAACCTCCACTACCCTAAAAAGAGACACAAGTTCTACTACACATTCTACAGCGAATCTTGGGCACGTCGAGTAGCCGGCTTCGTGCCCGAGTTGCCTCGGCATTGAGGTGGGAGCCCGTAAACAAAGTAGGCGATGTGGTGCACTTCCGGCGACAAGGAGGAGACGGGACTTTTCCGCAGGAGATCGGGACCATGATGAGAAGACCGGAGGACTTGGATCGTCGGTATATCTCTAACCCATCTTCTAGTTAGCTTAGACTAGTTAATGGTTCGATCCGGGTGTTTAGTGTGCGGTGGTGCCGGTTTGCTAAGTCCGCAAAATTTTAGTTTTTCACCGCTTCCGCATTCCGGCGTCGGATCGACGGCCGGGGCGCCGCCGTGCACTTACAGTGGTATCAGAGCCTCGCCATTAACTTAGTCTAGCTTTGTGTAGTGTGTTTTTCTGTTCCGATCGATCGAAATGTTCAAAAACCCGTATTTGCCCACATCAGTTTTCTGTTGGAAATTTTTAGTGTCGAAAATTTTTTCAGGTTGTAAAATATTGATGTACTGGAAAATCTAAGAGCTCTGTAAAAATTCGACGAAGTAACTCCACAGTGGGAGCGCGGAACCGCCGCTAAAACCCCCTTCCCGCCGCCCTTCCGCCGCGCACTGTGGAGATCACTTCACCAATTTTTTACAGAGGCCTTCTGGGCTTAAAATATGGGTTTTGGAATATTAAAATTGGGCCCAGGATTTCTGTGAGTGCTACAGTTTTGATTGGGGGCCCACTTGTTAATTTTTGATCGATCGGATATTTTAAACACATTTTTCACAGTATTTACATTATATCTGCGACCGTGAATGTCACTTGATCGGTAAATCCGGTCTAACTGCTATAGCCCGGTTAGACGGATTTGCGAACGTGACTTTCACGTTGATGTTTTGTTTTTGCTGTGATGTTGCGGATCGGTCGTGGGGGATAGCCTGGATGCAATGCTAGTACAGTTCTGTTGTATTATGTACATTTGATATTGCGGGGCGAGCGTCCGACATGTGGACTGCCGTCACTGCCTGTTTGTATTATTATTTTGGGGCACGACCTGGTTGCGGTCGATGTACCCGTTGTATGTATATTTTACTTTCTGTACTAGGATTGCCCCGCGGAGGGGTGCACGGATAGCCGGGTTCTGGAGGGCAACAAGCCCGCATCTCATGGCATTGAGACGGAGGGGGCTTCACTCTAGGATTGGCGGGTTATTCGCCGCACTCGTAGGGGGTACAGGTTGACCCAGGAGGGGTGCCCAAGTTACCGGATTCCGTGAAGTGCTGGGTGGTCCATTCACGTTGCTGAAGGGGGCTGCCTCGCTTCAGGTTTTGGCGGGTAACTTGCCGTGCCCGTAGGGGTCTAGGATTTCATTGCACAGGCTATCCACACGACCAGGGGAACGTCGGGTTTCAGCGGCTCTGTGAAACCCGGGGATCCCAGATATCTGTATTGTTTCTGTGATGCTGTGCATTTCTGTGATGTTGCATTTTATTCACGCCTTGAGCGAAATACTATATATTGGTATATATATTAGTAGATGTTGTATATGTTTTGCATCCGCGCTAGTCCAGTCCCCGCTCTGTCGTTAGTTAGCTAACCTAACGGGTAATGACGGGACCCAGTGGCGAATGCGGATGGCATATACGTACATCAGTATATTTTCGTTCTTTTTGGTGTGATCAATTGATGGGACTGCGTTGATTCGGATCAATGCAAGTTAAAAACAAACCTAATCTGATGTTGTTGGAACACTTTTCAAAAAGCTGTTATTGCAAGGACGTTCACTTTTGTTTTGCATCGCGGTATTCATTTGGAATATCCTGCTCCTCAGTCGACGAGGCAAGGGCCGAGATCCCTTCACCGGGAGTGACCCCTTGGACAAAAAGTTTGCGTCAGGGCATTAACTTCACTATAGCCGATTACTTTTGCTTTGCATCGTGGTATTCAGTTGGAATATCCTGCACCCCATTCTACGGGGAAAGAGCCGAGATCCCTTCACCGGGAGTGACCTCTTTAGCGAAGGTTTTCGTCACTATATTTTTAAAAGCTATCCGTTCCTTCGACGATATCAAGTTCATTACGTTAAAGGTTTTCGCCAGAAACCATTCGTAGCCCTCCGTCGTTTCATATGGGTAGTCAATAGTATTCAAACTGTGTATGTTGGCCAAAGTCAAGGCACAGTGTTTGGTAGCTGTTGGTTATTCATATGCAGCATAGATAGATGCGTTGGTTTGGGACAGTCGTGCTGCCATTTTGGCCAAAGTCAAGGGTATGTACGGGTGGATTCAAATTAACCTGGAGAATGACGGGCAGAACTTGACATGTGACTTATGATATGTTGGCCAAAGTCAAGGTCATAAGAGCATGGGGCAGAAATCACATCGGGAGTTTCAAAAGAACTGAAACTTGCCAGATATGCGCATACCTTCTGGAGTGTGATAGCGTGAGCGGATTCCGTCACGTTATCATGCAATGATAGTTGGATCCCGATTCCCACTGATGAGTTAGTTTACTCCTCGGGTGACCCCGACTAATTCTTCTTTCAGGTTTGGAGGAGAATTTGAGGTACAGTGGGAGGATTCCAGATTAGATAAATTGGTAACCATTCTGATCTAGGTTAGAGTGCACGCTGAGTGTTTCTTTTCTCTCTCTCTTTGGCAGCGACCTTTTGACCCGACCCTAAGACTTTGACTCAGTGACCAAGTTGACCGAACCTTCTTTAACACCGGCTTTTGGATTGTCAGAGTTGCAAACCTCATTGCCACTCCTACTTTTACCCTTTTCTCCAGGACACCCCGTTTTACTACGAACGTCCACTTCCATTGGACAAAACCATCGTATGGTTAGATACGAACTCGAAAGAATTTATTCGAGGATGGTTTCCGGTTCTGGAGAAAACGGATAGGATTATTCAGTTGTCTTTTCCTTTTACCCTCTCTCAGGTTACGAGTACTCCTTGGTTTAGGGGTAGTACACCTATTACGCAAATTGGATTGTCTTCTTCCAAACCTTAGGCTGGTGCCGACCGGTAGGGAATGAAGAAAACCAATTAGCATAACGATGGTGTGCAGAAGGTATTAAGTTCAGACAAAGCAAGGGATTAGTAAGAGGGCAAAGTAAATTGCAACAGATATTCACGACCTAACCAAATATTTCGTTACCACTCCCACATCACCTTTGTATTTCTCCAGGACACTCCGTATCACTACGAAGATCCCATTTTATTGGATAATCCATCGTATGGTTATATACGAACTCGAAAGGAACTCGTTCCAGTTCGGGGATGGATTCTGGTTCAGGAGAAATAGGAATAAGGTTTATTCGGTTGTCTTTTATCTTCACCCTCTCTCATTGCGAGTGTTCCTAGGATTGGGACATTACACCCATTATGCTTATTGGATAGTCTTCTTCCAAACCATAGGCTGGTGCCGAACGGTAGGGAAGGAAGAAAACCATTTGGCCTAAAGGGGTGTGCAGAAGGTAAAGACTAAAGACATATGAAGCGATTTGGAGAGGTGGCAAAGAATTATACGGTTACAGTCGTGAATCTGGAAGAGGTATTACTAGGAATACCAGAATACCCCATCGGAACATTTCAATGTTTCAGCTTCACTGTGTAATGTTAAAGGAAAACTGATTTCCCGATTAGATACTTACTCCAGGGTATGTATTTACCAGGTACGATTCTCACATCTGTATGGTTTTACAGATGATGAGTGGGAGTAAGTTATTGGGAATTGGGTGATTATCCTCATTATATCGGGATTCGTTGTAATCAGTGATATTTGAGGAAATCACCTGGGCTGTTTGCCGGTCGGCAAATATTTGGTTTTGAATATCCGCTGTTATGCACCAATTTCAAATTGATATATCTGTACGTCTATTTTCATAGAGTGAGATATACCTTTCTGAAATTATGTCTACGACATTTACCTATATCAGTGGATGGTTAGGTAAGGAGCATTAAACAGCGGTGTAATTCTTCTTAACCATAAGTACAGTTTTCAACCTACGACACACAGTGAATGAGTTATCAGACTCAAGGGACTTATACAAAGGATTGTATGTTGTCCAGGGTCCATCAGGACAGAGGGCTTGGTCCTCGTACTATATTCGGTTTACTTATGACTTCTCTAGTTTTTAGACAGGTGTTTCGCGGAAACACAGGGTCCAAATTTTGAGAAGTTATAGGTATTTGAATAGAGTAGAGAACCAGGTATAGCAAGTATCGGGAATCTTCAAAGAGATCGAAGATGTAGATACTTGTGTATGGTATTCAGTTGATAGTAATGTTAAAGAGATCTTGCTTCTCTTTCAGGTTACTCATAATTGGAAGTATTCCTAAGTTGAGTAACGCTGATCGGCCTCCTTCCATTTAGTTGACATGCGCTGGAGACAGCTGCATGATTTGGATCTGGTTCAATCAAATCAGTGCCTCTAGTCCTATATGGGATATAGAACAGTTCGTATCTTAACGATGTTAAGGTACGGGGAGTTATCCGGTTTATGATTAAAACCAGACACTGGACAACTCAAGGCACGTTTCTGTAATGGCTATGACGAGGGTTGACTTTCTGCCATCTGGATGAACAATAGCAATATTGTTCTAGACTCGCCACAGTTTTATTAAAAATGGATTTTTCAGAAAACAGTAGTGGGAGTATGGTAGAACTGGAAGTGATTCCAGAACCACAAACGATTACTGAAGATTTGATAAGGAACCTAAAGATTCAATCTGGATTGACATTCCATTGGCCACTCCGCAGATAAGGTGGGTAACTTCAGGCACCCGAGAGGTACTACGGTGGCCTCAAGGACGGTGACAAGGAAGTTCTTGTTTACCCACAATTACCATTGCTGTTGTTCCAGGTTACGAGACCCGGCAGGAGGATGAGTATAGCGTCGTTCTGAATTCGCTTCAGAAGTGTACGTGTATATGACTCTGCCAGAGGGTTGTCGTAGTCAGTTGGAGCAGCGGAAGCATTGGTGGACAGGTAGCTTATGTCTATTTATAGACTAAAGCAGATGTAGCGGAGATAGATCATCTGTTTCTGACGTGACAGTCATGGGTTTGACTTCATCAGAATAGGGGATGGATCTGTTGAGAAGGTAGTAGGGTGTGATATCCTGGTATTTGGATGATATACACAGAGTAGGAAAAGAAACTCCTACACTACGATCGGTTATACTTTGGTCGTCACACAGTGGTTTCTCCACATGGACTTGGACATTATATCAGACATACTGGTTACTAGATCTATGGTCTTAGATCTAGATTTGGGTGGTTTCCCAATCAGGGTACTTGACAGCATTCTAAGAGTATTTAGGATGGACGACTCCTGGCACGGTAGTGTACCTGCAGATAATGGAGTCACCCTCTCCAAAGGTGTCTTACAGACTAAAGGGGAGAGGGATGTGCATGATTGGCAGATCACTTGCTCAGGCAATTGAGTCAATCATGAGATGTCAAGTACCACACCAGATGTTGTTCTTGCATTAGATGCAATAAGTTGACATTAATCCAATCCTGGAGAAGCAGTCGGAAGCAGTTTTAGAACATAAGTGGATGTTCTAGGGAGATGATAACGACAGCCTTATTCAGGAAACAGTTATCATTCCAGGCTTCCAAGGTGACATGGACGACAAGGAGGTTGTCAGAGTTATAGTTTTCCTTCTGATGAGGGGCAGTATTTTGGACAGGTGGTCCATGGCAATACTGAGGGAGGCATGGCGCGCAGGATACTGATTAAGTTCAGTTGACGATACAGTCTAAGAAGTTTGGATTTGGAGTTCATTTATGAGCTATGTCCCATCAGACATCCAGACACATTCTAAGACAGGTATTGCTCATTTCGGGAGATGGCTTTCTCCGCGAACTTGATATATAGAGAGACATAGAAAGAAACAACTAAGCGGATCCACTCACTGAGGCTATTCCTCGAACGCAATAGTTCCGCAAACGAGCTTTGTGAGACTGACTAGTAGAGGAGTTGGATGTTCGGTATCACACGGGCTGTGAGTATGCGACATCGCAATAATTAGCCTTGAGTGCAAGTGGGAGATTGTTGGAGATAGTGCCCTCAGAGTCAATTATTAGGTCACAGGTACGTGATTGTAATGATTGAGGGAGGACCTATCCCGGTAGGACAGTCTTACTCGAGATGATAGTATGCTATCTGGTTTACCTTTATCATCGTGTACTGCTTTAGGTGACCTGACACGTCGCTATTACACGTTGATAGAGCCCCTAGGATTCTTGCTTGACCACCAACAGTATGAGGGCGATCATATAAGTGGGAGCTGGGGTCTATAAGCTTATCCTTAAAAGGTCCCTAGTCGTGGGAGTTTCGAGACCGGGCATCGATACTCCATTAGTAGACTAGTGTATACAGTCGAGACCCCGACGAGGGGCGGTGGCCGGTCTCACAAGCCACTGGTGTCAGTTGGATCACCTAAGATGTATACAGGTGCTCATTGGGTTATGAGTACACCGGACAGGACTCGCCGGGAACATGCTAGTTGGTCATATACCAGACGTCAGATGGCAGTTCCCTGGTGACATGTGTGCAGGTTAGTTCATCGACCTGGGGATCGTCATTTGTCTCGTGTGAGTTCCCACTGTACTTTGATTACTACCCTACCACGGCTCAAAGGAGTCGTGCAAACAGGTTTTAGTTGGGTACAGTCCCGAGCCACATGGAGGCAGTGAGCGTATCTTCAGGGGTTCGTCTCTCCCGGTATTGGGGGTGAGGTCGTGCTGTGTCTAGGAGAGCCATTACACAAAGTCCTTGGCCAAGGCAAGGAGATTTACTGGTAGGTATTCCAGCAGTATCTCAGGGTGTTCTGGGCTACACTCCGACACGACTTGTACCGCTTTTGGGGGTCTGACTTTTACCAACCCCCTAGGCCCGCCATGCGATACTCATAGACGAACGGACCGGACTGCACGGATATTGTCACTGACAGGCTCAGTAGGGTTGTCAGGCTGAGTTCACTCACAGACGTCCCTTTTAGTCAATACTTGGTAGCCCGTTACGTATTGGCTTATACCTCTGACGTGCCAGTGGTTAAATCCACAACCGAGGTGTTGACGAGTCTTTAGAGTCCCCCACATTCAGTTACTCAGCTTTCGGGCGAAAGGTTGTAGAGGCCGTATGGAGATATGGCAGGGTCCGATCAGATACGTGCGGTATTGCACGGATCAGGATCGGACAGTCTGTACTATAGGCCGTATGGTTATATGGCAGGGTTCGATCAGATACGTGCGGTATTGCACAGATCAGGATCGAACGGATATTACTAGCCGGCTTTGGTTTAAGCCGGATCCTAGTATAGTACAGTGTAGATTTTGTCTCATTGCATTTGTATTTCGGTCGGAATACAAATGCGGGTGTGTATGCACAGTATCGGGGTTTTCCTGTAATTTATTGCGGGACCAGTTTTATGGAGTTGCCAGTTTGCTTTCCGTTTCGGCCAATTTCCATTGTTCCGTTCATTGGCCGAAGATTGGTGGAGGAGGGCTTATTTGCATTGTTGCAAATAGGCATTTGTGGAAGGGGGTCTTTGCATTTTGTTGTATCATGATAGCACCTTCCTTTGACTTGCTTGACTTCATACTTCATGATGGCTTGACTTTGTTAGCATCATGGTTGTTGATGATGGTTGTGGTTGTGTGTGGTTTTTGCTTGTGATCATATTCTTTCATGATGCCCTCTTGCATCATTGCTTCCACCCACCCCTTGACCTTGCTCTCTCTTTCTCTCTCCAATCACACAAAGGGGGGTGTGGGCCGGCCATTCCAAGAGAGGGATGGGAATTGATTCATTTTTGGTGTGGCATTTTCTTCTCTCATGGTGCTATGAAAATTGCTCTCTTGTTCATCCAAAAACCTCATTGAATCCCTCCACCAATGGCAACCTCCACTACCCCAAAAAGAGACACAAGTTCTACTACACATTCTACAGCGAATCTTGGGCACGTCGAGTAGCCGGCTTCGTGCCCGAGTTGCCTCGGCATTGAGGTGGGAGCCCGTAAACAAAGTAGGCGATGTGGTGCACTTCCGGCGACAAGGAGGAGACGGGACTTTTCCGCAGGAGATCGGGACCATGATGAGAAGACCGGAGGACTTGGATCGTCGGTATATCTCTAACCCATCTTCTAGTTAGCTTAGACTAGTTAATGGTTCGATCCGGGTGTTTAGTGTGCGGTGGTGCCGGTTTGCTAAGTCCGCAAAATTTTAGTTTTTCACCGCTTCCGCATTCCGGCGTCGGATCGACGGCCGGGGCGCCGCCGTGCACTTACACAAGCAACCCTACCAATTCTAGAGTTAGGAGACCCGGACTCGACTCCTCGAGTTGGTCTCCCACTGGACTCCAGAACCCGGTTACTTGTGCCCTCTTCCTTGGGTCTATCCTAGTGCGGAAAAGTAAATAATATACAAAAGGTGACATCTTCCTCAACCTGGAAGTGCCCCAATAAAAGAATATTACATACAAGTTTTTACATGAATGAAAATGAAAAACACTCATCTCACATAAAATCCCCCGGCTATTCAAACACGACAATCCAATATAACATATCCAGCAACACATAACATCACATGTCATCAACGTAAGTAAACATGCGTATCCCAATTGTCGTTGACATATAGCAACGAAACCGGCGATATCACATATTACACTTACGGTCACAGAAAAAAAAGTGTAAAACTACAACAGTTGGAATCCGCAAACTTCATAGACATCGCATGCCTAATCAAATGAATTCCTTAGACATCGCATGCCTAACAATTATAAACCCCGCATTTCAGTCTCATTATCGAAAACTCTTTTCAAATATCAAGTCGGGTAATTCAACAAGATTCCCGGCATCCTGATCGAATGCTCGTCGCAAACTTTAGTAGACGGCCGCACCCCCGATGCCGTCGACGAAGTGCACCAAGGCGGAACACCGCTGCCGCGAGCACCCGAACGGATGCTTTCGACGACGGGGTTCTCCTACAGTCACTTGGTCGGGGCTAAGGGGTGTAGCTGTCTATTAAGTTTACCTGGCGAGTATCCGTGCACGCTACGTGATTGCGACGGACTTTTGATCACATCAAAATTCCGTGGCAACCGATCAAGTGAGACTAAAGTGCTATGTTTATAATATCCAAATCAGTTATCTCATAACTACATATGGATTCCAAATATTGTATCACATTCCAGATAAATAGAAAATATTAAACTTTCCGATCGAACAATCAAACACCCAAGTTTTCCCGAAACAGCTCAACACTTGAAATAAGTTTAAAAATATTCAGTTCATGCCACAGTACCAACGGTCCAGCCGTAGAAGGGTCAACCCAACGCCTCACATGTGGCACGCCGTACTGCCCCAAACCCTAAGGTTCAAAGGGCAGTTCAAGACGGTCACATAATCGAGTTAAGGTTTGTTGTCTTCTAGAGGGTCCATCACGTTACTTGCACTACTTAGAACGTCTTTAAACCACAGAAATATCCAACACTTGGAAATTTCCCGACAGGGGAAAAATTGGGTATTTATATCCGGTCGAACTTTTTAACATATTCTAAAATTACCCGGAAAAACACATAGACAAAATTAGACAATCCGATCGAATCTACGAACTTCCAATACAACCCAGAAAACTCAACTCTTGAGTAGAATTTAAAAATTCCTAGAAAATACAGCACTAACAGACAGGAATTACTGTGCAAATAAAATGACAAGATGCTCCTAAATGGCCGCGAAACCGCCGCACATGCCATGCTCGTGCCACGGTTTCGCGGCCACTTGGTCGAGTTATGCGCACGTGCTTCACAGTAATTCTTAAAAAAGCCTGCTGATTTTTCTGCATATTTTTAATTCACAAAAAGACCAGTTTTGAAAAATTGTACAGAGAAGGATTTTGAATTAGGTTTCGGGTTCGATCGGGTTTCTAACTTCGTCTACTCATCGCCTAAGGCTCTAGCTAGGCTCTGATACCACTGTAGGGTTCCTAGGCACACTCAAGTGGTTCCACAAGGCATCAACCATGCCAAATTAAAATTTTTCGGTGCCGAGAAACCCTAAACTAGATCGATTACTAGAGGATAGGCGAAACATGATGCAAGTAAACTACTTTACTGCTAAGTGAATGGAAATACAACCTTTGTAGATCCGGTCCACCACTTCTCTAGCTCCGTGTTGACGTCCCTCCGCTGCGATCATCGGAATCCCGGACTCTAGCGTCGGTTTCATCGGAGAAATAGGCGGGCTAGGTCGTTGACTTCGATGCCGAAGATGATCTACGTCGAGGCAACTCAAACTCAAGCTCCACCTTCACCAAGTCATGAAACTTGTGAAGAAAACACCCTATACTACATGGCAAGTGGTAGAGGATGAAGAAATAGGAAGTGGGTTCACTTTTGATTTGGATTTCTAACTTGGATTCATCACTTGAAAATTTCTAGCAAAGGTTTTCTTTCTTCATCAAGAAGAAGAAGAAGAAAAGAAATGAAAATTCAATTAATTAAAATAGAAAATCAAGTGATGCCATAATGCAACCATGGGTGAGGCTAACACATGTAGAGAATAAACTAGGGTTTAGGTTTAATGGTTAGGTTAAGGCAAAAGACAAAATGGCTAGACTTATGAAAGCTTCATGAAGCTTCAAGAGAAAAACAAAGAAAGCCACCATATTTGTTTTGCCAAAATGAATAAAGAAAATAAATAAAGATAACAAAACCCTAACCATTAACCTAAACATGGATTAAATCAAACATACACCCAAGTTTGCATGTATCATCAAACATGATACAACCAAGTGCACAAAAATATATCACATATACTACTTGTGCACATCAAGTGAGAAAATCAATCTTAAGTGAACAAATAATAGTTAATGTAAAGTAATATATCAAATATATAATTATACATTAAATCATTAAATCAACACTTGATTTAATGATCCGGTCATATCGCATATAACCGACTAATATCAAGTGTATCAATGTATCGAATCAACACTTGATCCGGTAACCCGGCTATATCATATATAACCGTCCAATGATACAAATCGCGAGAATAGAATACAGTATCACATACTGGTATTATTCTCGGTCCCGTACATATCTCATATACGCTCCTATTTTGTTTCGCTTGAGCCAGGAAACCTCTGTGTAGGACTCTAAAGACTCGTCAATACGCCGGCAGCAGGCGATGATCATATCAAACACCCACAAGCCGCAAGCGGTCTGCTAAACGTAACGGCCACCCGGGTATTGAGCGATCAGAAGATCAACGAGCAAGCCCGCTCATACTCCTGTGAATCCAACCAGTAACACTTACCGTACAGTCCGGTCTCGTCGTCTGATATGTCGCATATCTCGCCTAGGGGTGGTAAACGTCAGACCCCAATAGCTCGATAAGTCGTGTCGATATGAGGTCTATAACAGTTCGAGAAACTACTGGTAACACTTACCAGTAAATCTCAGCAACCCTGGCCAGGGATTTCCGGTTATAGCCAATCGAACACAGCGCAACATCAACTCCCTATACCGGGAGAGACGAATCCCCTCCTATCGCTCATTGCCTCCATGTGATTCGGGACTGTACCCAAAAACCACCGTTTTGCACGCCCTCTTGGACGTGGTAAGGTGGAAATCAAAGCACAGTGGGAATCACACAAGACTCTATGACGATCTCGGGTCTACAGACTAACCTGTACCAGTGTCACCATAGAACTGCCATCTGACGTAAGGTATAATACCATCTGGGAGTTCTCGGTGAGTCCGTCCAGTGTACCCAGTCTTCACTGAGCACCCGTATATCATCTCTGATGTCAAACACCAAGGATATGGGATCATCCATCGCCCATCTGTATGGGTCGAAAAGGTATACGTTAGTCTACTCTGGTATATCGATGCCCCGTCTCGATACACCCACGATTAGGGACCTTGAAGGATGTACTTATGGACTACCATGTCCCCACTAGTATGATCCGCATCATAGTCCAGGTAGTCAAGTACACATCCTAAGGGCTTTACCAACATGTAACAGAGAGACAATCAGTGTACACGTTAAGGTAAAGAGCAACCAGATAGCATACTATCATGTTGAGCAAGAAAGTCCTCTCTATATATGTCCAAGCATCCACTACAATATACATCCTATGTATAGTAATGGCCTCTAGGGCATACATATAACTAACAGGTTCTTTGCTTGATTACCAGCGTTGTGATGGCAGTCACACTAGTGGGGGCTGGGTAGTCTATAAGCAACATCCTATACACGTCCCTAGTCGTAGGATTATCGAGACAGGGCATCGATACTCCAGAGAAGACTAGTGTGTACGCTTCTCATCCCAGTTGGGGAGATGGTCTGTCCCACAGCCATCAGTACGTCGTACTGGAGATAGTATACAGGTGCTCGTTAGGTTACGGGTACAACGGACAGGACTCGTGGGGGAACTGTTAGATGGTATTATACCCGTCGTCAGTTAATAGTTCCCAGGTGACATGAGTACAGCATAGTCCGCAGACTTGACACTGCTATTTTGCATCGAGTGTGTCCCACTGTTCTTAGATTGCTACCCTACCATGGCTCAAAGGAGTCGTGAAAACAGGTAGCAGTTGGGTGCAGTCCCGAGCACTTGGAGGCAGTGGCGATTAGACATGATTCGTCTCTCCCGGTATTGGGAGATAATATCGCGCTGTGTCAGAGAGCCATTACGCAAAGTCCCTGGCCAGGGCAAGCGAGATTTACTGGTAGGTTCCAGTAGTTTCTCAGGGTGTAATGGGCTACGCTCCGACACGACTTATACCGCTATTAGGGGACTGACGCTTGCCGCCCCTAAGCTCGATATGCGATAGTTTTAGACGAACAGACTGGACTGTACGGAGATTGTCACATCAGGCTCAGTAAGAGTTCGGATGGGTTTCCTCATCGGCCTTCTTATCGACATCTACCTGGGGACCGTTACGTACAGCTAGTGCCGCTTGTGGTCTGTGGTTAAACCCACTGCCAGCGTAGTGTCGAGTCTTTAGAGTCCCACACAGAGAGTTTCCCTGCTCCAGGCGAAACGATATAGAGGTCGTATGGTTTTACGACAAGGGTTCGGACGCTTACGTATGTTTACGCACGTACGACGTTCGGACAGTTTTTACTAGCCGGTTTTGGTTTAAGCCAGATTCTAGTATCGGGATATTGGATTTATACAGTCTAAAGTTTTTCCGTGTTTTCACGGATAGGAGGGGCGTTCTCGTAATTTGTCGGGAAGCTTCTAGAAGGATGATGACATGGAGGGTAAGGCGGCATCAACATTTAATGAATTTGTGACTCACTTAGATGAATCATTCAAGTGAGTTAATGAAGCATTTATTGCTTAATGACTCACTTGATGATTCATTGTATCTATTTAATGAAGTATGATGATAATGCATTTTGAATTATTCATTTTGATTTTCTTATGCTTCATTATATATTAGAAGTGAGAAGCTTTTTCATTCATTCTTATGCTCACCTTCTCTCTCCTCAAGCTCTCTCTTGAAACCCTAATCCTCCCCTCTCATGTGTTGAGATCAAGGATTAGCTAGACTAATACATCCATAACCTCACTCTATATCCCCTAGGTAGCTTAGATTAGCACTTTGAGCAACCTACTTATCTCAAGTTAGAGATCAAGCTTGGCGTAGGAGCTCTCGGGTGGATCGTCTTTGACTCGAGGAGGCCGTTGAGGTGCCGATGTTCTAAAGAGCCTACGAGGAGTGGAGGACAGCGATGAAGACCCGAAGGACATGTAACGTGAGGTATAACTTCGAATCCGAGTAGTTAAACCTCTCGTAGATAGTTAGTAACGGTTTAGATACGATTCATGCGCTCAAGTCCGTGTTACGAAGTTTTGATAATCGTTTTTCATATATTCCGCCTCCCCGCAAGTTCGTGGGGTGCATGACATGGACTTACACCTATTGTCACGGGAAAGAGCATTGGCAGAAGAAATGCAGGGCTTGGAAAGCCAGAATCCAGGATCCGAAGCATGTTGTGGAATTGGCTTCAGGTGTGTTTGTGATTAAAAACTGTTGATTGGTAAAGTTTTTCTGTGTTTAAATTTTACCGCAATCAAGACGGTGTCGCTTGGTAGCTAACCGGTTGAGTACGAGTCGATCCACAAAAAGAAGGAATCCTTTTCTTTATGTTCTAACGAGTTAAGTCCAAACTTTGGTAGGGTTTTAATTTAAGATCTATGAATGAGAATAAATTTATAAAAAGGCTTGCTAGGGTTAGGATTAGGTCAGTTCGAAATAGGGATCTTCTCGCTTCTTTCAATACCTTAGTTGTGAATAAAGGTGTTAGGGTAATCGGCAACAACGGGGATTAGCACGACTAGGAATAAACTTAGTTTCTTCCTTTTGGTCCTTGTCCATCCGTTCTTGGCTCTTAGCCCTAACCTCCGGTTAATTCAACCGCAACCGGTCTAACTAGGGAATCGCCGCTATCATGTAGGATAGGGTGCCGTAGTGAGCGAATTATGGTTGATTTAAAGGGAGTCCGTATTAAAATTATTTGGGCAAAAAAAGGAGTGAGAGATTTCCTTCTCTCAAACCTTCCATATCCTACCCTTAATAAGTGAGGAATTACTCACTCATTAGGAAGGTAACAACAAAATTCATTTTTAAAATTTTAATTGATGACCTAAATTGTAGATAAATAAAGAACAAATAAAAGTGCAGATAATAAATTGCAGATAAGAAGAATGCGAAATAAAATAAAAAAACTTACTTTATTGATGATCTCTCAAGAACGCATTACAATTGAATTTAAAATTTAGATCTAGAATATAAAAAAAGAGGAATAAAAACTAAAGAGAGGCATCCTCCAAAAAGAGGCACACTAATTTAGCTTTGAGCTTTCCTATTTATAGATAGAAAAACCCTAGGTTTACATTCTGATCCATACACGAAATTACAAAACTACCCTAAGAGAGCCGAGTGAAAGCACCGACACTGCCACCGACACGTGCATTGCACGGCCGCGGAACCACGGCAGAAGTGCCTGTTTGGCCACGGAACCGCGGCCATATGGTGGAATCTTGGGTCCATCTTTTCAGGTTTCTACCAGTTGCTTTTATCTTCTGTTTGGTACACTTGGTTTCTCAAAATCTCTTTTGTTCTCTTTTAGATATTCAGCAGTGGACTTTTTCTTTGAACTCCGCTTGAACTGGTATGCGGCATCATGCGGATCAGTATTCATCTGTTATTGGTCGTAGTCCCACATTTGTTGCGACTTTTCACGAGTCTCACTGTAAAGAGCTGAGAACCTATAACCTGCAACTATTTAGCAGACATGGATCAAAAACACCTATTTATATGCAATGTGATTAAGAATGGGCGATATAACAATGCAAAAATCTGATATGAGCAAATACCCCCAAACTTATCTTTTGCTCATCCCGAGAAAAGCCAATTTTATTCTCAAAAAAAAAAAATCCTAACCTCACTTTCGCAGGGAACGCGATTGCACTGAGCTCGTGTAACAAGCCGTTAAATCTCTAGGTGTCCCTAGTAGGAGGAGTGTTGTCTCCTGAGGGTTTTCAGCGGATACTACCCACAAAATCCGATCAATTTGGCCGTTGACTCTAATTCTTCAATTCAGTATTCTAGCGAGGAAGTCTATTATCTTCAACTTAGAAATCATCAACCTGTATTCTTCACACTTCCTTTTCATTTAACCTTAGATCATATACGTTTTGCCATTTTAAAAATCTTTCAGCATCTCCTAAGTTTTCCTTTTAAGGCGCAATCTTAACTCAGGAATTTTTATCATCTCTACTGAAGATATAAGCCCTATCTTTTATTCCTATCTCTCCTCTAAATTCCAATTATATACCCCTACGTGTGTGTAATTATCACCCCTACACTTGGAAATTCAATTCAAGCTATCATACTCTTGTCCATCTTCCAAAATACTTTTAGTTGGTGAATTTTAGATGAAATTGCTGACACATCCTTCATGCGACCGTTAATAGTTCTTGAGGTACTAAACGACCAATTACAAAATGTGCTTGCGCATTTAGACGTAATTCCTCGTCTTCCAATACCTAAGGCTTAGCAGTGACTCCTAAACCAGTTGGTCTAAGGCACTAGGTGATAAGGCACCCTCGCTATATTTTTTTATTTATGCTGCCTTAAGTAATTATAAAGCTAGTGATCATTTTTTTTATTTATCTCTTTATTCACTACTTATACTTTTATTTTATTTTCCTTCATACTAAGGATTTTAGATAAGAGGATTTCAAAGTATCCTCTACTATCTCAAGTTTCAAGATGTGTGTAAGTGCGTAACGTAGGGTATATATTTTCAGAATTTGGACTTAAGGTTTAGAATTATTTTTCAGACTTATACTTCGAATAGAGCTTTCAATTCTCTTCCCTTATTTCGATTTAGCCCAAGAACTGAACTCAAAATTTGCCTATTTCTAAATAAACTACAAGGACGTATATTTTCTACAGTTAAACTTTAAGAAAGGTTATATTTAGGGTTTTTAATTTACTAAGTTTAGGATCTAGGTTTTCCTAACTGGTCAACCGTCATGTTGAACTTAAGTCAAATATGGCCAAAATTGAACTTTTCAAATTTTTAAAATTTTTAAAATTTTTCAATCTTTGTGGGTTTTAATAAATATGCAAATGCAAAATATACAGATGAATGTGAAGGTAGAAAGCTTACCGAGCACACCCCCAAACTTAAACTTGACAGTGCCCTCACTGTCAGGCTACACCAAGAGGGTCAAAATTGTTGGTACTCCCTAAAAGAAAATTTTAAACAAAACACAACGCAAACAAAAATATATAAACAAAAAAAACGGTCCCCCCCAAACTTAAGTGAAACAGTGTTTCCACTGTTTAAGCGTTAAAGTTCAGAATTAGGGGGGAGAAAAACACAGTATCAAACTATACAAAACCTTACATAGACCAAAGATTAGCACCAACCATTCAAAAATTTTATCGTTATAAACCGGCGGTTGGTGAAAGAACATGTTGTATAGAGTCAGGAAGAAATGAGGTAAAGATAAGTGGTGTAATGGAAAAAGTTTACGTCTCGATTTGTAGAGATGAAACAATAATGATGAACGGAAACAAGAATGTGGATGATTAGGAATGGGAAGAATGGTCACATTCTCGTATGGGATAAGAAGAAATGGTGGTGGTTTGACTTCTTCAGGTGGAGGTCGATTAATCACAAAATCCGTGTCGTTTAGGAATGCGAGTTCGTCGGCGAAAATATCTTCGAAACTTTCATCGGTGGTCCGATTGAACGTTTCAATGTCAATAAGTGTTGCGCCAGAATTCAACACACTTGATTTTTTAAAAATTACGGAGGTAGGAGACTCGTAAGGCTCATCTACCTTATTCTCAAAAGAGTCTAAATCAAGTTGTTTTTCTAGAATTATCGAACTAAAAATATCGGATTGTGATTCATTAACACTCGCTATCATTAAAGGAGGATTAGAAGAAGAACCAGAGAAAGTGGGAGAAAGAAGTTGAATACGAACTTGAGGGTGAAGATAGAGTGTATAAATTAGCACAATTTATAATGACCGATGTGTAAAAAGCGATTGTGCTAATCTATCAACCCACTGAGAAATAAGGTCAAATCCCTCAAGATTCATGAGAAAATATGGGTACGTCGAACTTGGTAAACCAGACATTGAAAATGGAAGTGTAACGGTTTCTTGCAAGGTCGGAGCGAGAATGGAGGGAAGTGATTGAGGAAGGGTATCGGTTAAAGATTCAGGAGGGTGTGCGCAGTCAATGAAAGGGGGAGAATTGGAAAATCCGACTCCTCAAGTAAAACTGCTTCATCCTTAATAATTTTCTCAATAATCTCCTCAAAATTTAGCTTATCCATGCAATTCTCATCAAAATCAAGACGCATATAAAGTTTGGGAGAAACATTTAATGACTCGGGAAGATGAATTGGAGAGAAAAATTTAGTCAAATCTGTGGGTTCATCATCCAAAATATTCCCAGCGTCAATATCCTTAATCAAGTGAAAATTAATTTTCTCAGACACCTCAACAAAAGCATGGGTATCAATTAATTCATGTTCTAGAGTGGAGGTGTGGAGGTCAAAAGGATTGGGTGTGCGTTCACTCGAAAAGGGCCCTTCACAATCAGGTAAATCAAACACTGCAAAGTCGCACAACTCATTAAACGTTTTATCTTCAATTGGTGAATCATTTGGAACACTTGATAGACATTCAAAACCGGAGTTGTGGGATTCAATTGGGGATGGGTAGGTTTGATTTGGAGGGGTGTACAGCTCACTCTCACCACTCAAATTCTCAATCTGTCCAACCGCCTCATCATACATTGGGAAATGTGGAGCTAGTTGGAAACTAGCTACCGGGTCACTAGGTTGTATGAGGGCAGCCATGCACGCATTCAAATCCATCATCTGTTGGCATGATGCTAGCCTAAAGTCTTCCAACGCCTGTTCCAAACTAGACATGGGTTGTGAAGGAGTTTCAGTAAATGATTCAAAATTGTTTGGATACTTGAAACTCCCAAATGGCTGTGTAGAAGCAATGTCTAGGGAAGGTGCGAAAGTCGGGTATGACTGGTAGGAATTGAATGGTTGGACAGGAGTAGGATCAACATTTGGATAAGAAGATGAATGGAATTGTTGATCCAAAGAATTCGCAGTGGTGAAAGGAGTGAAAGATCGGTTACGAAATTGTTCAATATGTTCAACAATAGACATAGGTTTTGGGGTTACAACTGGACTCTCAAAAGGGGTATCAATATGAGAAGGGGTGAATGTTTGAAATGGTTGATACGAAGTGGATTGCTGAGTCCAATTATTTGTCCTAGACTCGTCTATTCGATCTTTCAAAAAAAATTTGGGCATGGAGGGGTCTTTCGAAATTCAACCAATACAAGAACCATAGGAAGTAATGTCTGGTTGTGGGTACCAAAGTTCGGCAAGAGTTTTGCGAGGTGGGGTACCCATGATATAATGAGAGAAAGGAGAAGAAAAAGAATGTGATTTTTTTTTGTAAAAAATTGTTTGTTTTTTGAGTTTAGAAGTTTTTGAAAGAGTTTTGCAAGAATTTATACGGACTTATTTCAAACAATCACAGTTAAAACATGCACAATCAAACCTAAAGCTATGGTCTTCTAAGTCCACTAGACTGCTCCTAACTGTTCCAAAGTGACAAGTTGTGAGATATCTCTCAAATCGTCTCTTCACTGCCAATTGTGGCCAGGTAAGCACAAATGAAGAAAGGAGGGTTCCGCTCATGACTCACCGTGAGACGGGCCTTTTAAAGTTAGCTTTCTCACTTGTCTAGCCTAGGCACCATAAAATCAAGTTTAGATAAACGATTGAATGCCCACAACCTTTCTCTGTGCTAATGAGCACGACGGTCCTTAGTTGGCTGAGTCTAGGCATTTTTTAATTTGGCTAAAGGGCGATGCATATGCTTTTTAGTGATTTTTGGCGTCTCAGGAAGGGTAATGAAATCCCCACCCAATCTTAATTGGTGTTATAGCCCCTTAGATTCCGTATTAATTATGCAAAGCAGTAACACACCAAAAATCTAAAACACTTGCAAATTTTTTTTATTTGGCAGCGCAAAGAATCCTGCACAAAAACAATTTATTGGATAGGAGAAAGAGAATATGTCCAAAGAAACCTGCAAGAATTTTTTTTCAGTGGAGTGCATAGGAAAGGAGATGAGAAATGAGATACTCACAGAGATTTTTGGTTGCTGACGTCACCCGTTGACCGCGGTTCTGCGGTCAAACCCTTACTTCTGCCGCGGTTCCGCGGCCTAACAGAAAGTTGACTGCTTCAAATTTTGTCTCTGTGCTGAGTTGGTTTTCCTCTACCTGTTTAGATCTCCTGAATATTGATTTGTTTACTGAATTTGCTCCAGATCTGAAACAGAGTTTGCTCCAAGCCTGCACACTTGCACAAAAACCTTTCAAAAATAATAAGATGATTTTTATATTTGTTTTTTTTTGGTTTTTTTATTTACTTTTTTTTATTTTTATTTATTATTTTTTTTGGTTTTTCAATTTTTATATTTTTAAATTTTTAATTAACTCGAAATTACACAATGAAAGAAATTACCGTCTCCCTGGTAACGACGCCATTTGATTGGTAGAGTTTTTCTGTTTTTAAATTTTACCGCAATCAAGACGGTGTCGCTTGGTAGCTAGACGGTTGAGTACAAGTCGATCCACAGGGAGAAGGAATCCTTTTCTTTATATTCTAACGAGTTAAGTCCAAACTTTGGTAGGGTTTTGTTTTAAGATCTATGAATAAGAATAAGTTTATAAAAAGGCTTACTAGGGTTAGGATTAGGTCAGTTCGAAATAGGGATCTTCTCGCTTCTTTCAATACCTTAGTTGTGAATAAAGGTGTTAGGGTAATCGGCAACAACGGGGGTTAGCACGATTAGGAAGAAACTTAGTTTCTTCCTTTTGGTCCTTGTCCGTCTGTTCTTGGCTCTTAGCCCTAACCTCCGGTTAATTCAACCACAATCGGTATAACTAGGGAATCACCGCTATCATGTAGGATAGGGTGCCGTAGTGAGCGGATTATGGTTGATTTAAAGAGAGTCCGTATTAAAATTATTTATGTAAAGAAAGGAGTGAGAGATTTCCTTCTCTTAAACCTTCCCTATCCTACTCCTAACAAGTGAGGAATTACTCACTCATTAAGAAGGTAACAACAAAATTCATTTTTTTAAAAGTTTTAATTGATGACCTAAATTGTAGATAAATAAAGAACAAATAAAAGTGCAGATAATAAATTGCAGATAAGAAGAATGCGAGATAAAATAAAAAAAAACTTACTTTGTTGATGACCTCTCAAGAACGCATTACAATTGAATTTAAAATTTAGATCTAGAATATAAAAAAAGAGGAATAAAAACTAAAGAGAGGCATCCTCCAAAAAGAGGCACACTAATTTAGCTTTTAGCTTTCCTATTTATAGATAGAAAAACCCTAGGTTTACATTCTGATCCATACACGAAATTACAAAACTACCCCAAGAGAGCCGAGTGAAAGCACCGACACTGCAACCGACACGTGCATTGCACGGCTACGGAACCGCGGCAGAAGTGCCTGTTTGGCCGCGGAATCGCGGCCATATGGTGGAATCTTGGGTCCATCTTTTCAGGTATTCTACCAGTTGCTTTTATCTTCTGTTTAGTACACTTAGTTTCTCAAAATCTCTTCTGTTCTCTTCCAGATATTCAGCAGTGGACTTTGCCTTGAACTCCGCTTGAACTGGTATGCGGCATCATGCGGATCAGTATTCATCTATTATTGGTCGTAGTCCCACATTTATTGCGACTTTTCACGAATCTCACTGTAAAGAGCTGAGAACCTATAACCTGCAATTATTTAGCAGACATGGATCAAAAACACCTATTTATATGCAATGTGATTAAGAATGGGCGATATAACAGAGCAAAAATCTGATATGAACAACTGTCTATCAGTTAACTCTACTTTCTGGGTAATTGATACCAGATCAGGATCTCATATCTGTAATCCATTACAGGATTTAAGAAACTGTAAAGTTATCAGTACAGGTGATATGACTCTCAGGGTTGCTAACGGAATGAGCGTGGACGCTGTATCCGTAAGGGAATATCACCTAGGATTTACAAGTGGGCAGATATTGATTTCATGTAACTGTTTGTGTGTACCTAGTCTAACTTGTAATATCATATCTGTATCTTTACTTTCTAAAGAAGGATATGATTTTACATTTGTAAGCGATGTGGTCTGCATCGACCTTAATCATGGTTTGATTGGGTCAGGTACACCAGATAACGATATATACGTGTTATATCAAGCTCAGGTTTTCAACGTCCAGAACACACTTAAAAGAAAGTCTCCAGAATTAAATAAAGCTTTCTTGTGGCATTGTAAACTGGGTCACATCAATAAAACACGGTTGACGAAGTTACATAGAGAGGGATATTTGGATCCGTTCGAATATCAGTCTTATACACCTTATCAATCTTCTCTCATTGGAAAGAGGACAAAGACCCCGTTCACTGGACATGGAGTAAGAGCGAGCGAGCTCTTGGGACTCATACACAGCGACGTGTGCGGTCCAATGTCTACACTTGCAAGAAATGGTTATTCCTATTTCATTACTTTTACGGATAATTTCTCCAGGTATAAACATGTCTTTTTGATGAAACATTAATCCAAGACCTTTGAGAAATTTCGGGAATATAAGAATGAAGTGGAAAAACAAACAGGCAAAAGTATCAAGACACTAAGATCTGATCGAGGTGGTGAATACTTAAGTGCCGAGTTCCTGGGCTACTTAAAAGAGAATGGAATTCTCTCTCATCTTACTCCTCCATACACATCACATCACAACGGTGTATCGGAAAGGCGAAACAGAACCCTATTGGATATGGTACGTTCCATGATGAGTAAACACTCAGTTACCGCAATCCTTCTGGGGTTATGCACTAGAATCATATGCATATCTTTTGAACAAGCTTCTTATCAAGACTGTGCCTACCACACCATATCAGATGTGGAGTGGGAATGAAGAGAATCACAGATCTCAAAATATGTACATCCTAAGATTTCTTAAGGGGAGTATCATATCATAAATGTACCGCGGAACATACGTACGGTACGTCATTCTACTCAAGCTACCTACTCCATCAATCAGGGTCATCCAATGAAACGAAAGTTCGGGTCTAATACCCCCTGTTCAAGTCTAAGTTCCGTAAGGTCAAGCCTAGGTTCCGAAATAAATTACGCCCCAGACTCCACATAGTCAAAACTAGACTCGAACCAAGGTTAAACCTAGCGCTCTGATACCAACTTTGTCACGACTCGAACTTAGCTCGTGACCGGCACTTAAATGACGCAACGTCTAAATGCGTAACGTAGTTCAAGTAAGACGAAACCCAGAAATCTAAACCCTTTTAAGAAAATAAAAGAGGTGAAGCTTTGAAATAATGCTATGGTGAAATCAAACATTTTCTTAATGCATAAATAGTGGAACATGAAAAATGCAAGTGGAATTTATTAGTTGAAAAACATGTTTCGTCATTTAAAAATTTGGGCAGCACCTCCTTTGTATATTTTGATCCAAAACCACATATACATGATAGTATAAAAGGCATCCCCAAGTGGGAGCTAGCACTTCACCAAGCAGTGGAATCACAACCACGCAAGTCATAATATAAGTATACGACGCCCAACGGCGAAGATCAACACCAAAAAGATAATGTAAAGCAAGACATCAAACCTACCAAGTGAACATAAACCCTCGCTCTAAGTCTCGCAACTGCAAATCTTGCTAAGTCTTACTACACATACAAATACTAGTTTCTGATTGATGGAGTTAACTAGATAAAACAGGAATAATAAATACAAGAGGGATACGATCCAACATGTACCACCTACCAAAGCAAAACACCCGAATGCAGCAATGTGCCAGCGATGCCGCTACCGATCCATGCGGTCACTGCAAGAACTGTGGCATAATGGGGGTGAGCTGCCAACTCGTGAGTAGAAAACATTATCAGGTAGAAATCGAATAAAACAACGATTCCTAGGTCAACTATATCATAAGGTAATACTATGATATCTAGGGTGACCGTATCTGCATATGTGCCAATAATATAATCAATGACTATCAGCATGTGGCTAACATCTACGTGTCCATTAATGACACAACACCATCATGCATGTAAATATCATAAAGCATATGCATGTAAATATAAGGATATCAACCAACGTGTGTCCATCAACGACACATCAAAATCATGGAATCTGAGTGTCTAACATCGACACTCGAAACATCATGAAACCCGTGTCCAACATCGACACGTAAATCCTCATATATCGGGCTCCGTCAGTCCGGATCGGCCCATGGGCTCCATCTGCGGGATCGTCCCTAGGGCTCCGGCAGTACGGATCGGCACATATCCATCTCTCGACTCCGGTCGGTATCCTCCGGATAACCGCCAAGTTTAACCAATCACCGGTAGGTAGTAATCCCTCTGCCAGGCTCATCGTCTACTGCACAACCTTCCATTCTTGCCCCGGGGTACCATACCGGGTCCACCATGAACCCACAAATGGATCATCCAACTCCTCGAATCGGGTTTCACATATCACACATCTCAGAACCGAGAAAACGCATGGTGGACGCACTGAAATATCATATCAAGAGAAACCGGGTTTTTAAAACAATACATACTTTCTTTTAAAATAAACCCGGTTCTCAAATCCAGAAATCTCATGAAAACAGCATATCTCAATGCGTATAATCGTAAAGCATGATGTATGCGACATATAACAGAATGTAAGCATATCCGTATATCATGCAACATGGACCAGTGATGTGAGTATGGGCATATTATCATAAAGTGAGCATAGCAATATAATAGCATGATATAGCAATTCTACTGTGTGAGTGATGTAGCAATTATCAATGATGAAGTGTGTAAGCCGGCAATCTGTGTAAGTGTAACATACGTATCATCGATAATTGTGTAGGTGTACTAGCACAGGTATATGTAATGCAAATGAGAATAACATGAACGTAGCGTAAAGAAAATCGCGAGCGCAATGCTATAAGGTATACGACTCTATTACACATCCGAGTCGGTAAATCTATCAATCAGCATCCAGCCACACAACATCACGTATGGTATGATCCATCGTACGGTATCCTCTAGTCAAGGGTATGGATCAATCATTAGATAAACTCATCACGTACGGTAAATCATCGCACGACGGCATTAAACAATTTGGGATCCTAACAACCTATATGACAATGAGGGTACGGACCTAACGTCTCGTACGACATATCACTCATGATTCACAACATTATATGTATATATACCTATATCCCAGGTCACATCCGTATCAATCTCATATCAGGGGACCGGTAAAAGTATCAATTATCTCATATCGACTCACATCCGTATACCGACATATCACACCAAGTCATCATATCACATCGTATATTATTTTCATCACATTTATATCCCACATCAAGTCATCTACATATATATATCCTATCTTATAAATCTCATGTCATGTTACTCTAAATATCATACTTATTCTAATGCAACTACATATTTATAAGTCGTGATTCACATTCACTTTTCATATCCCTAACGCTTTCATCTCATATCTCAATATATATATTCAATCACTCATATCATCTCTAACTATCCTTTTTAACCATATCCCTAGTTTTCTAATCTAGGTTTCTACGACTGTATCCTATAGATCGGTTTCCATTTATAATTTGCGGGGGTGCTATACGCCATCCACCCGACTTCCCCCGTAGATATAAATCTACTCACCTGTGGAACTCCTTGTTCAGTTGTAGTCGATGCGCTTCGTCGTCTCGGAATCCACATGAAGGTACCTATAAATAATACACAATCGCAAATGCTATTAACATCAAATCCGGAAAACCAATACGGTACACGGTGCGCTCATAGGTTAAAACATATAACCTATGCATGCAAAACAATCAAACAACACTTGTTGTTGACGTACAAACGCCCAACAACCAAAACAATATCAAATACCAAATCCCAAGTTTACAAATCACGAATACCAAATTCAGCAACGAAGGAAATCACTCTCAGATTTCACCATAGGACAAACTAGGGAATTTTGCATATAGAGTTACTCTAGATATCACCTAAGGGAACTACCAACTAAAAATCACCCAAATCTACCATGACCAGGCTGCAAAATTGTGGCCTGGGGGAATTTATCTGCGGCCAGAAAATGGAAATAGGGGCTCGGGTCTCAGGGGTAGATACATGGTTGCATGCACGTCTCACTGTCGAGGGAACTTATTTTATAATGGCCTCGGGTCATCCCAGATTCCCATATACCCTCACATGTCGGAAAGTTCTAAGTTCGTGTTTTGGTTCTAATCTTAGGTCTAGGCCAGTAAAATCACCACTCAAGTCTTGTAACAGCCCCTAAACATCACCAAATCCACACCATCACCCAACCCTCTCTTAGGATTTTCGAAACATCACTAATCTAACAAGTTTAACTCTAAACTAAACTAGGATGTTAGGAAACTTAAAACTAAACTAAATGAAAGAAGATATACCGCATTTGGGTAACTCAAGAAAAACCCTAGCTTTCTAAAGTCTCCAAAATCCAATTTTGATTGGTCCAATGTGTTGAAGATGAAGAGGGAATCATTTTTAATGAAGGGAGTATAGGGTTTGGATGAAGATTTTGAGATGATACTTGGGGATATAGGTGGAGGGAGATGAGGAGGAAGGAGATGAAGGAAAATAATGGGGTGAATAATGGTGGCTGCCCCCCCCGCTCTCTTATTCTCACTCTCTTTCTTACCCTCACTCTCTCTCTCTTATTCTCACTCTCTTTGTTACCCTCTTTTGTCTTTTAACTCCTCATTTCTTCTCTCACAATAAACACATAATACCACTAACACAAAAGAAACAATATGCAACAAAATGCAACATGACATGGTACACTAGGCATGAAAAACTGTAGAAACACGGATTTGGCTTAATCGCGATTAGTAGTGCACTAATCGGGTTTAATTTTTAAACTACATATAATTAATTATAAAATTGCCAAATCCAATAAATATATTTTTAAATTAATAAATCATTTTAATCTCCAATTATTTCACAAACATTGGTATATATTTATACCATTTTACGAAAACCCCAATTTCGCAAATCGGGTAATTTTCGCAAAATATATTATTTTAATATTAAATTCCAAAAATAATATTTTATATTTTCTGAAATGTTACAATCTTCCCCGTTAAATAAATTCGATCCCCGGATTAAAATTTAAACCCACAAATACTAAAACATTTCAATAATCAATTCAAATCGACGGGGCTCCGAAATCACGGAGGATACAGAAATACCGTGGCGCATCATGTGCGCCTGAAAACGGGCATGAAACTCAAAAAAATTGAACTCCGTCAAGCGTCATGCAAATCATAGGATTCGCACGCATATCTTCGGAGTTATAATGGAGATACATATCTCAAAATCCACTACTGAAATCCAATATACACTACTCAAATACTATAATACATATATAGTACGCATCCTTGAAAATCTTCTAAAAACTGAATAAAACTCATGCAAAATCTTTTCTGAATCGCCGTGTTATGCGTAACTCACGGCACATGTGACGGACGTTCATTTGTAATGTAATAAATATATGTTTATATATGTTTTGCTCAAATATACGTTCCGCCCTTTTTAAATATCCCAAAAGGTTTTCCTTTGTAAACGTTCGTGTCGCTCGCGGACATATAAGAAATAGCGAGACTATAGCTCCTTTTTGAAAACCTCTTGTTAAAGTTTGAATGCATGCAAAGTACTCAGGTACTGCCCTCAGGTCAGTCCTGTTCGGCTACTACATAAAATAGTGCCCATCATGAAAACAAAGTGCTCAAGAGCAAAATCATCCTCGAAAGGCGTATCCAACAATCACATGTGTCTGGTGCGCACGGAAATCAAATCCAAATACAAGTCCTACAATATGCACAAAAGCAAAACTAAGTGCAACGGGTGTGCACGAAATCATCTGTCTAGTGCAACGGGTGTTCACGACAATAATATCTAGTGCATCTATTGTGCACGAAAATCTCAATCCAGTGCAACTAACCTGCACCATGAAAATCTCAATCGAGTGCATCCGGTTTGCACAAAATCACATCTCATATCATGTGCTCCACATGCGAAAATCCAAATCAAGTGCATCCATCATACACGAATAAAATCTAAATCAAGTGCCTCCGACATGCACGAAATCCAATAGTAAGCGCCTAATATGCGCAAAAATCCAACCCAAGCGCGTCAGGTCCGTAAAAAGCGTCTAGTGCAGTAGCATGCACGAAAACGAACGTCAGGGGCAAACGCGCACAAAAACATAAATCTGGTAAAACAAATGCTCAAGACATAAATCGGGTGCAACCAAGGTACGGAGTATAAATCTAGTGCAACCAATGTACGCAATATCCATCTGGTGCATCCAGTGCATGAAATACAAATACAGTGCATCAAACGCATGAAATACAAATACAGTGCATCCAGTGCACGAAATACAAATACAGTGCATCCAGTGCACGAAATACAAATACAGTTCATCAAATGCACGGCGTAAAAACCTAGTGCAACAATTGCACAAAATACAAATCAGGTGCAACAAGTGCATGGAAACGCATTAATAACTCAAATGCGTATAAAAACAACACCGAGTGTACGAAGGTGTATAAAATCAAAAACGTGTGCAATTATGTGCACAAAAATCCGTATCAATGCACTGCAAGCACATGTGAGCTATACCAAGTGAAAAAATCATATCGAGTGCGTACCACATGCACAAAATCAAATCAACCGTATGAAATCCACGAAATCATAAGCACGTACAGCCAAGGCACAAAACCGATCTTAAGTGCAATAAATGTGCACAAATCATAAACCAACACAACGGTGTATAAAACATATCTCAAGTGAAATAACTATGCACAAAATGTAAATACCCAGTAGGTGCAGCCATGGTGCACGAAAACAATATCATGAAACTAAATCATCAAAACTCAAAATCCAAGCGATAAAAGCGTGATACTCGGATCACAAACGCAAATCACAACAAATGACATTGAGTTACCCCTCCTACAATGTCGAAAAATATCGGTGCGCCCAAAACTGGCAGAGCAAGAACATCCGCTTGCCTCCTGCTCACGGTCTGGTGTCCTCTGTTTTTGGGTCCTCATTTTTTCTGTGGATTACCATCTCACAATCCATCGGCTTGTCGGCCCGGTCCGGTGTACTAACGAAAACGATTCCGCTCTGGCACTCTTCTGGTCATCTCTCGGCCAATTTGCATGACCACTCGTAAAGCAGCACATCATTGGCATCGGTCTCTGGCCCTCTGAATATGCGTAACACAACTGATCCTCGGTGCAACTCTTATTACAGCAGTGTCCTGAAAGGAACCTGCTCAAGGTCTCTTCTGATCTCGCCTATGCCGAACTATACGGAGGCTGGTACTCTTACACAATCTTTTCTCACTTTTTGGACATCTGCGTTCTCAACACAGCATTTCCTCGGAAACTGGCCGTATCCCAACGCCTCTGTATATAATATCAGATCTCTAATCTCGACGGGGAGTAACAACAGCTCGTTAACATCTCGCACGAACCTCTTATTCCACCCATCCTTATCATCGTCCACTTCGACGTCACGTCATGCTATCCGCGTACTAAAATTTTTCTCGGCTATAGTCAATCTGGGGTCTCTCACACGGACTCGAAATTATGAACTCGGTATCTTCATCACTCTGTAGAAGATCTCTAGCCGAACACGTCCTCGGGAACTCGTCCTAACCATTGGAGTAATACTCTATATTCGTCCGTTCTCGATCAACTCATAATGCATCTGAGTGAGGTCCTCTATCCGAACCTGGTCAACTTATTAATCTCCTATCGGATCATTCAATGAACAACGTCATCTCTGCATCGATCTACTCTAGATCCGAGTAAGATTCTCCATACTGGAAACCTTCAATTCAACTGAGCCTACGTCGGCGCATCAAATCAAATGAATCATCTCAGTCGCTCAACTCAACTCAAGATAGACTAACTATCTAACGTCGCATCTCTGCCTGAAAGCTACAGCAATCTCAGCTCATAAGGCATGGAGGCGACATCCCATCAATCTCAGCAACAGCTGGGTCATATGTCAGCAAGGTAGACAACATCATGATCTCTGATGTAGACTGTACATCAGCAGTCCTCTCACAACTGGCAGTCTCTAACAATGGCCCGATCATCCGGTGCAAAACCGAACACTCGCCTTAAACAAGAGGTCACAACAACAACACTAAATCGATACGTTCCCATGTCACCAGAAAACACGATGGTCAGTTCTCGTCCATGACGAGCTCGCCCTGACCACATTACTAGCAGCAGCTCAATCAATGCTCAAACCATGGTGACAGGAATCTCAATCAAGTATCGAAGAAAATAGATCAAAGAGATGAAAAGATTCAACAGATCCCAAAATGGATACATGATCATAAGGAGGAACGAAATTAGTGAGAGTATGATCATGGAAACGAATAGAATCAAGGATCTAAAATGGATGTATGATTAAGGGAACGAAGAGAATCACAGATCTCAAAATATGTACATCCTAAGGTTTCCTAAGTGGAGTATCGTATCATAAATATTCCGCGGAATAGACGTACGGTACGTCACTCTACTCAAGCTACCTACTCCATCAATTAGGGTCAGCCTATGAAATGAAAGTTCGGGTCTAATACTCCTTCTGTTCAAGTCTAAGTTCCGTAAGGTCAAGCCTAGATTCCGAAATAAATTATGCCCCAGACTCCACAGAGTCAAACCTAGACTCGAACCAAGGTTAAACCTAGCGCTCTGATACCAACTTTGACCCGAAATTAGCTCGTGACTGGCACTTAAATCACGCAACGTCTAAAGGCGTAACATAATTCAATTAAGCCGAAACCCAGAAATCTAAATTTTTTTAAGAAAATAAAAGGGGTGAAGTTTTGAAATAAAGGCATGGTGAAATCAAAC
This sequence comes from Agapanthus africanus, assembly GCA_030015575.1. Taxonomy (NCBI): domain Eukaryota; kingdom Viridiplantae; phylum Streptophyta; class Magnoliopsida; order Asparagales; family Amaryllidaceae; genus Agapanthus; species Agapanthus africanus. The sequence continues at coordinate 497,813,752 of CM057338.1, forward strand.
GTTTTCTTGATGCATAAATAGTGGAACATGAAAAATGCAAGTGGGATTTATTAGTTGAAAAACATGTTTCGTCTTTTAAAAATTTGGGCAGCACCTCCTTTGTATATTTTGATCCAAAACCACATATACATGATAATATAAAAGGCATCCCCAAGCGAGAGGTGGCTCTTCGCCAAGCGGCGGAATCACAACCACGCAAGTCATAATATAAGTATACGACGCCCAACGGTGAAGATCAACACCAAAAAGATAATGTAAAGCAAGACATCAAACCCACCAAGCGAACATAAACCCCCGCTCTAAGTCTCGCAACTACAAGTCTTGCTAAGTCTTACTACACATAAAAATACTAGTTTCTGATTGATGGAGTTATCTAGATACAACAGGAATAATAAATACAAGAGGAGTACGATCCAACATGTACCACCTACCAAAGCAAAACACCCGAATGCAGCAATGTGCCAGCGATGCCGCTACTGATCCATGCGGTCAACCTGCAAGAACTGTGGCAAAACGGGGGTGAGCTGCCAACTCGTGAGTAGAAAACATTATCAGGTAGAAATCGAATAAAACAACGATTCCTAGGTCAACTATATCATAAGGTAATACTATGATATCTAGGGTGACCGTATCTGCATATGTGCCAACAATATAATCAATGACTATCAGCATGTGGCTAACATCTACGTGTCCATCAATGACACAACAACATCATGCATGTAAATATCATAAAGCATATGCATGTAAATATGAGGATATCAACCAACGTGTGTCCATCAACGACACATCAAAATCATGGAACCTGAGTGTCCAACATTGACACTCGAAACATCATGAAACCCGTGTCCAATATCGACACGTAAATCTTCATATATCGGGCTCCGTCAGTCCGGATCGGCCCACAAGCTCCGTCTGCGGGATCGGCCCTCGGGCTCCGGCAATACGGATCGGCCCATATCCATCTCTCGACTCCGGTCTGTATCCTCTGGATAACCGCCAGGTCCAATAAATCACAAGTAGGTAGTAGTCTCTCTGTCAGGCTCATTATCTACTGCACAACCTTCCATTCTCGCCCCGGGGTACCATACCGGGTCCACTATGAACCCGCAAATGAATCATCAAACTCCTCGAATCGGGTTTCACATATCATGTAAGTCTACGGTAGCGCCCTGGCCGTCTGTCCTAGGCCAAAATGCGGAAACGAAACTTTTTCTTAACTTGGAAACCGGCCCTACCGCATCCTAAAAACCCGGATCGGACCATTAACCTATTACTAGCTAACTAGAGAAGGGATAGAAAGCTTTACCGAGCGATCCGTGTCCTTCGGTCTTCGGCCACCATCCCAAGCTCATCGCGGCATCTCCGGTCTTGTTCTCCTCGTCGGAAAGGGCACCACATCGAGAAGTCTTTTTACGGGCTCCCACCTTTGAACCGAGGTAACTCGGACACGAAGTTGGCTAGCCGACATGTCCAAGATTGCTGTAGACTAAGTGTAGAAACCTTTGTTTCAAGGGGTTAATGAAGTTGCCTTTTAGATGGAGGAATGAACTATGGAGATGAGCTAGAATGATTTTGCAAGAATGAGAATGAATATTTTCCTACACCCAAAAAAAATGAATCCTCTCCCATCTATATGTAGCCGGCCCTCTTGAAAAAAATGAAGAGGAGAGAGAGAGATGGCATATGCAAATGTGTGATGATAATGAGAAATATATGTCACACCAAAGTTTCATTCTCATCCCATCACATAAAGCAAGTCATGATGAGGAAAAAAGAATCAAAAGATGCTAGAAGACTGAAGAACCCTCCACCATAAATAACACCCTCCACTTTGCTAATTTGCACATTTGCAAATAAGCCCTCCATGGAAAATTCAGCCAAGGAAAGAAAGAAAGGAAAATGGCCGAAACGGAATGCAAACTGGCAACTTCAAAAAAGCGATCCCGTAATAAATTACAGGAAAACCTCGCGACTGTATATACATACCCGCATTTGTATTCCGACCGAATACAAATGCAATGAGACAAAATCTACACAGTATAATACCAGGATCCGGCTTAAACCTAAGCCCGCTAGTATTATCCGTCCGAACCATAACACGTGTACAAGTGCACACGTACGTTCGAACCCTGCCATAAATCCATACGGCCTCTACAACGTTTCGCCCGAAACTTGAGAAACTGTCTGTGGGGGACTCTAAAGACTCGTCAATACTTTGGCTGTGGATTTAACTACTAGCACGTCAGAGGTATTAGCCGTACGTAACGGGCTACCAGGTATTGACCAAAAGGGAGGTCGATGAGCGAACTCATCCTGACACCCTACTGAGCCTGTCAGTGACAATATCCGTACAGTCCGGTCCGTTCGTCTATGAGCATCGCATGGCGGGCCTAGGGGGTTAGTAAAAGTCAGACCCCCAAAAGCGGTACAAGTCGTGTCGGAGTGTAGCCCAGAACACCCTGAGATACTACTGGAATCCCTACCAGTAAATCTCCTGCCTTGGCCAAGGACTTCGTGTAATGGCTCTCCTAGACACAGCGCGACCTCACCCCCAATACCGTGAGAGACGAACCCCTGCAGATTCGCTCACTGCCTCCATATGGCTCGGGACTGTACCCAACTAAAACATATTTGCATGACTCCTTTGAGCCGTGGTAGGGTAGTAATCAAAGTACAGTGGGAACTCACACGAGACAAATGACGATCTCAGGTCGATGAACTAACCTGTACACATGCCACCAGGGAACTGCTATCTGATGTCAGGTATAATACCAACTAGCATGTTCCCGGCGAGTCCTGTCTGGTGTACTCATAACCCAATGAGCACCTGTATACATCTTAGGTGAACCAACTGACACCAGTGGCTTGTGAGACCGGCCACTGCCCTTCGTCGGGGTCTCGACTGTATGCACTAGTCTACTCTGGAGTATCGATGCCCTGTCTCGAAAACTCCCACGATTAGGGACCACTTTAAGGATGTGCTTGTAGACCCCAGCTCCCACGTATATGATCGCCATCATACTGCCGGCCGTCAAGCAAGAATCCTAAGGGCTCTACCAACGTGCAATAGTGACCTGTAAGGTCACCTAAAGCTGTAGACGATGATAAAGATAAACCAGATAGCATACTATCATCTTGAGTAAGACTGTCCTACCGGTATAGGTTCTCCCTCAATCATTGCAATCATGTGCCTGTGATCCAATAATTGACTCTGAGGGCACTATATCCAACAATCTCCCACTTGCACTCAAGGCTAATTATTGCGATGTCGCATACTCACAGCCCGTGTGATACCGAACACCCAACTCCTCTACTAATCAGTCTCACAAAACCCGTTTGCGAAACTATTGTGTTCGAGAAATAGCCTCAGTGAGTGGATCCACCCTGATGTTTCTTTCTATGTCTCTCTTTATCTCAAGTTCGCGGAGAAAGCCATCTCCCGAAATGAGCAATACCTGTCTTAGAATATGTCTGGATATCTGATGGGACCTAGTTCATAAATGAACTCCAAATCCAAACTTCTTAGACTGTATCGTCAACTGAACTTAATCAGTATCCTACGCCATGCCTCCCTCAGTTTCCGCTTGGATCATCTGTCTAAACTACTGCCCCTCGTCAGAGGGAAAACTATAACTCTGACACTCACCCTGTCATCCTGGTCACCTTGGAAGCCTGGAATGATAACCGTCCCCCGAAAGAGGCTGCCGTTATCATATCCCTAGAACATCCACTTATGTTCTAAAACTGCTCCCGAATGTTTCTCCAAGATTGGATTAATATCAACTTATTGCATCTTGTGCAAAAACAGCATCTGGTGTGGTACTTGACATATCATGATTGACTCAATTGCCTAAGCAAGTGATCTGCCAATCATGCACATCCCTCTCCCCTTTAGTCTGTAAGACACCTTCAGAGAGGGTGACTCCATTACCTTCACCTGCAGGTACACTACCGTGCCAGGAGTCGTCCATTCTAAAAACACCTTTAGAATGCTGTCTAAGTACCCAGATTAGGAAACTACCCAAATATAGATCTAAAACCATAGATCTAGTAACCAGAATGTCTGATATTAAATCCATGTCCTTTGTGGAGAAACCACTGTGTGACAACCAAAGTATAACCGATCGTAGTATAGGAATTTCACTTCCTACTCTGTGTATGTCATCCGAATACCAGGACATCACACCCTACTACCTTCTTAACAGATCCATCCTCTATTTTGATGAAGTCAAACCCATGACTGTCACATCAGAAATAGATGATCTATCTCCGCTATATCTGCTTTAGTCTATAAATAGACATAAGCCACTTGTCCACTAATGCCTCCGCTGCTCCCACTGACTACGACAACCCTCTGGCAGAGTCATATAGACGTTCACTTCTAAAGCTAGTTTAGAACGACGCTATACTCATCCTCCTGCCGGGTCTCACAGTCTGGAACAACAGTAGTGTCAAGTCTGGGTAAACAAGAACCTCCCTGTCACCGTCCTTGAGCATACCAAAATACCTCTCGAGTGCCTGAGGTTACCCACCATATCTGTGGAGTGGCCAATGGAATGTCAATCCAGATTGAATCTTTAGGTTCTCATCAAATTTCCAGTAATCATTTGTGGTTCTGGAATCACTTCCAGTTCTACCATACTCCCACTACTGTTTTCTGAAAAAATCCATTTTTACTAAAACTGTGGCGAGTCAAGAACAATATCACTATTGATCTTCCAGATGGTAGAAAGTTAACCCTCGTCATAGCCCGGGTCAACCCACAAACAGCCATTACAGAAACGTGCCTTGAGTTATCTAGAGTCTGGTTTTCGGCATAAGTCGGACAACTCCCCGTACCTTAACATCGTTAAGATATGAACTGTTCTATATCCAATACAGAAACAGAGGCACTGATTTAATTGAACCAGATTCAAATCATGCAGCTGTCTCCAGTGCATGTCAACTAAATGGAGAGAGGCCGATCAACATGTAAGTGCACGGCGGCGCCCCGGCCGTCAATCCGACGGCCAAATGCGGAAGCGGTGATAAACTTAAATTTTCTTGAACTGGCAAACCGCCGCGCACTAATACCCGGATCGAACCATTAATTAGTCCTAGCTAACTATAAGATATGGAAGAGAAGTATACCAACTGATCCAAGTCCTCCGGTCTTCTCTTCGTCGTCCCGATCTGCTGCGGAATGTCCCGTCTCCTCCTCGTCGCCGGAAGTGCACCACATCGCCTACTTCTTTTACGGGCTCCCACCTCAATGCCGAGGCAACTCGGGCACGAAGCTGGCTAGTCGACGTGCCCAAGATTCGCTGTAGAATATTGTGTAGGACTCAAGTCTCACTTTGGGGTTCATGGAGGTGCCATTTTGGTGGAGGGATAATACAAGAACAATGTGGAGGGACTTGGGGGTTTTTGGAGCATCAAATGAACAAGATTTCCACCCTCAAAAACTTGGACAGCCCTTGCCCCAAAAATGGTCGGCCTCTTTTGGTGGGGGAGAGGAATGAGAGGGAAAAAAAGATAGAATGAGATAGATCACACCATAATCCAAGAGGGAAACAAAAACCATCATGAAAGAACATGATCACTAACACCAAAACCACACTCAACACACTAATCATCAACAACCATGATGCTTACAAAGTCAAGCCATCATGAAGTGATCAAGTCAAGGGATGACACCCATCATGACACCATCATGAAGAGGTCAAGAAGTCAAGGTCAAAGGAGCAACCATGATGATCCAACCAATATGTAAAGAACCCCTCCACAAACCACTTATTTGCAACAATGCAAATAAGCCCTCCTCCACCAATCTTCGGCCAATGAACGGAACAATGGAAATCGGCCGAAACGGAAAGCAAACTGGCAACTCCAGAAAACTGGTCCCGTAATAAATTACAGGAAAACCCCGATACTGTGCATACACACCCGCATCTGTATTTCGACCGAAATACAAATGCAGTGAGACTAAATCTCCACTGTACTATACTAGAATCCGGCTTATACCAAAACCGGCTAGTAATATCTGTTCGATCCTGATCCGTGCAATGCCGCACGTATCTGATCGAACCCTGCCATATAATCATATTGCCTGTAGTACAAACTGTCCGATCCTGATCCGTGCAATACCGCACGTATCTGATCGGACCTTGCCATATCTCCATACGGCCTCTACAACCTTTCGCCCGAAAGCTGAGTAACTGAATGTGGGGGACTCTAAAGACTCGTCAACACCTTGGCTGTGGATTTAACCACTAGCACGTCAGAGGTATAAACCAATACGTAACGGGCTACCAGGTATTGACTAAAAGGGACGTCCGTGAGCGAACTCAGCCTGACAACCCTACTGAGCCTGTCAGTGACAATATCCGTACAGTCCGGTCCGTTCGTCTATGAGCATCGCATGGCGGGCCTAGGGGGTTGGTAAAAGTCAGACCCCCAAAAGCGGTACAAGTCGTGTCGGAGTGTAGCCCAGAACACCCTGAGATACTACTGGAATACCTACCAGTAAATCTCCTTGCCTCGGCCGAGGGCTTCGTGTAATGGCTCTCCTAGACACAGCACGACCTCACCCCCAATACCGGGAGAGACGAACCCCTGAAGATACGCTCACTGCCTCCATGTGGCTCGGGACTGTACCCAACTAAAACCTGTTTGCACGACTCCTTTGAGCCGTGGTAGGGTAGTAATCAAAGTATAGTGGGAACTCACACGAGACAAATGACGATCCCCAGGTCGATGAACTAACCTGCACACATGTCACCAGGGAACTGCCATCTGACGTCTGGTATATGACCAACTAGCATGTTCCCGACGAGTCCTGTCCGGTGTACTCATAACCCAATGAGCACCTGTATACATCTTAGGTGATCCAACTGACACCAGTGGCTTGTGAGACCGGCCACCGCCCCTCGTCGGGGTCTCGACTGTATACACTAGTCTACTCTGGAGTATCGATGCCCTGTCTCGAAACTCTCACGACTAGGGACCATTTAAGGATATGCTTATAGACCCCCAGCTCCCACTTATATGATCGCCCTCATACTGCTGGTGGTCAAGCAAGAATCCTAGGGGCTCTACCAACGTGTAATAGCGACTTGTCAGGTCACCTGAAGCAGTACACGATGATAAAGGTAAACCAGATAGCATACTATCATCTCGAGTAAGACTGTCCTACCGGGATAGGTCCTCCATCAATCATTGCAATCACGTACCTGTGACCTAATAATTGACTCTGAGTGCACTATCTCCAACAATCTCCCACTTGCACTCAAGGCTAATTATTGCGATGTCGCATACTCACAGCCCGTGTGATACCGAACACCCAACTCCTCTACTAGTCAGTCTCACAAAGCTCGTTTGCGAAACTATTGCGTTCGAGGAATAGCCTCAGTGAGTGGATCCGCTTTGTTGTTTCTTTCTATGTCTCTCTATATCTCAAGTTCGCGGAGAAAGCCATCTCCCGAAAAGAGCAATACCTGTCTTAGAATGTGTCTGGATGTCTGATGGGACATAGCTCATAAATGAACTCCAAATCCAAACTTCTTAGACTGTATCGTCAACTGAACTTAATCAGTATCCTGCGCCATGCCACCCTCAGTATTGCCTTGGACCACCTGTCCAAAATACTGCCTCTCATCAGAAGGAAAACCATAACTCTGACAACCTCCTTGTCGTCCAGGTCACCTTGGAAGCCTGGAATGATAACTGTCTCCCGCATGAGGCTATCGTTATCATATCCCTAGAACATCCACTTATGTTCTATAACTGCTTCCGACTGTTTCTCCAGGATTGGATCAATGTCAACTTATTGCATCCAGTGCAAGAACAATATGTGGTGTGGTACTTGACATCTCATGATTGACTCAATTGCCTAAGCAAGTGATCTGCCAATCATGCACATCCCTCTCCCCTTTAGTCTGTAAGACACCTTTAGAGAGGGTGACTCCATCTTCTGCAGGTACACTATCGTGCATGGAGTCGTCCATTCTAATTACCCTTAGAATGCTGTCTAAGTACCCAGATTGGGAAACTACCCAAATCTAGATCTAAAACCATAGATCTAGTAGCCAGTATGTCTGATATAAAATCCATTTCCTTTGTGGAGAAACCACTGTGTGACGACCAAAGTGTAACCGATCGTAGTATAGGAGTTTCTTTTCCTACTCTATGTATGTCATCCGAATACCAAGATATCACACCCTACTACCTTCTCAACAGATCCATCCCCTATTCTGATGAAGTCAAACCCATGACTATCACGTCAGAAATAGATGATCTTTCTCCGCTATATCTGCTTTATCCTATAAATAGACATAAGCTACCTGTCCACCAATGCTTCCGCTGCTCCCACTGACTACGACAACCCTCTGGCAGAGTCATATACACGTACACTTCTAAAACTAGTTTAGAACGACGCTATACTCATCCTCCCGCCGGGTCTCGCACCCTGGAACAACAACAATGGTAATTGTGGGTAAACAAGAACTTCCCTGTCACCGTCTTTGAGGCTACCGTAGTACCTCTCGGGTGCCTGAAGTTACCCACCTTATCTGTGGAGTGGCCAATGGAATGTCAATCCAGATTGAATCTTTAGGTTCCTTATCAAATCTTCAGTAATCGTTTGTGGTTCTGGAATCACTTCCAGTTCTACCATACTCCCACTACTGTTTTCTGAAAAAAATCCATTTTTAATAAAACTGTGGCGAGTCTAGAACAATATCGCTATTGTTCATCCAGATGGTAGAAAGTCAACCCTTGTCATAGCCTGGGTCAACCCACAAACAGCCATTACAGAAACATGCCTTGAGTTGTCCAGTGTCTGGTTTTAATCATAAGCCGGACAACTCCCCGTACCTTAACATCGTTAAGATACGAACTGTTCTATATCCCATATAGGACCAGAGGCACTGATTTAATTGAACCAGATCCAAATCATGCAGCTGTCTCCAGTGCATGTCAACTAAATGGAAGAAGGCCGATCAGCGTTACTCAACTTAGGAATGCTTCCAATTATGAGTCACCTGAAAGAGAATTAAGATCTCTTAATCACTACTATCAACTGAATACCATACACAAGTATCTACATCTTCGATCACTTTGAAGAATCCCGATACTTGCAATACCTGGTTCTCTACTTTATTCAAATACCTATAACTTCTCAAAATTCGGACCCTGTGTTTCCACGAAACACCTGTCTAAAAACTAGAGAAGTCATAAGTAAACCGAATATAGTACGAGGACCAACCCCTCTGTCCTTGTGGACCCTGGACAACATACAATACTCTGTATAAGTCCCTTGAGTCTGATAACTCATTCACTGTGTGTCGTAGGTTGAAAACTGTACTTATGGTTAAGAAGAATTACACCGCTGTTTAATGCTCCTTACCTAACCATCCACTGATATAGGTAAATGTCATAGACATAATTTCAAAAAGGTATATCTCACTCTATGAAAATAGACGTACAGATATATCAATTTAAAATTGGTGCACAACAGCGGATATTCAAAACCAAATATTTGCCGACCGGCAAACAGCCCAGGTGACTTCCTCAAATATCACTGATTACAACGAATCCCGATATAATGAGGATGATCACCCAATTCCCAATAACTTACTCCCACTCATCATCTGTAAAACCATACAGATATGAGAATCGTACCTGGTAAATACATACCCTGGAGCAAGTGTCTAATCAGGAAATCAGTTTTCCTTTAACAGTACACAGTGAGACTGAAACATGAAATGTTTCGATGGGGTATCCTGGTATTCCTAGTAATGCCTCTTCCAGATTCACGACTGTAACCGTATAGTTCTTTGCCACCTCTCCAAATCCCTTAATATGTCTTTAGTCTTTACCTTCTGCACACCCCTTTAGGCCAAATGGTTTTCTTCCTTCCCTACCGTTCGGCACCAGCCTATGGTTTGGAAGAAGACTATCCAATAAGCATAATGGGTGTACTGTCCCAATCCTAGGAACACTCGCAATGCGAGAGAAGGTGAAGATAAAAGACACCTGAATAAACCTTATTCCTATTTCTCCTGAACCAGAATCTATCCCCGAACTGGAACAAGTTCCTTTCGAGTTCGTATATAACCATATGATGGAGTATCCAAATAAACTGTGGATCTTCGTAGTGATACGGAGTGTCCTGGAGAAATACAAAGGTGATTTAGGATTGGCGAAGGAATACTTGGTTTGGTCGTGAATATCTGTTGCAATTTACTTTGCCCTCTTACTAATCCCTTGCTTTGTCTGAACTTAATACCTTCTGTACACCATCGTTATGCTAATTGGTTTTCTTCATTCCCCACCGTTCGGCACCAGCCTAAGGTTTGGAAGAAGACTATCCAATTTGCGTAATAGGTGTACTATCTCCTAAACCAAGGAGTACTCGCAACCTGAGAGAAGGTAGAAGGAGAAGACAACTGAATAGTCCTATCCGTTTTCTCCAGAACCGGAAACCATCCTCGAATATATTCCTTCGAGTTCGTATCTAACCATACGATGGTTTTGTCCAATGTAAGTGGACGTTCGTAGTAAAACGGGGTGTCCTGGAGAAAAGGGTAAAAGTAGGAGTGGCAATGAGGTTTGCAACTCTGACAATCCAAAAGCCAGTGTTAAGAAGGTTCGGTCAACTTGGTCACTGAGTCATAGTCTTAGGGTCGGGTCAATGGTCGCTGCCAAAGAGAGAGAGAAAAGAAACACTCAGCGTGCACTCTAACCTAGATCAGAATGGTTACCAATTTATCTAATCTGGACTGTACCTCAAATTCTCCTCCAAACCTGAAAGAAGAATTAGTCGGGGTCACCCGAGGAGTAAACTAACTCATCAGTGGGAATCGGGATCCAACTATCATCGCATGACAACGTGACGGAATCCGCTCACGGTATCACACTCCAGAAGGTATGCGCATATCTGGCAAGTTTCAGTTCTTTTGAAACTCCCGATGAGATTTCTGCCCCATGCTCTTATGACCTTGGCATGAGGTCAAAATATCATAAGTCACATGTCAAGTTCTACCCGTCATTATCCAGGTTAATTTGAATCCACCCGTACATACCCTTGACGTAGGCCAAAATAGTAGTACGACTGTCCCAAACCAACGCATCTATCTATGCAACAGATAAATACCCGGCAGCTACCAATCACTATGCCTTGGCGTGAGGTCAAAATACATAGCTTGAATACTACCGAATATTTAACTGAAATGACGGAGGGCTACGAATGGTTTCTGGCGAAAACCTTTAACGTAAAGAACTTGATATCGTTGAAGGAACTGATAGCTTTTAAAAATATAGTGACGAGAACCGTTGCTAAAGAGGTCACTCCCGGTGAAGGGATCTCGGCTCTTTCCCCGTAGAATGAGGTGCAGGATATTCCAACTGAATACCACGGTGCAAAGCAAAAGTAATCGGCTATAGTGAAGTTAATGCCCTGACGCAAACTTTCTGTCCAAGGGGTCACTCCCGGTGAAGGGATCTCGGCCCTTGCCTCGTCGACTGAGGAGCAGGATATTCCAACTGAATACCACGATGCAAAACAAAAGTGAACGTCCTTGCAATAACAGCTTTTTGAAAGGTATTCCAACAACATCAGATTAGGTTTGTTTTTAACTTGCATTGATCCGAATCAACGCAGTCCCATCAATTGATCACACCACAAAGAACGAAAATATACTGATGTACGTATATGCCATCCGCATTCGCCTCTGGGTCCCGTCATTACCCGTTAGGTTAGCTAACTAACGACAGAGCGGGGACTGGACTAGCGCGGATGCAAAACATATACAACATCTACTAATATATATACCAATATATTATATTTCGCTCAAGGCGTGATAAAAGATGCAACATCACAGAAATGTACAGCATCACAGAAACAATACAGATATCTGGGATCCCCGGGTTTCACAGAGCCACTGAAACCCGACGTTCCCCTGGTCGTGTGGATAGCCTGTGCAATGAAATCCTAGACCCCTACGGGTGCGGCAAGTTACCCGCCAAAACCTGAAGCGAGGCAGCCCCCTTCAGCGACGTGAATGGACCACCCGGCACTTCACGGAATCCGGTAACTTGGGCACCCCTCCTGGGTCAACCTGTACCCCCTACGAGTGCGGCGAATATCCCGCCAATCCTAGAGTGAAGCCCCCTCCGTCTCAATGCCATGAGATGCGGGCTTGTTGCCCTCTAGAATCCGGCTATCCGTGCACCCCTCCGCGGGGCAATCCTAGTACAGAAAGTAAAATATACATACAACGGGTACATCGACCGCAACCTGGCCGTGCCCCAAAATAATAATACAAACAGGCAGTGACGGCAGTCCACATGTCGGACGCTCGCCCCGCAATATCAAATGTACATAATACAACAAAACTGTACTAGCATTGCATCCAGGCTATCCCCCACGACCGATCCGCAACATCACAGCAAAAACAGAACATCAACGTGAAAGTCACGTTCCCAAATCCGTCTAACCGGGCTATAGCAGTTAGACCGGATTTACCGATCGAGTGACATTCACGGTCGCAGATATAATGTAAATATTGTGAAATAATGTGTTTAAAATATCCGATCGATCAAAAATTAACAAGTGGGCCCCCAAGCAATACTGTAGCACTCACAGAAATTCTGGGCCCAATTTTAATATTCCAAAACCCCAATTTTAACCCCAGAAAGATACTGTAGAAATTTGGTGCAGGGAACCCAACAGTGTGCGGCGGAACCGCGGCGAGAAGGGGGTGTTTGCGGCGGTTCCGCGCTCCCACAGTGGAATCACTCCATCGAATTTTTACAGAGCTCTTATAATCTCCAGTACATCAATTTTATACAACCTGAAAAATTTTTGGAGACCAAAAAATTTCAACAGAAAACTGTCGTGAACAAAAATGTAGATTTTGGAATTTTGGTCGATCGGAAATGCAAAACACATTAAACCAAGCTAGACTAAGTTAATGGCGAGGCTCTGATACCACTGTAAGTGCACGGCGGCGCTCCGGCCGTCAATCCGACGGCCAAATGCGGAAGCGGTGATAAACTTAAATTTTCTTGAACTGGCAAACCGCCGCGCACTAATACCCGGATCGAACCATTAATTAGTCCTAGCTAACTATAAGATAGGGAAGAGAAGTATACCAACTGATCCAAGTCCTCCGGTCTTCTCGTCGTCGTCCCGATCTGCTGCGGAATGTCCCGTCTCCTCCTCGTCCCCGGAAGTGGACCACATCGCCTACTTCTTTTACGGGCTCCCACCTCAATGCCGAGGCAACTCGGGCACGAAGCTGGCTAGTCGACGTGCCCAAGATTCGCTGTAGAATATTGTGTAGGACTCAAGTCTCACTTTGGGGTTCATGGAGGTGCCATTTTGGTGGAGGGATAATACAAGAACAATGTGGAGGGACTTAGGGGTTTTTGGAGCATCAAATGAACAAGATTTCCACCCTCAAAAACTTGGACAGCCCTTGCCCCAAAAATGGCCGGCCTCTTTTGGTGGGGGAGAGGAATGAGAGGGAAAAAAAGATAGAATGAGATAGATCACACCATAATCCAAGAGGGAAACAAAAACCATCATGAAAGAACATGATCACTAACACCAAAACCACACTCAACACACTAATCATCAACAACCATGATGCTTACAAAGTCAAGCCATCATGAAGTGATCAAGTCAAGGGATGGCACCCATCATGACACCATCATGAAGAGGTCAAGAAGTCAAGGTCAAAGGAGCAACCATGATGATCCAACCAATATGTAAAGAACCCCTCCACAAACCACTTATTTGCAACAATGCAAATAAGCCCTCCTCCACCAATCTTCGGCCAATAAACGGAACAATGGAAATCGGCCGAAACGGAAAGCAAACTGGCAACTCCAGAAAACTGGTCCCGTAATAAATTACAGGAAAACCCCGATACTGTGCATACACACCCGCATCTGTATTTCGACCGAAATACAAATGCAGTGAGACTAAATCTCCACTGTACTATACTAGAATCCGGCTTATACCAAAACCGGCTAGTAATATCTGTTCGATCCTGATCCGTTCAATGCCGCACGTATCTGATCGAACCCTGCCATATAATCATACTGCCTGTAGTATAAACTGTCCGATCCTGATCCGTGCAATACCGCACGTATCTGATCGGACCTTGCCATATCTCCATACGGCCTCTACAACCTTTCGCCCGAAAGCTGAGTAACTGAATGTGGGGGACTCTAAAGACTCGTCAACACCTTGGCTGTGGATTTAACCACTAGCACGTCAGAGGTATAAGCCAATACGTAACGGGCTACCAGGTATTGACTAAAAGGGACGTCCGTGAGCGAACTCAGCCTGACAACCCTACTGAGCCTGTCAGTGACAATATCCGTACAGTCCGGTCCGTTCGTCTATGAGCATCGCATGGCGGGCCTAGGGGGTTGGTAAAAGTCAGACCCCCAAAAGCGGTACAAGTCGTGTCAGAGTGTAGCCCAGAACACCCTGAGATACTACTGGAATACCTACCAGTAAATCTCCTTGCCTCGGCCGAGGGCTTCGTGTAATGGCTCTCCTAGACACAGCACGACCTCACCCCCAATACCGGGAGAGACGAACCCCTGAAGATACGCTCACTGCCTCCATGTGGCTCGGGACTGTACCCAACTAAAACCTGTTTGCACGACTCCTTTGAGCCGTGGTAGGGTAGTAATCAAAGTACAGTGGGAACTCACACGAGACAAATGACGATCCCCAGGTCGATGAACTAACCTGCACACATGTCACCAGGGAACTGCCATCTGACGTCTGGTATATGACCAACTAGCATGTTCCCGGCGAGTCCTGTCCGGTGTACTCATAACCCATTGAGCACCTGTATACATCTTAGGTGATCCAACTGACACCAGTGGCTTGTGAGACCGGCCACCGCCCCTCGTCGGGGTCTCGACTGTATATACTAGTCTACTCTGGAGTATCAATGCCCTGTCTCGAAACTCTCACGACTAGGGACCATTTAAGGATATGCTTATAGACCCCCAGCTCCCACTTATATGATCGCCCTCATACTGCTGGTGGTCAAGCAAGAATCCTAGGGGCTCTACCAACGTGTAATAGAGACTTGTCAGGTCACCTGAAGCAGTACACGATGATAAAGGTAAACCAGATAGCATACTATCATCTCGAGTAAGACTGTCCTACCGGGATAGGTCCTCCATCAATCATTGCAATCACGTACCTGTGACCTAATAATTGACTCTGAGTGCACTATCTCCAACACAACATTACTCAACTTAGGAGTGCTTCCAATTATGAGTAACCTGAAAGAGAAACAAGTTCTCTTAATCATTACTATCAACTGAATACCATACACAAGTATCTACATCTTCGATCACCTTGAAGAATCCCGATACTTGCAACACCTGGTTCTCTACTTTATTCATATACCTATAACTTCTCAAAACTTGGACCTTGTGTTTCTACGAAACACTTGTCTAAAAACTAGAGAAGTCATAAGTAAACCGAATATAGAACGAGGACCAACCTCTCTGTCCTAATGGACACTGGACAACATACAATAATCTGTATAAGTCTCCTGAGTTGAATAACTCAAACCCTGTGCGTCTGTAACATTTCAAAAAAAATAAAATATTATTTATGGGAATTTTTATAATTTAATATTATTTTATTGAATATTTTAATATTTTGGTATAATTAAATACAGAAAAATTTGGAAAAATTATGGAAAATTCTAAAATAGGGTAATTTATGAAATTATGTCATTTAAAAATTTTTAAGATCATTTATATGCTAATTTAGTGCTAATCGCGATTAAAAATCGCTAATCGGGGTTTTAGCAATTTTGTGCAAAACATGCACGTATCATTTTTATCACACTTTTGCATTTCTCCACCATGTTATTTTGGGGTTACTATTCTTGTGAGAAGGGTTTTTGGAGAAAAGGAAAAGAAAAAGAAAAGGAAAAGATGAAGGGAACATGAGCATTAATGAGGCATGGTGTATTTTGACTTGGATTTCTCTCTCCCTCTCATTTTCCTCTTCTCTCCCCCTCTTCATTTTCCCTTAGTGTTTCAGCTGAAGCCTTGCCCTCTTCTTCCTCCCCTCTTCAAGCACCAAAACATCTCAAAAACATCACCAAAATCCTATCTTCATTTCACTAAAAAGGTGCACAAGCTCAAGATCTACACATTGGACCAAGAAAGTAAGGATTTTGGCCACTAGGGGCAACTCAAGAATTTTCTTGAGTTGCCAAATGAGGTAAATTCTGGATCATTAGCTTAATTTTAGCATTACTTATACCCATATGCTAGTTTAGAACCGATATTGTTTGATTTGGTGGACTTAAGGAAAACCTAGTTAGGGTTTGAGGGAATTCTGTGTTGTAATGTGAAATTTAGCTCAGTAGAGGCTATACAAACACCCTAGTGCATGAATTGAGACCCAAACCTGAGACTTGAAACCCGAAATACCGATTTAGAAACCGATATCGGAAAATTTGTGAAATCTGTGAAGGTTATATTGAATCTGCTATCACCCCAAGACTCTGAAAATTATTTTGGATGGACAGTGACATGTGCAGGCACCCAGGAAGCTACCACCAAGACCCTAGCTCCTAACTCCCATTCCCGGCCGCAAATTTATTCCAATTGGCCGCAAATTGCGGACTAGACCCCACCATTTTGCCTCGTTTTGGTTCCGTAGCCCCTTTACCAGTAGTTTAGACCCCTGGCATGTGTAGATTTGTCTAATTTAACCTAGGGTGAAATCTGGAGCCTATTTCCTTAGTTGCTGCTTTGGATTCGTGTTTCTGTATTCCGTATTTTTAATTCTGAATTTACATATTGTGTTTTACCTCGACTACTTGGCGTTCATACGACGATATCGAAGATTGTTTGACGGTTTTGAAAGCGTTGTCCATAGGTTCTAACCTATCGGCCTTAGCGTATCATTTAGGTTTTCATATGCCGTTTTAGTTTTGAATTGGTTTTAATACGCATTTGCGATACGTTGATGTGTAGATACCCCATGAAGACTTCGGGATGACAAGCAAGCGCGTGGCGACGTCGACAAATGAAGACACAAGGTGTGTAGATTATATCTACGGGGGAAGTCGGGTGGATGGCGTGTAGCACCCCCGCAGTCCGTAGTTGGTATACCTTATATGTATATATTATTTATGATAGTATAGTGTCGTGGATTATTTGAGATGTGTTAGATGTGATAGGGTTAGAAGTAAACTAGAATAGTTCCTAGTTGCGAACCCTAGAATAGGTTTACACCCACACGCACACACATGTTGTTTTGCTATACTTATACTGTGATGATGGTGGATAGTGGATGAATTTGGAGATGAGTCGATGATATTGGGCATTGTGCCGTGAGATCGGTGACATGATGTGATTCGTATTTGTGATACGACATGTGATCTCTAGCGGGCCTTTGGACGTGTGTTTACACACGCGGTATATTGATGGTATCAGTTGTACTAGACTTAGATCAGTATCCCAGATTATGTGATATGATGATGAGGATACCAGATAATTGTTGAGATAAATGTGATATTGACCCGTACCCAGCTATTGGGATGCCGTACGATGATTTACCGTACGAGCTTTATATTGATGATTGATCCGCGCTCATAACTTGAGGATTGTCAGATGATGTACTGTATCATACGCGATACTATTGAGGCGGGATCGCCGACTATATATATATATCGACTCAGATTTAGGTGGTTTCCATACCCCTCCCGATTGACTTGATACTTAGATTTGTAGTTTGCATAGTAGATGTTAGACTAGACCCGAGTCATACCTATTTCAAAAACTAACGAATCGGGAATATCTTAAAAACAAGTAAAGGGATTCTACGGGTATTTTCAAAAGACGTATCTTTCTTAAGAACACCGTAGCCCTTATTTTACTAAAAACCTCGATTCGTCTTATTTCAAATGGCACAGCTGCATGACATATACATATTGATGTAGATTCTTCACTGTTGTGTTGATTATTCGCTTTCCGCATTTTCATGCTATTCGCATCGCTTTGCATATGTAAATGTGTTTATTGCTATATATTACCATCATGCTATTAGGACACCAGCACCATTATCGATGATGCATATGTTCCACATACACTTTTTGCCGGCTCACACACTTCATCGTCGATAATTGCCATGTCACTACACTGTAGTACTGTTGCATTCAGGATATGATCTCTTGCATGGCATACTGGTACACATATACCTTTGCACATACATAGATGATTCTGGCTTGATTTGGAAATTGGGAACCGCAAGATACCTTTTAAAAACTGATTTATTTTAGAGAAGCGGTCTTCCCTAAACTTGTGCATATTACTATTCCATATAGCATGATATACTGATATGCTTGCATTTCTTTTACATGCCGCCTACATCATGCTTTTTGAGATATGTTGTTTTCATGATATTTCTAGATTTGGGGAACCGTGGGTATTTCAAAGAGATTTTGTAAATGTTTTAAAAACCCGGTTACCCTTGATATGATATTTCAGCTTCCACCATGAGTTTTATCGGTTCTGATATATTTATACCCCTACGAGGAGGCGTCGAGGCCGTAGAGGGTACATAGTAGGGCCCAGAGGTACCCCCGGGCAAGAAAGGGATGTCGATGTGCCATGAGCCGATGAGCCCGTCAGAGGAACCATACCGTCTGGTGACATTACCTTTTACTCGGCGGTTATCTTGGGGATACTGACCGGAGTTTGTACGCATGGATACGTCGGAAATTCGAGGGTCGAAACTGGGCACTCGGGTTTTTCGAGATAGCGTATGATACGTACCTATCAGGGCTGATCAGGACTGACGGAGCCCGATAAATGAGGATTTACGTGCCGATGCTAGGCACAGGTTTCATGATGTTTTCGGGTGTCGATGCTAGGCACTCAGGTTCCATAATTTGATTATATTCTCATACTTACATGCATGATGCTTATTGTCATTAGATGATGGGTGGACGGGATCCACGTACATACAGACCTTGATCACATAGTAGGATGATATCCACATACATACAGATTTTGATTACATTGATCATACTTCATTTGTATATATAACAGTGGATGAGGACGCTGTTATATATGCCCTTACACCAATATTAGTGGAGTGGGACGCTAATATATGTGTATTGACATCATATTTATTCATGCTTCAGACTTATCCTTGAGCTTTACATTTATATCTGATCGTATTGACCTAGGATTATGTCTTGCATTCGATTTCTACTTGTAGATATTTTCTATTCATGAGTTGGCAACTCACCCCCGTTGTGCCACAATTCTTGCAGGTGTTGCCGTACAGGTTCCATAGCGGCATTTTTGGCACACTGCTTCTTTTGCGGGTGACTTGCTTTGGTAGGTGGGTTCTCTTGCATCAGAACCACCATTGTACATGTATTATTCAGTTGTATCTAGTAATTCCATCAACCAAAACTTGTATATTGTTTCAGACTTAGAAACCAGTTATGTATTATTTCAACCTTAAAGTCGCACGTTGTAGTATTACAGTTTTCCTGCTGTTTTGAGTTCTTTCTGAGTTTTGATCCTCGCCCTTCGGCGTTGTATATCATATTGCTTGCATGGTTGTGACCGTCGATTGACGAAGAGCTAGCTCCCGCTTGGGGATGCCTTTTATTATTGCATATATATATTATTCTTGTTGTACCACGTTCGGGGCCATTATTTTACAAAGGGAACTCTGCCGAAATTTTCAGAAAAGACTATATTTTTTAAAAATGCACATTCGGCTTACTTATTTAAAAACCTTGCTTTTAAAACATGTTTTTTTCACTTCTTAAACTATTTTTCCTTCATTTATTATTTAAAATGGTTTTAGATTTCTGGGCTTTGGCTTACTTGGATTAGATGGGGTCCTATAGACTTCATATGATTCAAGGGTCAGTCACGAGCTATTTCGGGTCATGACAAAGTTGGTATCAGAGAGCTTGGTTAACCTTGGTTCGAGTCTAAGTTTGACTATGCGGAGCCTAGGGCGTTTATATATATACGGAACTTAGGCTTGACCTTATGGAACTTAGACTTAGTCGAGGGGGTATTATACCCGAACTTTCGTCGCGTAGGATGACCCTTGGTTGATGGAGTAGGTAGCTTGAGTAGAGTGACGTACCGTATGTATGTTCCGCGGCATATTTACGATACGCTACTCCACTTAAGAAACCTTAGGATGTACATTTCCTTGCACAGTATTATATTCATTCCTATGATCTATCCTCATCGATACTGGTTATGTTTTGCTGCCACGATTGCACGGGCAGAGTGAGCTACGGCTCGAGTTACATCAGCATGAGCTTGTCGTGGATGAGGACTGACCAGGGCATGATTCCAGAGACATACGATTGCATTTAGAGGCGTCATCTTATTGTGTTTTCGCGCCATGAGCGTTTGACGGATCGCTTCCACGAGATTCTCGGACATGCCGATTGGTACCAGAGGATCAGGCTACTGATAGAGGCCAGCCAGATGTGATGGCCATTGATATATCGCTTATTCATGATGCTTGAGGCGCTGTTCAGCGTACAGACGAATGAGCCAGTTGTTGCTGCAAATGACGAGATATCGTCCAGATGATTGGAGCTACTGCAGCATGAGTATATACTTAGAGGTATGATGGAAGGTTGCTAGTCACTCGAGGATAAATGACTAGGACAGGTGGTTCATTCGCTTACCCCGATGCGAGGTCATCAGATAGATTGATTCCAGCTAGAGGCGACTTCACGCAGGTTCGTTGAGAGTCGATTGAGAAGATTGAATTTCAGGAGCCCACTTTCTAAGTTTAAAGTATTCGGAAAGACATGCAGGTGATTCTATAGACCCTCTAGAAGAATGAAACCCTAACTCGACATAATGACCGTGTGAAAGCCTTTGAACCTTAGGGTTTGCAGCAGTTCCGCGGCGTCATTAGTGAGGCTTGGGTTTGCCCTTCTACGGCTGGACCACCGACGCTGTGGCATGTACCGGAGTACTATTAAACTGTACCCAAGATGTTGATCTCTTGGGGGATTATGAGGTTCTGACGAGTCGATCGAATGGTTCGACATCATTCAGATTTCATGTGATGGGACACATTTCTTGGGAGACTCCAGATACGAGCATAGCCGTTGGAGCGCAGTCCATGCAGCCACGATGAGACGAGTCCGAATCAGTCAACATTGGAGCAGAGTGAAGTAAAGAGTTCGTAAGAGATTTCGATGAGATGACGTTCCACTCCGCTGAAATCAGAGATGCTATATGTCTACAGAGGCGTTAGGATGCGACCAGTTTCCGAGAAAATGCTGTGCTGAGGACGCAAATGTCCTTCGAGCGGAAAGAGATTATGCAAGAGTACCAGCCTTCGTACAGTTTGGCTTAGGCGAGATTGGAAGAGGCCTTGAGCAGGATTCCTTCCAGGACACTGCTGCAATAAGATTTGCACCAGGAGCAGTTATGTGATGTGCATTCAGATATGACCAGAGAAGTGCCAGAACGGAATCGTCTCCGTTAGCACACCTGACATGGCCGATGAGCCGATGGATTGTGGGATTGATAATCCACAGAGAAGATAAGGACCCAGAGACAAGAGGACGCCAGACCGTGAGCAAGCGGCAAGTAGATATCTTGCGCTGCTAGCATTGGATGCACCGACACCTTCTCGACTTTGAAGGAGAATATATCGACGACGGTATTTATGATTTGTGGTTTGGTGATTTGATTATCACATATCCGTCACTTTGGATTTCGGTATTTTGGGCGATCTATTCGGATGATTTAGTCTTGATGACCGAGTTTCATGATATTTGTTTTCCTACACCATGGTTGCACCCACTGGGTGTTTATATTTTGCGCATAGTTATTACGCTTGAGGTATTGATTATGATTTCATGCCTATTTTATGCCGGTGATTTGATTTATGCTTTCAGCATAGTTTTCATGCACTTTTAGTTGTTTTGATTTGATTTGTGCACGCTGATGCACACAGTTGTGAGATTATCCACCGCGGTATACCTGACTTTGATTGAGCCGTATTGTATACCGTCGATTTCGATTCTGATATTGATATTGATTTCTTACACTTCGTGCATTTGGTTTGGATTTTCGCGCGTGATGAGCGCATGTTTTGAGATACGATTTTGGTGTACACCAAATGCACTAAATCGGGATTCTTCGTGCATGTTATATGCACCTGATTTTGCTGTCTGGCACACACGTTGCCTATGACAGATATTTCGTGCACACCCATTGCACCTAGATGTTGTTTCTATGCACATGCACATATATGGATTTTGTTTTCCGTGCGCACCAGATGCACAGGATATTCTTAGATACATGTTTGGGATTGAGTTCATGTGGAGCAGTACATTTTTTTGATATTTGCTATGTGTTTTCATACTTAACAGGACTAGTCAGAGGACAATACCTGGATATATTTTGCATGCATTTACTTTAGCCATTTACATGTATAGTTCTGATTTATATCATATTGGTTTGTTTTGGATTTGACATTCGTGTTTTTATCATGACTCCGATGATTGTGGGATGCTTG
The DNA here is from genome assembly GCA_030015575.1 of Agapanthus africanus. Lineage (NCBI taxonomy): Eukaryota > Viridiplantae > Streptophyta > Magnoliopsida > Asparagales > Amaryllidaceae > Agapanthus > Agapanthus africanus. The sequence goes on from CM057338.1 coordinate 497,836,325, forward strand.
ACGGAGTTTTGATTTTGAGTTATCTGCTCATTACTTATACGCATGCATTGCGCTATGATGCGTTTTATGTATTGATGATTTCGGAGCCCCGACGACTTGGATTTTTACTGAAATGTTTTAGTGTTTGGGGGTTTAAATTTAAATTCGGGGACCGAATTTATTTAAAGGGGGAAGATTGTAACATTTCAAAAAAAATAAAATATTATTTTTGAGAATTTTTATAATTTAATATTATTTTATTGAATATTTTAATATTTTGGTATAATTAAATACAGAAAAATTTGGAAAAAATATGGAAAATTCTAAAATAGGGTAATTTATGGAATTATGTCATTTTTAAGTTTTTAATATCATTTATATGCTAATTTAGTGCTAATCGCGATTAAAAATCGCTAATCGGGGTTTTAGCAATTTTGTGCAAAACATGCACGTATCATTTTTATCACACTTTTGTATTTTTCCACCATATTATTTTGGGGTTACTATTCTTGTGAGAAGGGTTTTTGGAGAAAAGGAAAAGAAAAAGAAAAGGAAAAGATGAAGGGAACATGAGCATTAATGAGGCATGGTGTATTTTGACTTGGATTTCTCTCTCCCTCTCATTTTACTTTTCTCTCTCCCTCTTCATTTTCCCTTAGTGTTTCAGCTGAAGCCTTGCCCTCTTCTTCCTCCCCTCTTCAAGCCCCAAATCATCTCAAAAACATCACCAAAATCCTATCTTCATTTCACTAAAAAGGTGCACAAGCTCAAGATCTACACATTGGACCAAGAAAGCAAGGATTTTGGCCACTAGGAGCAACTCAAGAATTTTCTTGAGTTGCCAAATGAGATAAATTCTGGATCATTAGCTTAATTTTAGCATTACTTATACCCTTATGCTAGTTTAGAACCGATATTGTTTGATTTGGTGGACTTAAGGAAAACCTAGTTAGGGTTTGAGGGAATTCTGTGTTGTAATGTGAAATTTAGCTCAGTAGAGGCTATAAAAACACCCTAGTGCATGAATTGAGACCCATACCTGAGACTTGAAACCCGAAATATGGATTTAGAAACCGATATCGGAAAATTTGTGAAATCTGTGAAGGTTATATTGAATTTGCTATCACCCCAAGACTCTGAAAATTATTTTGGATGGACAGTGACATGTGCAGGCACCCAGGAAGCTACCACCAAGACCCTAGCCCCTAACTCCCATTCCCGGCCGCAAATTTATTCCAATTGGACACAAATTGCGGCCTGGACCCCACCATTTTGCCTCGTTTTGGTTCTGTAGCCCCTTTACCAGTAGTTTAGACCCCTGGCATGTGTAGATTTGTCTAATTTGACCTAGGGTGAAATCTGGAGCCTATTTCCTTAGTTGCTGCTTTGGATTCGTGTTTCTGTATTCCGTATTTTTAATTCTGAATTTACGTATTGTGTTTTACCTTGACTACTTGGTGTTTATACGACGATATCGAAGATTGTTTGACGGTTTTGAAGGCGTTGTCCATAGGTTCTAACCTATCGGCCTTAGCGTATCGTTTTGGTTTTCATATGCCGTTTTAGTTTTGAATTGGTTTTAATACGCATTTGCGATACGTTGATATTTAGGTACCCCATGAAGACTTCGGGACGACAAGCAAGCGCGTGGCGACGTCGACAAATGAAGACGCAAGGTGAGTAGATTATATCTACGGGGGAAGTCGGGTGGATGGCGTATAGCACCCCCGCAGTCCGTAGTTGGTATACCTTATATGTATATATTATTTATGATAGTATAGTGTCGTGGATTATTTGAGATGTGTTTGATGTGATAGGGTTAGAAGTAAACTAGAATAGTTCCTAGTTGCGAACCCTAGGATAGGTTTACACCCACACGCACACACATGTTGTTTTGCTATACTTATACTGTGATGATGGTGGATAGTGGATGACTTTAGAGATGAGTCGATGATATTGGGCATTGTGCCGTGAGATCGGTGACATGATGTGATTCGTATTTGGGATACGACATGTGATCTCTTGCGGGCCTTTGGACGTGTGTTTACACACGCGGTATATTGATGGTATCAGTTGTACTAGACTTAGATCAGTACCCCAGATTATATGATATGATGATGAGAATACCAGATAATTGATGAGATAAATGTGATATTGACCCGTACCCAGCTATTGGGATGCCGTACGATGATTTACCGTACGAGCTTTATATTGATGATTGATCTGCGCTCATAACTTGAGGATTGTCAGATGATGTACTGTATCGTACGCGATACTATTGAGGCGGGATCACCGACTATATATATATATATATATATATATATATATATATCGACTCAGATTTAGGTGGTTTCCATACCTCTCCCGATTGACTTGATACTTAGATTTGTAGTTTGCATAGTAGATGTTAGACTAGACTCGAGTCATACCCATTTCAAAAACTAACGAATCGGGAATATCTTTAAAACAAGTAAAGGGATTCTACAGGTATTTTCAAAAGACGTATCTTTCTTAAAAACACCGTAGCCCTTATTTTACTAAAAACCCCGATTCGTCTTATTTCAAATGGCACAGCTGCATGATATATACATATTGATGTAGATTCTTCACTGTTGTGTTGATTATTCGCTTTCCGCATTTCCATGCTATTCGCATTGCTTTGCATATGTAAATGCGTTTATTGCTATATATTACCATCATGCTGTTAAGACACCAGCACCATTATCGATGATGCATATGTTCCACATACACTTTTTGCCGGCTCACACACTTCATCATCGATAATTGCCATGTCACTACACTGTAGTACTGTTGCATTCAGGATATGATCTCTTGCATGGCATACTGGTACACATATACCTTTGCACATACATAGATGATTCTGGCTTGACTTTGAAATTGGGAACCGCAAGATACCTTTTAAAAACTGATTTATTTTAGAGAAGCGTTCTTCCCTAAACATGTGCATATTACTATTCCATGTCGCATGATATACTGATATGCTTGCATTTCTTTTACATGCCGCCTACATCATGCTTTTTGATTACGCGCATTGAGATATGTTGTTTCCATGATATTTCTAGATTTGGGGAACCGTGGGTATTTCAAAGAGATTTTGTAAATGTTTTAAAAACCCGGTTACCCTTGATATGATATTTCTAGATTTGGGGAACCGTGGGTATTTCAAAGAGATTTTGTAAATGTTTTAAAAACCCGGTTACCCTTGATATGATATTTCAGCTTCCACCATGAGTTTTATCGGTTCTGATATATTTATACCCCTACGGGGACCCCTACGAGGAGGCGTCGAGGCCGTAGAGGGTACATGGTGGGGTCCGGAGGTACCCCGGGGCAAGAAAGGGATGTCGATATGCCATGAGCCGATGTGCCCATCAGGGGAACCATACCGTCTGGTGACATTACCTTTTACTCGGCGGTTATCTTGGGGATACCGACCGGAGTTTGTACGTATGGATACGTCGAAAATTCGAGGGTCGAAGCTGGGCACTCGGGTTTTTTGAGATAGCGTATGATACGTACCTATCAGGGATGATCAGGACTGACGGAGCCCGATAGATGAGGATTTACGTGCCGATGCTAGGCACAGCTTTCATGATGTTTTCGGGTGTCGATGCTAGGCACTCAGGTTCCATGATTTGATTATATCCTTATACTTACATGCATGATGCTTATTGTCATTGGATGACGGGTGGACGGAATCCACGTACATACAGACCTTGATCACATAGTGGGATGATATCCACATACATACAGATTTTGATTATATTGATCATACTTCATTTGTATATATAACAGTGGATGAGGACGCTGTTATATATGCCCTTACACCAATATTAGTGGAGTGGGATGCTAATATATGTGTATTGACATCATATTTATTCATGCTTCAGACTTATCCTTGAGCTTTACATTTATATCTGATCGTATTGACCTAGGATTATGTCTTGCATTCGATTTCTACTTGTAGATATTTTCTATTCACGAGTTGGCAACTCATACCTGTTGTGCCACAGTTCTTGCAGGTGTTGCCGTACAGGTTCTATAGCGGCATTTCTGGCACACTGCTTCTTTTGCTGGTGACTTGCTTTGGTAGGTGGGTTCTCTTGTATCAGAACCACCACTGTACATGTATTATTCAGTTGTATCTAGTAATTCCATCAACCAAAACTTGTATATTGTTTCAGACTTAGAAACCAGTTATGTATTATTTCGACCTTAGAGTCGCGCGTTGTAGTATTACGGTTTTCCTGCTGTTTTGAGTTCTTTCTGAGTTTTGATCCTCGCCTTTCGGCGTTGTATGTCATATTGCTTGCGTGGTTGTGACCGTCGATTGACGAAGAGCTAGCTCCCGCTTGGAGATGCCTTTTATTATTGCATATATATATTATTCTTGTTGTACCCCGTTCGGGGCCAGTATTTACAAAGGGAACTCTGCCGAAATTTTCAGAAAAGACTATACTTTTTAAAAATGCACATTCGGCTTACTTATTTAAAAACCTTGCTTTTAAAACATGTTTTCTTCACTTCTTAAACTATTTTTCCTTCATTTATTATTTAAAATGGTTTTAGATTTCTAGGCTTTGGCTTACTTGGATTAGATGGGGTCCTATAGACTTCATATGATTCAAGGGCCAGTCACGAGCTATTTCGGGTCGTGACAGCGTCGTAGGTTGAAAACTGTATTATGGTTATGAAGAATTACACCGCTGTTTAATGCTCCTTACCTAACCATCAATTGATATAGGTAAATGTCATGGACATAATTTCAAAAAGTTATATCTCACTTTATAAAAATAAACGTACAGATATATCAATTTGAAATTGGTGCATAACAACGGATATTCAAAACCAAATATTTGTCGTCCGGCGAACAACCCAGGCGATTTCCTCAAATATTACCAATTACAACGAATCCCGATATAATGAGGACAATCTCCTAATTCTCAATAGCTTACTCCCACTCATCATCTGTAAAACCATACAGATGTGAGAATTAAACCTGGTAAATACATACCCTAGAGCAAGTGTCTAATTGGGAAATCAGTTTTCTTTTAACAATACACAGTGAAACTGAAACATGTAAATGTTTCGAAGGGGTATCCGGGTATTCCTAGTAATGCCTCTTCCATTATCCAGATTCATGACTTTAACCGTATATTTCTTTGCCATCTCTCCAAATCCCTTTATTTGTCTTTAGTCGTTACCTTCTGTACACCTTCGTTAGGCTAAATGGTTTTCTTCCTTCCCTACCGTTCGGCACCAGCCTATGGTTTGGAAGAAGACTATCCAATAAGCGTAATAGGTGTACTGTCCTAATCCTAGGAGCACTCGCAATGCGAGAGAAGGTAAAGATAAAAGACAACTGAATAAATCTTATTCCTATTTCTCCTGAACCAGAATCCATCCCCGAACTGGAACAAGTTCCTTTCGAGTTCGTATATAACCATATGATGGAGTATCCAATAAACTGTGGATCTTCATAGTGATACGGAGTGTCCTGGAGAAATACAAAGGTGATGTAGGATTAGCGAAGAAATACTTGGTTTGGTCGTGAATAGCAGTCGCAATTTACTTTGCCCTCTTACTAATCCTCTTATTTGTCTTTACTTAATACCTTCTGTACACTATCGTTAGGCCAATTAGTTTTCTTCATTCCCTACCGTTCGACACCTGCCTATGGTTTGGAAGAAGACTATCCAATTAGCGTAATAGGTGTACTATCCTAATCCAAGGAGCACTCGCAACCTGAGAGAAGGTAAAAGGAAAAGACAACTGAATATTCCTATTCGTTTTCTCCAGAACCGGAAACCATCCTCGAATCTGGAACAAGTTCCTTCGAGTTCGTATATAGCCATACGATGGTTTTATCCAATGGAAGTGGACGTTCGTAGTAATACGGGGTGTTCTGGAGAAAATGGTAAAAGTAGGAGTGGCAATGAGGTATGCAACTTTGACAATCCAAAAACCGGTGTTTAAGAAGGTTCGGTCAACTTGGTCACTGAGTCATAGTCAAGGGTCGGGTCATGGACGCTGCCAAAGAGAGAGAGAAAAGAAACACTCAGCGTGCACTCTAACCTAGATCAGAATGGTTATCACTTTATCTAATCAGGAAACCTCCCATTGTAACCTCAAATTCTCCTCCAAACCTGAAAGAAGAATTAGTCGGGATCACCTGAGGAGTAAACCAACTCATCAATAGGAATCGGGATCCAACTATCATCGCATGATAACGTGATGGAATCCACTCACGTTATCACACTCCAGAAGGATGCATATATCTGGCAAGTTTCAGTTTCTTTAGAAACTCCCGATGTGATTTTTACCCCATGCTCTTATGACCTTGACAAAGGCCAACATATCATAAGTCACATGTCAAGTTCTACCCGTCATTATCCAGGTTAATTTGAACTCACCCGTACATACCCTTGACGAAGGCCAAAATAGTAGTACGACTATCCCAAACCAACGCATCTATCTATGCTGCAGAAAAGTAACAAATAGCTACCATACACTATACCTTGACGAAGGCCAACATACATAGCATGAATACTAAGTGCTACCTTTCTGAAATGACGGAGGGCTACGAATGGTTTTTGGCGAAAAACCTTTAACGTAATGAACTTGATATCGTTGAAGGAACCGGATAGCTTCTATAAAAATATAGTGGCGAAAACCTTTGCTAAAGAGGTCACTCCCGGTGAAGGGATCTCGGCTCTTTCCCCGTAGAATGAGGTGCAGGATATTCCTAACTGAATACCACGATGCAAAGCAAAAGGCAATTGGCTATAGTGAAGTTATTACCCTGACGCAAACTTCTGTCCAAGGAGTCACTCCCGGTGAAGGGATCTCGGCCCTTGCCTCGTCGACTGAGGTGCTGGATATTCATAACCGAATATGTAACACTTTGAATTTCCGTTTGATTGTCCTTCGTGATGATTAGTGATCGTATGTGTTATTATATATGTGTTTATAGGATTATTAGTTATATTTAGTAGTGTTAGCATATTGGGAATTTTCTTGTGTTAATGCACACATGCACACTTAGCCATTTTGTGACTTAGGGTTATGGTAGCATGTTAACCCTTCTTGTGTTGCATGGTTGCTAACTTATTCCCCACCATTTTAATCTTTTCAAAACCCCATTTTATAATTCAAATCCAATAAACAAATGAGCATGGTGTTAGGTATGAAACTTTGACTTTTTGACCCCTTTTCTTCTCTCTTCTCTCTCTTTCCCTCATTCTGAAATCCAGCAGCAATTCCAGCAGCAAAACCCCCCATTTTTCTCCATATTCTCTTCTCTTTTCATTCCCCTTTGATCCATACACAAAACCCTATAGATATCAACTCATTTCCTTCAAAAAACCATGAAAAAGTGAGGTTTTTGAGGTGTTTGAAGCAAAATCTGCATACTTGGGGGAAAAGCTGAGACTTTTGATGTTTTACAAGGTTCTTAGAAGGTATTAACTCATATTAGCACTCCTTTTCCTTAAACTTGTGGTATTCTTTAGTAAAAATCTCATTTTTGTGCATTTTTGGTGATATTAAAGGATATTTTTGATTCACATGTTAGATTAGGGTTTTGTTAGTTGTGTTAGCTCTATTAGGTGTTATTAGAGCTATTTTAGGCCAGGTTTGTTTCAGTTTGCACAAAAATACCCTAAAGTTCCATTTTAGTGCAAAAGTGTGGATTTTAACTAGAAATAAGGCCCTGTAGGATCTGCTGCTACCCGAGATATTTCAGAGTGAAACTAGAGGTTACTGTAGCATGTATGGGGGGTATAGAGTGCACACACCAAACCTGGGAGCCCAATTCCCTACCCAGGCCGCCGAAATATGCATTCTGGCCGCAAATTGCGGCCAGATGGGGGTGTTTTGGGTTGGGGTTTGGGGTGTGGGTGTCTGCTGCTATGTGGGTTGTTTTGGTATATGTAGTTTTACAATATCTGTTCTGTATCAAAATCTGGAGTAGAATACCTTTTTTCCCGTATTTTCAATCTTTCGCGACACGCGTGATACGTGTGTATGGGTTTTGGGTTTCAGCGTATCGCGACGCGTCGGAGTGACTTCAGACGCGTAATCACACGTTTTAGCGTATCGCGCACACGCGCGCTTGGTTCACGACACGAGTTACTAGTTCGGCTTTAATGTCGTGTTTGTGTGATGTCAAGTTTATGTATGGTGTATTGTGTAATTCTAGGTTCGCAGGCGAGTACGGCGGACGCCGCGCAGAAGGGGAAACAAGTTGTTGGCTATACCTAGCGAGAGACTACGGTGAGTAGATTTAACATCTACGGGGATATCGCCCGCATGGCGTTCTACGTCAGGGCTGATAGGACCTTATAGCTATATTCACATACATTGACTGTTCATGGCTACTATTTAGTGCATACTGCATTCCCTGCTATATGGTTATAAACTAGAATTGATAGAACACCGCACCATTACTAACGGTCCATGTTGCACGAGCACTATCCTGCATGTTACACACACACCGTTAGTAATTGCCATGACACTCACACTGTAGAATTTACATCGGATCATAATATTGTAGCTCATCTATATGTGACATGACTTGATATTCATACTTGATGCATATACCACATCGGATCATAATATTGTAGCTCATCTATATGTGACATGACTTGATATTCATACTTGATGCATATACCACATCGGATCATAATATTGTAGCTCATCTATATGTGACATGACTTGATATTCATACTTGATGCATATACCACATCGGATCATAATATTGTAGCTCATCTATATGTGACATGACTTGATATTCATACTTGATGCATATATCACATCGGATCATTATATTGTAGCTTATCTATATGTGACTTGACATGATATTCATATCATATCGGATCATTGACTTGCTTACTGGTTTGCATTACATGTGATTTCTGGATTTGGGAACCGTGGCTATTTCAAATATGTAATCATTTAAAAACCCGGTTCCCTTGATATGATATTTCGGTGCGTCCACCATGTGTTTTCTCGGTGCTAGAGCGATATATGCGAACCCGAATCGAGGAGCTGGTTGAGGCCGATTACGGGTACATGGAGGACCCGGTATGGTACCCCGGGGCGAGAACGGTTTCGCTGTGTAGTAGACGGTGAGCCTGGCAGAGGGACTACTACCTACCGGTGATTGGTTGGACCTGACAGTTATTCGGAGGATACTGATCGGAGTCGATAGATGGATGTGGGGTGATCCGTACTGCCGGGGCCGAGGGCCGATACCGCAGACGGAGCCCGTGGGCTGACCCGGATTGACGGGACCCGATGGATGAGGATTTGCGTGTCGATGCTGGACACGAGTATTTATGATATTTGGGTGCCGATGTTGGGCACTCGGGATTCTCAGAGATTTACAGGATTTGAGGGCCGATGAGGGTGCCGGCGCCTGAGCTATTTGGGGGATCTAGGTGCATTGATGGACACCGATTATATATTCCACGTTGATATTCCGTGTAGATGTTATTGCCCCTGCTCAGCATTTATTATTGTACCTTATCCTGTAGTTATATTACCTGATAGAGCACTTGCATGATTATTGCACATACTGCTTATCACATATTGATATTATCTGTTGGCATATGTTAGAGCAGCGCAGTACGTGCATGCTCGCGATTACCTTTATATGTTATCTCTATTCACGAGTTAGCAACTCACCCCCGTTGTGCCACAGTGTTTGCAGGTTGCCCTTCGGAGTAGTCGCGGCAGGCTGCGTTTTGCATCTTTTGACACAGATACCCCCATAGTTGGTGTACTAGCTCTTTTGCTGATAGGTGGGTTTTGTGCGGTATCTGTTTATCTTTCAGTTATGTACATTGTTGTATCTAGTATTTGTAGGGTTCCTAGGCACACTAATGAGGTCTCACAAGGCATCAACCATGCCAATTTCAAATTTTACAAGTGCCGAGAAACCCTAATACGGATCGTTAACTAGAATTTTAGGCGAAAAGTGAAACTAGTTAACAACTTAACTAAAAGAACGGAAATACAACCTTTGTAGATCCGGTCCTCTACCTCCATAGCTCCGCAATGAAGTCTCCTCGCTGTCTAAATCGAATCCCGGGCTCTAGCGTCGGCTTCATCGGAAAAATGGGCGGGCTAGGTCGTCGACTTCGATGCCGAAGATGATCTACGTCGAGGCATCACAAGATCAAGCTCCCACTTCACCAAGTCATGAAACTTGTGAAGAAAACACTCTATACTACTTGGCAAGATGTAGAGGATGAAGAAATAGGAGGTGGGTTCACTTTAGAATTGGATTTCTCACTCTTTACATGAAGTTACCATTGATGAAGCAAGGTTTTCTTCAAGTGAAGAAGAAGAAGAAGATCAAGATCATCCTATGATAAGTGAAAATAAAATAATACTTATCATATAATTAATCATGGTCAAGTGTAGAGAATTAACTAAGGTTATGTGAATGGTTAGGGTTAAAAGAAGAAGACAAAATGGTCACTTGGTAAAAGCTTCATGAAGCTTCAACAAGCTTCATGAAAGAAAACAAAGAAAGAAACCATTTTTCTTTTCTTTTATCCATTTTTCAAAAAAGAATAGATAAATAAATAAATGAATAAGTAAAAACAAAACCCTAACCATTACACAACCATGGTTTAATCTTTACACTTAGCCAATTTTACATGCATCATCAAACATGATACAGACTAGTGCACAAAATTATATCGTATATACAATGTGCACATCCGAGTGAGAAAATCCTTTTAAAGTGAACCAATACTAGTTAATGCAAAGTAATATATCAAATATATAATTATACATTAAATCATTAAATCAACACTTGATTTAACGATCCGGTCATATCGCATATAACCGACTAATATCCAATGTATCGGCTTATCGAATCAATCCTTGATTCGATAACTAGGTTATATCACATACAACCATTCGACACATTCATCGCGAGAATGGAACACGGTATCACATACACGCATTATTCTCGGTCCCGCACATATCTCATATGCGCTCCTATTTCATTTCGCTTGAGCCAGGAAACCTCTGTGTAGGACTCTAAAGACTCGTCAATACGCCGGCAGCAGATGATGATCATATCAAACATCCACAAGCCGCAAGCGGTCTGCTAAACGTAACGGCCACCCGGGTATTGAGCGATCAGAAGATCGACGAGCAAGCCCGCTCATATTCCTGTGAATCCAACCAGTAACACTTACCGTACAGTCCGGTCTCGTCGTCTGATATGTCGCATATCTCGCCTAGGGGTGGTAAACGTCAGACCCCAATAGCTCGATAAGTCGTGTCGATATGAGATCTATAACTGTTCGAGAAACTACTGGTAACACTTACCAGTAAATCTCAGCAACCCTGGCCAGGGATTTCCGGTTATAGCCAATCGAACACTGCGCAACATCAACCCCCTATACTGGGAGAGACGAATCCCCTCCTATCGCTCATTGCCTCCATATGATTCGGGACTGTACCCAAAAGCCACCGTTTTGCACGCCCTCTTGGACGTGGTAAGGTGGAAATCAAAGCACAGTGGGAACCACACAAGACTCTATGACGATCTCGGGTCAACAGACTACTCTGTACCAGTGTCACCAGAGAACTGCCATCTGACGTAATTTATAATACCATCTGGGAGTTCTCGACGAGTCCGTCCAGTGTACCCAGTCTCTACTGAGCACCCATATATCATCTCCGATGTCAAACACCAATGGATATGGGATCATCCATCGCCCATCTGTATGGGTCGAGAAGGTATACGCTAGTCTACTCTGGTATATCGATGCCCCGTCTCGATATACCCACGACTAGGGACTTTGAAGGATGTACTTATGGACTACCTTGTCCCCACTAGTATGATCCGCATCATAGTCCAGGTAGTCAAGTACACATCCTAAGGGCTTTACCAACATGTAACAGAGAGACAATCAGTGTACACGTTAAGGTAAAGAGCAACCAGATAGCATACTATGATGTCGAGCAAGAAAGTCCTACCTATATATGTCCAAGCACCCACTACAATATACATCCTATGTATAGTAATGGCCTCTAGGGCATACATATAACTAACAATCTTCCACATGCACTAGGGCCATCTGATAGCAGTGGTTGTAGTATCTCATACTCAACCATCCCATAAAAGTCTCTCTCTGGGAAAAGGCCTTTGTGAGTGGATCCGCCGTGTTGTCCTCTGAGTCTACTCTCCTAACCCCGATCACCCTGGAGATCAACTATCTCCATGATCAGGTGATACTACCTTAGAATATATCTGGATCACTGATGGGACGGACGTTCCTTGGCATAAGCCACAACTCCATTGTCACACAATGGGAGGAACTAAGTTCATCTCATGAACAAATATACATCCAGACTGCCTCTTTGGTAGCATCTTAAGTAGCGATGTATCGAGCCTTTATCGTCTAGTATGCCACGGTATCTAGCTTGGAACTCTTCCAACATACCGTCCCTTTACTGAGGGTAAAGACAATGCCTGTGACTGACTTTCAGTCGTCCTTATCACCCCGGAACCTTTCCAGTGATTCTCCCCAGGATCGATTGATACCATCTCACTACAACTAGTGAGAATCCTAACATCCATTTAGATCTATCTCATAGATCCAAAACCTAGGATTTAGTAGGTATTACTTTGATCCTATATGGAGAATACTAGTGATAAGCGGAGATTGACTGAGCGTAGCATAGGAAACTCCTTCCCTATCAAGAGCATGTTATCCACGTACTCTACGAGGATTGTCACTATACTCCCTACTACCTTTTTGTTTACACAATGTTCATCTACCATTTTGATGATGTCAAACTCTTTGACTAACACATCAAAACAGATGTTCCAACTGCGCGATACCTGCTTTATCCTATAAAGCATCTTGTACACGTTTCCGCTGCTCCTACTGTCTACGAAGCCCTCTGGCTGTGTACTTATAGACGTTCTCTTCTAAAACATCATTTAGAAAAGCAGTCATGGCACCCAACCGCCAGATATCGTAGTCATGGTATGTAGCCGTGGCAAGTAGGATCTGGATGGACTTAAGCATAGCCACTTGAAAAGGTTTCATCATTATCCACGCCTGGTCGATGACGAAAAGCTTTAACAAGTCTAGCTTTGAAAGTCTCAACTTTTCCATCTACACCGAGTAATCTTCTCAAGATATACTTGCTCCTGATGGGGATTTAACCTTTCATATATAGCAACCAAAGTCCATACTTTGTTGGTGTACATGGATTCCATCTCAGATCGCTAAGCATCCAGCCATTCTTACAGAGTCCCACTCCTGATGGCCAGCTCGAAACTAGTTGGGTCATCATCTCATGATGCAATCATCGCTCCCACTGTCATAGAGAAACCGAAGTATCTCTCAGGTGGGTGAGGAACCCTGCTAGATCGGCGGAGAGGCTGAGGTTCGTTGGTAACTATTGAATCCTTTGGTTCTTTCAAATCATCAGCTGCAGTTTGTATAGCTGGAACCTTTCCAGTTCTACATAACAGATCTTGCCTCGAGCTTGTCCGGATTTTGCTTTTAGACATAGGCCGGACAACCCAAATTTTAACTAACTTAAGATATGGGCTCTTCCCTTTCCATATCACATATGAAGTGGTAGGCAAGTGATTTGATTTGAACCCTATTCAATAGGTATGCAGCTTCTTAAGTGCATAACTCCCAAAGGGAAATAGGAAACTCAGTAGTACTCATCATAGAGCGCACCATATCGAATAGGTTGCAATTGCTCCGTCCCGATATACCATCGTGCTATGGTGTATACGGAGGAGTAATGCTGAGAGAGAATCTCATTCTCCTTTAGAATAGTCCAGGAATTCCGTGCTCAAGTATTCTCCTCCTTGATCACATCAAAGGACATAATACTTATACCCGTTTTGGTTCTCTACTTCTAACTTATATTCTGTGAATATCTCAAAAGGTTCGGACTTGTGTTTCAACAAGAACATATGTCTGAATCTAAAGAGATTATCAGAGAATGTAATGAAGTACTAGGAACCGGTCTTGGCATGTGTAGACAGGGGACCTTACATACATCAACATGTATCATCCCAAGAGTTCACTGACTCTTTCTCTGTTTCCAGTAAACGGAGCTATGGTCATCTTATCTCTGTGACATGACTGGCAAGTTTCACAAGATGTAAATTCAAACTGATTTAAATATGCATCTAAAATGTAACTTCAGCCAGTCAGATCGCATTGATATGACCTAGTCTACAATGCCTCAAGAAGGATTCGTTCATTTCTGAACTCTTCCTCTTGTGTGTGTTCCGTATACTAAGAACTGTAGTTTGATTTAGAACATCAATGCTTTTAGATAACGTGCCTGAACCGATCGACTTTTGATATAGGAAATGTTCAAAACATAATCCAACAATACAAAATTATATCCTTTCTTTACTAATAAAGAGACTGATATGATTTTGTATATCAGGTTCGGTATCTAATAACATTCGTTCAGAATCAATGTACTGGTCATACAGGGTGACAGTGACCAACAGACTTGGCTGCAACACTTGCCCCGTTCTCTGTCTCATGAAACTTATCACCCGTTCTCAGTTTTTCTACCCTTTTATAGCCCTATGTAACAGATTACATATCTGGGATCCTGATCCGGTATCATATACCCAGGATGCGGAGGATACTGAGAAACAGTTCTTTGTAATGAACACACCTGAAGAAGATGCATCATATGCACTTCCTTCGTTTGGGCGGCATGGGAATTCTGGTAATCCCTAATTTCCTGCTCTGTCTTATAACAATTATAAGTTGGAGCGGGACCAGCGTTCCCCAGCTCAGTATAACAAGCGGGTTCGGTCAAATATCCGTATTATTATCTTGATTAAGGCGTGATATGGTCGCTACCTGGAGAGAGAGAGAAGAAAACACTCAGCGTGCGCTCTTTCAAGAATAGATTGGTTATTATTTTATCTAATTAGGATGGCTCCCACTGTTTTAATCAAATCTTCCTTCAAACCCTAAAAGGAAAGACTAGCCGGGATTAATTACAAACTACAAGTTCGCCAATCTTTCAGCCAGGCCAGTGTCGGTACTTTGAGGGAGGTCCCCCGTGCTTTCGCACGAACCTAATTAATGTAAACATCGTTTTCCCAAAGGCGTAACCTCGTTAACACCTTTCTAGACACCTACTTGATCGGCTAATTGTAATGTGTAAAACTCTCCCAGGAGTAACAATTACTCGCAGTGGGTATCGGGATCCAACTATCTCATAGAAGGTATGCAATCTCATTGCAAATTTCAACACTTGAAATTCCCGATAATTTTGCCCCTAGTGTTCTATGACCTTGACGAATGCCAAACAACCCATAGTCCACTAGTCAAGTTCAACCCGTACATTTCTTGATTGAATTAAACCCACCCGCACGACCCTTGACGAATGCCAAACAACGCCGTACGAATACCCTAATCCAATCTGCATCATATGCATAAGCAGATAAATACTAGTTAGCTACCGCACACTACGCCTTGACGAATGCCAAACTACCGCAGCACGAATACTAACTAGTACTTATCTGAAATGACGGAGGGCTACGACAGGTTTTTCTGAAAACCTATTGCGTAATGAACTTGATATCGTTGTAGGATCGAATGATTTTAAAATGGAGTGTTTTTGAGGCTTTTGTAGTTTTGCTAAAGGAGTCACTCCCGGTGAAGGGATCGTCGGTCCTTTCCTCGTCGAATGAGGTGCGGGATATATCATATATATCACTGTGCAAAGCAAAAATTCTTAAAAGCAATCAAAAGACAAACCGAGTGTGTAGCATCTGCCAGTTATTGCTAAAGGAGTCACTCCCGGTGAAGGGATCTCGGTCCTTTCCTCATCGAATAAGGTGCAGGATATATCACATATACCGCTGTGCAAAGCAAGAACTGTAGCTACCTGTTTTATTTTGAAATTTGATTCTACAACATCTTAGGTTTCTTTTTATTTCATTAATCATATTAATGAATTCCCATCATTTAAGTTACCTAAACATCACAGATAAATACGACGTACACTTATGCCATCCGCATTCGCCTCGATGTCCCCTCGTGCACCGTTAGGTTAGGTAACTAACGGCAGGGCGGGGCAGGGGTAGCGCGGGTGTAAAACATAAGTAACGTCTATATAATATATCATATATACTATATACAGTATCCATCACAGAACATATCACATGATCACATCACAGATATCGCAGCAGAAGAATTATATGAAATATTGGATATACTAGGACGTCCGTGTTTTCAATACGAGCCAGTATAAAACACGGATTCCACCGTCGCGATGAATAGCCAAACCCACACCCCTAGACCCCTACGAGAGCGGCAAGCAACCCTACCAATTCTAGAGTTAGGAGACCCGGACTCGACTCCTCGAGTTGGTCTCCCACTGGACTCCAGAACCCGGTTACTTGTGCTCCCCTCCTTGGGTCTATCCTAGTGCGGAAAAGTAAATAATATACAAAGGGTGACATCTTCCGCAACCTGGAAGTGCCCCAATAAAAGAATATTACATACAAGTTTTTACATGAATGAAAATGAAAAACACTCATCTCACATAAAAACCCCCGGCTATTCAAACACGACGATCTAATATAACATATCCAGCAACACATAACATCTCATGTCATCAACGTAAGTAAATATGCGCATCCCAATTGTCGTTGACATATAGCAACGAAACCAGCGATATCACATATTACACTTACGGTCACAGAAAAGAAAGTGTAAAACTACAATAGTTGGAATCCGCAATCTGCATAGACATCGCATGCCTAATCAAATGAATTCCTTAGACATCACATGCCTAACTATTATAAACCCCGCATTTTAGTCTCATTATCGAAAACACTTTTCAATATCAAGCCGGGTAATTCAACAAGATTCCCGACATCCTGATCGAATGCTCGTCGAAAACTTTAGTAGACGACCGCACCCCCGATGCCGTCGACGAAGTGCACCAAGGCGGAACACCGCTACCGCGAGCACCCGAACGGATGCTTTCGGCGACGGGGTTCTCCTACAGTCACTTGGTCGGGGCTATGGAGTGAGGCTGTCTATTAAGTTTACCCGGCGAGTATCCGCGTACGCTACGTGATTGCGACGGACTTTTGATCACATCAAAATTCCGTGGCAACCGATCAAGTGAGACTAAACTGCTATGTTTATAACATTCATTCAGTTATCTCATAACTTATTGTGAATTCCAATTATTGTATCCCATTCCCGATAAATAGAAAATGATAAACTTTCCGATCGAACATTCAAACACCCAAGTTTTCCCGAAACAGATCAACACATGAAATAAGTCTAAAAACATTCAGTTCGTGCCTCAGTACCAACGGTCCAGCCGTAGAAGGGTCAAGCCAACGCCTCACATGTGGCACGCCGTACTGCCCCAAACCCGAAGGTTCAAAGGGCAGTTCAAGACGGTCACATAATCGAGTTAAGGTTTGTTGTCTTCTAGAGGGACCATCGCGTTACTTGCACTACTTAGAACGTCTTTAAACCACGGAAAAATCCAACACTTGGAAATTTCCCGACAGGGGAAAAAGTGGGTATTTATATCCGGTCGAACTTTTTAACATATTCAAAAATTATCCGGAAACCACATAGACAAAATCTGATAATCCGATCGAATCTACGAACTCCCAATACAACCCAGAATATTCAACTCTTGAATAAATATTAAAAATTCCCAGAAAACTCAGCTGCTGAAAACATGAATTACTGTGCAAAGTTTGGAGGCAAATCCTATCAAGTGGCCGCGGAACCGCCGCAGAAGCCAGGCTTCTGCCGCGGTTCCGCCGCGCATTAGAGGGATCATGAGATAATTTTTGCACCGTAATTCTTAGAATTCCCTGCTGAATTTTTAAGCATTTTTAATCTGGAAAAATCCCAGTTTTTGAAAAAAGTCCAGAGAGCATATTGTATTAGGGTTTCGATGTTCGTTCGGATTTCAAACGTCGTCTACACTTCGCCTAAGGCTCTAGCTAGGCTCTGATACCACTGTAGGGTTCCTAGGCACACTAATGAGGTCTCACAAGGCATCAACCATGCCAATTTCAAATTTTACAAGTGCCGAGAAACCCTAATACGGATCGTTAACTAGAATTTTAGGCGAAAAGTGAAACTAGTTAACAACTTAACTAAAAGAACGGAAATACAACCTTTGTAGATCCGGTCCTCCACCTCCATAGCTCCGCAATGAAGTCTCCTCGCTGTCCAAATCGAATCCCGGGCTCTAGCGTCGGCTTCATCGGAAAAATGGGCGGGCTAGGTCGTCGACTTCGATGCCGAAGATGATCTACGTCGAGGCATCACAAGATCAAGCTCCCACTTCACCAAGTCATGAAACTTGTGAAGAAAACACCCTATACTACTTGGCAAGAGGTAGAGGATGAAGAAATAGGAGGTGGGTTCACTTTAGAATTGGATTTCTCACTCTTTACATGAAGTTACCATTGATGAAGCAAGGTTTTCTTCAAGTGAAGAAGAAGAAGAAGATCAAGATCATCCTATGATAAGTGAAAAGAAAATAATACTTATCATATAATTAACCATGGTCAAGTGTAGAGAATTAACTAAGGTTATGTAAATGGTTAGGGTTAAAAGAAGAAGACAAAATGGTCACTTGGTCAAAGCTTCATGAAGCTTCAACAAGCTTCATGAAGCTTCAACAAGCTTCATGAAAGAAAACAAAGAAAGAAACCATTTTGCTTTTCTTTTATCCATTTTTCAAAAAAGAATAGATAAATAAATAAATGAATAAGTAAAAACAAAACCCTAACCATTACACAACCATGGTTTAATCTTTACACTTAGCCAATTTTGCATGCATCATCAAACATGATACAGACTAGTGCACAAAATTATATCGTATATACAATGTGCACATCCGAGTGAGAAAATCCTTTTAAAGTGAACCAATACTAGTTAATGCAAAGTAATATATCAAATATATAATTATACATTAAATCATTAAATCAACACTTGATTTAACGATCCGGTCATATCGCATATAACCGACTAATATCCAATGTATCGGCTTATCGAATCAATCCTTGATTCGATAACTAGGTTATATCACATACAACCATTCGACACATTCATCGCGAGAATGGAACACGGTATCACATACACGCATTATTCTCGGTCCCGCACATATCTCATATGCGCTCCTATTTCGTTTCGCTTGAGCCAGGAAACCTTTGTGTAGGACTCTAAAGACTCGTCAATACGTCGGCAGCAGATGATGATCATATCAAACACCCACAAGCCGTAAGCGGTCTGCTAAACGTAACGGCCACCCGGGTATTGAGCGATCAGAAGATCGACGAGCAAGCCCGCTCATACTCCTGTGAATCCAACCAGTAACACTTACCGTACAGTCCGGTCTCGTCGTCTGATATGTCGCATATCTCGCCTAGGGGTGGTAAACGTCAGACCCCAATAGCTCGATAAGTCGTGTCGATATGAGGTCTATAACTGTTCGAGAAACTACTGGTAACACTTACCAGTAAATCTCAGCAACCCTGGCCAGGGATTTCCGGTTATAGCCAATCGAACACTGCGCAATATCAACCCCCTATACCGGGAGAGACGAATCCCCTCCTATCGCTCATTGCCTCCATGTGATTCGGGACTGTACCCAAAAGCCACCGTTTTGCACGCCCTCTTGGACGTGGTAAGGTGGAAATCAAAGCACAGTGGGAACCACACAAGACTTTATGACGATCTCGGGTCAACAGACTACTCTGTACCAGTGTCACCAGAGAACTGCCATCTGACGTAAGGTATAATACCATCTGGGAGTTCTCGGCGAGTCCGTCCAGTGTACCCAGTCTCCACTGAGCACGCGTATATCATCTCCGATGTCAAACACCAATGGATATGGGATCATCCATCGCCCATCTGTATGGGTCGAGAAGGTATACGCTAGTCTACTCTGGTATATCGATGCCCCGTCTCGATATACCCACGACTAGGGACTTTGAAGGATGTACTTATGGACTACCTTGTCCCTACTAGTATGATCCGCATCATAGTCCAGGTAGTCAAGTACACATCCTAAGGGCTTTACCAACATGTAACAGAGAGACAATCAGTGTACACGTTAAGGTAAAGAGCAACCAGATAGCATACTATCATGTCGAGCAAGAAAGTCCTACCTATATATGTCCAAGCACCCACTACAATATACATCTTATGTATAGTAATGGCCTCTAGGGCATACATATAACTAACAGTATTCTCCATCTACCATGTATGTATTTGACTTAGAGACAGTGTGAGGACGGTGATGTATATTTACTTGTATTCTGGTGTCGAGCTCGTTGTGAGCCGACTGTACTTGCAGTTTATTCTATCTGTGATGTTCCCACTTGTGGATCTTGATATTCGCTACGGCGTCGTATATTGCTATCTTGGTGACTGGTTACTTAGATTTCTTAACATGTTAGTAAGTGCTTTCATTTTAAAACGTATAACACTCTATACTTTTATTGGTTTGATTTCTGGGTTTTCGGTTCACTTAGTCGCGTTACGCCTGTAGACGTTACGTGGTTAAGTGCCGGTCACGGGTCAAACTTTGGGTCGTGACAAAGTTGGTATCAGAGCGTAGGTTTTACCTTTCGGAGTGTAGGATGACCCTGGTATGATGGAGTAGGTAACTGCAGCAGGGTAGCGTAGTGTGTGTATGTTCCGCGGCATACTCACGACACGGTACTCCGCCTACGCGACCTTAGGAATTGTTGATTTAAATTCCTTCTTGAGTAGATACATTCTTGCGATTCGATTTCCGTATCCTTATCGAATCCTATTGTTCCTTTCAGCCATTATGCCGCCAAAGACTACGAGGGCGCAGAGAGCGGCCGCGAGGGCCGAGATTCGAGTTGACTCGTCGGAGACGAGGACTGATCCGGGTAGTACACCGGTTGTGCCCGAGCAGGCTGTTCCTACCGTGACAGATCAGATTGCTATTTTAGGGGCTGGTGTGCAGGAGATACACCAGACGATGGGATCCAGTATGCAGGAGATGCGCCAGATGGTAGGATCTCTAGTTGAGACACTTCGAGCGCAGCGACCAGAGGTAGTTCCACCCGTTGCAGAGACCGCGGTGGTACCCACAGTTCAGGCAGTTGCACCTGTGACTACAGAGGTTATTACAGTATCGCTGTCAGAGTTTATGAGGCTGAAGCCTCCGGTCTTCACAGGCACCGATGTGGCCGAGGACCCACAGTCTTTCATTGATCGGATGGCGCGGATATGTCGTTCAGTTAGATGCGCAGATGCGAGATGGGTTGAGTTCGCGAGCTTTCGCCTGGAAGGTCTTGCGCAGAAATGGTGCGAATCAGTCGAGAAGGGTAGAGCAGCAGGTCTTCCTCCTATGACCTGGACAGAGTTCGTGGCGCTATTCTTTGCCCGCTTTCTTCCCCTGAGTGTCAGAGATGCTAGAGCACGCAGGTTCGAGTCCTTACGCCAGACGCCAGAGATGTCAGTGGCAGAGTACGATGTGCTGTTCACCGAGCTATCAGTTTATGCTCCGTACCCAGTGGCTACCGAGGAGTTGCGAGTTAAGAGATTTATCCAAGGCTTGCTTACACCACTATTCCTTGCTATCAGCGCACAGCATTACAAGACATACGCAGCAGCAGTAGATGCAGCATTATTAGTTGAGGAGCGCTTTGCTGAGACTTCGGCAGTTCCAGAGCCGAAGAGAGTTCGTGCAGATACGTCAGTGCAGAGACGGCCTTTTCGGTGTCGTGACAGGCACCTTGCAGGTGGCAGAGATTCGAGGCAAGACCGATTATTTAGCTCCTATCCCCAGGAGGGTCAGCGACCATCATCGGGATGTTACCGTTGCGGGAGTTCTTATCATCGTGTGCGAGATTGTCCTGAGGTACCCCGGAGTGAGGCGACAGCACCGCATGTTACATTACCACCTTTACCACCCCAGACGGCATTGCCGATAGTACCTACTGTTACTCCACGTCAGACGCATGCACAGAGAGGTCGTGGTCGCGAAGGATTTGTTCATAGAGGACGAGGTGACCGAGGCAGAGGGCAGCCAGCGGCCGGCAGGGGACAGTTAGTTGCAGGTGGAGGATAGGCGTGAGTTTTTGCTTTGACGCATCAGGATGCGCAGGCGTCCAATGCGGTGGTCTCAGGTATCCTTCCTGTATGTTCGGTTGATGCACACGTGTTATTCGATCCCGGATCCACGCACTCGTACGTATCCACACACTTTGTGCCGAGTTTGGGTAGAGAGTCCGGTTTGCTTGACCAGCCGCTTGTTGTGACTACTCCTGTGGGAGAGTCATTGTAGGGTTCCTAGGCACACTAATGAGGTCTCACAAGGCATCAACCATGCCAATTTCAAATTTTACGGGTGCCGAGAAACCCTAATACGGATCGTTAACTAGAATTTTAGGCGAATCGATAAGCTAGTTAATAACTTAACTAAGAGTTGAACGGAAATACAACCTTTGTAGATCCGGTGCTCCACCTCCATAGCTCCGTGATGATGTCTCCTCGCTGCGTTCATTGGATCCCGGGCTCTAGCGTCGGCTTCATCGGAGAAAAAGCGGGCTAGGTCATCGACGACGATGCCGAAGATGATCTACGTCGAGGCATCACAAGATCAAGCTCCACCTTCACCAAGTCAAGAAACTTGTGAAGGAAACACCCTATACTACTTGGCAAGAGGTAGAGGATGAAGAAATAGGAGGTGGGTTCACTTTAGATTTGGATTTCTCACTCTTTTTCATCAATCACCATTGATGGATGCTTGGTTTTCTTCTTGAAGAAGAAGAAGAAGAAGAAAGAAAGAATATGATAAGTGTTAATTAAAATAAAAAACAAAATCAATACTTATCATATTCAAACCATGGTTAAGTGTAGAGAATGAATCATGGTTAAGTGGAATGGTTAGGGTTAAGCATGAGACAAATGTGGTCAAACTTTCAACACTTCATGAAGCTTCATGAAAGATACAAAGAAAGCCACCATATTCATTTATCCTTTTAATTTCCAAAAAGAATAAATAAATAAATAAATAAGAAAATGAAAACCCTAACCATTACACAACCATGGTTTAATCTTTTACACAAACCCTAATGAGCATGTATCATCAAACATGATACAAACTAGTGTACAAAAGTATATCACATATACAATGTGCACATAAAGTGAGAAAATCCATTTAAAGTGAACCGATACTAGTTAATGCAAAGTAATATATCAAATATATAATTATGCATTAAATCATTAAATCAACACTTGATTTAATAATCCGGTCATATCGTATATAACTGACTAATATCAACAGTAACAACTTATCGAATCAACACTTGATCCGATAACCCGGCTATATCGCATATAACCGATCAATGTCACAAATCGCGAGAATCGAATACAGTATCACATACTGGTATCATTCTCGGTCCCGCACATATCTCATATGCGCTCCTATTTCGTTTCGCTTGAGCCAGGAAACCTCTGTGTAGGACTCTAAAGACTCGTCAATACGCCGGTAGCAGATGATGATCATATCAAACACCCATAAGCCGCAAGCGGTCTGCTAAACGTAACGGCCACCCGGGTATTGAGCGATCAGAAGATCGACGAGCAAGCCCGCTCACACTCCTGTGAATCCAACCAGTAACACTTACCGTACAGTCCGGTCTTGTCGTCTGATATGTCGCATATCTCGCCTAGGGGTGGTAAACGTCAGACCCCAATAGCTCGATAAGTCGTGTCGATATGAGGTCTATAACAGTTTGAGAAACTACAGGTAACACTTACCAGTAATTCTCAGCAACCCTGGCCAGGGATTTCCGGTTATAGCCAATCGAACATAGCGCAACATCAACTCCCTATACCGGGAGAGACGAATCCCCTCCTATCGCTCATTGCCTCCATGTGATTCAGGACTGTACCCAAAAGCCACCATTTTGCACGCCCTCTTGGACGTGGTAAGGTGCAAATCAAAGCACAATGGGAACCACACAAGACTCTATGACGATCTCGGGTCAACAGACTACTCTGTACCAGTGTCACCAGAGAACTGCCATCTGACGTAAGGTATAATACCATCTGGGAGTTCTCGGCGAGTCCGTCCAGTGTACCCAGTCTCTACTGAGCACCCGTATATCATCTCTGATGTCAAACACCAATGGATATGGGATCATCCATCGCCCATCTGTATGGGTCGAGAAGGTATACGCTAGTCTACTCTGGTATATCGATGCCCCGTCTCGATATACCCACGACTAGGGACTTTGAAGGATGTACTTATGGACTACCATGTCCCCACTAGTATGATCCGCATCATAGTCCAGGTAGTCAAGTACACATCCTAAGGGCTTTACCAACATGTAACAGAGAGACAATCAGTGTACACGTTAAGGTAAAAATCAACCAGATAGCATACTATCATGTCGAGCAAGAAAGTCCTCCCTATATATGTCCCAGCATCCACTACAATATACATCCTATGTATAGTAATGGCCTCTAGGGCATACATATAACTAACAATCTCCCACTTGCACTAGGGCCATCTGATAGCAGTGGTTGCAGTATCTCATACTCAACCATCCCATAAAAGTCTCTCTCTGGGAAAAGGCCTTCGTGAGTGGATCCGCCGTGTTATCCTCTAAGTCTACTCTCCTAACCTCGATCACCCTGGAGATCAACCATCTCCATGATCAGGTGACACTGCCTTAGAATATGTCTGGATCATTGATGGGACGGGTGTTCCTTGGCATAAGCCACAACTCCATTGTCACACAATGGGAGGAACTAAGTTCATCTCATGAACTAATATACATCCAGACTGCCTCTTTGGTAGCATCTGAAGTAGCGATGTATCGGGCCTTTATCGTCTAGTATGCCACGGTGTCTAGCTTGGAACTCTTCCAACATACCGTCCCTTTACTGAGGGTAAAGACAATGCCTGTGACTGACTTTCAGTCGTAGTTATCACCCTGGAACCCTTCCAGTGATTCTCCCCAGGATCGGTTGACACCATCTCACTACAACTATTGAGAATCCTAACATCCAATTAGATCTATCTCATAGATCCAAAACCCAGGATTTAGGAGGTATCACTTTGATCCTATATGGAGAATCCTTGTGATAAGCGGAGATTGACCGAGCGTAGCATAGGAAACTCCTTCCCTATCAAGAGTATGTCATCCACGTACTCTACGAGGATCATTTCCATACTCCCTATTACCTTTTTGTATATACAAGGTTCATCTACCATTTTGATGAAGTCAAACTTTTTGACAACTACATCAAAACAGACGTTCCAACTCCGCGATGTATGCTTTATCCTATAAAGCATCTTGTACACGTTTCCGCTGCTCCCACTGTCTACGAAGCCCTCTGGCTGTGTACTTATAGACGTTCTCTTCTAAAACATCATTTAGAAAAGCAGTCATGGCACCCAACCGCCAGATATCGTAGTCATGGTATGTAGCCGTGGCAAGTAGGATCTGGAAGGACTTAAGCATAGCCACTTGAAAAGGTTTCATCATTATCCATGCCGGGTCGATGACAAAAAGCTTTAACAAGTCTAGCTTTGAAAGTCTCAACTTTTCCATCTACACCAAGTAATCTTCTCAAGATATACTTGCTCCTGATGGGGATTTAACCCTTCAGATATAGCAGCCAAAGTCCATACTTTGCTGGTGTACATGGATTCCATCTCAGATCGCTAAGCATCCAGCCATTCTTACAGAGTCCCACTCCTGATGGCCAGCTCGAAAATAGTTGGGTCATCATCTCATGATGCAATCCTCGCTCCCACTGTCATAGAGTAACCGAAGTATCTCTCATGCGGGTGAGGAACCTTACTAGATCGGCGGAGAGGTTGAGGTTCGTTGGTAACTATTGAATCCTTTGGTTCTTTCAAATCATCTGCTGTACTTTGTATAGCTGGAACCTTTCCAGTTCTACATTACAGACTTTGCCTCGAGCTTGTCCGGATTTTGCTTTTAGACATAGGCCGGACAACCCCAAATCTTAACTAACTTAAGAGATGGGCTCTTCCCTTTCCATATCACATATGAAGGGGTAGGCAACTGATTTGATTGGAACCCTATCCAATAGGTATGCAGCTTTTTAAGTGCATAACTCCCCAAAAGGAAATAGGTAACTCAGTAGTACTCATCATAGAGCACACCTTATCATATAGGGTGTGACTGCTCCACCCCGATATACCATCGTGCTATGGTGTATACGGAGGAGTAATGCTGAGAGAGAATCTCATTTTCTTTTAGAAAAGTCCAAGAATTTCGTGCTCAAGTATTCTCCTCCTTGATCTCATCATAGGACATAATACTTTTACCCGTATTTGGTTCTCTACTTCTAACTTATATTCTGTGAATATCTCAAAAGGTTCGGACTTGTGTTTCAACAGGAACATAGGTCTGAATCTCGAAAGATCATCAGAGAATGTAATGAAGTACAAAGAACCGGTCTTGGCATGTGTAGACAGGGGACCTTACATACATCAACATGTATCATCCCAAGAGTTTACTAACTCTTTCTCTGTTTCCAATAAACGGAGCTGTGGTCATCTTATCTTTGTGACATGACTGGCGAGTTTCACAAGATGTAAATTCAAACTCATTTTAATATGCATCTTTATGTAACTTCAGCTAGTCAGGTCGCATTG
Organism: Agapanthus africanus; assembly: GCA_030015575.1. Classification (NCBI taxonomy): domain Eukaryota; kingdom Viridiplantae; phylum Streptophyta; class Magnoliopsida; order Asparagales; family Amaryllidaceae; genus Agapanthus; species Agapanthus africanus. Next base: position 497,863,034 of record CM057338.1, read on the forward strand.
ATATGACCTAGTCTACAATACCTCAAGAAGGATTCGTTCATTTCTGAACTCTTCCTCTTGTGTGTGTTCCGTATATTAAAGAACTGTAGTTTGATTTAGAACATCAATGCTTTTAGATAACGTACCAGAACCGATCAACTTTTGATATTGGAAATGTTCAAAACATTATCCAACTATATAAAATTTTATCATTTCTTTACTAATAAAGAGATAGATATGATTTTGTATATCAGGTTCGGTATCTAATAACATTCGTTCAGAATCAATGTATTTGGAATACAGGGTGACAGTGACCAACAGACTTGGCTGCAACACTTGCCCCGTTTTTTGTCTCATGAAACTTATCACCCGTTCTCAGTTCTCTACCTTTCTGTAGCCCTATGTAACAGATTACATATCTGGGATCCTGATCTGGTATCACATACCCAGGACGTAGAGGATACAGAGAAACAGTTCTTTGTAATGAACACACCCGAAGATGATGCATCAGCATGCACTCTCTTCGTTTGGGTGGCACGGGAATTCTGGTAATCCCCTATTTCCTGCTCTGTCTTATAACAATTATAAGTCGGAGCGGGACCAACGTTCCCCAGCTCAGTATAACAAGCGGGTTCGGTCAAATATCCGTATTATTATCTTGATTAAGGCGTGATATGGTCGCTACCTGGAGAGAGAGAGAAGAAAACACTCAGCGTGCGCTCTTGCAAGAATAGATTGGTTATTATTTTATCTAATCAGGATGGCTCCCACTGCTTTTTATCAAATCTTCCTTCAAACCCTAAAAGGAAAGACTAGCTGGGATTAATTACACACTACAAGTTCGCCAATCTTTCAGCCAGGCCAGTGTCGGTACTTTGAGGGAGGTCCCCCGTGCTTTCGCACGAACCTAATTAATGTAAACCTCGTTTTCCCAGAGTCGTAACCCCATTGACACCTTTCTAGACACCTACTTGATCGGCTAATTGTAATGCGTAAAATTCTCCCAGGAGTAACAATTACTCGCAGCGGGTATCGGGATCCAACTATGTCATAGAAGGTATGCAATCTTATTGCAAATTTCAACACTTGAAATTCCCGATAATATTTTGCCCCTAACGTGCTATGACCTTGACGAAAGCCAACAAACCATAGCCCGCAAGTCAAGTTCAACCCGTACATTTCTTGATTAAATTAAACCCACCCGCATGACCCTTGACGAAAGCCAACAAAGCCGCACGACTACCCTAATCCAATCGCATCGTATGCAGCAGATAAGCAGCATATAGCTACCGCACACTGCACCTTGACGAAAGCCAACAAATGCAGCACGAATACTATATACAACTTATCTGAAATGACGGAGGGCTACGACAGGTTTTTCTGAAAACCTATTGCGTAATGAACTTGATATCGTTGCAGAATCAAATGATTTTAAAAATGGAGTGTTTTTGAGGCTTTTCTAGTTTTGCTAAAGGAGTCACTCCCGGTGAAGGGATCGTCGGTCCTTTCCTCGTCGAATGAGGTGCGGGATATATCATATATATCATTGTGCAAAGCAAAAACTCTTAAAAGCAATCAAAAGACAAACCGAGTGTGTAGCATCTGCCAGTTATTGCTAAAGGAGTCACTCCCGGTGAAGGGATCTCGGTCCTTTCCTCATCGAATAAGGTGCAGGATATATCACATATACCGCTGTGCAAAGCAAGAACTGTAGCTACCTGTTTTATTTTGAAATTCGATTCTACAACATCTTAGGTTTCTTTTATTTTCATTAATCACATTAATGAAATCCCATCATTTATATACCTAAACATCACAGATAAATACGACGTACACTTATGCCATCCGCATTCGCCTCGATGCCCCCTCGTGCACCGTTAGGTTAGGTAACTAACGGCAGAGCGGGGCAGGGCTAGCGCGGGTGTAAAATATAAGTAACGCCTATATAATATATCATATATACTATATACAGTATCTATCACAGAACATTTCACATGATCACATCACAGATATCGCAGCAGAAGAAACATATGAAATATTGGATATACTAGGACGTCCGTGTTTTCAATACGAGCCAGTATAAAACACGGATTCCACGGTCGTGATGAATAGCCAAACCCACACCCCTAGACCCCTACGAGAGCGGCAAGCAACCCTACCAATTCTAGAGTTAGGAGACCCGGACTCGACTCCTCGAGTTGGTCTCCCACTGGACTCCAGAACCCGGTTACTTGTGCTCCCCTCCTTGGGTCTATCCTAGTGCGGAAAAGTAAATAATATACAAAGGGTGACATCTTCCGCAACCTGGAAGTGCCCCAATAAAAGAATATTACATACAAGTTTTTACATGAATGAAAATGAAAAACACTTATCTCACAAAAAAAACCCCGGGCTATTCAAACACGACGATCCAATATAACATATCCAGCAACACATAACATCACATGTCATCAACGTAAGTAAATATGCGCATCCTAATTGTCGTTGACATATAGCATCGAAACCGGCGATATCACATATTACACTTACGGTCACAGAAAAGAAAGTGTAAAACTACAACAGTTGGAATCCGCAACCTGCATAGACATCGCATGCCTAACCAAATGAACTCCTTAGACATCGCATGCCTAACAATTATAAACCCCGCATTTTAGTCTCAAAATCGAAAACACTTTTCAATATTAAGTCGGGAAATTCAATAAGATTCCCGAAATCCTGATCGAATGCTCGTCGCAAACTTTAGTAGGCGGCCGCACCCCCGATACCGTCGACGAAGTGCACCAAGGCGGAACACCGCTGTCGTGAGCACCCGAACGGATGCTTTCGGTGACGGGGTTCTCCTTTAGTCAATTGGTCGGGGCTATGGAGTGAGGCTGTCTATTAAGTTTACCCGGCGAGTATCCGCGTACGCTACGTGATTGCGACGGACTTTTGATCACATCAAAATTCCGTGGAAACCGATCAAGTGAGACTAAACTGCCATGTTTATAACATTCATTCAGTTATCTCATAACTTATTGTGAATTCCAATTATTGTATCCCATTCCGGATAAATAGAAAATGTTAAACTTTCCGGTCGAACATGCAAACACCCAAGTTTTCCCGAAACAGCTCAACACATGAAATAAGTCTAACAACATTCAGTTCGTGCCTCAGTACCAACGGTCCAGCCGTAGAAGGGTCAAGCCAACGCCTCACATGTGGCACGCCGTACTGCCCCAAACCCGAAGGTTCAAAGGGCAGTTCAAGACGGTCACATAATCGAGTTAAGGTTTGTTGTCTTCTAGAGGGACCATCGCATTACTTGCACTACTTAGAACGTTATTAAACCACAGAAAGATCCAACACTTGGAAATTTCCCGACAGGGGAAAAATTGGGTATTTATATCCGGTCGAACTTTTTAACATATTCTAAAATTATCCGGAAAGCCACAAAGACAAAATCTGATAATCCGATCGAATCTACGAACCCCCAATACAACCCAGAATATTCAACTCTTGAATAAATATTAAAAATTCCCAGAATACTCAACACCTGAAAACATGAATTACTGTGCAAAAATTAAACAGTGATAAGATATATTGGCCGCGGAACCGCCGCAGAAGCCAAGCTTCTGCCGCGGTTCCGCCGCACTGTAGTAGCTTCACTAGAAAAATTTTGCATCGTAATTATTATTTTTTCCTGCTGAATTTTTTAAGAATTTTTAATCTGGAAAAAACCCATTTTTTAGAAAAAGTCCAGAGAGCACTTTGATGTTAGGGTTTCGGGTCGATCGGGTTTCAAACTTCGTCTACGCGTCGCCTAAGGCTCTAGCTAGGCTCTGATACCATTGTAGGGTTCCTAGGCACACTAATGAGGTCTCACAAGCCATCAACCATGCCAATTTCAAATTTTACGGGTGCCGAGAAACCCTAATACGGATCGTTAACTAGAATTTTAGGCGAATCGATAAGCTAGTTAATAACTTAACTAAGAGTTGAACGGAAATACAACCTTTTTAGATCCGGTGCTCCACCTCCATAGCTCCATGATGATGTCTCCTCGCTGCGATCATCGGATCCCGGGCTCTAGCATCGGCTTCATCGGAGAAAAAGCGGGCTAGGTCATCGACGACGATGCCGAAGATGATCTACGTCGAGGCATCACAAGATCAAGCTCTACCTTCACCAAGTCAAGAAACTTGTGAAGGAAACACCCTATACTACTTGGCAAGAGGTAGAGGATGAAGAAATAGAAGGTGGGTTCACTTTAGATTTGGATTTCTCACTCTTTTTCATCAATCACCATTGATGGGTGCTTGGTTTTCTTCTTGAAGAAGAAGAAGAAGAAGAAAGAAAGAATATGATAAGTGTTAATTAAAATAGAAAATAAAATCAATACTTATCATATTCAAACCATGGTTAAGTGTAGAGAATGAATCATGGTTAAATGGAATGGTTAGGGTTAAGCATGAGACAAATGTGGTCAAACTTTCAACACTTCATGAAGCTTCATGAAAGATACAAAGAAAGCCACCATATTCATTTATCCTTTTAATTTCCAAAAAGAATAAATAAATAAATAAATAAATAAGAAAATGAAAACCCTAACCATTACACAACCATGGTTTAATCTTTTACACAAACCCTAATGAGCATGTATCATCAAACATGATACAAACTAGTGTACAAAAGTATATCACATATACAATGTGCACATAAAGTGAGAAAATCCATTTAAAGTGAACCGATACTAGTTAATGCAAAGTAATATATCAAATATATAATTATGCATTAAATCATTAAATCAACACTTGATTTAATGATCCGGTCATATCGCATATAACCGACTAATATCAACAGTAACAACTTATCGAATCAACACTTGATCCGATAACCCGGCTATATCGCATATAACCGATCAATGTCACAAATCGCGAGAATCGAATACAGTATCACATACTGGTATCATTCTCGGTCCCGCACATATCTTATATGCGCTCCTATTTCGTTTCGCTTGAGCCAGGAAACCTCTGTGTAGGACTCTAAAGACTCGTCAATACGCCGGTAGCAGATGATGATCATATCAAATACCCACAAGCCGCAAGTGGTCTGCTAAACGTAACGGCCACCCGGGTATTGAGCGATCAGAAGATCGACGAGCAAGCCCGCTCACACTCCTGTGAATCCAACCAGTAACACTTACCGTACAGTCCGGTCTCGTCGTCTGATATGTCGCATATCTCGCCTAGGGGTGGTAAACGTCAGACCCCAATAGCTCGATAAGTCGTGTCGATATGAGGTCTATAACAGTTCAAGAAACTACAGGTAACACTTACCAGTAATTCTCAGCAACCCTGGCCAGGGATTTCCGGTTATAGCCAATCGAACACAGCGCAACATCAACTCCCTATACCGGGAGAGACGAATCCCCTCCTATCGCTCATTGCCTCCATGTGATTCGGGACTGTACCCAAAAGCCACCGTTTTGCACACCCTCTTGGACGTGGTAAGGTGGAAATCAAAGCACAGTGGGAACCACACAAGACTCTATGACGATCTCGGGTCAACAGACTACTCTGTACCAGTGTCACCAGAGAACTGCTATCTGACGTAAGGTATAATACCATCTGGGAGTTCTCGGCGAGTCCGTCCAGTGTACCCAGTCTCTACTGAGCACCCGTATATCATCTCTGATGTCAAACACCAATGGATATGGGATCATCCATCGCCCATCTGTATGGGTCGAGAAGGTATACGCTAGTCTACTCTGGTATATCGATGCCCCGTCTCGATATACCCACGACTAGGGACTTTGAAGGATGTACTTATGGACTACCATGTCCCCACTAGTATGATCCGCATCATAGTCCAGGTAGTCAAGTACACATCCTAAGGGCTTTACCAACATGTAACAGAGAGACAATCAGTGTACACGTTAAGGTAAAGATCAACCAGATAGCATACTATCATGTCGAGCAAGATAGTCCTCCCTATATATGTCCCAGCATCCACTACAATATACATCTTATGTATAGTAATGGCCTCTAGGGCATACATATAACTAACAGTCGTTTGTTGCTAGGCACGTGTTCCGATCCTGTACCGTCCGTATTGGCGAGAGAGAGTTGCCTGTCGATTTGATCCTTCTTGAGATGTTGGACTTCGACGTTCTTTTGGGCATGGATTGGTTAGCCACGTGCTATGCTTCTGTTGACTACCGCGAGAAGACAGTTCGATTTTGTTTTCCCGGCGAGTCGGTTGTTGTTGTATTGGGGGACCGTGGTGCCACCCCTCACAGTGTGATTTCTTCTTTTCGCGCTGGACAGCTTTTGCAGAAGGGATGTCAGGGATTTCTCGCCTATGTTTGCGATACTAGAGCTACAGAGGTTCCGATGGATCAGGTTCCGGTTGTTAGCGAGTTCCCTGATGTGTTCCCTGACGAGCTTCCTGGGCTACCGCCCGAGCGTGATATTTCATTCTGTATTGATTTGGTTCCTAGCGCGGGGCCTATTTCTGTACCGCCTTATCGGATGGCCCCGGCGGAACTTCGAGAACTGAAGGGCCAGTTGCAAGATTTGCTGGATAAGGGACTTATTCGACCCAGTGTTTCTCCTTGGGGTGCTCCAGTCCTGTTTGTCAAGAAGAAGGACGGCAGTATGCAGTTGTGTATCGATTACCGCCAGCTGAACAGGGTGACAGTGCGGAACATGTATCCTTTGCCACGCATCGACGATTTTTTCGACCAGCTTCAGGGGGCAGGATACTTTTCGAGGATCGATTTGCGATCAGGCTACCATTAGCTACGGGTTCGACAGGAGGACATTTCCAGGACAGCTTTCCGCACGCGCTACGGCCATTATGAGTTTTTGGTGATGTCGTTCGGACTCACCAACGTGCCAGCAGCATTCATGGACTTGATGAACCACATTTTCCGGCCGTATCTTGATCTGTTCATCATAGTGTTCATTGACGATATCTTGGTGTATTCTCGGAGTAGAGAGGAGCACGAGCAGCACCTGCGGATTACACTGCAGACCTTGAGGGAGCATCAGCTTTTCGCCAAATTCTCCAAGTGTGCTTTCTGGCTAGACAGCGTAGACTTCTTGGGGCACGTGATTACACGAGATGGTATATGTGTAGACCCGACAAAGATCAAGGCAGTTCGGAGTTGGCCTAGACCCACGTCAGTGACGGAGGTTCGCAGCTTTCTAGGGCTGGCAGGCTATTACAGGCGATTTGTGCAGGACTTCTCTCGCATTGCTACACCTTTGACCGGGTTGACCCGGAAGGGAGTTCGCTTCGATTGGACGAAGGAGTGTGAGCACAGTTTTCAGCAGCTACAGGCTCTACTGACTACGACACCAGTGCTATCATTGCCTTCAGGATCGGGCGGATTTGTGGTCTACTGTGATGCTTCACGAGTAGGGCTGGGGTGCGTTTTGATGCAGCATGACAGGGTGATCGCGTATGCTTCGCGGCAATTAAAGAAACATGAACAGAATTACCCCACTCATGATCTGGAGATGGCTGCAGTGTCTTTGCACTTAAGATCTGGCGACATTATCTGTATGGAGAGTCGTGCCAGATATTCACTGACCACAAGAGCTTAAAGTATATATTTCAGCAGCGAGACCTGAACCTTAGACAGCGCCGATGGATGGAGTTAGTGAAGGACTACGATTGTAAGATCTTGTATCACCCGGACAGGGCGAATGTAGTATCGGATGCTTTGAGCAGGAGGCCCGGGGGTAGTCTATCTTGTTTGAGCGCAGTGCAGAGGCAGTCGTCGGCAGATTGGCAGATCTTATGTGACAGCCGAGTACAATTCGAGTTTACGCCGATCGGAGGACAGATTGCGCATGTTCGTGCACGCCCACAGTTGCTTGACCGTATATATGAGGCACAGTACAGTGATGACCGCTGTTCAGAGATCAGGACACAGATGGGACAGGGCAGATTTTCCGAGTTCGTGATCGATGATCAGGGGATACTACGATTTGGAGCTAGACTGTGCGTACCAGATGCTGAGGGATTGCGGCGCGAGATTCTTGAGGAGGCACATCGGTCGGTATATAGTGTTCATCCCGGTTCCACCAAGATGTACCATGACTTGAGAGATGTTTACTGGTGGGACGGAATGAAGAGAGACATTGCAGATTTTGTGTCGAGATGCCTGACTTGTCAGCAAGTCAAGGCTGAGCACCAAAGGCCCGCGGGAGAGCTACAGCCGTTACCCATTCCGGAGTGGAAATGGGAACAGATCTCTATGGATTTCATTGTGGGTCTACCCAGGACTAGTCGAGGGTATGACTCCATCTGGGTGATCGTGGATCGTTTGACGAAAGCGGCTCACTTCCTACCGGTAAAGACGACTTTTGGATTTGCTCAGTATGCCCAGATTTACATTGATGAGATTGTATGACTGCACGGAGTTCCGACTTGTATCGTGTCCGATAGAGGCACCCAGTTTACCAGCCGGTTATGGCAAAAGCTTCAGGAGGCTTTGGGCACTCGCTTAAGTTTCAGCACAACATTCCATCCGCAGACCGACGGACAGTCAGAGCGGACTATTCAGACTCTCAAGGACATGCTCAGAGCATGCGTATTAGATTTCGGAGGTAGCTGGGATCATCATTTGCCCTTAGTAGAGTTCTCCTACAACAACAGCTACCAGGAGACCATTCAGATGGCACCGTTTGAGGCTCTTTATGGGAGGAGATGCGGATCGCCCACCTGTTGGACGGAGCTCAGTGAGAGCAGTATCTTAGGGCCGCAGATTGTGGAGGAGACGACCGCTAAGATCCAGTTGATTCGCGATAGGATGAGAGCAGCCCAGAGTAGGCAGAGATCTTATGCGGACCGTCGTCGGCGCAGACTTGAGTTTTCTGTTGGTGACCATGTTTTCTTGAGGGTCTCCCCAATGAAAGGTGTGATGAGATTTGGGAAGAAGGGGAAGCTCAGTCCCAGATTTGTGGGCCCCTTCGAGATCCTCGAGCGTGTTGGTGCGGTTGCATATGGATTAGCCCTTCCGTCCAGTTTTCCAGATGTGCACCCCGTATTTCACGTTTCGATGCTCCGCAGATATCTTCATGATCCTTCGCATGCGATTCAGCACCCGACGATCCAGCTGGAGCGTGACCTTTCCTATGCAGAGCAGCCGGTGATGATCTTGGATCGACAAGTGAAGAAATTGAGATCGAAAGAGATACCGTCCGTCAAGGTCCTTTGGCGTGGCCAGAGCGGCGAGGAGGTCACTTGGGAGACCGAGAGCGAGATGAGGAAGAGGTATCCCTATCTTTTTGAAGGTGCGTATAGTTAGATTTTTAAATTCGGGGACCGAATTTCTTTAAGGGGGGTAGATTGTAACACTTTGAATTTCCGTTTGAGTGTCGTTCGTGATGATTAGTGATCGTATGTGTTATTATATATGTGTTTATAGGATTATTAGTTATATTTAGTAGTGTTAGCATATTGGGAATTTTCTTGTGTTAATGCACACATGCACACTTAGCCATTTTGTGACTTAGGGTTATGGTAGCATGTTAACCCTTCTTGTGTTGCATGGTTGCTAACTTATTCCCCACCATTTTAATCTTTTCAAAACCCCATTTTATAATTCAAATCCAATAAACAAATGAGCATGGTGTTAGGTATGAAACTTTGACTTTTTGACCCCTTTTCTTCTCTCTTCTCTCTCTTTCCCTCATTCTGAAATCCAGCAGCAATTCCAGCAGCAAAACCCCCCATTTTTCTCTATATTCTCTTCTCTTTTCATTCCCCTTTGATCCATACACAAAACCCTATAGATATCAACTCATTTCCTTCACAAAACCATGAAAAAGTGAGGTTTTGAGGTGTTTGAAGCAAAATCTGCATACTTGGGGGAAAAGATGAGACTTTTGGTGTTTTACAAGGTTCTTAGAAGGTATTAACTCATATTAGCACTCCTTTTCCTTAAACTTGTGGTATTCTTTAGTAAAAATCTCATTTTTGTGCATTTTTGGTGATATTAAAGGATATTTTTGATTCACATGTTAGATTAGGGTTTTGTTAGTTGTGTTAGCTCTATTAGGTGTTATTAGAGCTATTTTAGGTCAGGTTTGTTTCAGTTTGCACAAAAATACCCTAAAGTTCCATTTTAGTGCAAAAGTGTGGATTTTAACTAGAAATAAGGCCCTGTAGGATCTGCTGCTACTCGAGATATTTCAGAGTGAAACTAGAGGTTACTGTAGCATGTATGGGGGGTATAGAGTGCACACACCAAACCTGGGAGCCCAATTCCCTACCCAGGCCGCCGAAATATGCATTCTGGCCGCAAATTGCGGCCAGATGGGGGTGTTTTGGGTTGGGGTTTGGGGTGTGGGTGTCTGCTGCTATGTGGGTTGTTTTGGTATATGTAGTTTTACAATATCTGTTCTGTATCAAAATCTGGAGTAGAATACCCTTTTTCCTGTATTTTCAATCTTTCGCGACACGCGTGATACGTGTGTATGGGTTTTGGGTTTCAGCGTATCGCGACGCGTCAGAGTGACTTCAGACGCGTAATCACACGTTTTAGCGTATCATACACACGCGCGCTTGGTTCACGACACGAGTTACTAGTTCGGCTTTAATATCGTGTTTGTGTGATGTCAAGCTTATGTATGGTGTATTGTGTAATTCTAGGTTCGCAGGCGAGTACGGCAGACGCCGCGCAGAAGGGGAAACAAGTTATTGGCTATACCTAGCGAGAGACTACGGTGAGTAGATTTAACATCTACGGGGATATCGCCCGCATGGCGTTCTACGTCAGGGCTGATAGGACCTTATAGCTATATTCACATACATTGACTGTTCATGGCTACTATTTAGTGCATACTGCATTCCCTGCTATATGGTTATAAACTAGAATTGATAGAACACCGCACCATTACTAACGGTCCATGTTGCACGAGCACTATCCTGCATGTTACACACACACCGTTAGTAATTGCCATGACACTCACACTGTAGAATTTACATCGGATCATAATATTGTAGCTCATCTATATGTGACATGACTTGATATTCATACTTGATGCATATACCACATCGGATCATAATATTGTAGCTCATCTATATGTGACATGACTTGATATTCATACTTGATGCATATACCACATCGGATCATAATATTGTAGCTCATCTATATGTGACATGACTTGATATTCATAATTGATGCATATACCACATCGGATCATAATATTGTAGCTCATCTATATGTGACATGACTTGATATTCATACTTGATGCATATATCACATCGGATCATTATATTGTAGCTTATCTATATGTGACTTGACATGATATTCATATTTGATGCACATATCATATCGGATCATTGATTTGCTTACTGGTTTGCATTATATGTGATTTCTGGATTTGGGAACCGTGGCTATTTCAAATATGTAATCATTTAAAAACCCGGTTCCCTTGATATGATATTTCGGTGCGTCCACCATGTGTTTCCTCGGTGCTAGAGTGATATATGCGAACCCGAATCGAGGAGCTGGTTGAGGCCGATTACGGGTACATGGTGGACCCGGTATGGTATCCCGGGGCGAGAACGGTTTCGCTGTGTAGTAGACGGTGAGCCTGGCAGAGGGACTACTACCTACCGGTGATTGGTTGGACCTGGCAGTTATCCGAAGGATACTGATCAGAGTCGATAGATGGATGTGGGGTGATCCGTACTGCCGGGGCCGAGGGCCGATACCGCAGACGGAGCCCGTGGGCTGACCCGGATTGACGGGGCCCGATGGATGAGGATTTGCGTGTCGATGCTGGACACGAGTATTTATGATATTTGGGTGCCGATGTTGGGCACTCGGGATTCTCAGAGATTTACAGGATTTGAGGGCCGATGAGGGTGCCGGCGCCTGAGCTATTTGGGGGATCTGGGTGCATTGATGGACACCGATTATATATTCCACGTTGACATTCCGTGTAGATGTTATTGCCCATGCTCAGCATTTATTATTGTACCTCATCCTGTAGTTATATTACCTGATAGAGCACTTGCATGATTATTGCACATACTGCTTATCACATATTGATATCATCTGTTGGCATATGTTAGAGTAGCGCAGTACGTGCATGCTCGCGATTACCTTTATATGTTATCTCTATTCACGAGTTGGCAACTCACACCCGTTGTGCCACAGTGTTTGCAGGTTGCCCTTCGGAGTAGTCGCGGCAGGCTGCGTTTTGCATCTTTTGACACAGATACCCCCATAGTTGGTGTACTAGCTCTTTTGCTGATAGGTGGGTTTTGTGCGGTATCTGTTTATCTTTCAGTTATGTACATTGTTGTATCTAGTATTCTCCATCTACCATGTATGTATTTGACTTAGAGACAGTGTGAGGACGGCGATGTATATTTACTTGTATTCTGGTGTCGAGCTCGTTGTGAGCCGACTGTACTTGCAGTTTATTCTATCTGTGATGTTCCCACTTATGGATCTTGATCTTCGCTACGGCGTCGTATATTGCTATCTTGGTGACTGGTTACTTAGATTTCTTAACATGTTAGTAAGTGCTTTCATTTTAAAACTTATAACACTCTATACTTTTATTGGTTTGATTTCTGGGTTTTCGGTTCACTTAGTCGCGTTACGCCTGTAGACGTTACGTGGTTAAGTGCCGGTCACGGGCCAAACTTTGGGTCGTGACAGAATACCACTGTGCAAAACAAAAAAGAACGTCCTTGCAATAACAGCTTTTTTTGAAAAATTTTCCAACAACATCAGAATAGGTTTGTTTAGCTTGCATTGATCCGAATCAATGCAGTCCCATCAATTAATCACACCATAAAAGAACGAAAATATGATGTACGTATATGCCATCCGCATTCGCCACTGGGTCCCGTCATCACCCGTTAGGTTAGTTAACTAACGACAGAGCGGGGACTGGACTAGCGCGGATGCAAAACATATACAACATCTACTAGTATACATATCAATATATAATAATCGCTCAAGGCGTGATAAAATGCAACATCACAGAAATGTTATAAGTATCACAGAACAATACAGATATCTGGGATCCCCGGGTTTCATAGAGCCGCTACTGAAACCCGACGTTTCCCTGGTCGTGTGGATAGCCTGTGCAATGAAATCCTAGATCCCTACGGACGCGGCAAGTTACCCGCCAAAACCTGAAGCGAGGCAGTCCCTTTCAGCAACGTGAATGGACCACCCGGCACTTCACGGAATCCGGTAACTTGAGCACCCCTCCTTGGGTCAACCTATACCCCCTACGAGTGCGGCGAATAGCTCACCAATTCTAGAGTAAAGCCCTCTCCGTCTCAAAGCCATGAGATGCGAGCCCGTTGCCCTTTAGAACCCGGCTATCCGTGCACCCCACCGCTGGGTAATCCTAGTACAGAAAGTAAAATAATATATACAACGGGTACATCGACCTCAGCCCGGTCGTGCCCCAAAAGAATAATATACAAACAGGCAGTGACGGTAGTCCACATGTTGGACGCTCGCCCCGCAATATCAAATGTACATATACAACCAAACTGTACTAACATTGCATCCAGGCTATCCACCACGACGAATCCGCAATATCACAGCACAACACAGAACATCAACGTGAATGTCACGTTCGCAAATCCGTCTAAATGAACTATAGCAATTAGACAGGATTTATCGATCAAATGACATTCACGGTCACAGATATAATGTAAATACTGTGAACTAACATGTTTAAAATTTTCGATCGACTAAAATTCCCGAAGTGGGCCCCAAGCACAACTGTAGCACTCAAAATAAATCTGGGCCCAAAAAGAATATACCAAAAATCCAAATTCCAACACAGAGACCTACTGAAGAAATTTGGTACAATGGAAAGATAGAATGGCGGCAGAACCGCGGCCAAAATGGGGTTTAGGCCGTGGTTCCGCGGCTATCCTGAGGAATTGCACTACCAAATTTCTGTAGTGCCCATAAAAAACCCTGCATGATTTTCTGCAACACACCAAATAATTTTTTGACCACAGAAAAATTTCGACAGAAACTGTGATTTGAAAATGCGGTTTTTAGAAAATTCGTTCGATCGAACTTGTAAACACGTTAGAGCAAGATAGTATAAGTTAATGGCGTGGCTCTGATACTATGTAAGTCTACGGTAACGCCCCGGCCGTCTGTCCTAGGCCAAAATGCGGAAACGAAACTTTTTCTTAACTTGGAAACCGGCGCTACCGCATCCTAAAAACCCGGATCGGACCATTAACCTATTACTAGCTAACTAAAGAAGGGATAGAAAGCTTTACCGAGCGATCCGTGTCCTTCGGTCTTCGGCCACCGTCCCAAGCTCCTCGCGGCATCTCCGGTCTTGTTCTCCTCGTCGGAAAGGGCACCACATCGAGAAGTCCTTTTACGGGCTCCCACCTCTGAACCGAGGCAACTCGGACACGAAGTTGGCTAGCCGACGTGTCCAAGATTGCTGTAGACTAAGTGTAGAAACCTTTGTCTCAAGGGGTTAATGAAGTTGCCTTTTGGATGGAGGAATGAACTATGGAGATGAGCTAGAATGATTTTGCAAGAATGAGAATGAATATTTTCCTACACCCAAAAAAAATGAATCCTCTCCCATCTATATGTGGCTGGCCCACTTGAAAAAATGAAGAGGAGAGAGAGAGATGGCATATGCAAATGTGTGATGATAATGAGAAATATATGTCACACCAAAGTTTCATTCTCATCCCATCACATAAAGAAAGTCATGATGAGGAAAAAAGAATCAAAAGATGCTAGAAGACTCAAGAACCCTCCACCACAAATAACACCCTCCACTTTGCTAATTTGCACATTTGCAAATAAGCCCTCCATGGAAAATTCAGCCAAGGAAAGAAAGAAAGGAAAATGGCCGAAACGGAATGCAAACTGGCAACTTCAAAAAAGCGATCCCGTAATAAATTACAGGAAAACCCCGCGACTGTATAGACATACCCGCATTTGTATTCCGACCGAATACAAATGCAATGAGACAAAATCTACACAGTATAATACCAGGATCCGGCTTAAACCAAAGCCCACTAGTATTATCCGTCCGAACCATAACACGTGCACAAGTGCACGCGTACGTTCGAACCCTGCCATAAATCCATACAGCCTCTACAACGTTTCGCCCGAAACTTGAGAAACTGTCTGTGGGGGACTCTAAAGACTCGTCAATACTTTGGCTGTGGATTTAACCACTAGCACGTCAGAGGTATTAGCCATACGTAACGGGCTATCAGGTATTGACCAAAAGAGAGGTCGATGAGCGAACTCATCCTGACACCCTACTGAGCCTGTCAGTGACAATATCCGTATAGTCCGGTCCGTTCGTCTATGAGTATCGCATGGCGGGCCTAGGGGGTTGGTAAAAGTCAGACCCCCAAAAGCGGTACAAGTCGTGTCGGAGTGTAGCCCAGAACACCCTGAGATACTACTGGAATACCTACCAGTAAATCTCCTGCCTTGGCCAAGGACTTCGTGGAATGGCTCTCCTAGACACAGCGCGACCTCACCCCCAATACCGGGAGAGACGAACCCCTGCAGATCAGCTCACTGCCTCCATGTGGCTCGGGACTGTACCCAACTAAAATCTGTTTGCACGACTCCTTTGAGCCGTGGTAGGGTAGTAATCAAAGTACAGTGGGAACTCACACGAGACAAATAACGATCTCAGGTCGATGAACTAACCTGTACACATATCACCAGGAAACTGCTATCTGACGTCAGGTATAATACCAACTAGTATGTTCCTGGCGAGTCCTGTCCGGTGTACTCATAACCCAATGAGCACCTGTATACATCTTAGGTGAACCAACTGACACTAGTGGCTTATGAGACCGGCCACCGCCTCTCGTCGGGGTCTCGACTGTATACACTAGTCTACTCTGGAGTATCGATGCCCTGTCTCGAAAACACCCACGACTAGGGACCATTTTATGGATGTGCTTATAGACCCCAGTTCCCACGTATATGATCGCCATCATACTGCTGGCCGTCAAGCAAGAATCCTAAGGGCTCTACCAACGTGCAATAGTGACCTGTAAGGTCACCTAAAGCTGTAGACGATGATAAAGATAAACCAGATAGCATACTATCATCTTGAGTAAGAATGTCCTACCGGTATAGGTCCTCCCTCAATCATTGCAATCACGTGCCTGTGATCCAATAATTGACTCTGAGGGCATTATATCCAACATATCACACATCTCAAAACCGAGAAAACGCATGGTGGACGCACTGAAATATCATATCAAGAGAAACCGGGTTTTTAAAACAATGCATACTTTCTTTTGAAATAACTCTGGTTCTCAAATCCAGAAATCTTATGAAAACAGCATATCTCAATGCGTATAATCATAAAGCATGACGTATGCGATATATAACAGAATATAAGCATATCCGTATATCATGCAACATGGAACAGTGATGTGAGCATGGGCATATTATCATAATGTGAGCATAGCAATATAATAGCATGATGTAGCAATTCTACTGTGTGGGTGACGTAGCAATTATCGATGATGAAGTGTGTGAGCCGGCAATCTGTGTAAGTGTAACATACGTATCATCGATAATGGTGTAGGTGTACTAGCGCAGGTATATGTAATGCAAATAAGAATAACATGAACGTAACGTAAAGTAAATCGCGAGCGCAATGCTATAATGTATACGTCTCTATTACACATCCGAGTCGGTATGATCCATCGTACGGCATCCTCTAGTCAAGGGTATGGATCAATCATCATATAAACTCATCATTTACGGTAAATCATCGTACGGCGGCATTAAACAATTTGGGATCCTAACAACCTATATGACAATGAGGGTACGGACCTAACGTCTCGTTCGGCATATCACTCATGATTCACAACATTATATGTTTATATACCTATATCCCAGGTCACATCCGTATCAATCTCATATCAGGGGACCGGCAAAGGTATCAATTATCTCATATCGACTCGCATCCGTATACCGACATATCACACCAAGTCATCATATCACATCGTATATTATTTTCATCACATTTATATCATACATCAAGTCATTTACATATGTTTATCATATCTTATAAATCCCATATCATGTTACTCTAAATCTCATACTTATTATAGTGCAACTACATATCTATAAGTCGTGATTCACAATCACTTTTCATATCCCTAACGATTTCATCTCATATCTCAATATATATATTCAATCACTCATATCATCTCTAACTATCCTTTTTAACCATATACCTAGTTTTCAAATCTTGGTTTCTACGACTGTATCCTATAGATCGGTTTCCATTTATAATTTGCGGGGATGCTATACGCCATCCACCCGACTTCCCCCGTAGATATAAATCTTCTCACCTGTGGAACTCCATGTTCAGTCGTTGTCGATGAGCTTCGTCGTCTCGGAATCCACGCGAAGGTACCTACAAACAATACATAATCGCAAATGCTACTAACATCAAATCCGGAAAACCAATACGGCACAAGGTGCGCTCATAGGTTAAAACCTATAGCCTACGCATACAAAACAATCAAACAACCCTTGTTGTTGACGTATAAACGCCCAACAACCAAAACAATATCAAATACCAAATCCCAAGTTTACAAATCATGAATACCAAATTCAGCAACGAAGGAAATCACTCCTAGATTTCACTATAGGACAAACTAGGGAATTTTGCATATAGGGTTGCTCTAGATATCACCTAAGAGAACTACCTACCAAAAATCACCCAAATCTACCATGACCATGCCGCAATTGTGGCCTTGGGGAATTTATCTGTGTCCAGGAAATGGAAATAGGGGCTCGGGTCTCAGGGGTAGATACATGGTTGCCTGCACGTCTCACTGTCAAAGGAACTTATTTTATAATGGCCTCGGATCATCCCAGATTCCCATATACCCTCACAAACTGTCAATTAACCGATGTCGGAAAGTTCTAAGTTCGTGTTTTGGTTCTAATCTTAGGTCTAGGCCAGTAAAAACACCACTCAAGTCATGTAACAGCCCCTAAACATCACAAAATACACACCATCACCCAACCCTCTCTTGGGATTTTCGAAACATCACTAATCTAACAAGTTTAACTCTAAACTAAACTAGGATGTTAGGAAACTTAAAACAAAACTAAATGAAAGAAGATATACCTCATTTGGGCAACTCAAGAAAAACCCTAGCTTCCCAAAGTCTCCAAAATCCAACTTTGATTGGTCCAATGTGTTGAGGATGAAGAAGGGATCATTTTTAATGAAGGGAGTATAGGGTTTGGGTGATGATTTTGAGATGATACTTGGGGATGGAGGTGGAGGGAGATGAGGAGGAAGGAGATGAAGGAAAATAATGGGGTGAACAATGGTGGTTGCCCTCTCTCTCTCTCTCTCTCTTATTCTCACTCTCTTTCTTACCCTCACCCTCTCTCTTATTCTCACTCTCTTTCTTACCCTCTTTTGTCTTTTAGCTCCCCATTTCTTCTTTCACAATAAACATATAATACCACTAACACAAAAGAAACAACATGCAAGAAAATGCAACATGACATGGTGCACTAGCTATGGAAAACTGTAGAAATACGGATTTGGTTTAATCACGATTAGTAGTGCGCTAATCGGGTTTAATTTTTAAACTGCATATAATTAATTATAAATTTGCCAAATCTAATAAATATATTTTTAAATGAATAAATCATGTTAATCTCCAATTATTTCACAAATATTGGTACATATTTATACCATTTTACGAAAACCCGAATTTCGCAAATCGGGTAATTCTCGCGAAATATATTATTTTAATATTAAATTCCAAAAATAATATTTTATATTTTCTGAAATGTTACATGGAATGTCCAGCTTTTATGAAAAAGCAACATACGGACAAGCTCGAGGCACGCTCAGTACTGTGTAAGCTTGTGGGATACCCAAAGAACTCCAGGGGGTATCTATTCTATTACGCAGAGGAACAAAAGGTTTTTGTTTCTCGTCATGCCCACTTTTTGGAAAATCAATTTTTGGAAAAAGAAACTAGTGGGAGCGCAATAGAACTGGAAAAAATTCCAGAACCACAAACTATTACTAAAAGTAAGGTAGAACCAGAGATTTCAAAAGAACCGGATATCCCCACGCCACTCCGCAGGACTAGTAGGCAGTCTCATCCATCCGAGAGATACTACGGTTTTCTCATTGATGGGGATCGAGAGGATTGTATCGTCGACGATGATGAGCCAACTATCTTCCAGAAAGCCATTCAGAGCAGAAACTCGGTAAGATGGCTGGATGCAATGCTGACTGAAATGGAGTCCATGTACACCAACAAAGTATGCACTTTGAACATTGCTCCAGAAGGGGTAAAACCCGTAAGCTGCAAATGGATATTCAGAAAGAAGATTGGTGTAGATGGAAGGTTTAAACCTATAAGGCTAGACTTGTTGCAAAAGAATTTCGACAAAGAACTGGTTTGGACTATGATGAAACTTTTTCTCCAGTGGCTATGCTCAGATCCATTCAGATCCTTCTTTCCATTGCTGCCTTCCACGATTATGAGATCTGGCAGATTGACGTATAGGATGACTTTTCTAAATGGTAATTTGGAAAAGTGCGTCTATATGGATCAACCAAAGGGTTTCATTCAGAGTGGGAGCAGCGGGAAAGTGTGTAAGTTGCTTAAGTCCATTTATGTACTAAAGCAGGTATCGCGGAGTTGGAACATCTGTTTTGATGAGACAGTCAAAGAATTCGACTTTATCAAAAATCCAGATGAACCATGCATTTATAGTAAAATTGTAGCAAGAACTGTGGTATTCCTCGTCTTGTACGTGGATAACATTCTTTTGATAAGAAATAACATTCTTATGCTACAATCAGTCAAAGGCTTCCTGTCACAGAGGTTCTCCATGAAAGACCTGAGTGATGCCAACTACATTCTGGGGATCCAAATTTATCGCGATAGATCTAAACAGATGGTGGGACTTTCACAGTCAAAATATATCAACACCATACTGAAAAGATTTAGTATGGAAGATTTAAAGTGCGGTAGGTTACCGGCTTTCCACAGAATCACCCTCTTCTAAGAGATATCTCCCAAGACTGATTTTGAAAGGGCTTGCATGTCGATTATACCCTACGCTTCTGTGGTAGGCTCTATAATGTATGCGATATTGTGTACCAAACCAGATGTTGCTTACACACTCAACGTAGTAAGCCGGTATCAGTCAAACCTAGGGGAGAAGCACTGGATAGCAGTAAAGAACATTCTCAAGTACCTGAGAAGGACTAAGGAGATGTTCTTGGTGCACGGCGGAAAAGATCTCTAGATCGAGGCCTTTGCTGACTCCAGCTTCCAGAGTAATAAGGATGACTCCAAGTCCATGTCGGTTTATGTCTTTACCTTCAATGGAGGGGCAGTCTATTGGAAGAGCTCCAAGCAGGACACCGTTGCTGACTCGACGATGGAAGCGGAGTCTATCGCTGCTTGTGACGCTGCAAAAGAAGCAGTCTGGATGAGGAAGTTCTTAACTGAAGTTCAGGTGGTTCCAACCATTATTGATCCAATACCTCTATATTGTAACAACAACGGCGCTATAGTTTTAGCGAAGGAACCCAGGTCCCATCAGAAGTCCAGACATATCTTGAGGTGGTACCACCTGATCAGGGAGATCGTTGATCGCTGAGAGATCGTTGATCGCCGGGAGATCAAGGTGAGGAGAGTAGATACGGAGAACAACACTGCAGATCCACTCACAGAGGCCATCCCTCAGACATAGTTCGAGAGGCTATTCGAGATCTTAGGTCTGCGATATGCCAATACATGGCCTTAGTGCAAGTGGGATATTGTTAGTGTTATATGCCCTAGAGACTATTATTGTATCAAACTGGTTCATATATTACATATTGGAAGCTTGGTATATATACGGATATAGTAACAGTTTTGCTCAAAATGGTAGTATGCTACCTGGTTTGTTTTTACCTCAATATGTGCAAGTGTTTCTTTTAGCATATCTCTTATATATATTGGTAGAGCCTTTGAGATCATTGCTTGATTATCAGTGTTGTGATGGCAGTCACACTAGTAGGGGTTGGATAGTCTATAAGCACATCCTTATACAGGTCCCTAACCATAGGATTATCGAGATGGTACATCGATACTCCAGAGTAGACTACTGTATGCGCTTCTCATCCCAGCTGGGGAGATGGTATGTCCTATAACCATTAATACGTCGTATTGGAGATAGTATGCAGGTGTTCATTAGGTTATGAGTACACTGAACAGGACTCGTAGGGAGCTGCTGGTGGGTATTATACCTATCGTCGGGTAGCAGTTCCCAGATGATATGAATACAGCTTAGTCTGTCGACTTGACACTGCTACTTAGCCTCAAGTGTGTTTCTACTGTTCTTAGATTACTACCCTACCACGGCTCAAAGTATCATGCAAACAGGTAGTAGTTAGGTGCAGTCCCGAAGCACTAGGAGGCAGTGGCAGTTAGATAGAATTCGTCTCTTCCAGTATTGGGGGTTGATATCGTGCTGTGTTGGGAAATCCATTACACAAATTCCTTGGCCAAGGCAAGCGAGATTTACTGGTAGGTACTCCAGTAGTTTCTCAGGGTGTTTTGGGCTACACTCCGACATGAATTATTGGACTATTAGAGGTCTGACGATTACCGCCCCCTAGGCCTGATATGCGATACTCTTAGACGAAAAGACCGGACTGTACGGAGATTGTCATAGATAGGCACAGTAGGAGTTCAGATGAGTTTGCTCATCGGTCTTCTTATCGACAGATACCTGGGTAGCCGTTACGTGCAGCTAGTATTGCTTGCGGCTTATGGTTAAACCCACTGCCGGCGTAGTGTCGAGTTTTTAGAGTCCCACACAGAGGGTTTCCTTGCATCAAGCAAAAGATGTAGAGGCTGTATGGTTTTACGGCAGGGCTTTGATCACATACGCGTACTTGTGCACGTATGATGTTCAGGCGGATAATACTAGTAAGCTTTGGTTTAAGCCAGATCCTAGTATTATATTGATGGATTATTTTCGTCTCATTGTATTCGTATTCTTCAGAATACGGATACGGGTATGTATATACAGATGAGGGGCATTCTCGTAATTTTCTCGTGATTGCTTTTAGAAGAAGACACCTCATTAGGGTTTTAATCTTTTGATTAAAAGATTATGAGGTGGAGGAAATGAGGTGGAGGTATGCATTAAGTGAGACATGGCTCTTGGTGACTCATGGCATGACTCATTGCTTTGACTCACAAGATATTTGTGAAGTAGGCTTGATATTTGTGAGATATTTATCTCATCAATTATTTGTATGCTTCATTATTCTATCACAACACTTATCCATTCTCATTACTTGATCACTTCTCCACTAGGTTTTCCTCAAGTCCCCTTCTTCTTCCTCTAGCCCTTCATGTCTCATGTGTTGAGAAACCTAGGGCTATTAGAGACATACTAATCCATCTACACTCTCTACATCATTTAGGACATCTAGTTTAGCGAACTAGATGCCGTAGTAATCTTTGATTTGAGGTAGGAGCTCGGACTATAGACTCTCGGGTGGATCGTCTTTAACTTGAGGAGGCCGATGAGGTTGCCCGATCTAAACGATCCTTGAAGCTTATGACGAGGAGGAGGACAACGACAAGAAGACCCGAAGGACATAGTATCATAAGGTATAACTTTCATCCGAGTAGTTAAACCTCATACAAGTTTGGTTAGCTAGGGTTTAGCATCGATCCTAGAGTTCAAGTCGGTGTTGTGACGAGCTTTGAAAAATCTTTTTTTATGCCTTCCGCCTCCCCGCGAACCCGCGGGGTGCGCGACATCGACTTACAGTGATTACACCTTATTTAAGGAAGTATAGGGTATTTTCGTATAAAAAAATGGATTTTTAAGGTTTTGAAATTTTCTAGTTTTTACAAATTCGTTTCAGTAAAATCCTTCTTCTGACGCATGCTCATTTAAGCTTCAGACGTCTGTCGATAATATGTGAATCTTTGATTGTTGATCTTCAGACGTTTGATGCTCAATTCACTAGACGTGTGCTTTTAATTTGGATTTCTTAAGATTTGTTCTTCAGAAATCTTGAAGGCCTTTTTCAGATGTCTGCCTACTTTCTGTACGATTGTGACCTTTTGGTCAGACATCTGGGTCCCCTTCTTCAGACGTCTGCTTAGTTTATGTGCGACCATGATCCTTTGGTCAGACGTCTGCCTAGTATAAGTTCAGACATCTATCCTTCAGTAGTTTTGACAGTTTTGCTATTTTGATTATGTTTTTGTCTCATTTTGTTTGTTTGGATTTGTGTTGGTTTTAATGGAGTTTCCTTACTTGTTTATAACTACTTTGGTTATAGATACCATTACGGAGACTTCCAAGATGGCAAGGAAGGGCGAGACGGTCGTCGGCTTCAACTAGCGTGAGGCGCACTTCAGTGAGTAGATTTATTTCTACGGGAAAAATCGGGTGAATGGCGTATAGCACCCCCAAACCAATTCTAAGGGAACACTTAGTATATAAAGTGTATATACGCAACCCGGATACTTAAACATAAATTAGTCTATAGTTGTAGATTAAATAGTTAATATATAGTTCATAACTATGAGGTTATATATACGTGTGTGTGTGTGTGTGTGTGTGTGTGTGTGTGTGTGTGTGTGTGTGTGTGTGATATTGATGATTATATGCCGTACGTAGCTATAAGTTCGCACTTATATTGTTTGGATGATTGTTGACATCGTACGATGGAGATTCCGTATTGGATGTCATGAGGATAGATCGCCGATTGCAGCTTACGATTATTTGACTCATGGAGTCTTGATATTTAATCCTGAGTGGGATATTATTATGATGCTTGATTATACTATTTGTAAAACTAACGAATCGTTTCCAATAATAAACACTAATGCCGAGAATGTGATGCGTATTTATAATGAATAATTATAGTAAAAACATTGTTGCTTCTCCTTTCTAAACAACGTTTTATTCTATTTTAAACTGTATAATCGTATATATTACGCTTGTTCACGTTATGTTTTTTTACTCGTTATACACTCGCGCTTCGTACAATTAGTTGCAATATCATGCTTGTATGAATACACTTAAAGAACACTGCAAAACTACCAATGATTGCCATATGGTGCTATCACAGACTCGCATGTTACACTGTATATCATTGGTATTGCCATGTCACTGTAGAATTGGCATGCTTACTTATGTAGTAATTATATCCATGTTGACGATTATCATGTTGATATCTAGATAGGAAATCGAGAACTATTCTCGTATGAAGACACTTGATAGAACACTTGCACAATTACTAATGATTTCTATGTTGCACAATCACAAACTCGTATGCTACACCACACATCATTAGATTATCTTGACACAGTAGAAACTGTCATGCTTATTCGCGTGTGAATTATCCATGCTTGTATGCAGTATATATGATGATTTTGATATATAAATACCATTGCGATGGATATTCGTATATGATTGTAGCCAATTGTGGCGAAGATGAATGCTAAATTGTGTTCTTATGAACATGAGATGAATTATGGATTTTGTCCTTATGGACTTGATGTTTTCCATGGATTTTGATAAGTCGTGGTATGATTTAAAAAACATTGTGTATATTTTCAAAAGTGCGGTTTTCTCTTTATATGATGATTTGGGAATCCACCAAGAGTTTTCTTATTTTCGTGATATAATATCCTAATTGAGACAAGGGGAAACCGATTACGGATACATTGTGGAACCGATACGGTACCGAGGGGCAAGATGCCCGTATATGGTGGCGAGGAGAGACTAGTGAGGATAAGGCCGACCGATGATAGTATTGAACACGGCGGTTATCTATAGGATACCGACCGGTACGTGAAAGAAAGAGATAGGACTGATCCAAGGGACAGTACCTAAGAAAACACCTGAGATTTAAGTGTCGATAATTGGCACAGTTTTCTGATGATTTTATTGGTGATGTGTTCCCATTTGCGCGATCTGATATGATATGATTTGATTGATATGTTATGATATATGTGAGGGGTCGATATGGATGCCCTGCACAGATTGTAATATTTTAAGCTATACTGTAGCCGAACAGAATTGATCCTAGAGACAGTACCTAAAATACTATTTTTATTTATCGATATATATTAAAGAGGTTCTCAAAGAAGCTATAACCTTCATATTTTCAACGTGTCTATGATGACACAAGAAACATTCAAAAAAAACCTTCTTTAAATCGACGTATACTTTAAACAAATTGCATATATTACTTATTAAATCAACGTCTGTTACTTGTGCCTGATATACATATCGTACGGTTATTTTGAAACGATTTACATACATACATTTTCGGCTACTTTATAGGCTTAGTCGGATGCATGCTATATATGAGATCATTATGTGATCCATTGGGATAGGCTTATAGTATTTATACAGTAGCTATGTTGGATATAGTGCCCTCAAAGTCAATTATTGGATCGCATGCACGTGATTGCAATGATTGCGGAGGACCTATACCGGTAGGACAGTCTTACTCGAGATGATAGTATGCTATCTGGTTTACCATTATCAGTCGTGTACAGGTTCAGGTGACAGATCACATGTTACACGTTGATAGAGCCCTTAGGATATTGCTTGACAACCAACAGTATGAGGGCGATCATATACGTGAGAGTTAGGTAGTCCATAAGCACATCCTTAATAGTGGTCCCTAGTCGTGGAAGTTTCGAGACAGGGCATCGATACTCCGGAGTATACTAGTGTATACAGTCGAGACCCCGACGAGGGGCGGTGGCCGGTCTCATAAGCCACTGGTGTCAGTTGGATCACCTAAGATGTATACAGGTGCTCATTGGGTTATGAGTACACCGGACAGGACTCGCCGGGAACCTGCTAGTTGGTATTGTACCTATCGTCAGATAGCAGTTCCCCGGTGACATGTGTACAGGTTAGTTCATCGATCTGAGGTCGTCATTTGTCTCGTGTGAGTTCCCACTGAGCTTTGATTTCTACTCTACCACGGCTCAAAAGAGTCGTGCAAACAGGTATTTTTTGGGTACAGTCCCGAGCCACATGGAGGCAAGTGAGCGGATCGGCAGGGGATTCGTCTCTCCCGGTATTGGGGGTGGAGATCACGCTGTGTCTAGGAAAGCCATTACACCAAGTCCTTGGCCAAGGCAGGTGAGAATT
The DNA here is from genome assembly GCA_030015575.1 of Agapanthus africanus. Classification (NCBI taxonomy): domain Eukaryota; kingdom Viridiplantae; phylum Streptophyta; class Magnoliopsida; order Asparagales; family Amaryllidaceae; genus Agapanthus; species Agapanthus africanus. The sequence continues at coordinate 497,889,213 of CM057338.1, forward strand.
ACTGGTAGGTACTCCGGTAGTTTCTCAGGGTGTTCAGGGCTTGTCTCCGACACGACTTATACCGCTTTTGGGGGTCTGACGTTACTAGCCCCCTAGGCCCGATATGCGATACTCATAGACGAACGGACCGAACTGTATATACATTGTCACTGTTAGGCTCAGTAGGGTTTCCGGATGAGTTCGCTCATCGGCCTCCCTTGAGGTCAGTACATGGGAAGCCGTTACGCACAGCTAGTGCTGCTGACGGCTTGTGGTTAAACCCACTGCCAGGGTACTGACGAGTTATTAGAGTCCCCCACAAATAGTTTCCCAAGTTCGGGCAAAACGTTGTAGAGGCCGTATGGTTTTATGGCAGGGTTCGGAAAATGCACGTGCGTTTACGCACATGTCATATTTCGGGCAGATAATACTGGTGGGCTTTGGTTTAAGCCGGATCCGAGTATTATACTGTGTAGATATAATATCTTTGTTTCAGTTGCATTTGTATTCGGTCGTAATACAAATGCGGGTATATTTATACTGTTACGGGGTTGTCCTGAAATTCGTTTCGGGATCGCTTTTTGAAGTTGCCAGTTTCCAGTTTTCTATCACCCGTATTAAACATTCGGTTAAATGCGGATTTATCTTTTCTTGAGGTGAGTCATGGTGTGGAAGATTCTAGAAGGTTCTAGATTTGGTGACTAGAGTTGATGATTCATAGTTAGCATTAAATGAAATGGTGATGTGTTATTATGACTCACTTTGCATTAATTGTTTCATTTAATGTTTTTTTGCAAGGTGTATATTAATCATTTATTCTCATTTATCATTATGGTTACCCTCCCCTCTCCTACACTTAGCCCCCCACCTTAAAAGTGGCCGGCCCCTTCTTGAGATGTAGAGCGATTCATTTTGGGAAAAAGATTATGATAGTATTGCTTCATGTAATTTCATATAGCTCATTTTTCCATCATCCGATTCAAAATGCAACTTCATTAACCGTTCTTCCATGGCTTTGGACGAAGTGAGACAAAGTGTTCTACTCATTCTCTACATCAATCTTGGTCATCTCTTTTAGCAAACTTGATGACCGAATTGCCTCGGTTCAGAGGCGGGAGCCCGTTTAAAGATCCGTAGATGTGGTGCCACCTCGACGAGGAGCCAGGAGATCGGAGCAGCCGCAACGGAGCGTGGGATGATGGTTAAAGACCGAAGGACTCGGATCGTTCGGTATAACATTTCTTCCCACTTTGTAGTTTGTTAGTTTAGCAATAATGGCAGATTCGGGTTATAGTATGCGATAGCGCCAGTTATAAAAGTTTTTGTTCCGCATTTGGCGTCTGAAAGACGGCCGGGGCGCTACCGTAGACTTACACTATATGTTTCATTGCACAGGCTTTATTACACTATATGGTATCAGAGCCACGCCATTAAGCTTTACTAACTTGTTCTAACGCGTTTAAAATATCGATCGAATGGATTTTCGAAAACTGCAACTTCCATGTCTAAAGTTTCTGTCGATTTTAAAACAGGCCTAAAAATCATTTTGAGCATACCAGAAAATTGAGCAGGCATTTTTTAGAACACTCAAGAAATTCGATCCACTGATCTGATCGTACGGCCGCGGATCCGCCGCCAACGCCATACTTAGGCCGCGGAACCGCGGCCATCTTGGTGAATCAGTGGGTAATTTTTCTTCTGGGGCTTCTACATGGGAAATTGTGGTTTCTGGAATTGTTCTTTTGGGCCCAGAATTTATTACTGTACAGCAGATGTACGTGGGGCCCACTTCGGGAAGTTTTGTCAATCGAAATTTAAACATGTTAGTTTACAGTACTTACATTATATCTCCAACCGTGAATATCATTTAAGCGGTAAACCGCGTCTGATTGCTATAGTTCTTTTAGACGGGTTTGCGAACGTGACATTCGCGTTGATGTTCTGTGTTGTGCTGTGATATTGCGGATTTGTCGTGGTGGATAGCAGTGTGCATTGGTAGTGCAGTTTGGATTTATTTGTACATTTGATATTGCGGGGCGAGCGTCCAACATGCGGACTGCCGTCTCTGCCAGTTTGTATAATATTCTTTTGGGGCATGACCGGGCTGAGGTCGATGTACCCGTTGTATATATTTTTCATTTCTGTACTAGGTTTACCCTGCGATGGGGTGCACGGATAGCCGGGTTCTGGAGGGCAACGGGTCCGCATCTCATGGCTTGAGAGGCAGAGGGGCCTCACTCTAGAATTGGCAGACTATTCGCCGCACTCGTAGGGGGTACAGGTTGACGCAAGGAGGGGTGCTCAAGTTACCGGATTCCGTGAAGTGTCGGGTGGTCCATTCACTTTGCTGTAGGGGGCTGCCTCACTTCAGGTTTTGGCGGGTAACTTGCAGCACCCGTAGGGGTCTAGGTTTCATTGCACAGGTTATCCTCACGACCAGGAGAACGTCGGGTTTCAATAGCAGCTCTGTGAAACCCGGGGATCCCAGATTATCTGTATTGTTCTGTGATGCTTATTATTTTTCTGTAATGTTGCATATTATCATACCTAGAGCGATTATTGTATATTGGTATTTATACTAGTAGATGTTGTATATGTTTTGCACCCGCGCTAGTCCATTCCCCGCTCTGTCGTTAGTTAAGTAACCTAACGGGTAAAGACGGGACCCAGTGACGAATGCGGATGGCATATACGTACATTTTATTTTCGTTCTTTTCTGGTGTGATTAAATGATGGGACTGCGTTGATTCTGATCAATGCAAAGGAAAACAAACCTGTTTTGACGTTGTTGGAACAGTTTTAAAAAGTATTATTACAAAGACGTTTCCTTTTGTTTTGCACAGTGGTATTCGGTTGGAATATCCTGCACCTCATTCGACGAGGAAAGGGCCGATATCCCTTCACCGGGAGTGACCCCTTGGGCAGAAGTTTGCGTCAGGGTAATAACTTCACTATAGTCGATTACAAGTTTCTTTGCATCGCGGTATTCAGTTGGAATATCCTGCACCTCATTCCATGAGGAAAGAGCCGAGATCCCTTCACCGGGAGTGACCTCTTTAGCAAAGGTTTTCGCCACTATATTTTTATAAAAAGCTATCAGGTTCCTTCAACGAGATCAAGTTCATTACGTTAAAGGTTTTTCGCCAAAAACCAGCCGTAGCCCTCCGTCATGTCTTATGGATGGTCAGTAGCATTCAAGCTATGTTTGTTGGCTTTCGTCAAGGCATAGTGTTTGGTAGCTGCTGGGGTATTCATTTATTGCATAGATAGATGTGTTGGTTTGGGACAGTCGTATTACCTTGTTGGCTTTTGTCAAGGGTATGTACGGGTGGGTTCAAATTGACAAGAATATGACGGGTAGAACTTGACATGTGACTTATGATTTGTTGGCTTTTGTCAAGGTCATAAGAACATGGGGTAAAAATCATATCGGGAGTTTCTAAAGAAACTGAAACTTGCCAGGCATGCGCATACCTTCTAGAGTGAGATAACGTGAGTGGATTCCATCACGTTATCATGCGATGGGAGTTGGATCCCGATTCCCACTGATGAGTTGGTTTACTCTTCGGGTGATCCCGATTGATTCTTCTTTTAGGTTTGGAGGAGAATTTGACAGTACAGTGGGAGGTTTTCGGATTAGATAAAGTGATAATCATTTTGATGTAGGTTAGAGTGCACGCAGAGTGTTTCTTTTCTCTCTCTTTTTGGCAGCGACCTTTGACCGACCCTAGATTATGACTCAGTGACCAAGTTGACCGAACCTTCTTAAAATACTGGCTTTTGGATTGTCTGAATTGCATAAGTCATTGCCACTCCTTCTTTTACCCTTTGAATTTCTCAGAACACCCCGTATTACTACGGACATCTACTTCCATTGGATAGATCCATCGTATGGTTATATACGAACTCGAAGGGACTCCTTCGAGGATGGATCAAGGTTCAGGAGAAATTGAATTGGTTTATTCAGTTGTCTTTTATTATCACCTTCTCTCAGGTTGCGAGGGCTCCTTAGTTTAGGAGAGTACACCTATTACGCTTATTGGATAGTCTTCTTCCAAACCATAGGCAGGTGCCGAAAAGTAGGGAATGAAGAAAACCAATTAGCCTAAGTAGGGTGTACAGAAGGTAATAACTAAAGACAAAATAAAGGGTTTAGAAAGAGGGCAAAGTAAATTGTGACTGTTATCATTCACGACCAAACCGCGTACTTCATCGCCACTCCTATTTCACCTTTGTTTTTTTCCCAATTCGGGAGAAATAGAATAAGGTATTATTCAGTTGTCTTTTATCATCACCTTCTCTCAGGTTACGAGTAATCCTTGGTTTAGGAGGGTATACCTATTATGCTTACTGGATAGTCTTCTTCCAAACCATAGGCTGGTGCCGAATGGTAGGGAAGGAAGAAAACCATTTAGCCTAACGATGGTGTACAGAAGGTAACGACTAAAGACAAATAAAGGGATTTGGAGAGATGGCAATGAAATATACGGTTATAGTCATGAATTGGATTATGGAAGGGGTATTACTAGGAATACCAGGATACCCCTACAAAACATTTTCATGTTTCAGTGCATTGTTAAAGGAAAACTGTTTTCCCGATTAGATACTTACTCCAGGGTATGTATTTACCAGATATGATTCTCACATCTGTATGGTTTTACAGATGATGAGTGGTAGTGAGTTATTGGGAATTAGGTGATCATCCTCATTATATCGGAATTCGTTGTAATTGGTGATATTTGTGGAAGTCGCCTGGGTTATTGCCGGAAGGCATGTATTTGGTTTTGAGTATCCGTTGTTGTGCACCAATTTCAAAATGATATATCTGTACGTTTATTTTTATAAAGTGAGATATAACATTTTAATATTATGTCGATGACATTTACCTATATCAGTTGACGATTGGGTAAGGAGCATAGAACAGCGGAGTAGTTCTTAACCATAAGTACAGTTTTCAACCTATGATGCACAGGTTTTGAGTTATTCAACTCAGCGGACTTATACAAAGTATTGTATGTTGTCCAGTGTCCATCAGGACAAAAGGGTTGGTCCTCGTACTATGTTCTGTTTACTTATGACTTCTCTAGTTTTTAGACAAGTGTTTCGTAGAAATACAAGGTCTAAGTTTTGAGAAGTTGTGGGTATAGGAATAAAGTAGAGAACCAAATGTCGCAAGTATCGGGATTCTTCAAAGAGATCGAAGATGTAGATTCTTGTGATTGGTATTTAAGTAATGGTTTTGAGAAACTTGTTTCTCTTTCGGGTTACTCATAATTGGATGGATTCCTAAGTTGAGTAATGCTGATTAGCCTCTCTCCATTAAGTTGATATGCACTGGAGACAGCTGCATGATTTGAATCTGGTTCAAATTAAAAAAGTGCCATAGTTTCTATATTGGATATAGAATGGTTCATATCTTAACGATGTTAAGGTACGGGAAGTTGTCCGGTTTATGCTTAAAACCAGACTCTGGATAACTCAGGGCACGTTTTCTGTAATGGCAGTTTGTGGGTTGGCCCGGGCTATGTCGAGGGTTGACTTTCTACCATCTGGAAGATCAATAGTGATATAGTTCTTGACTCGCCACAGTTTTAGTAAAATGGATTTTTTCAGAAAATAGTAGTGGGAGTATGGTAGAACTGGAAGTGATTGCAGAACCGCAAACGATTACGGAAAATTTAATAGGACCTAAAGATTCAATTAGGTTTGACATTCCATTAGCCACTCCGCAGATATGGTGGGTAACTTCAGACACCCGAGAGGTACTCCGGTAGCCTCAAGGACGGTGACAGGGAGGTTCTTGTTTACCCAGACTTGACACTACGGTTGTTCTAGGCTATGAGACCCGGCAGGAGGATAAGTATAGCGTCATTCTAAACTAGCTTTAGAAGTGCACGTATATATTATTCTGCCAGAGGGTTGTTGTGGTCAGTGGGAGCAGCGGAAGCATAGTGGGCAAGTAGCTTATGTCTATTTATAGACTAGAGCAGTTATAGCGGAGATAGATCATCTAATTTTGATGTGACAGTCATGGCTTTGACTTCATCAGAATAGGGGATGGATCTGTTAAGAAGGTAGTAGGGTGTGATGTCCTAGTATTTGGATGACATACACAGAGTAGGAAGTAAAATTTCTATACTACGATTGGTTGTACTTTGGTCGTCACACAGTTGTTTCTCCACAAAGGATATGGATATAATATCTGACATTCTGGTTTCTAAATCTATGGTTTTAGATCTAGATTTGGGTAGTTTCCCAATGTGGGTATTTTGACAGTATTCTAATAGTATTTTAGAATAGATGACTCCTGGCATGGTGGTGTACCTGCAGGTGATGGAGTCACCCTCTCTAAAGGTATCTTACAGACTAAAGGGGAGAGGGATGCGCATGATTGGCAGATCACTTGCTTAGGCAATTGAGTCAATCATGAGATGTCAAGTACCACACCAGATGTTGTTTTTGCACTAGATGCAATAAGTTTGTATTAATCCAATCCTGGAGAAACATAAGGAAGCAGTTTTAGAACATAAGTGCATGTTCTACGGATTTGATGACGGCGACCTCCTTCGGGGGACGGTTATCATTCCAGGCTTCAAAAGTGACATGGATGACAGAGTGATTGTCAGAGTTGTGGTCTTCCCTCTGACGAAGGGGGCAGTATTATGGACAGGTGGTCCAAGAGGATACTGTGGGAGGCATGGTGCAGGATACTGATTAGGTTCAGTTGACGATACAGTCTAAGAAGTTTGGATTTGGAGTTCATTTATGAACTAGGTCCCATCAGATATCCAGACATATTCTAAGACAGGTATTACTCAATTCGGGAGATGGCTTTCTCCGCGAATTTGAGATTAAGAGAGACATAGAAAGAAACATCAGGGCGGATTCACTCACTGAGGCTATTTCTCGAACACAATAGTTTTACAAACGGGCTTTGTGAAACTGATTAGTAGAGGAGTTGGATGTTCGGTATCACACGGGCTGTGAGTATGCGACATCGCAATAATTAGCCTTAAGTGCAAGTGGGAAATTGTTGGATATAGTGCCCTCAAAGTCAATTATTAGATCGTAGGCACGTGATTGCAATGATTGCGGAGGACCTATACCGGTAGGACAGTCTTACTCGAGATGATAGTATGCTATCTGGTTTACCTTTATCAGTCGTGTACAGGTTCAGGTGACTGATCACATGTTACACGTTGATAGAGCCCTTAGGATCTTGCTTGACTACCAACAGTATGAGGGCGATCATATACGTGAGAGTTGGGTAGTCCATAAGCACATCCTTAATAGTGGTCCCTAGTCGTGAGAGTTTCGAGACAGGGCATCGATACTCCGGAGTAGACTAGTGTATACAGTCGAGACCCTGACGAGGGGCGGTGGCCCGTCTCACAAGATACTGGTGTCAGTTGGACACCTAAGATGTATACATGTGCTCATTGGGTTATGAGTACACCGGACAGGACTCGCCGGAAACCTGCTAGTTGGTATTATACCAATCGTCAGATAGCAGTTCCCTGGTGACATGTGTACAGGTTAGTTCATCGACCTGAGGTCGTCATTTGTCTCGTGTGAGTTCCCACTGTGCTTTGATTTCTACCCTACCACGGCTCAAAAGAGTCGTGCAAACAGGTATTTTTTGGGTACAGTCCCGAGCCACATGGAGGCAAGTGAGCGGATCGGCAGGGGATTCGTCTCTCCCGGTATTGGGGGTGGAGATCGCGCTGTGTCTAGGAAAGCCATTACACTAAGTCCTTGGCCAAGGCAGGTGAGAATTACTGGTAGGTACTCCGGTAGTTTCTCAGGGTGTTCAGGGCTTGTCTCCGACACGACTTATACCGCTTTTTGGGGTCTAACGTTACCAACCCCCTAGGCCCGATATGCGATACTCATAGACGAACGGACCAGACTGTATATACATTGTCACTGTTAGGCTCAGTAGGGTTTCCGGATGAGTTCGCTCATCGGCCTCCCTTGAGGTCAGTACATGGGAAGCCGTTACGCACAGTTAGTGCTGCTGACGGCTTGTGGTTAAACCCACTGCCAGGGTACTGACGAGTCATTAGAGTCCCCCACAGTTAGTTTCCTAAGTTCGGGCGAAACGTTGTAGAGGTCGTATGGTTTTATGGCAGGGTTCGGAAAATGCACGTGCGTTTACGCGCGTGCCATATTTCGGGCAGATAATACTGGTGGGCTTTGGTTTAAGCCGGATCCGAGTATTATACTGTGTAGATAGAATATCTTTGTCTCAGTTGCATTTGTATTCGGTCGTAATATAAATGCAGGTATGTTTATACTGTTACGGGGTTCTCCTGAAATTCGTTTCGGGATCGCTTTTGGAAGTTGCCAGTTTCCAGTTTTCTATCATCCGTATTAAACATTCAGTTAAATGCGGATTTATCTTCTCTTGAGGTGAGTCATGAGTGTGGAAGATTCTAGAAGGTTCTAGATTTGGTGACTAGGGTTGATGATTTATAGTTAGCATTAAATGAAATGGTGATGTGTTATTATGACTCACTTTGCATTAATTGTTTCATTTAATGTTTTTTTTTCAAGGTGTATATTAATCATTCATTCTCATTTATCATTATGGTTACCCTCGCCTCTCCTACACTCACCCCCCCAACCTTAAAAGTGGCCGGCCCCTTCTTGTGATGTAGAGGGATTCCTTTTGGGAAAAAGATTATGATAGTATTGCTTCATGTAATTTCATATAGCTCATTTTTCCATCATCCGATTCAAAAGGAAACTTCATTAACCGTCCGTCCATGGTTTTGGACGAAGTGAGACAAAGTGTTCTACTCATTCTCTACATCAATCTTGGTCATCTCTTTTAGCAAACTTGATGACCGAGTTGCCTTGGTTCAGAGGCGGGAGCCCGTTTAAAGATCCGTAGATGTGGTGCCACCTCGACGAGGAGCCAGGAGATCGGAACAGCCGCAACGGAGCGTGGGATGATGGTTAAAGACCGAAGGACTTGGATCGTTCGGTATAACATGTCTTCCCACTTTGTTGGTTGTTAGTTTAGCAATAATGGCAGATCCGGGTTATAGTATGCGATAGCGCCAGTTATAAAAGTTTTTGTTCCGCATTTGGCGTCTGAAAGACGGCCGGGGCGCTACCGTAGACTTACACTATATGTCGTATATAGTATGATAGTACTATATCTTATGCTTTAAGTAGATCGATATGTATTCGATTTCTAGCTTGTGATATCCATTTACTCACGAGTTAGTAACTCACTCCCGTTGTGCCTTAGTTTCTTGCAGGATCAACCGCTCGGATCGTAGCGACTTGCAGGCACATCTTCTTTCTTCGATGATTGCTTTGGTAGGTGTGTTACATGTTGGATCGTAACCCCCTCTTATATATGTATTATTAATCTTGAATCTAGTTAAAACTCCATCAATCATTTGTATATTTGTATTGTCCATGACTCAGAGACAAGACTTAGATATTTATTATTTTGGGTGTCAGACTCGTTTGGAGCCGACTTGAGTTGTTTATTTACATATCTTTTGTTTTATTACTTATGTTGATCTTCTCCATTAGGCCTCGTATATTTGCGTGAATTGTGTCTCCGCCATTGGACATGATCTAGCTCCCATTTGGGGATGCTTTATATATATATATATTATTGTGCTTATTGTACTCAAAATTTTCAAAGGAGATGATGTTCAATTTTTAAACGACGGACATGATTTTAAATCGAATGTATCTGCACTTTAAAAAAAAATTGATTTCAATGTATAAACCCTTTTTCAAAACTACGCGTCCACTACTTTCTAAAATGGTTTAGATTTTTGATTTTTGGCTTACTTGAGTTACGGTGGGATCCTATAGATTTCATATGATTCAAGTGCCGGTCACGTGCCGTTTCTGGATCGTGACATGTTTATATGTTAACTACTTAGCTTTGTCATGAACTAACAAGATCTTAGATTTTCTGGGTGTAATCCGCTGAAAATCCTGACGAGACAATACTTGTCCTCGAGGGTAACCTAGAGGCTTAACGGCTTGTTGCTCATGCTAGTGCAAACGCGATACCCGCGAAAGTGAGTTGGTTTTTTTTTTGTTCTTTTCAAATAAAGTTTTGCTCGAGTACGAGTAAAAGATAAGATTGGGGGTATTTGTTCGTCACATTTTATTATATTTTATACTACCCATTTTATATCCATTTATGAATCAATAGTGAGCAAGAGGAATTTCTAGCTAATACTATTATCTCATCAACTGTGCCAATTACAGCTTAGTATTGCTCAATTTATCCCTTTTTATGTGCTCTAATTTTTTGTCTATTCTTTAGGTTTCAACAGTGTTCTGGCTATTTTGTGCAAGTTTGATGGTAATATTAGGGCCATGTAAACTGGTTGTTAGGTCAAATTTTACCTAATTCATTCGTAAATTTGTTATTAAAGCAAATTTTGGTGAAAGAGGGTACCTCAATTTCAGTTGTGGAATCAAATTATTTTCTTACAACCCAAAGTTGTAATATGTAATTTGTAAGCAATTGTTTTTGACAATTTCAACCCTTTTTTCTAATCAAAATATGAAATCTTTTTTCCTGAATTCCTTTTGAAATCCCTCTCTAGGCCTAGCTAGCATCATATTTAAACCTAATCATGAACATGATAGGCTATGAAAAAAATTAAATGACGATCATTTTATTTAACTTTTATTATAGAGTCTCAAATATATCCTCGAAAATTAGGGGAATTTCAAGACCAAGACCATAGAATACACATCAATAAATGAAAAAATTGGACTAAAGGTGACCATGTCTAAATAAGAGTAATATATAATCACATGTCCAACTATGTATATTAGCAAATCTAGTTGCAGGCTTGCAGCCACATTTTAGAATTTAGGAGTAATTTTATAAAGCATCACTGAACTTTTCAAAGTTTTTGAGATAACACAATTGAACTTTAAGAATGCTATAAACCTTTCTGGAAGAATAATATTGTCGAAAAATGAATGGTAATTTTGACAAAAATAATGCTATATTTAGTTCATTAGTTTAATTCGAGACTATTTAGTCCAACACAAGGTTATTTGGGGTTATTTAGTTCATTGCAAGTTTAACAATTTAACGAAACTAGCATCTTCAGATAACATGGGTAGTTTAATAAGGATTCGTGGCATTTCTAAAGTTTAACAGTGCTCATGGTGCAATGTCAAAAACTCTAAAAGTTCCCTAACAAATTGATCCCATATTTATGTACATGCGATCTCAAAAATTGGTGAGCTACAGCCTGTAACTATGCTGTATAACTATGGAGTTATGGCTTGCAGCCACATACCCACCATTATTATAACGAGACTACAAAAGGACCACCTGCATTATATCCCACATCTGGGTTTGTATAGTGAAAGATCATTGTAGCTAGGTACACTGAAAGTGCACTGGTTTTACTTTTTTTTAATAAATGACAAAAGAAACTACTGTGAGGAAACTGAGAAATTCTGAATTTTCTCCCTCTCAATTTTTTTATCTTGTCCATTCTAAAGTTTTCCTGAACTACTTCACCAGTAAATAGCTACTCCAAAAACCCCTAGTATCTCGCCAATTTGATGCATAGCATGTCGCGGCAAGAATATTTGAACACAGGCATGCTCAAATGTGTAGATAAAAGGTGCCGATTTTAGGATCAATTTTGGAGCACATAATCTTCAATCCAGGAGTCAAAATCGCAATTTCTATACTTTTTGGAAACAACACCGGCATTTGGATTTTTCACAATTCTGTGTTCGTTTGGAGGATGTGTATAGGCTCCAAAATTTATTAAGTAGATTTTAAAGTTTTACTTGTTTAGTTGTTTTTTTCATTATTTTCAAATTAGGTAATTTTTCATTTTTTGCATTATTAGGACTTGACAATTTAAAGACATTTTAGTCTTCTTTTATAGCAATATTTATATCTTAATAAAATTTAGAGATACCCTTAATCATCATGTTGATTTAGGATTTATCTTCTTGTCAAATAGCATGATAGGGCCGTAGAGTATATCTACTTACACCGTTGGTGTTGGGTTATGCCAGCGCTCTGGCCATCTACCGTGACCGTTTGCGGAACAAAAATTTTATAAACTGGCGCTAAAATAACCCGATAACCCGGATCTACCATAAACCTATAAACTAGCAAACTAAAGAGAAATTAGAATGGTTATACCGAATGATCCGTGTCCTTCGGTCTTTTACCATCTTCCTAAGCTCCTGATGGTCTCCATGATCAAGCTTGATCGTCAGTCTCCCTCCATTGAAGATGATCCATCTGAGTATTTGTAGTTCGAGCTTCAACCTCAATACCGAGATAACTAGGGTATCTAGTTTGCTAAACTAGATAGTCTAGAGGATGTAGAGTGTGATGGTGGATTAATTTGTCTCCAAATGCCCTAGGTTTCTCAATACATGAGACTTTTAGGGTTGAGGAAGAAGAAGAAAGCATGGGGAGATGAGAGTGTAGAGCATAGCATTCTATCAAGAATGGCTAAGTCTTGTGTGAAGAATGAAGCATACACTTAATTCAAAACCATGAATCAAGCATGCTTCGATAGTTTACCAAAGCATGAGCCACCCCATGAGTCACCAAGTGAGTCATGCTTCAATAAATGCAAAGAACACCTCACACCTTCACCTCATTAACCGTTTAACAAAAATGGTTAAAACACAAATGATGTGTCTTCTTCTAGAAACATCCTTACAAAAATTACAAGAATACCCCTCACCGTATATACATACCCGTATCCGTATTCTGAAAAATATGAATACAAAGAGACGAAAATAATCCAATAATATAATACTAGGATCCGGCTTAAACCAAAGCTCACTAATATTATCCGTCCGAATCATGATACGTGCACAAGTGCACATATATGATCGAACCCTGCCGTGAAACCATACGGCCTCTACATCATTTCGCCCGAAGCAGAAAAACGCTCTGTGTAGGACACTAAAGACTCGTTAATACGCTGGCAGTGGGTTTAACCACAAGCACGTCAGCAGCACTAGCTGTACGTAACGGCTACCCAAGTATTGAGCGAAAAAGAAACCGACGAGCAAACTCATCCCAACCCCTACTGAGTCTGTCCGTGACAATCTTCGTAGAGTCTGGTCTGTTCGTCTAAGAGTATCGCATATCAAGTCTAGAGGGTGGATAAAGTCAGACCCCTAATAACGCGATATTTCGCGTCGGTATAAAGCCCATCACCAACTGAGAAATTACCGATCAAAATCAGTAATTCTCGTCAACTTTGGCCAAGGATTTCTGGTGATAGCCACCCGTGCACCTTGCGACATCAACCCCCAATACCGGGAGAGACGAATTCACGACGATCCGCTCACTGCCTCTATGTGGCTCGGGACTGTACCCAACTAAGACCTATTTGCACGACTCCTTTGAGTCGTGGTAGGGTAGTAATCAAAGCACAGTGGGAACTCATACGAGACAAATAATGATATCAGATCGACAGACTAACCTGTACCCATGTCACCTGGGGACTGCTATCTGACAATAGGTATAATACAATATAGCATGTTCCCGGCGAGTCCGTCCAGTGTACTCATAACCCAATGAGCACATGTATACTATCTTAGGTGACAAACTGACACCAATGGCTTGTGAGACCAGCCACCGCCCCTCGTCGGGGTCTCGATAAGTATACACTAGTCTAATATGAAGTATTGATACCCAGTCTCGATACTCTCTCGAGTATGGACATTTAAGGATGTTCTTATAGACCGCTCAGCTCTCACGTATTTGATTGCCATCATAATACTGATAGTCAAGCAAGAATCCTATGATCTCTATCAATATATAATAGTGATCTGTAATACCACATAATGCATGTACATAATGATAATGACAAACCAGATAGCATACTATAATTTTATGTAAGACCGTTCTATCCGTATAGGTCATCCCTCAATCATCATAATCACTTACCTGCGATTACAATAATTGCCTTGAGGGCACTATAGCCAACAATCTCCCACTTGCACTTAAGGCTAATTATTGCGGTGTCGCATACTCACAGCCCGTGTGATACCGAACACCCAAGTTCTCTACTAATCAGTCTCATAAAGCCCGTTTGCAAAAACTATTACGTTTGAGAAATAGCCTCAGTGGGTGGATCCGCTCTAATGTTTCTATCTTTATCTCTCTATATCTCAATTTCGCGGAGAAACACTATCTCCCAAAATGAGCAATACCTATTGTAGAATTTGTTTGGATATCTGATGGGACCCAATTCACAAATGAACTCCAAATCCAACAAACTTCTCAGACTGTATCGGCCACTAAATTTAATCAGTATTTTGCGCCATGCCTCCTCAGTATCCTCTTGGACCACCTGTCCAACATACTGCCACTCAAAAGAGGGAAAACTATAACTCTGACAGGCACTCTGTCATCCAGTCACCTTGGAAGCCTGAAATGACAACCGCCTCCTGAAGGAGGCTGCCATTGCCATATACCAAGAACATCCACTTATGTTTATAACTGCTTCCCAATGTTTCTCCAGGATTGGATGAATATATACGCTTACTGCAGCCAGTGCAAAAGCAATATCTGGTGTTGTACTTGATATCTCATGATTGACTCAATTGCCTAAGCAAGTGATATGTCAATCATGTAAATCCCTCTCCTCATCAATCTAGAAGACATCTTTTTAGAGAGGGCGACTCTATAATCTACGGGTACATCACCATGCCAGTAGTCGTCCATTCTAAAACACTTTAAAATAGTGTCAAAATACCCGAGTTGGGACACTTCCCAAATCTATATCTAAAACCATAGATCCAGTTACCAGAATCCCAGATATTTTATCCTAATCTTATGTAGAGAAACCACCTTGTGACAACCACAGTATAACCGATTGTAGTATAGGAAGATCTCTTCCTATTAAGTGCATGCCATCCAAATACCAGGACATCACTCCCTACTATCTTCTTATTAGGTCCATCTGTTATTCTAATAAAGCAAAAATCTATTACTGTCACATCAATAATAGATGATCTATCTCCGCTATACCTGCTTTAGTTTATAAATAAACATAAGCTGCTTGCCCACTATGCTTCCGCCGCTCCCACAGATTACAACAACCCTCTGGCAGATTCATATACACGTACACTTCTAAAGCTAATTTAGAACGACGCTATACTCATCATCCTTCCAGATCCCATAGTCTACAACAGCAGTAGTGGCAAGTTTAGATAATCAAAAACCTCCCAGTCACCATCTTTGAGGAGGCCGAAGTATCTCTTGGGTGCCTAAGGTTACCCACCAAATCTACGGAGTGGCTAATGGATCGTCGAAACCATTTGAATTTTTAAGTTCTACTAAATTTTCAGTAATCGTTTATAGTTATAGAATCACTTCCAGTTCTACCATACTCCCACTAATGTTTTCTGAAAAGAATCCATTTTACTAAAACTGTGGTGAGACAAGAACAATATAACTATTGATCTTCCAGATGGTATAATTTTAACCCTCATCAAAGCCCGGGATAACCCACAAACTGCCATTACTGAAACATGCCTAGAGTTTATCCGGATTCTGGTTATAAGCATAAGCCGGACAACTCCATATACCTTAATATCGTTAAGATATGAATCCATTCTATATATCCAATATAGAAACAAAGACACTAATTTAATTGGAACTAGATTCAAAAATCATGCAGCAGTTTCCAGTACATATCAACCAAATGGAAGAAGGCCAAACAGCATTACTCATCAAGGAATGCACCAACGTATGAGTAACCTGAAAGAGAAGCAAGTTCTCAAGCATTATTATTTACAACGGAATACCTAACATAAGTATCTACATCTTCGATCACCTTGAAGAATCCTGATACTTGCAACATATGGTTCTCTACCTTATTCTTATACCTATAACTTCTCAAAATTTGGACCTTGTATTTCAATGAAATATTTGTCTAAAACTAGAGAAGTCATGAGTAAACAGAATATAGTACGAGTACCAACCCCTTTGTCCTAACGGACATCGGACAACATACAATATTTTGTATAAGTCCACTGAGTTTAATAACTCAAACCCTGTGCGTCGTAGGTTGAAAACTGTACTATAGTTAAGAAGAATTACACCGTTGTTGAATGCACCTTACCTAACCATCAACTGATATAGGTAAATGTGATAGACATAATTTCAAAATATTATATCTTACTTTATAAAATAAACGTACAGATATATTAGTTTAAAATTGGTGCATAACGACGGATATTCAAAACCAAATATTTGTCGTTAAGCAAAACCCAGGTGATTTCCTCAAATATCACCAATTATTAAGAATTCTGATATATATAGAGCATCTAATCACCCAATTCCCAATACCTTACTCCCACTCATCATCTGTAATTCCATACAGATGTGAAAAACAAGTCTGGTAAATACATACCGTGGAGTTAGAATCTAATTGGGAAAACAATTTTCAATTAACACCGCACAGTAAAACTGAAACATGAAAATGTTTCGAAGGGGTGGTCGGGTATTCCTAGTAATACCTCTTTCACTATCCAGATTCATGACCGTAACCGTATACTTCATTGCTCTCACTCCAATCCCTTTATATGTCTTTACTTATTACCTTCTGTACACCACACTCAGGCTAATTGATTTTCTTCTTTCCCTACCCTTTGGCACCAGCCTAGGGTTTGGAAGAAAACTATCCAATAATCGTAATAGGTTTACTCTCCTAATACCAGGAGCCCTCGCAATCTGAGAGAAGGTAAAGAGAAAAGACAACCGAATAATCCTATTCAATATCTTCCGAACCGGAAATCATCCTCGAACTGGAACAAGTTCCTTCGAGTTCGTATGTAACTATATGATGACATACCCAAGAAATATGTACCTTCGTAGTGATACGGTGTGTTCCGGAGAAAATGCAAAGGGGAGGTAGGAGTGGCAGAGATATACGCGGATTCGTCATGAATGATATCAGTCGCAATTTCCTTTGCCCTCACTCTAATCCCTTTATATGTCTTTACTTATTACCTTCTGTACACCATACTTAGGCTAATTGATTTTCTTCCTTCCCTACCTTTCGGCACATGCCTATGGTTTGGAAGAATACTATCCAATAAGCGCAATCGGTGTACTCTCCTAATACCAGGAGCTCTCGCAACCTGAAAGAAGGTAAAGATAAAAGACAACTGAATAATCCTATTATATTTCTCCCGAACCAGAATCCATCCTCGAACTGGAACAAGTTCCTTCGAGTTCGTATGGAACGATACGATGGAATATCCAAGAAATGTGGATCTTCGTAGTGATACGGAGTGTTCTATAGATATGTAAAGGGGATGTAGAAACGGCAATGATATATGCGACTAAATGACAATCCAAAATCCAAAGCGTTTTTAAGAAGGTTCGGTTAACTTAGTTCATGAGTTTTTTAGGTCAGGACATGGTCACTGCCAAAGAGAGAGAGAAAAGAAACACTCAGCGTGCACTCTAATCTAGATTAGATTGGTTAATCACTTTATCTAATCAGGATGGCTCCCACTGTTTTCTCGAATTCTCCTTCAAACCCTAAAAGGAGAATTAGTCGGGATCATATAAAATCACCCGAGGAGTAACGCCTACTCATCAGTGGGAATCGGGATCCAACTATTATCGCATGATAACTTGATGGAAGCCACTCAAGTCACCACACTCCAGAAGGTATGCGCATGCCTGGAAAGTTTCCTGTATGTTTGAAACTCACGATATGGTTTTTAACCCAAGCGGTTTATGACCTTGACAGAGGTCAACATATCATAAGTCGCAAGTCAAGTTTAACCTGTCATTGTCCTGGATTAATTTAGACCCACCCATACAAACCCTTGAAAGAGGTCAACATGACCATGCGACTGTCCTAAATAATCGCATATCTATGCAACAAACAAGTATTACCCAGCTACCATTTACTGTTCCTTGACAAAGATCAACATACACAGCATGAATACTAAGCAATACCTGTAAAAAATGATGGAGGGCTACGACTGGTTCTTGGCGAAAAACGTTTAACGTAAAGAACTTGATATCGTTGAAAGAACCAAGTAGTTTTACAAATATATAGTGGCGCAAACTTTTACTAAAGAGGTCATTCCCTGTGAAGGGATCTCAGCTATTTCCTCATTGAATGAGGTGCAGGATATTCCAAACTGAATACCACGATACAAAGCAAAAGAATCGACTATAGTGAAGTTATTACAATGACGCAAACTTTTGCCCAAGAGGTTACTCCCGATGAAGGGATTTCGGCTCTTGCCTCGTCGAATAAGGTGCTAGATATTCATAACCGAATACCACTGTGCAAAGCAAAAGAGAACATCTGTAATGTCAGTTTTCAAAATCTTGGTTCCAACAACATCATATAGGTTTTTTTTCCTTGCATTAATCAGAATTAATGCAGTCCCATCAATTAATCCATATCATACCAGAAAAGAACGAAAATACAATGTACGTATATGCCATCCGCATTCGCCACGGTGTCCTGTCATGCATCGTTAGGTTACTTAACTAATAGCAGAGCGGGGGCTGGACTAGCGCGAATGAAAAACATATACAAGATCTACTATTGTATATATATAGTTATATATAACATTCGTCACAGGTATGATATAAGCAATATTACAGAATCTCTGCAAGCAACTCAGAATGGTGGATAATTTTAGAGCCTCGGGTTTCATTTGAGCCACAAATGAGACCTGACATTTCCTGTCGTGTGGATAGCCTGTGCAATGAAAACCTAGACCCTTACGATCGCGGCAATATACCCGCCAATCCCAGAAGTGAGGCAACCCCAATCAACAAAGTGAATGGGCCACCCAGCACTTCATGAAATCCGGTAACTTGAGCACCCCTCTGTGGGTCATCCTATACCCCCTACGAGTGTGGCGAATAGCCCGCCAATTCTAGAGTAAGGCCCCCTCCGTCTCAACACCATGAGATGTAGGCCCGTTGCCCTTTAGAACCCGGCTATTTGAGCACTACTCCGCTGGGTAATCCTAGTACAGAAAAGAATATATATATATATATAAGGGTGACATCGACCTCAACCCGGTCGTGCCCCTAACAAATAATATACAAACTGGCAGAGACGGCAATCCACATGTCGGACGCTCGCCCCGCAATATCAAATGTACAAACGAATCTCAACTGTACTACTACCATTGCACCGCAAGCTATCCACCACGATAATCCAACCACAACCTCAGCACAACACAGAACATCAACATGAATATCATGTTCGCAAACCCGTCTAAAAGAACATATAGCAGTTAGACGAGTTATCGCTCTAATGACATTCACGGTCGCAGATAGTAATGTATGTACTGAAAACATATAAACGGTGTTAAAAATAGAGACTTCGAAATACTACGTATTGCCCCAATACTAAAGATAACATAATATGTAATCTGGGAAAAAACAAACAATACCTAAATACCAATATTCAAGAGTCCAGAACACCCAAAATATTTCAAGACCCAAGTCCCAAAATAGGCCTGCCAGGCCGGGAATTTCATCATTCTCGCCGGCCACCTTTTTGACTTTGGGGCTCATGTTTTGAGCGTGTTCTAGATATTACATAAATAGCCTTCTGCAATTGTTTAAAGAAATTTGAAAACTACAAAAATTAGACAGAAACTGGAATATGGCTTGGTTTGTTTCGGAGTTGTTTCGGTTTCCTTACTTTAAATATCGTTTAAACTCTAGTTTATGGTTTATGGGTTGGATCTGATACCATGTTGGGTTATGCCAGCGCTCTGGCCATCTACCGTGACCGTTTCTGGAATAAAAATTTTATAAACCGGCGCTAGAACAACCCGATAATCCAGATCTACCATAAACTTATAAGCTAGCAAACAAAAGAGGAGTTAGAATGGTTATACCGAATGATCCGTGTCGTTCGGTCTTTTACCATCTTCCTAAGCTCCTAGTGATCTCCATGATCAAGCTTGATCGTCAGTTTCCCTCCATCGAAGATGATCCACCTGAGGATTTGTAGTTCGAGCTCCAACCTAATTACCGAGGTAACTAGGGTACCTAGTTCGCTAAACTAGAGCCTAAAGAATGTAGAGTGTGATGATGGATTAATTTGTCTCCAAATACCCTAGGTTTCTCAATACATGAGACTTTTAGGGTTGAGGAAGAAGAAGGAAGCATGGGGAGATGAGAGTGTAGAGCATAGCATTCTATCAAGAATGGCTAAGTCTTGTGTGAAGAATGAAGCATACACTTAATTCAAAACCATGAATCAAGCATGCTTCAATAGTCACCAAAGCATGAGTCACCAAGTGAGCCATACTTCAATAAATGCAAAGAACACCTCACACCTCCACCTCATTAACCATTTAACAAAAATGGTTAAAACACAAATGAGGTGTCTTCTTCTAGAAGCATCCTAGCAAAAATTACAAGAATACCCCTCACCGTATATACATACCCGTATCCGTATTCCGAAAAATACAAATACAAATAGACGAAAATAATCGAATAATATAATACTAGGATCCGGGTTAAACCAAAGCCCACTAGTATTATCCATCTGAATCATGATACGTGCACAAGTGCACATATATGATCGAACTCTGCCGTAATACCATACGGACTCTACATCATTTCGCCCGAAGCAGAAAAACACTCTGTGTAGGACTCTAAAGACTCGTCAATACGCTGGCAGTGGGTTTAACCACAATCACGTCAGCGGCACTAGCTGTACGTAACGGCTATCCAGGTATTGAGCGAAAGGGAGGCCGACGAGTAAGCTCATCCGAACCCCTACTGAGCCTGTCCATGAAAATCTCCGTACAGTCCGGTCTATTGGTCTAAGTGTATCCTATATCGAGTCTAGGGGGTGGATAAAGTCAGACACCTAATAACGCGATATTTCGTGTCGGTATAAAGCTCATCACCAACTAAGAAACTACTGATCCAAATAAATAATTCTCGTCTACCTTGGCCAAGGATTTCTGGTGATGGATGATTGGTAGAGATTCTGCGTGTTCAAGTTTAGTTAATTACCGCAATCAAAACAGTTTCGCTCGTAGCTAGCCGGTTAAGTACGGGTCGTCCGCAGGGGATGGGAATCTTTTTCTATGTGCTTTAACGAGTTAAGTCCAGTTTTCCAGATTTGTTTGTGATTAACTAAGTGTTAAAATGATATGTAAAGAGAGCTTGTTAGGGTTAGGATTAGGTTAGTTTGAGTTAGGAGTCGCTCACTTCTTTCGTTGCCACTCTTAATATCGGTGTTACGGTAATCGGCAACAATGGGGATTAGCACGACTAGGAAGGAACTTGCGAGTATAAGCTAGGCTTTCCAACGCTTAAGTTCTTCCTTTTGGTGCTTGTCCGTCCGTTCTTGGCTCTTAGCCATAACCTCCAGTTAATTCAACCACAACCGGTCTCACTACGGAATCACCGCTATCATGT
The DNA here is from genome assembly GCA_030015575.1 of Agapanthus africanus. Taxonomy (NCBI): domain Eukaryota; kingdom Viridiplantae; phylum Streptophyta; class Magnoliopsida; order Asparagales; family Amaryllidaceae; genus Agapanthus; species Agapanthus africanus. Next base: position 497,910,631 of record CM057338.1, read on the forward strand.
AGGATAGGGTGCCGTAAGGAGCGGATTGTGGTTCTATTAACGGGAGTCGATTTAAAATGTTGGGCAAGGAAAGAGTGAGAGAGATTTCCTTCTCTCAAACTTCCCTTATCCTACCCTAACAAGTATGAAACTACTCACACATCATAATGAAAAGAAAACAAAACAAAAGAGGAAGATAGAAAGAAGGAGATTAGAAGATAACAACTAGCTATTTGCGACCTCACCTTGGCAAGGATCAAGCGTAAGCGTCATGGTTGTTTAAGGATAAAGGAAAAGAGAAAAGAAAGAAACAACAAGAAATAACAACAACTAAGTTAACAAATGAAAATTACAAGCAATAATAAGAGAACAAGACAAGTATAATAACAAAAGGAACTTCTTTATTCATCATTCTTCACTCACAAAAGCTCACTACAAGTTTTTCAATGGAGAATAGATGAGAAGAGGAAGAAGAACAAGTATTCTAAAACCTAGAAAAATACAAGATTAAGCCCCCCTTGGCTTTGGCAAGTTCTGGACTATTTATAGCCAGGAGGCTGGAAACCTAGGGCAAGAATCGGGCTCCACATAGAATGACCAAACTGCCCCTAAAATATTTCACTCTGAAGAGACCGTACGGCCGCGGTTCCGCGGCCTAAGCCTGCTAATGCCGCGGAACCGCGGCCATTTAGAGGGATCGTGCCTTCATTTTTGGTGGTGTTCCCTGGTTTGCTGTGCCCTTTATTCTGGTATATGTTTTTTCTCAGAATATTTTCACGATTTTTCCAGAATTTCTGTTGATCAAAAGGTGATTGGATATGGATCTTTTTGTCATGATTTTCTTGAGCTCCGCGTAGATTTCTTGGATCTTGTGTTGCCATTGAGCCTTGTGCGTGAAAATGACATTGATTTGCCATTTTGTCTCTCAAACTGGTGTGTGGCAACATACGGATAGAGAGCGGTAACCCGTGTTTTATCTGTGGTTGGCAGGAACCCGGATTTTGTCGTGCTTTTCCACGAATTTCATCGTTTAGAGCCGAGAACCTGTATCCTGCAATTGACTAGCAAACACGGCTCAAGAGTACCTACCGATAAGCAATATGATAAAAATTGGGCGGTATAAAAATGCAAAAATATGATATGAACAAATACCCCTAAACTTATCATTTGCTCTTCCCGAGCAAAGCCAATTTATTCACAAAAAATCCTAACCTCACTTTCACAGGGAACGCGATTACACTGAGCATGTGCAACAAGCCGTTAAACCTCTAGGTGTCCCTAGTAGGAGGAGTGTTGTCTCCTGAGGGTTTTCAGCGGATACTACCCACAAAATCCGGTCAAGCTAGTTTTGTAAAATAACTAAGATTCAAATCCTAAAGTTTTGTTTCAGAAAATAACAATTCTATGATCCCAAGTCTAGACTATCAAACCCTTATTTTTCACACCTCGCTTCTTATTTAACTACAGATTTTATATGTCTTTACGTGCAGTGCAAATAGTGTCGTTAAGTTTCCAGAAGGATCGATTTATGTCATCATGTCACACAATAAAGCCTAGATAAAAATTTTGAAAGGTTCACATAAGTTTTATAAAGAGTTAAGCATTTTTCAAGTTTCGTTTTCCAGTAAAGTTTCAACTTTAGAATTTCTATCTTCCTTAACAGGAAACTAGGTCTTATTTTTCACTCCACCTTTTTCTTGTTTTCATTTCATACACACCTCTGTGAACGTGCAATAGTCTTTATCATAGAATAAAACCTTCATATCTCCGCTAAATTTTTTATAAAAGCCTGTCTTTTATCAAGATTATTCTCACACAAAGAACCGTTAGGAATTTTAACTCGGAGAGAACACTTGCTTGACTTGTTTTAATCTGGACTTTCTAGGCTTCTTAGCGAGTTTTGGGCCAATGCACCCAAACCAGTTGGCTTTAGGGCATTAGGTGTAGAAACACCCCAGCGGACTTAATTACTCAAGTTACCTAGGTCCAAAAACAAAAGACAGTTTGGCGTGAAAATCATGATGATTCAATACGAACGGAGATATAACCGGCAGTTCAATATTTTTTTGGATAAAAGACGTGTTTAGTGGTTTCGGTGTGTAATCATTCCAATCAAGTTTCAGATGGGTTATTTTTCAGACTTAGTTCCAATTAAGGCATCAATAATATTCCTTCATATTCTCTCACTTCATAAACTATTCTTGATATTACTTATTTCAGAACAAACCTATTTGATCCTCAGAAAATCATTTATCTATTTAAAAGTTTTTCGACATAAAAGACTTGTCATCTAATTTCCAAAACTCACGACACGTGTAGTGTGATGTAAAGACGTATATCAGCTATAGTTAACTTCAAAGGAGAGTTATCTTTCAGGTTTTCAAAATCTAAAAATAAGATTTAGTTATTCTTATCTTATCAAACAGAACCGTCGAAATGTTGAATCAGAGTCCTCCCACTAGCTAACTTGACAGAAAAGTTTTTATGTTTTTAGAAAGTTTTCAGATTTTTATGGATTTTATAGATTTAGTATGCAGATGCAAAATATACATATGAATGCGAAGGTAAGAAATGCGTACTGAGCGTACCCCCAAACTTAAACTGGACAGTGTCCTCACTGTCATTGCATGAAGAGATCATTTGAAGGGTGAAAATTGTCGGTTAGATAAATACAATTTTTTTTTATTTTTATTGTTATTGTTTTTTTAAAGAAAAGAAAAAGAAAAAGAATGGAAAAGAAAATCCACAAATATATACAAAATGGGACATACCCCCAAACTTATTTGGAACAGTGTCCATTGTTCTTGGCTGGATAACCGAAGTTTGGTGGTAGGCAGAGGAAGATCATGCAGGGTAAACCGGCTCCTGTAAGAACAGGAGCTACTCTGTTGGTTCGGCGCTAAGGTACGGTTTAAGGCGGTGTCCGTTCACTTTGAAAAATGAACCGTCCTTTGGATTTTCCAAATCTACAGTGCCATGCGGATACACATTCCGTACAAAATACGGCCCTTTCCAGCGAGATCTGAGCTTTCCTGGATGGAAGTGAAGTCGGGTGTCGTAAAGCAGTACCTGCTGACCAGGTACGAAAGTTTTGCGCAAAAGGTGTTTATTGTGAAACACCTTCGTTCGATTCTTAACGACAACCGCGTTATCGTAAGCCTCATCCCTAAGCTCGCTCAATTCATTCAACTGCAGCTTCCGATGGCTGCCCGCATCCTCGAGAGACAGATTCAGCTCCTTTATCGCCCAAAATGCGCGATGCTCTATTTCGACAGGTAGGTGGCAGGCTTTTCCGTACACAAGCCGATAGGGAGACATGCCAAGGTCGGTCTTATAAGCGGTTCGAAATGCCCAAAGGGCATCAGTGAGTTTCAGCGACCAATCCTTACGGTTCTTGGAAACCGTTTTCTCCAGTATCTGCTTTATTTACCGATTTGAAACTTCGGCCTGCCCGCAGGTTTGGGGGTGGTAGGGCGTAGAGAGCTTATGATTAATGGAATATTTCCGCATCAAGGCCTCGAAAGTCTTATTGCAGAAATGACTTCCATTGTCGCTAATGATCGCTCGGGGGTGCCCAAACCGGGAAAAAATGTTTTCCTTAAGAAACCTAACGACAACCAGTCCGGCTGGGCACAGCCTCGACCCATTTAGAGACGTAATCAACAGCGAGAAGGATGTACAAGTTCCCAAAAGAGCTGAGAAACGGCCCCATGAAATCTATCCCCCAAACATCGAAAATATCCACAACCAAGATCGGTTGGAGCGGCATCTCGTTCCTCCGGGATATCCGGCCCAAGAGTTGGCACCGGGAGCAAGTCTTGCAATAGTCATGAGCGTCTTTAAAAAGTTGTGGCCAGTAGAAACCACATTGCAAGATCTTCTCAGCTGTCTTTCTGGGGCCAAAATGCCCGCCACATGCTTGATCGTGGCAAAACGATAACACACTCTTGAATTCCTCGTCAGGGACACACCGACGAATAATCTGGTCAGGACAGTACTTGAACAGATAGGGTTCGTCCCAGTAAAAGTGCTTTACTTGGGATAAGAAACGAAGTCTGTCCTGACTTGACCATTCAGTAGGTAGTAATCCTGTGGCCAAATAGTTCACAATATCTGCGAACTAGGGTTCGCAAGATACTGTCAAGAGCTGTTCATCCGGGAAAACGTCATTGATCGGGATTGGAAGCGAAGGCGAAGAAGGAAGTCGTGAGAGATGGTCGGCAACTACGTTTTCACATCCTCGTTTGTCCTTAATGACAAGGTCAAACTCTTGAAGCAAAAGGATCCAACGTATTAACCGAGATTTTGCATCTTTCTTCACAAAAAGATGGCGCAGAGCAGAATGGTCTGTGTAGACAATGACTGGAGAGCCGATGAGGTAGGGCCTGAACTTTTCTAAAGCAAATACCACAGCCAAGAATTCCTTCTCAGTTGTTGTATAATTGAGTTGGGCGTCGTTCAGGGTTCGGCTCGCATAATAGATTACGTGTGGCATCTTGTTGATGTGTTGTCCAAGGACAGCACCAATGGCAAAGTTGGATGCATCGCACATAATCTCAAATGGGTGCGTCCAGTCAGGTGAAGAAAGAACTGGAGCAGAAGTGAGTGAGCTTTTCAATGACTCGAATGCAGTCACACAGCTCGAGTTGAAGTCGAATGGCGTATCCTTGGCCAGTAAAAGAGTCAAGGGCCTAGCAATCTTGCTAAAGTCCTTGATGAACCGTCTATAGAAACCGGCATGGCCAAGGAAGGCTCGGATATCTCTGACGCATCGGGGAGGAGTGAGATTGGAAATGACCTCAATCTTCGCTTTGTCGACCTCTATGCCATTTTGCGAGATGATATGTCCTAAGACAATACCTTCGCGCACCATGAAGTGGCACTTCTCCCAATTCAAAGTGAGATTCTTGTCCTTACATCGGGTAAGGACAGTGTCAAGATGTAGCAAACACTCGTTGAAGGAATCGCCGAAGATGGAGAAATCATCCATGAAGATCTCCAGAAATTTTTCCACCATGTCTGAGAAGATTCCCATCATACACCGCTGGAAGGTAGCGGGCGCATTGCATAACCCAAAGGGCATGCGACGATATGCAAACGTGCCGAAAGGACAAGTGAATGTGGTCTTGTTCTGGTCTTTTTCGGCGATGGGAATCTGATTATAGCCGGAGTAGCCATCAGGAAAGCAGTAGTACTCGTGTCCGGCCAATCGTTCAAGCATTTGGTCAATGAAAGGTAGCGGAAAGTGGTCCTTCCGCGTTGCGGCGTTGAGTTTTCTGTAATCGATGCATACTCGCCACCCAGTTTGGGTGCGAGTATGGATTAACTCGTTCGCCTCGTTAGTGATGACCGTTATACCTGATTTCTTAGGGACAACGTGAATGAGGCTAACCCGCTGGCTATCAGAGATAGGGTAAATGATACCACTATCCAGACATTTTACGATCTCCTTCTTCACAGCCTCTTTCATGACTGGATTGAGACGTCTTTGTGGATCCCGGGCTGGTTTGGCATCATCCATCAGATGAATGTGATGTTCAACGATCAGGGGACTAATCCCCTTGATGTCCGCCATGGACCAGCCAAAAGCTTGCCTGTTGCTGTGCAAGACCGTGAGAAGGGCTTTCTCTTGCTCTGGAGCTAGAGAAGCCGAGATGATGACAGGGAGGGTCTCGTTCTCACCTAAGTAAGCGTACTTAAGGTGAGACGGCAAAGGCTTGAGTTCAAGCGTTGGAGGTGAAACGATTGAAGGCAAGATTGGTGCAGAGGTCTCGAACTCAAAGGACTCCAGCAAAGGTTCAAAACGAGTGTAAGCGACCGAGTCGGATGGTTCAGGTAACTCATCCGGAAATTCGAAGGATTCAAACTCGGGTTGCGAGCGGCTAAGATCGTTCAAGAACGTGAAACACTCGTAGTCGTTGTCGGGCGCAGAAACAGCAGCAGGTTCGAGGAGGAACGCACTAGTGGCGTTAAGGTTATCGTGATCGAACAGAACCTCCTCGAATTCACACTCTTCAGGGGTGATCTCCTGGATCGAGCAGACATCCAGTATATGAGCATTAGGTTCGGAGGGCTGATTCCCCAACCTAAAAATGTTGAGTTCAATTGTCATGTTTCCAAAAGAGAGGCTCATCGAACCATTGCGACAATTGATCATAGCATTTGAGGTTGCAAGGAATGGGCGACCGAGTATCACCGGAATTTGATTCCGGGGGTTAGCTACAGGCTGTGTGTCTAATACAATGAAGTCAATGGGGAATATGAAGTCCCCGACTTTGATTAACACATCCTCTAGCTCACCCCTAGGATGAGTGATCGATCGGTCGGCCATTTGGAGAGTACAGTGTGTGGGTTTCAGCTCTCCTACGCCTAATTGCTCGTATACTGAGTACGGAAGCAGGTTAACACTGGCACCAAGATCTAATAGTGCATGGTTGATGTTCTTATCCCCAATGATAATAGAAATCGTAGGACAGCCAGGGTCCTTCCGTTTTTGTGGTAAAGATTGGGTAAGAGCATCACTCACAGCACTAGCCAAGAAAACTTTCTTGGGTACCTGAGACTTCCTATTTTTTGTGCACAAGTCCTTTAAGATTTTCGCATAGGACTGGACTTGTTGGACAGCATCTAAAAGAGGAATGTTAATGTTAACCTGCTTAAATAGCTCCAGAATCTTCTCCATTTGAGGATTTTGTTTATTAGACCTCAACCGGTTTGGAAATGGGACGTTTTTAAAATTGGTTAAGTCTAATGCTTGTGGAGGAGATTGTGGAGTAGGAACGGATCCCAGAACAGGTGTTTTCGTGGAGTGAGAAGTGGGTCCATTCAAAGCAGAAGAAGAGGAAGGAGAGCCTTGTGAAGAACGGAGAATAGGCTCAGAAGACGAAAAAGCAGGAGAAGAAGAAGAAGAAGAAGCGGCCGGGGTGTCATCGTTGATCCGTGTGCCAATGTTGTTTTGCAGCATCCTTCCCGATCTCAATGTGGTCACGGCACTCACATTATGATTCTGTTGTTCAAGAGCCACATGTACATTATGTGGGTGACCGGGATTTGGGAGTGGCTGGGACGGGAGCTTCCCCTTCTCTCGCTCGCTTAAGGCCGCATTCAGCTGTGCAATCTGGGCCTCGATGGTTTTGATGCTTTGCCCGTGAGCGGCAGTGTGTTGCACTAAGGACTGAATGGAAGACTGGATGTTGGCGGTGGATTGTGTCGATTGTTTAACGAACGCCTCCAGACTTCGTTCGAGCGAGGAAACCTTATCGTTGTTTGACGGAACAAAGTTGTTTGGTGGAAAAGAATTGTTGGGTGCAAAGTTGTTCGTCTGATTTTGGAAAGGTTGGGGTTGGAAGGGTTGATGAAACTGCTGTTGAGTTTGTTGTTGCGCTTGTTGTTGCGGCGGAGGGGGCCTTTGGAAATTGTTGCCTTGGAATTGATTCTGATTCTGATTCCAGGCGAAATTGGAGTGGTTCCTCCAACCGGGATTGTAGGTGGAAGAGTATGGATCATTCATCGGTCTTTACTGGAATGCAGCATTAACCTGATCCTGTCCTTGCGATGGTGGATTGTAAGGACACTCTTCGGTTAAGTGAGAAGGATCGGAACAACAAGCACAAATGGTACGAAGGGGGAGAATAGGGGTAGGAGCAGGAGAAGAAAATTTGCTCTCTATCGCTTCAAGCTTTCTCGTTATTGCAGCCATTTCAGCTTTCATCGCAATAGAGACATCAAGTTGGTGAATTCCTACCCTAGACTGACCGGTAGAAGTGGAGGTAGAAGAAGAAGAAGTCGGTCTGGTGCTCTCCCATTGTAGCGTTTGCTCCGCAAGGTCGTCAAAGAATTGCCACGCTTCCTCATCAGATTTCGATAGGAAGTGGCCCTGACAGATGGTCTCCAACAACTGCTTCGTTGCTGGGTTCAGGCCCATGTATAAGGTTTGGCAAAGTTGCCATCTCTCGATACCATTGTGAGGACACTGAACAAGAAGGTCTTTGTACCGGTCAAAGCACTTTCAGAAGGGTTCAGAAGGAAGCTAAGAGAATTGGTTGATTTCATTGCGAATCCTTGCGGTTTTATGATTCGGATAGAACTTTTTGAGAAACGCTTTAACAAACTCGTCCCAACTGGTTATGGAGTGGGAAGCGGTGCTATACAGCCATTTTTCAGCAAGATCGCATAAGGTGAACGGAATGACCCGTAGACGTATAGCATCGTCCGACAGTTGGGTAGTTTTCATCATGGCACAAACGTTTTGAAATTTATTGATGAAGATATAGGCATCTTCAGATTCAAGCCCATGAAATCGTGGAAGCATGTTGATGAAGTGGGGCTTAATTTCAAAATTATCCCCATTGGCCGGTGGAAGAGAAAGGCAGGTGGAAAGTGCAGAACGGGTGGGATAGAAACGATCCTGGAGCGCGATTCGCTGCGGCGCTACAACAGGCGGTGGTGGTGGGTTATTGGTCTCCGTAGGAGGTGGAGCCAATCCAGGGGTAGTCAAAGAGATGTTCGGATTAAATCCTGACATCGCGGAAGAAGAGGTTGGTGATGGTGAAGGTGAAGATGTATGAACAGAATTCCGGTCAACGTCGGAGTTGGCCGGCAAAGGTAAAGGTGAAAGAGGAGTGGACGGAGTTTCGACGTCTGAGTCGATCGCGTAGTCGGTAGCGACTAACGTAACGCGGACTAGGCGGGCGCTAGTGTCCCGAGTCCAAGCGGACATACACTAAACAAGTTTAGTATAGTCAAAGCGGAGAAGGTGAGGGTAAGAAAACGTCGATGGAGAAAGGCGATGGGTGGTGGGTGAAAAATGGATTTTGGCGACAAAGGGCAAGTTTTTATAAAAGTTTTTGATTTTTTTCCTTTTTTTATTTTATTTTTAAAAAGAACTTTACAGAAATATGTACGGACTTACGGCTTTAAGCAATCACAAACAAGATATGCACAATCACACCTAGATCTAGGGTCACCTAGGTCTGCTAGACAGCTCCTAACTGTTCCAGAGGGCTAGAAATAGGACCTCAAACCGCCTCTTCTCCGTCAATTGCGACCAGATAAGTGCCAGGTAAGTGGGAGGTTGTCCAACGCTTTCGCGAAGTTCCTTAATTAAATAACCACTTGCCTTCGTCACACTTGCCTAGGAACCACAAAAGTCAGATAGGATAAATGGCCGATGCCTGTAACTAGTCCTCTGTCCAATTGAGCGCGAAGTCCTTGGGGCTGAGTCTAGTATTTTTTAATTTAACAATGGTTAATGCATATGCTTTTTGTGATTTTTGGGGTCCTGGGAAGGGTGATGAAATCCCCACCCAATCTGAATTGGTTTCTAGCCCCTTAAGTCCGTATTAATGAATGCAAAGCGGTAACAAATCAACTGCAAACAATTTTTATTTTTAGCGCGGCGCAAAGAATCCTGCACAAGAACAGTTTATTGGAAGGGGGAAGAGAATTTACGCAAAGAATGCTGCAGAAAACACAGTTTATTGGAGTCCAGAGGAGTTGGGAAGAAGCAAGGAACACTTACAGAGATTTTGGCAGCCCGAAGGCACCAAACGGCCGCGGTTCCGCGGCCTAAGCCTACTTATGCCGCGGTTCCGCGGCGGTTTGTTGGTGTTGGGCTGCGGAAATTTTTGGGTGTGCCTTGTTGGGTGTCCTCTGCTTGTCTGGATGTGCTGAATTTTGACTTGCTTACTGTATCTGCTCCAGATTTTTACAGTAGACCGTTTGCTTCGTTTAGATCCATCGCGGTGTAGCCGCGAAATGTGGGTCTATCTTCCCACGTCTTTGGCACTGAACTCGAACTCCGTATTATCCTGCACACTTGCACAAAAACTAATCAAAAATAACAAGATGGTTTTTTTTTACAAAGTATATTTTTTTGTTTTGTTTTTCGGTTATATTTATATTCACAAGTTAACCCGAAATTACACAAAGAAATAAACTACCGTCTCTCCGGTAATGGCCCCATTTGATTGGTAGGTATTCTGCGTGTTCAAGTTTAGTTAATTACCGCAATCAAAACGGTTTCGCTCGTAGCTAGCCGGTTGAGTACGGGTCGTCCGCAGGGAGATGGGAATCTTTTTCTATGTGCTTTAACGAGTTAAGTCCAGTTTTCCAGATTTGTTTGTGATTAACTAAGTGTTAAAATGATATGTAAAGAGAGCTTGTTAGGGTTAGGATTAGGTTAGTTTGAGTTAGGAGTCGCTCACTTCTTTCGTTGCCACTCTTAATATCGGTGTTACGGTAATCGGCAACAACGGGGATTAGCACGACTAGGAAGGAACTTGCGAGTATAAGCTAGGCTTTCCAACGCTTAAGTTCTTCCTTTTGGTGCTTGTCCGTCCGTTCTTGGCTCTTAGCCATAACCTCCGGTTAATTCGACCACAACCGGTCTCACTACGGAATCACCGCTATCATGTAGGATAGGGTGCCGTAAGGAGCGGATTGTGGTTCAATTAACGGGAGTCGATTTAAGATGTTGGGCAAGGAAAGAGTGAGAGAGATTTCCTTCTCTCAAACTTCCCTTATCCTATACTAACAAGTATGAAACTACTCACACATCATAATGAAAAGAAAACAAAACAAAAGAGAAAGATAGAAAGAAGGAGATTAGAATATAACAACTAGCTATTTGCGACCTCACCTTGGCAAGGATCAAGCGTAAGCGTCATGGTTGTTTAAGGATAAAGGAAAAGAGAAAAGAAAGAAACAACAAGAAATAACAACAACTAAGTTAACAAATGAAAATTACAAGCAATAATAAGAGAACAAGACAAGTATAATAACAAAAGGAACTTCTTTATTCATCATTCTTCACTCACAAAAGCTCACTACAAGTTTTTCAATGGAGAAGAGATGAGAAGAGGAAGAAGAACAAGTATTCTAAAACCTAGAAAAATACAAGATTAAGCCCTCCTTGGCTTTGGCAAGTTCTGGACTATTTATAGGCAGGAGGCTGGAAACCTAGGGCAAGAATCGGGCTCCACATAGAATGACCAAACTGCCCCTAAAATATTTCACTCTGAAGAGACCGTAAGGCCGCGGTTCCGCAGCCTAAGCCTGCTAATGCCGCGGAACCGCGGCCGTTTAGAGGGATCGTGCCTTCATTTTTGGTGGTGTTCCCTGGTTTGCTGTGCCCTTTATTCTGGTATATGTTTTTTCTCAGAATATTTTCACGATTTTTCCAGAATTTCTGTTGATCAAAAGGTGATTGGATATGGATCTTTTTGTCATGATTTTCTTGAGCTCCGCGTAGATTTCTTGGATCTTGTGTTGCCATTGAGCCTTGTGCGTGAAAATGACATTGATTTTCCATTTTGTCTCTCAAACTGGTGTGTGGCAACATACGGATAGAGAGCGGAGACCCGTGTTTTATCTGTGGTTGGCAGGAACCCGGATTTTGTCGTGCTTTTCCATGAATTTCATCGTTTAGAGCCGAGAACCTGTATCCTGCAATTGACTAGCAAACACGGCACAAGAGTACCTACCGATAAGCAATATGATAAAAATTGGGCGGTATAAAAATGCAAAAATCTGATATGAACAATGGACACTCGTGCACCTCGCAACATCAACCCCCAATACTGGGAGAGATGAATCCCCGACTATCCGCTTACTGCCTTCATGTGGATTGGGACTGTACCCAACTAAAACCTGTTTGCACGACTCCTTTGAGCCGTGGTAAAGTAGTAATCAAACCACAGTGGGAACTCACACGAGACAAATGACGATCTCAGGTCGACAGACTAACCTGTACCCAAGTCACCTGGGAACTGCTACCTGACAATAAGTATAATAACATCTAGCATGTTCCCGTCGAGTCCGTCCAGTGTACTCATAATCCAATGAGCACCTATATACTATCTTAGGTGACAAACTAACACCAATGGATAGTGAGACCGGCCAACGCCTTCGTCGGGGTCTCTATAAGTATACACTAGTCTACTTTAGACTATTGATGCCCAATCTCGAAACTCTCTCAACTAGGGATATTTAAGGATGTGCTTATAGATCGCCCAGCTCTCACGTATATGATCGCCATCATAATACTGGTAGTCAAGAAAGAATCTTATGGGCTCTATCAACATGTAATAATAATCTGTAATACCACATAATGCATGTACATGATGATAAAGACAAACCAGATAGCATACTATCATTTTGAGTAACATTGTTCTATCCGTATAGGACCTCTCTCAATCATCATAATCACTTACCTGCGATTACAATAATTGCCTTGAGGGCACTATAGCCAACAGTTGGGCCACAACTGCAATACATTTTCTATTAGTTTCATTTTTAAAAAGACACCATCCTACTCATCTTATTGTATTTAGTTTATCTGTATTAATGCTGAGGAAACTGCTTGATTTTTGAGTGTTGACTGTAAGTATTTTGGGGTGTTTGGTACTGCTTGATTTTTTAGTGTTGACTGTAGGCAAAATCTGGGAACAATTTGCTATTTTTAGTGTTTCGACTACGCGCGTTACGATATCCGACACGGTTCGCGTTGGTTGTGTAGCTTGCTGCACTTAGGTTTGATTTAGAATGTCGCTACACACGTTAACCACTAGGCGAACACTTGAGAATTTGTTGGAGTCGGTGCGTCGATCTAAACGTAGTTTGTATGTATTATTGAACGATTTCTAAGTTGCACTTGTATGTTTTGTGTGATATTAGGAGCGAGTGCGGGGACTTCAGACGCTGCAAAGAAGGGAAAGCAGGTGGTTGGATTTACCTAAATCGAGAACATCGGTGAGTAGATTTAACATCTACGGAAAAATTGCCCGTATGGCGTTAAGCGTTGAGGGCTAGATATGATATTATAGCCGCATGTTTGTATGGATATGTGTTGATTGTGCATGAGTATCATTGCATACCATTACTTGTTGTGCATTGACTTGGTACCTATTGGACACTGCACCATTACTGACGGTTCATGTTGCACGAGCACTAAATTGTATGCTACACACACACCGTTGGTAATTGCCATGACACGCACAACATATACATATATGTGGTATTGTATTCGTTATTGACATTGAGACGTTGATTCTTATTCTATTGCGCATATGAAATGCATCATGCATGCATACCTACATGTATACACACATACCTTACTATAGCTATATATACACATTTATATGATGTTGCATTTGATTTTGGAGAATGTGGGAACCGCATGATATTATTTAAAAACTGGATTCATTTAAAAGAGCGGTTTTCCCTTGAAATGCTCATATTACTGTTCTATGCCGCATACATCATATTTCATGGATTTACGCATTGAGATACGGATTTCATGTGATTTATGGATTTGAGAACCGTGGTGATATTTCAAGAAAGTATGCATTGTTTTGAAAACCCGGTTTCTCTTGATATGATATTTCGATGCGTCCACCATGAGTTTTCTCAGTTCTGAGCTATGAATATACCCGATTCGAGGAGCGGTAGGCATCGTCTGTGGGTACATGGTGGACCCGGTGAGGTACCCCGATGCAAGAAGACTCGTATTGAAAGGCGGTGAGCCCGACGGAGGGAATACTACCTTTTCGGTGATAGTTTAGACCCGGCGGTTAACCGGAGGATACCGACCGGAGTCGTGAGGTGGATGTGGGCCGATTCGGACCGACGGAGCCCGAGTTATGTGGATTTACGTGTCGATGTTGGACACGGGTTTTCATGATATTTCGAGTGTCGATGTTGGGCACTCAGGTTCCATGAGATTTACGGATATGAGGGCCGATCAGATTGACGGTGCCAGAGGTATTGGGATTTGGGGTATCGTTGATAGACACCGGTTTTTCCACGATGATGATTCATTGATGATGATATATTTTATCCCATACTCAGTAGTTATTTGATATGCATTGTATCATGTAGTTGTAGTACCCTGATGGCGTACCTTGATCATGATTGTTGCATATCCATATTGCCATACTTATGCTATCAGATTGCATGTTGTAGATTATCGCTGTTCGTGCATACCTGCGATTATCTGTATGATCTTACTTACTATTCATGAGTTGGCAACTCACCCCCGTTGTGCCATAGTGTTTTGTAGGCTTGACCCTCAAAGTAGTCGCGGCAGGGCTCCTTATTATTGAAAGGTTCCTAGGCACTCTAGTGAGGTCTCACAAGGCATCGAACATGCCAATTTAAAAAAATTGGTGCCGAGAAACCCTAGACTACGGATCTTAGACTAGATGTTTAGGCGAAAAGATAATCTAGTTAACTACTTAACTAAAAGTTAGATTCTACAACCTTTGTAGATCCGGATATCCACTTCCTTAGCTCCACGTAGTGCTCCTCTCGCTGTCCTTTTCCAATCTTAGACTCGTTCATCGGTTTCATCGGGAAAGCGAGCGGAATAGGTCGTCGGCTTCGTGTCAAAGACGATCTACGTCGAGGCATCACAAGTTCAAGCTCCGACTTCATAAAGTTGTGAAACTTGTGAAGAAAACACCCAAAACAACTTGGCAAGAGGTAGGGGGTGAAGAAATAGGAGGTGGGTTCACTTTAGAATTGGATTTCTCACTTTAGAAATCAAGTTGCCATTGATGGCATCAAGCTTTCTCCTTGAAGATGAAGATGAAGAAGAAGAAAGAATATGATAAGTGTTGAGATAAAATAAAATTAAATCAATACTTATCATAAAGAGAACCATAGTTAAGTGTAGAGAGTTAACTAAGGTTAGAAGAATGGTTAGGGTTTAGTGTGAAGACAAAATGGTCACAAAGTCAAAGCTTCATGAAGCTTCAACAATGTTCAAGAATGAAAGCAACCATTTTGTATTCTTATCCCATTCTTTTTCCAAAAATGAATAAATAAAAGAATGGATAAATAAAAACCCTAATCACTTTCTTAACCTAAGTTTAATTCTATACACTTAACCAAATGAGCAGGCATCATCAAACATGATACAAACATGTGCACAAAAATATATCACATATACAATTTGCACATCAAGTGAGAATATCCATTTAAAGTGAACCAATACTAGTTAATGCAAAGTAATATATCAAATATATAATTATACATTAAATCAACATTTGATTCAATGATACGGTCATGTCGCACATAACCGACTAGAATCCAATGTATCGATTTATCGAATCTATGATTCGATAACTAGGTCATATCGAATATCACCAATCGAAACATATATCGCGAGAATGAAATGCGGTATCACATACACGCATTATTCTCGGTCTTGCACATATCTCATATGCGCTCCTATTTCGTTTCGCTTGAGCCAGGAAACCTCTGTGTAGGACTCTAAAGACTCGTCAATACGCCGGTAGCAGATGATGATCATATCAAGCACCCACAAGCCGCAAGCGGTCTGCTAAACGTAACGGCCACCCGGGTATTGAGCGATCAGAAGATCGACGAGCTAGCCCGCTCACACTCCTGTGAATCCAACCAATAACACTTACCGTAGAGTCCGGTCTGTTCGTCTGATACGTCGCATATCAAGTCTAGGGGTGGTAAACGTCAGACCCCAATAACCCGATAAGTCGTGCCGATGTGAGGCTCATAACGGGTCGAGAAACTACTGGTAACACTTACCAGCAAATCTCTGATCAGCCCTGGCCAGGGACTTCCCTGTTATGGCCAATCGAGCACAGCGCAACATCAACTCCCAATACCGGGAGAGACGAAACCCCTCCTATCGCTCATTGCCTTCATGTGACTCAGGACTGTGCCCAAAGACCACCGTTTTGCATGCCCTCATGGACGTGGTAAGGTGGAGATCAAAGCACAGTGGGAATCACACAAGACTCTATGACGATCTCGGGTCTACAGACTAACCTGTACAAGTGTCACCTGAGAACTGCCATCTGACGTGAGGTATAATATCATCTTGGAGTTCTCGGCGAGTCCGTCCAGTGTACCCAGTCTCCACTGAGCACCCGTACACCATCTCTGATGTCAAACACCAATGGATATGGGATCATCCATCGCCCATCTCATGGGTCGAGAAGCGTATACGCTAGTCTACACTGGTATATCGATGCCCCGTCTCGATACACCCACGACTAGGGACCATGAAGGATGTACTTATGGACTACCATGTCCCCACTAGTATGATCTGCATCACAGTCCAGGTAGTCAAGTACATATCCTAAGGGCTTTACCAACATGTAACTATAAGACAGTATAAAGAGACTAGTGTACATGTTAAGATAAAGAGTAACCAGATAGCATACTATCATATCGAGCAAGAAAGTCATCTCTATATATGTCCAAGCATCCAATATAATATACATCATCTGTACAATACTGGCCTCTAGGGCATACATACAACTAACAATCTCCCACTTGCACTAGGGCCAGCTGCTGTAGTATCGCATACCGAGCATCCCGAAGAGTCTCTCAAACTGTATCTGGGGAATGGCCTTCGTGAGTGGATCCGCGGTGTTGTTCTTCGTGTCAACCCTCCTGACCTCGATCTCCCGGCGATCAACTATCTCCTGGATCAGGTGATACCGCCTCAGAATATGCCTGGATCGCTGATGGGACCTGGGTTCCTTGGCCAAAGCCACCGCTCCATTGTTATCGCAATACAAAGGTATTGGATGTTCAATGGATGGAACCACTCCAAGTTCAGTAATGAACTTCTTGATCCAGACAGCCTCTTTGGCAGCATCGTTGGCAGCGATGTATTCAGCCTCCATCGTCGAGTCTGCCACGGTTTCCTGCTTGGAACTCTTCCAGCTAACCGCCCCTCCGTAAAGGGTAAAGACAAAGCCCGACTACGACTTAGAGTCGTCCTTATCACTCTGGAAGCTCGAATCGGTAAAGGACTCCACTTGGAGCTCTCCGTTACCATACACCAAGAACATATCTCTAGTCCTTCGCAAGTACTTGAGAATGCTCTTCACAGCTGTCCAGTGACTCTCTCCAGGATCAGCTTGATACCTGCTCACTACACTTAGTGAGTATGCTACATCGGGTCTGGTACATAGCATCGGATACATGATAGAGCCTACTGCCGAAGCATAGGGTATCCCTTGCATGCGAGCTCTCTCCAAATCAGTCTTGGGAGACATCTCTTTGGAGAGAGTGACTCCAGAGATCGTGGGCAAGTTCCCACGCTTGGACTCTTCCATACTAAACCTCTTTAGTATGGTGTCAATGTACCTGGATTGGGACAATCCCAAAATCCTTTTGGATCTATCTCTATAGATCCTAATTCCCAATATGCAGGAGGCATCACCAAGATCTTTCATTGAGAATCTTTGTGATAAGAAGAGCTTGACCGATTGCAGCATAGGAATATCATTTCCTATCAAGAGTATGTCGTCCACGTACAATACGAGGAAGACAACCTTACTCTCTGCCACCTTCCTGTAGATACAAGGTTCATCTGGATTTTTGACGAAATCAAACTCTTTGATAACGACGTCAAAGCAGATGTTCCAACTCCGCGATGCTTGCTTTAATCCATAAATGGATTTAAGCAGCTTGCACACCTTCCCACTGCTCCCACTGTCTACAAAGCCCTCTGGCTGAGTCATGTACACGCACTCTTCTAAATCACCATTTAGAAAGGCGGTCTTAACATCCATTTGCCAGATTTCGTAGTCATGAAAGGCAGCAATGGCAAGCATGATTCGGATGGATTTAAGCATAGCCACTGGAGAAAAGGTTTCGTCATAGTCCACACCTGGTCTTTGACGAAAACCCTTTGCTACAAGTCTAGCTTTGAAAGTCTCCACTTTCCCATCTACACCAAGTTTCTTCTTGAAGATCCACTTGCTCCCAATGGGTTTTACCCCTTCAGGAGCAACGTCCAAAGTCCATACTTTGTTGGTGTACATGGATTCCATCTCGGACCGCATAGCATCCAGCCATTTCACTGAGTCCCTACTCGTGATGGCCTGCTCGAAGCTAGTTGGGTCATCATCATCCATGATGCAATCCTCGCTTCCACCATCAATGAGAAAACCGTAGTATCTCTCAGGTGGACGAGAAACCCTACTAGATCGGCGGAGAGGCTGGGGTTCGTCGGGTACTATCGAATCCTCTGGTTCCACTAAATCTTCAGTTATAGTTTGTGTATCTGGAATTTCTTCCAGCTCTACCACTTTGCCACTAATTTCTTTTTCAAGGAATTCCTTTTCTAAAAAGGTGGCATATTGAGAAACAAACACTTTTTGTTCTTCAGCATGGTAGAAAAAATATCCTTGAGAATTCTTAGGATATCCCACAAACTTGCAAAGAACTGACCGTGCCTCGAGTTTGTCTGGATTTTTCCTTTTGACATAGGCCGGACAACCCCATATCTTAACTCGTTTAAAATATGGTCTCTTCCCACTCCATATCTCATATGGTGTGGTAGGTACAGATTTAGATGGAACTTGATTCAATAGGTATGCTGCTGTCTCCAGCGCATAACCCCAGAAGGAAATAGGTAACTCAGCTGTGCTCATCATAGAGCGCACCATATCTAATAGGGTGTGGTTCCTCCGTTCAGATACACCGTTGTGCTGTGGTGTATATGGAGGAGTCAGCTGAGAGAGAATCCCATTCTCTTTTAGGAAGTCTAGGAATTCATTGCTTAAGTATTCACCTCCTCGATCAGATCGTAGGATTTTAATACTTTTTCCGGTTTGGTTCTCAACTTCTAGTTTATATTCCCTAAATTTCTCAAAAGCTTCTGATTTGTGTTTCATCAGGAACACATACCCGAACCTAGAGAGATCGTCAGTGAATGTAATGAAGTATGAAGAACCATCCCTGGCATGTGTAGACATGGGACCGCATACATCACTATGTATAAGTCCCAAGAGTTCGGTAACTCTTTCTCCGTGTCCCGTAAACGGAGTTTTGGTCATCTTGCCTTTGAGACATGACTGGCAAGTGTCATAAGATGAAAATTCGAAAGGTTTCAAATATCCATCCTTATGCAACTTAGCCAGTCGTGTCACATTGATGTGACCCAGTCTACAATGCCACAAGAAGGAATCATTCAGTTCTGAACTCTTCCTCTTGTGTGTGTTTGTTATGCTCAGAACTGTTGATTGGTTTAGAACATAAATGCCATTGCACAACGTGCCTGATCCAACCAACTTTTGGTTACGGAAAATGTTCATAACATTATCCTGTAATACAAAATTATATCCCTCTTTACTTAATAAAGAAACCGATATAATGTTGCATATCAGGTTCGGCATGTAATAGCATTCGTTCAGAACCAATGTATTACCAGTTGGTAATACAAGGTGATATTCCCCGACAGTCTTAGCTGCAACAATTGCACCATTTCCAACTCTAATGTCTTTATCACCTTCTCCAAGTTCTCTACCTTTCCTAAGCCCATGTAACTGATTACATATATGGGATCCTGATCCGGTATCTAATACCCAGGACGTAGAGCAAATGGAGAAACAGTTCTCAGTAACGAACACACCCGAAGAAAATGCATCAACATGTACTTTCTTCATTCGGGTGGCATGGGAATCCTGGTATTCCCCTATATCCTGTTCATTCCTATAACTCTTATAAGAAAGAACGGAACCAACGTTCCCCAGCACAGTATAACATGCGGGTTCGGTCAATACATCCATATTATTATCTTCATTAGGGCATGAAATGGTCGCTACCTGGAGAGAGAGAGAAGAAAACACTTTAGCGTATGCTCGTGCAAGATCAGATTGGTTATTATCTTATCTAATCAGGATGGCTCCCACTGCTTTTTATCAAATCTTCCTTCAAACCCTAAAAGGAAAGACTAGCCGGGATTAATTACACACTACAAGTTCGCCAATTTTTCAGCCAGGCCAGTGTTGGTACTTTGAGGGAGGTCCCCCGTGCTTTCGCACGAACCTAATTACTGTAAACCTCGTTTTCCCAGAGGCGTAACCTCGTTAACACCTTTCTAGACACCTACTTGATCGGCTAATTGTAATGTGTAAAACTCTCCCAGGAGTAACTCTTAGTTGCAGTGGGTATCGGGATCCAACTATCTCATAGAAGGTATGCAATCTCATTGCAAATTTCAACACTTGAAATTCCCGATAATATTTTGCCCCTAGCAGCTATATGACCTTAACATAGTCAACAAATCATAAGTGCTAGTCAAGTTCAACCCGTCATTTCCCGATTGAATTAAACCCACCCGCACGACCCTTAACATAGTCAACAAAGTCGCACGACTACCCTAATCCAATCGCATCATATGCTTATACAGATAAGCACTAATTAGCCACCGCACACTACGCCTTAACATAGTCAACAAACATAGCACGAATACTAACTAATACTTATCTGAAATGACGGAGGGCTACGTCAGGTTTTTCTGAAAACCTATTGCGTAAAGAACTTGATATCGTTGTAGAATCAAATGAAGTTTTGAAATGGAGTGATTTTGAGGCTTTTCTAGTTTTGCTAAAGGGGTCACTCCCGGTGAAGGGATCGTCGGCCCTTTCCTCGTCGAATGAGGTGCGGGATATATCATATATATCACTGTGCAAAGCAAAAACTCTTAAAATCAATCAAAGCCAAACCGAGTGTGTAGCATCTGCCAGTTATTGCTAAAGGAGTCACTCCCGGTGAAGGGATCTCGGTCCTTTCCTCATCGAATAAGGTGCAGGGTATATCATATATACCGCTATGCAAAGCAAGAACTGTAGCTACCTGTTTTATTTAAAATTTGATTCTACAACATCTTAGGTTTCTTTTCTTTCATTAATCACATTAATGAAGTCCCATCATTTAAATACCTAAACATCACAGATAGATATGACGTACACTTATGCCATCCGCATTCGCCTCGATGTCCCCTCGTGCACCGTTAGGTTAGGTAACTAACGACAGAGCAGGGCAGGGCTAGCGCGGGTGTAAAACATAAGTAACGTCTATATAATATATCATATATACTATATACTATATCCATCACAGAATCACAACACAGATATCGCAGCAGAAGAAACATATGAAATATTGGATATACTAGGACGTCCGTGTTTTCAATACGAGCCAGTATAAAACACGGATTCCACGGTCGTGATGAATAGCCAATCCCACACCCCTAGACCCCTACGAGAGCGACAAGCAACCCTGCCAATTCTAGGGTTAGGAGACCCGGACTCGACTCCTCGAGTTGGTCTCCCACTGGACCCCAGAACCCGGTTACTTGTGCTCCCCTCCTTGGGTCTATCCTAATGCGGAAAAGTAAATAATATACAAAAGGTGACATCTTCCGCTACCTGGAAGTGCCCCAAATAAAAGAATATTACATACAAGTTTTTACATGAATGAAAATGAAAAACACTCATCTCACATTAAAACCCCCGGCTATTCAAACACGACGATCCAATATAACATATCTAGAAACACATAACATCACATGTCATCAACGTAAGTAAGTATGCATACCCCAATTGTCGTTGACGTATAGCAACGAAACCGGCGATATGAACATACTACACTTACGGTCACAGAAAAGAAAGTGTAAAACTACAACAACTGGAATCCGCAACTACTTTAGACATCGCATGCCTAATCAAATGAAATACTTAGACATCACATGCCTAACAGATATAAATCCCGCATTTTAGTCTCATTATCGAAAACTCTTTTCAATATTATATGGGACTAAACTGCTAAATTTATAACATTCATTCAGTTATCTCATAACTGTTTGTGAATTCCAATTATTGTATCACATTCCAGATAAACAGAAAATGTTAAACTTTCCGATCGAACAGTCGAATACCCAAGTTTTCCCGATACAGCTCAACACATGAAATAAGTCTAACAACATTCAGTTCATGCCTCAGTACCAACGGTCCAGCCGTAGAAGGGTCAAGCCAACGCCTCACATGTGGCACGCCGTACTGCCCCAAACCCGAAGGTTCAAAGGGCAGTTCAAAACGGTCACATAATCGAGTTAAGGTTTGTTGTCTTCTAGAGGGTCCATCGCGTTACTTGCACTACTTAGAACGTCGTTAAACTACGGAAAAATCCAACACTTGGAAATTTCCCGACGGGGAAAAATTGGGTATTTATATCCGGTCGAACTTTTTAACATATTCTAAAATTTATCCGGAAAGCCACAAAGACGAAATTTGATAATCCGGTCGAAACACCGAAGCTCTAAAACACCTCAGAAAATTAAACTCTGGAATAATTATTAAAAAATACTCATAAAACTCAGCTGCAGAATCTATGAATTACTGTGCAGAGGAGGAGGCATGACGTCATCAAGCCGCCGCGGAACCGCCGCCTAAGATGGCTTAGACCACGGTTCCGCCGCGCTTATTACTGTTCATTAGATGAAATTTGCATCGTAATTCTTAGAATTCCCTGCTGAATTTTTTAAGCATTTTTAATATTGAAAAATCCCAGAATTTAGAAAATGTACAGAGAGCATGTTACGTTTAGGGTTTCGGGTTCGTTCGGGCTTCAAATTGCGTCTAGACTTCGCCTAAGGATCTAGCAAGGCACTGATACTAGTGAAAGATTCCTAGGCACTCTAGTGAGGTCTCACAAGGCATCGAACATGCCAATTTAAAAAAATTGGTGCCGAGAAACCCTAGACTACGGATCTTAGACTAGATGTTTAGGCGAAAAGATAATCTAGTTAACTACTTAACTAAAAGTTAGATTCTACAACCTTTGTAGATCCGGATATCCACTTCCTTAGCTCCACGTAGTGCTCCTCTCGCTGTCCTTTTCCAATCTTAGACTCGTTCATCGGTTTCATCGGGAAAGCGAGCGGAATAGGTCGTCGGTTTCGTGTCAAAGACGATCTACGTCGAGGCATCACAAGTTCAAGCTCCGACTTCACAAAGTTGTGAAACTTGTGAAGAAAACACCCAAAACAACTTGGCAAGAGGTAGAGGGTGAAGAAATAGGAGGTGGGTTCACTTTAGAATTGGATTTCTCACTTTAGAAATCAAGTTGCCATTGATGGCATCAAGCTTTCTCCTTGAAGATGAAGATGAAGAAGAAGAAAGAATATGATAAGTGTTGAGATAAAATAAAATTAAATCAATACTTATCATAAAGAGAACCATAGTTAAGTGTAGAGAGTTAACTAAGGTTAGAAGAATGGTTAGGGTTTAGTGTGAAGACAAAATGGTCACAAAGTCAAAGCTTCATGAAGCTTCAACAATGTTCAAGAATGAAAGCAACCATTTTGTATTCTTATCCCATTCTTTTTCCAAAAATGAATAAATAAAAGAATGGATAAATAAAAACCCTAATCACTTTCTTAACCTAAGTTTAATTCTATACACTTAACCAAATGAGCATGCATCATCAAACATGATACAAACATGTGCACAAAAATATATCACATATACAATTTGCACATCAAGTGAGAATATCCATTTAGAGTGAACCAATACTAGTTAATACAAAGTAATATATCAAATATATAATTATACATTAAATCAACATTTGATTCAATGATCCGGTCATGTCGCACATAACCGACTAGAATCCAATGTATCGATTTATCGAATCTATGATTCGATAACTAGGTCATATCGAATATCACCAATCGAAACATATATCGCGAGAATGAAATGCGGTATCACATACACGCATTATTCTCGGTCTTGCACATATCTCATATGCGCTCCTATTTCGTTTCGCTTGAGCCAGGAAACCTCTGTGTAGGACTCTAAAGACTCGTCAATACGCCGGTAGCAGATGATGATCATATCAAGCACCCACAAGCCGCAAGCGGTCTGCTAAACGTAACGGCCACCCGGGTATTGAGCGATCAGAAGATCGACGAGCTAGCCCGCTCACACTCCTGTGAATCCAACCAGTAACACTTACCGTAGAGTCCGGTCTGTTCGTCTGATACGTCGCATATCAAGTCTAGAGGTGGTAAACATCAGACCCCAATAACCCGATAAGTCGTGCCGATGTGAGGCTCATAACGGGTCGAGAAACTACTAGTAACACTTACCAGTAAATCTCTGATCAGCCCTGGCCAGGGACTTCCCTGTTACGGCCAATCGAGCACAGCGCAACATCAACTCCCAATACCGGGAGAGACGAAACCTCTCCTATCGCTCATTGCCTCCATGTGACTCGGGACTGTGCCCAAAGACCACCGTTTTGCACGCCCTCATGGACGTGGTAAGGTGGAGATCAAAGCACAGTGGGAATCACACAAGACTCTATGACGATCTCGGGTCTACAGACTAACCTGTACAAGTGTCACCTGAGAACTGCCATCTGACGTGAGGTATAATACCATCTGGGAGTTCTCGGCGAGTCCGTCCAGTGTACCCAGTCTCCACTGAGCACCCGTACACCATCTCTGATGTCAAACACCAATGGATATGGGATCATCCATCGCCCATCTCATGGGTCGATAAGCGTATACGCTAGTCTACACTGGTATATCGATGCCCCGTCTCGATACACCCATGACTAGGGACCATGAAGGATGTACTTATGGACTACCATGTCCCCACTAGTATGATCTGCATCACAGTCCAGGTAGTCAAGTACATATCCTAAGGGCTTTACCAACATGTAACTATAAGACAGTATAAAAAGACTAGTGTACATGTTAAGATAAAGAGTAACCAGATAGCATACTATCATATCGAGCAAGAAAGTCATCTCTATATATGTCCAAGCATCCAATATAATATACATCATCTGTACAATACTGGCCTCTAGGGCATACATACAACTAACAATTATCTCTATTTTTTAGGATACCGCTACGGTTGGCTGTGAGGCCGCTTGGTATAGGTGGGTTGTGGTTATCCGACTTTATCTATTGTACGTCTTATTGTATCCAGTATTCTCCATCTACCATTTCCATGTATTGACTTAGAGACGAGTTTGTGAGGATCGATATTGTATATTTTGTGACTCTGGGTGTCGTGCTCGTGTGAGCCGGCTTTTATTATGTTGCTTTATCTCTTTTTATGTTGTTTTCATTATATTGTCTATTTCTTCGCTACGGCGTCGTATATATGCTTGTGGTGATTATTTCCGCATTTGGTCATGATTTGCTCCCATTTGAGGATGTTTTATTTATATCCTATGTTTGTACCCGTTTCAGGACTAGTTTTTACAAAGGAGGTGCTGCCGAAATTTTTAAGAAAATGAACCTAAGCTTTAAAATTTTTACTTGAGATTTCCAAATGTTTTTATCACTTACTTCTTTATATGGTTTAGATTTCTGTGTTTCCGTCTTACTTAAATTGCGTTACACCTGTTGACGTCACATGGTTTAAGTGCCGGTCACGTGCCTAATTTTGGGTCGTGACAAAGTTGGTATCACAGCGCTAGGTTTTACCTTTCGGAGTGTAGGATGACCTTGGTATGATGGAGTAGGTAGGTTAAGCAGAGTGACATCGCATGTGTATGTTCCGCGGCATACTTACGACACGATACTCCACCTAAGTGACCTTAGGACATATTGCTAGTAATTCCTTCCTTGATTCCATGTATCCTTATGATTTGATTTCTATGTTCTTATCGAATCCTGTTTTCATCTCCAGCCATTATGCCGCCGAAGACTACGAGGGCGCAGAGATCAGCCGTGAGAGCCGAGTTCAGGGTAGGCTCATCGAAGTTGAGGACTGACCAGGGCGGTACGCCTATTTTAGCAGATTGACCCACCTTCGACAGACCGTATTACTAAGCTAGAGGCCGGTATGCAGGATTTGCGCCAAATGGTGGGGTCGTTGGTTGAGTCCAGTCGAGCGCAGAGACAGGAGGTTGTCCCACCTGTCATAGAGACCGCGATGGTACCTACTGTTCCGGCAGTCGTACCTACAGCTACGGAAGTTATCACTGTGTCATTATCTGAGTTCATGAGGCTGAAGCCTATGGTCTACACCGGCACCGATACAGCTGAGTATCCGCAGTCGTTTATTGATCAGATGGCCAGGATCTGTCATTCGCTGAGATGCTCCAACACGAGATCGGTAGAGTTCGTGAATTTTCATCTGGAGGGTCTTGCCTAGACTTGGTGCGAGTCGTTAGAGAGGGGCAGAGCCGCAGGTCTTTCTCCTATGACCTGGGCTGAGTTCATGACGGTTTTTCTTGCCCGTTTCCTTCCACAGAGCATCAGGGATGCTCGAGCTCGCGGTTTCGAGTCGTTATGCCAGACTCCGGGATGACGGTGGCAGAGTATGACATTCAGCTTACCCAGTTATCCGTATATGCTCCGTATTTGGTAGATACTGAGGAGATGCGGATCAAGAGATTTGTTTGAGGCCTGAGTACCCAGTTATTCATCTCCATCGGTGCCCAGCATTTCGATACATACGCAGCCATAGTGGACGCAGCCCTATTGGTAGAGGAGCGTATTTCTGAGACTTCGGTCATTCCAGAACCGAAGAGGATTCGTACTGATTTATCAGCACAGAGGCAGTTTGGCAGAGGCCACGGTGGATTCGCTATAGGCCGTGCGGGTAGCCAGAGCATGAGACGGGGCCAGACATATAGTTTATACCTATATGGTTAGCAGTCGTCGCCTGGATGTTTTGGGTGTGGCAGTCCCCATCACCGCATCAGAGATTTTACTGAGATATGCCAGAGAGAGGCAGCGGTTCCACATGTTACCTTACCACCTTCACCTCAGAGAGCGTTGCCTCTTACGCTTGTTGATGCTCCGCGTCAGACTTTTTCTCGGAGAGGTCATGGTCGCGGAGGTTTTGCTCAGAGGGGACGGGGTGGCAGAGGCGGAGGACAGCCAGTTGCCGGTAGAGGGCAGGCTCGACTATTTGCTTTGACTCATCAGGACGCGTAGGCGTCCAATGCAGTGGTTTCAGGTACTCTTTTAGTATGTTCCTTCGATGCACACGTTTTGTTTGATCCGGGATCTAAGCACTCGTATGTTTCTACACACTTCGTGCCGAGGTTGGGCCGAGAGTCATGTTTGCTAGATCAGCCGCTTGTTGTGACTACTCCTATTGGTGAGTCTTTTGTCGCGCGACACGTATTTCGGTCGTGTGCCGTCCGTATTGGAGATAGAGATTTGTCCGTCGACTTGATCCTTCTTGAGATGTAGGACTTCGACATTATCCTTGGTATAGATTGGTTAGCTACTTGCTACGCGTTTGTGGACTGCCGCGAGAAGACAGTCAGGTTTTGTTTTCCGGGCGAGTCGGTTCTGGTTGTGCAAGGGGACTGTGGTGCCGCCTCTCACAGTTTGATTTCATCCCTTTGCGCTAGTCGGCTCTTGAAGAGAGGATGTCGGGGATTCTTAGCTTTCATTCATGATACCAGAGCCATAGTAGATTTGTTTGACCGGGTTCCTATCGTGAGAGAGTTTCCTGAAGTTTTTCCCGATGAGTTACCTGGATTTCCGCTTGAGCGCGATATTGTGTTTTGCATTGATTTGATCCCCGGCATGGGGCCTATTTCTATACCGCCTTACCGGATGGCCCCGGCGGAGCTTAAGGATCAGCTGCAAGAGTTGCTTGATAGGGGACTTGTGCGTCCGAGTGTTTCACCTTGGGGAGCTCATGTTCTGTTCATCAAGAAGAAGGACGGCAGTTTGAGGTTGTGCATTGATTTTCGTCAATTGAACCGAGTTACGGTGCGCAATAGGTATCATTTATCTCGCTTTGACAATTTGTTTGATCGGCTCCAGGGTGCGGGACATTTTTCCAAGATTGATTTGAGATCGGGTTATCATCAGTTGCTGGTTCGGAATGATGACATTCCGAAGACTGCTTTTCGTACGCGCTACGGGCATTATGAGCTTTTGGTGATGTCGTTCGGACTCACCAATGCCCCAGCAGCGTTCATGGATTTGATGAACCGGATTTTCAGGCCGTTCCTCGACAAGTTTATTATTGTGTTTATTGATGACATTCTGGTCTATTCCAAGAGTAGAGAGGAGCATGAGCAGCACTTGAGGATTGCTTTGCAGACATTGAGAGAGTACCGGCTGTTTGCTAAATTCTCGAAGTGTGCCTTCTGGCTTTATAGTGTTGACTTTCTGGGTCATGTGGTTACGGGAGACGGTATTCATGTAGACATGAGGAAGATCGAGGCCGTAAATCTTTGGCCCAGATCTGTATCAGTGACAGAGGTCTGCAGCTTTTTGGGCTTAGCCGGTTACTACCGCCGTTTCGTGCAAGACTTCTCGAGTATCGCTACACCGCTGACCGGACTGACCGGGAAGGGAGTACCTTTTCTTTGGACTGAGGCATGCGAGCTGAGTTTTCAGCAGTTGAAGACTCGGTTGACGACTGCACCAGTTTTATCTTTGCCTTCTGGATCGGACGGCTTTGTCATTTACTGTGATACTTCTCGAGTGGGGCCCGGTTGTGTATTGATGCAGCATGATAGAGTTATCGCTTATGCTTCCCGGCAGTTGAAGAAGCACGAGCAGAATTATCCCACTCATGATCTTGAGATGGCCGCGGTGGTCTTTATGCTTAAGATTTGGAGACACTACTTGTACGGGAAGTCGTGTCAGATTTACACGGATCACCAGAGCTTAAAGTACATCTTCCAGCAGCGGGATCTGAATTTGAGATAGCGCCGTTGGATGGTGCTTGTGAAGGATTATGATTGTGAGATCCTTTATCACCTGGGCAAGATGAATGTGGTAGATGATGCTTTGAGTCGTGGGCCCGGGGGTAACTTGTCTCTGTTGAGCGCAGTACAGAGACAGTCTTCTGCAGATTGGCAGACCTTGTGCGACAGTAGAGTACAGTTTGAGTTCACTTCCACTGGGGGACAGCTTGTTCACGTCCGCGCCCGTCCACTTCTACTTGATCGTATTCGTGAGGCACAGCCCGACGATGCCCGTTTGTCTGAGATTTTTGAGCATGTTCGGCAGGGTAGAGATCGGGAGTTCTTGATTAATGACCAGGGTGTGCTACGTTTTGGGACTCGTTTGTGAGTACCCGATATCGATGGGTTGAGACGCGAGATCCTAGAGCAGGCACATCAATCAGCTTATAGTGTTCACCCAGGTTCCACCAAGATGTATCGTGACTTAAGAGATATCTACTGGTGGGCAGGGATGAAGAGTGATGTTTCGGATTTCGTTTCGAGGTGCCTGACTTGTCAGCAAGTCAAGGCTGAGCATCAGAGACCGGCAGGAGAGTTGCAGCCTTTACCCGTTCCAAAGTGGAAATGGGAACAGATCTCCATGGATTTCGTTGTGGGTCTACCCAGGTCCAGTCGAGGGTATAACTCCATTTGGGTGATTGTTGACCGGTTGACGAAAGCGGCTCACTTCCTTCCAGTGAAGACCACTTTCGGTTATGCTCAGTATGCTTAGTAGTACATTGATGAGATTGTGTGTTTGCACGGCATTCCTGTTTCCCCCAATCAGAACAATGCTCTATTCAAGTTTTCAAAATTTGAAATGAGCAGCCCTTCATAAGAGCGCCAGCGCTCTGAGGCAGCGCTCACGTGCAAAGCACGAGTGCGCTCGCACCAGGAGCGCCAGCGCTCTGAGGCAGCGCTCACGTGCAAAGAACGAGTGCGCTCGCACCAAGAGCGCCAGCGCTCTGAGGTAGCGCTCACGTGCAAAGCACGAGTGCGCTGTCGCCAGGAGTGCCAGCGCTCTGAGGCAGCGCTCATGTGCAAAGCACAAAATGTTCCCCACCGTCAGATCAAAGATCCAATAAAGATGATAAATCATCAATTGACCAGAATAAAATTCTCTTAAGGAAAGATTCCTCAAAATCTTTCCAAACAAAAAGATTGTGCTCTGTAAATCGAAGCACCGTTGGATCAATGATCTAAAGGTGATTAAAAATCACCAAAATACAGAATAAATTCTGTATGGGGAAAATTTTCCAATCTTGTTAAAAATAAAAAGATTGCCTTCTGTAAATCAGAAGCCCTTGGATCAAAGATCCAACGGGGGAAACATCCCCAAATCAATTAGAGAAAAGATCTCTTTAACTGATCAGCCTTCACTAAAAAAAGGACTTAAGACTTCAAGTCTCATATACAGAAACAAATAGAGGAACCCCCCATAAACTTTGAGAAATTCAAAGACAAAGAGCAAGCTCTCAGAAGAAGAAGATTTTCTTAAAGGTAAAAAGAACGGAAAGACAAAATCGTCTCATATAAAAAGAAGAATTTACTTCTTTTTCTAAGATCATAGATCTATAAGACCAAGGTCTTTCACAAAGAGATCAAACTATCTCATCATTAAAAAGAAGAGGAATAACATAACCTTCTTCAGATCATAGATCTATAAGACAAATTGTCTTTCAGAGATCATAATATCTCATCATAAAAGGAAGGGAGAATAATTCAATTCTCTTGGGATCATAGATCCATAAAAGCAGAGCCTTTCAACAAAGTATAAAAGATTGAAACATCTCCTATAAAAAATAAGAACTTTGTTCTTAAATCCAAGAGACAAAGTCTTTTATAAGAGAGAATTTAATTTTCAGGGCGCTAAGCTGCCTAAAAAGAGCCTTGGCGCTCCAATCAAAAGAAGCGCTTCAGCGCTCCAAAACTAACGCATAGCGTTGCAGAGGCTTAGCGCTCCAAAATTCAACAGAAACGCACTGCGCTCACTATCTGGCACACAGCGCCAAGCGCACCACGTGCTCCTCACGTGTGCGCTACTTCAACAGAAGCGCAATGCGCCCATTGTCTGGCGCATAGCGCCAAGCGCGCCACGTGCTCCTCACGTGTGCGCTACTTTACAGAAGCGCTCTGCGCTCATTGACTGGAGCTCAGTGCCGAGCGCACCACGTGCTCCTCACGTGTGCACTAAAAGAATATAAATTGTTCCATAAATAAAGCCCAGAGCTATGATGATTGCTCAACATTCAGTAAAAGATAAAAAGATTGTCAGAGCCCGAACCAATGCTCAGCATTGTTAAATGTTCAACATTTTAATTAAATGGGCCGAACCCAAGTGGGCCACAGAACCCTACTTAAGATTAATTGAGCCTATATGCTCACAAATCCTTGATCTTAGTCCCAAATTGGACTACAGATCCCAACCAATATTGGTTCAAGGGTACATCTCTTCACTCCTCTGATATTTGTCGTTGTAATCCTTCAACGTCTTCAGAGAGGTGAGGAGTCCCGATAACCAGACATTCCATGGACTTTAGGGTCCTTAAACTCATGGACTATAGCGTCCTTAAACTTTACGGACTGTGGGGTCCTTAAACCTATGGACTATGATGTTCTTAACGTCGGACTGTGGGGTCCTTAAACCCATGGACTATGATGTCCTTAACCTCGGACTGTGGGGTCCTTAAGCCCATGGACTATGATGTCCTTAACCTTGGACCGTAATGTCCTTAAACTAATGGACCGCAAAGTCCCTAAACTAAAACAATGGAGCCCAAATGCTCTTTTGTTGGATCTAAACGTTCCCGTTAAGTTGATCTTAGTCTAAAATTAGACTAACGTATCCTTAACAAACGTTTAAGTTGATCTTAGTCTTAAATGAGACTAACGCATCCTTAAACCCAACCCCAAATCCAAATCTAAGAAAATACGGATTTGGACTAATCCACGCCCTACGGGCGACAACATAAATTAGTTCCGTATACAATCCATGGGCAACCAAAAAACAAAACAAACACACACGACACGAAGTGACCATCTGGAGAAGCATAAAGTGGTTACCGTGATGCGGTAGCGTAATTAACTGCAGGGGGTTGCGTCTGCAGGGAAGAGCGTCCCCACAATAAAAAAAACCCTCAAACGAGGGGGAATCTGACGAAGTCTGCTATATCGTCCACATCCGTTTAAACCTTAGATACATGGTGTCATAAATCAACTTGGCATTTTCGGAGAGGTGGACGGATAGCACCAAATAGCATGTGCCCCCAAAATTCAGGCCGGACATCCCAACATCCCGGTCGTGTCTTTCGACGGAGAACAGATTCTGGCACACCCGGTGGGACCTTTTCCTCTTTCCACTCCACATTTCGTGTGTCGTGTTTCGCGAATGAATTGCGGTTTCCTATGGTTGCCCCTGGATTCGAGATACTAAGATTTAGTGTCTTGCTCCGTGCAGAAAAAGAAGATCAATGGCTTTCAACTGCACAAACTGCAACAACTGCAACAACTCCCACTCCGTCCCTGTCGGAGGAGTGACCTATGGGCCTCAAGTGGCTTCCCTTTTTACAATGCCGGTGGAACAAGTGACGCAAGCCACCACTGGGCTATTCTTCGGGACCATGATCCCGCCAACAAGCTTCAGTGCTCCTGTACCATCACAAGAAGCTCCAAAGAGTCGGTCTTTGATCGGCTTGCAACTACTACGGCCCCTCTCAACGGGTCGTCCAAGTCCACTGCCTCAGTTTTCAATAGACTAAGCCAAAGCTCCAACAGGCCCATGAAGAAGCCTACAATTCCTGAAGACTTTATCCCGAAGCAGATAGCCATTCCATCCCCTGAAGTCGTCAGAGCGTCTTCCCCTGCTAAGGAGTCAGTCTGTGCAAGACTGTCCATTTCAGCTCCCGTTCCAGACAAAGTCATGAAGGCTGTTTCCCCTGTTTGAAAGTCGGCCTTCGCGAGACTGACTATCCCTTCTCAACGGACGTCAGTCTTCGACAGGTTAACGCCAATAACAGTCTCCCCTCAAAATAGGGAGAATGAGGAAACTCAACCAACAGTGGAGGTGATCCCAGCCGCACGACATGCTCGACGTCGCCACTGGAACCGAGTGAGGAAAACTAGGGGCAATTCCCCATCAGGATTGACTCCTCCAACTCCAATGGTGGAAGTCGACGCTGTTGTTCCAACTGGGAACAGCTTTGAACCACTCAGGAGGGTGCACAAGAACTCTCCGACGGCCGTACTGAAGAGATCTCCTCCACCTATGGAAAGCACTACAAAAGCGATGCTCGAACAGCCCCCTCAGCGGTCGTCCTCTAAAATTTACAAGGTCAGGCGTCAAGTCCAAGACTCAATGATTGATCAAGATTACTCCCGCCAATAGAAAAAGATGAAAGTTCGGCGAGAAGAGGACCATCCTGTCAAGCCACAAAAGGTGGCATCTGTTTGGGTGCCTGCTGCAACGGCTCCCTCAACTTTGACCGACCACAAAAGAGGGAGGCCGGAGAAGATCCCTGCGTCTTTGGCAAATCGCAAAGACACTGAATCTAAACGCCCCAAGTCCGGGGGTATGGTGGTGCATACCGTCTATATGGCATCCGGAAAAGAGGACAGCCGTATCTCCACAAGTCATCGACCGCTTACGCGATCAGTGACTAAGGCTCAGGAGCAACAACAAAAAAAGCTCCAAGAGATGCTAACAGCCATGGCCGCACTCACGGGACAAAAAGCAAGCCCAGAGTCGTCCTCAGAGCAACGTTATGAGCAGGAAACTGATGCTGAATTCCTTCGGAGAATGCTTGAGAAGAAGGACAAAGAGGCCGTGGAACAAGCGGCCAATATAAAACAATTGGCCCTTCTATTCTAATATATGGTGGGCATGATGATCCAGCCGGACCCTCCAGCAGAAGATCCTCCAATGATAATTGAAGATGGTAGAGGAGAGACATCAAATCCTCTGCCGGCTCTGTCAGCGGCCAAGGAAGAGACCATCTCCAAAGCCACGCTCGATGATTATATAGCTCAACAAATACGAGCTCATCAAGCGAATGAAGCGGCTGGCTAAGTCGTTAGAACTGGACGGCCCTATCCGGGTTGGTACGATCGAATAAAGTACCCGCCAAGATACACAATTCCTAAATTCCATGTGTACAAGGGGACAGGCAATCCCCATCAACATGTCGCTCAGTTCAGGGCTCTCTGCGGCAACACTGGAGGGGATGATAAGCTACTACTTCGCCAATTCGTCGGTAGCTTAGCGGAGACGGCGTTCGAATGGTACTCACAGCTTCCCAATGACTCTGTCAAAACTTTTATAGAGATGGAATTGTTGTTCACCCAGCGTTTCGTAAGTTCTAGCGAACGCACCCCAATCACCGCATTAATTAACGCCGGAGTGAAGCGAGGCAAAACATGGGTGCAATACGCGATACGGTGGCGGAATTTATGGTCGAAGTGTGAGCAGCACATCGAAGAAGCTCCTGCGGTAGGCATGTTCATAGGGACCCTCGACCCTCAGGCGACCATTTCACAATTCATGATGTTCTTCAAGCCGACTACTTTCCAGGTCTTGATTGACAAGCTGGCCCAAATGGATCAGATGGGTCATAGACCATCTTCATCGAAAATGGAGCCTCGAAACAAAAAGGGGAAGGGGAAAGCAATCTTCGTCGCCAATGCTCAACAACAGCCTACTGGTCCAAAACCAGTTGATCTCCAAGATGAAAGATGGCGATTCTTCAATGAGAAAATGAAGTGCCCTTATTCGTTTCCCCAGGATAAAATGAGGAGACTGTTCGAGCTGGCGGTGCACAACAGCCTCATCACCTTGCCGGATCCAAAATGCCCATTGCAACTCGGTAAGGCCAATAATCCCAATTATTGCCCCTATCACCAAGTGGTAGGCCATCCAATCAAAGATTGCTTCGTCTTCAAAAGATGGATTGAGGACCAATACCAACAGGGCAAATTCGCACTGTCCGAGAACTGGAAAGTAAGCCCGCCTCAGCTGCACGCTCTTAAAAGGGGGAGCTCGCCGGGGGCATCATGCTCTTTTATAGAAGAAGCTCTATGGGAGGTCTCCATTTCAACCAAAACAAAAAGAATGCTAAAGGATCTCCAAACATGCTCGGCGATCAGGTGAAAAAATCCGCTAGAACCCAAGGTCATCGAAGGAATGCTGAAGCCGCGCCCGACGCCAAAAATTGGTGGGGATGGTCAAAACGCCCATACCCAGCCGTCAAAGTCTTCAAAGAAGAAGAAGAAGAAGACCAGAAAGCCCATGAAGCATGGGGACAAGCGTACGGACCTGCAAAAACATATTGACGCGCTGGAAGAATATAACCAGAAGGCGCGAACCCGGTCACGCTTCAAGAGTTTCTCAGCCACATCCTTGAAGACGGAGATAGCGACAAAGATGAGGAAGAAGACTCGTCGGATGAACCTGAAGGTCATGTGACAAGCTGCCACATGATCTCTCACTCGATAAATGACAAAGAAGCTCCTGATGCAGAGAAACTGGGGGCAGATCCTGAGCCGGAACTTCTAGGACCATCAGACGAAATGATTGACGCATTCCTGAACGAAGCTCTTCTGAAAAGCAAAGCTGATCGAGAGCGCGAAATGGCCATATTAGAAAAAGCCAAACGCTGGCGACTGGGCAAAAGAGTTAAACACTCCCACCAAATCAAAGCACATCCGCCGCAAATAAAAGCGGGTTCAAGACAAGGAAAAGGTTCGCCAAAGCCATGTCGATGGGGATGAAGCTGCCACCCTCCGAATGAAACACTCCTGGTGGGATACATCCCGACAAAGCAGACGTACATCCTAACTTCTGGTTATATCATCAGAGGATTGCACACCCTAATGAAGAATGCAACGCCTTTAAAAATTGGTAGCAAGGATATGTAGCTCACAGGCAACACTTCAAGAGGATGAAGCGTGAAGCTCGTCGACAGCGGAAAAATGCAACAGACGAACGAGGAAGAGCTGCCGGCAACTGCCACATGGTTGATAGCAGGGGATCGCAAGTTCTCACCTTCGAGAGCGATTCTGAAGAAGAAATGGCTCTCGGCCCTCTCTTCAAAGAATCCACCTCAGGAAAAGAGGAAGAAACGAAGACATGCGAGAACATTCGGCTGCGCAATCGCACGCTACCTGAAAAGAATCTCGGACCCGCAAACAAGGGATCAAACAAAAGGGATAAGGGGAAAGAAAAGGTCCCTGAAGATATCGCCCTCGATAACCGAGTCGTCCAAGAGCTCGTGGCTAAGGACCCGCCCAAGAAAAACAAGGTGGATTACAACGATCTGGCGCATCTGAGGAAGATACCCTCGCAGCTAAGCATTCTCGATGCCCTTCTGCTATCCAAAGAGGCGAAAGATTCTCTGATCAAAGCATTACAAGAGCCTGACCAGTTTTAGGCTTTTCTCGCCGAAGAAAAGATGAAGGACGAGCTGGAAGAAGTGCACACAGCTGATGTCACTTTCGGCGATGAAGACCACCTCCTCGGGACGTGCGAGCATAACCGTCCCTTTATGTCTCCGGGTATTGCCACGACATTAAGATAGGGAAGATTCTGGTTGACAATGGGTCCTCCGTCAACCTCCTCAATGTAAGAGTGTTGAAGGAAATCTGCATGAGCGTTCAGCACCTCGCTCGTGATAAAATCACCATCTCTGGGTTTGACTCCCAGTCATCACGGACGCTCGGGACTATAATTCTGACGTTACGCTTTGGGTTGCTCGTCACGGACATCAAATTTCACGTCATTGACGCCAAGACATGTTACAATGTTTTGCTTGGCAGGCCTTGGTTACACGAGTACAACATCATCCTTTCTACACAATATATGTATATGAAGTATTTCAAGGATGGTCTCGAGTATACCGTGACAGGGGAGTTGAACCCGTTCTCCGTAAACGAAGTCCGAAAGTACGAAGATGCAAAGTACTTCTTACAAGACTTTGAAGACACATAAAGGTGCCATAAACCGAAGAACAAAGCTATCACCACTATTCCGGTCTTCGGGAGTGATACCGAGGAGGAAGAAGAAATAGTTTATTCAGGGCCGCCCCAATACAACAAACCGGGACCGTCTACCCTTATTCTAGTCTTTGGTAGTGACTCTGAAGACGAGGTCAACACAGTATTCTCGGCTCGTCCATCAGTGCAAGCCTTCATTAGAGATGATCAGAGTTTGCAGATCACCATGGTTCCGCAAGAGTATTACAAAGAGCTCAATGCGCTTGATACCTACAGTGTGCAAGAACTGTAGATGTTCTACATCCCTCCCAGGAGAAGAGATGAAAAGCCGATCCTCTTTTATCGATCCACGGTGACCAAAGTGGAGAAAGAAATCTGGCGTGGCGCCAATTCTACGCTTGACAGGCTCCAGCCCATCCGTCTGCCCAAATACTATACAGAAGGATTAAAAAGGCTATTGAGGTGCCAAGGCGTACCTTTCAAACAGACTGCTCGAAAAGCTAAGTTCTACAACAGAGTCTGGAATGTCCCTGGAACTCAGCGCAAATTGCCCAACGGGAGAATGGAAACGATCGGGCTTGGATATGTTCAGTCCAAGAAACTGGAGCAATTCCATGGCTGCTACGTTATACATGACTTTGATGAAAAAGGGGATGCTCTGTTAGAAGACGCTAACCCTGAACCAAAATAAGGTTTCGCCATGAAAGTGCCAAGTCCGTCGTTCGAAGAACAGATGGATAAGCTAATAAGGGAATCAGCTCAAAAGGTCCGGGATGACCATAGCCACGAAATGGCCATCTATGAAAAAGCCAGGACGCGACGCCTCCTTCAGCAGGCTGTGGAGAATGACGATGCCCTTCGTCGCTAACCCATCATAATGAAGACTCAACGCAAAGGCAAAAACAAATTGAAGAACGAAAAAAATGTTCGACAGCAGCAAAACGGGTCCAAGAAGCCTCGCGATCGAGAATTGAGTAGCCGGGATTCGTCTCTTACAAAAAATATGGGTCGAGCATATTCTTTTCCCTAAGACAAGACAAGGAAGATATTCGATCTTGTTATAAAATATCAGATGATGACACTCCCAGAATCCAAACACCCCGATCAAGAAAATGAGGCTCATCACCCGGATTATTGCTCCTATCACCGAGCGATAGGACATCCTCTCGAAGACTGCTTCACATTCAAAGACTGGGTAGAAGACCAGTATCAGCAAGGTAGGTTCGCTCTATCCAGCAGTTGGAAGGTAACCCCACCACAGAAGCATGAACCGAAAGCAACGTATGCAACGAGAGTAAAGCCGGATCAACATCGGTCTTGGAAGCGATCTCGCACCTGTCTCGTAACAACGATGTCAGGAGAAGGAGTACGCGAAGATATGACTGACCTCCCCCGGTGCTTCGAAAATGAGGATGAAGATGAGTTGATCTCAGAATTTCCACCGGCGCCAAAAGAGCTGGAAGATGGGATACA
Source organism: Agapanthus africanus (assembly GCA_030015575.1). Classification (NCBI taxonomy): domain Eukaryota; kingdom Viridiplantae; phylum Streptophyta; class Magnoliopsida; order Asparagales; family Amaryllidaceae; genus Agapanthus; species Agapanthus africanus. Next base: position 497,948,569 of record CM057338.1, read on the forward strand.
TACTACTGTAGATAACTTCAGAAAAATTGACTTGGGGACGGCAAACGACTCACGGACGACGTTTGTTAGTGAGCTGTTGTCTGAAGTGCAGGTGGCTACGCTCAAAGACGTGCTCATGCAGTATAAAGACTGCTTCGCATGGAACAATCTGAGATGCCGGGACTAGATCCAGAAATAGCCGTGCATAGATTGGCGATATCTCCGGACATCAAGCCAGTCAAACAAGCGCCGAGAAGAATGCGGCTCGCACTTGAAATGAGCATCAACGCCGAGGTTAAGAAGCTAATCGACTCCGGCTTCATTCACAAGGTTCAGTACCCTGACTGGATTGCCAACATCGTCCCAGTGATGAAGAAAAATGGGACAGTGCGCATCTGCGTGGACTTTCGAGGCCTCAACAAAGCTTGCCCAAAGGATGATTTTCCCGTACCGGTTACTGAGTTGATGATAGACAATACGTCCACTCATGAGGTTTTCTCCTTCATGGACGGCTCATCGGGATACAATCAAATAAAGATGCATCCTAAAGACCAGAAGCATACCGCTTCCCGGACCCCTTTGGGCATATTTTGCAACAAGGTAATGCCTTTCGGTCTGAAGAACGCTGGCGCTACTTATCAGAGAGCCATGACGAATATTTTCGATGGCCTCATACATGAAATCGTCGAATGCTATATCGACGACCTCGTGGTGAAAAGTAAATCGTACGAGGAGCATTGAGAGCATCTGAAGATCGTGTTTCAGCGCCTTCGGAAATACAACGTGAAAATAAACCCTCTGAAACGCGTGTTCGGAGTTTCCTCAGGCAAATTCTTAGGATTCATCATGCGACACCGGGGCATCGAGATAGACCCATCAAAGATCAAGGCGATCATGGAAATGCTTTCGCGAAGAACTCTTAAGCAACTGCGGTCTCTTCAAGGAAAGCTCGCATATATTCGGCGGTTCATAGCTAACCTCTCCGGCAAATGTCATCCCTACAGTCACTTGATGAAGAAGGGAACCCCGTTTGTTTGGGATCGCAAATGCCAAAGCACACTGGACGAAATCAAGCAATAGCTGCAGAATCCTCCGGTGCTAACCGCTCCGGTCAAGGGAAAGCCTCTCATTCTGTATACAACCGCCCTTAAGGGTTCTCTAGACGCACTATGGGAACAGGAGAATGACCAAGGGAAAGAGAGAGCCCTCTGCTATTTGAGTCGAGTTCTCTTGAGGGCAAAAAACAATTATTCCCCTGTCGAAAAACATTGCCTGGCGTTAATCTTTGCGATAACGAAACTCCAGCACTATGCGTTGGCGCATGAGGTCCACCTCATATCAAAAGTAGATCCTCTCAAGTATTTGATGTCAAGAGCCATACTAACAGGACGACTTGCTAAATGGGCCATGCTCTTGATGGAATTCTCGATAACTTATCGTCGGCTCAAGGCAGTGAAAGGCCAGGACATCGCCGACTTCCTCGCCGAGCATCCTATACCTGACGATTCACCCCTAAATTACGAATTGCCAGACGAGCACGCGTCGATCGATGGGGAGAAAGGAGGGAGTGATACCCGATGGGAACTCTTCTTCGATGGAGCATCTTCTATGAAGAAGCGAAAGCACAACTCTCCCATAATCAAATCTGGGGTAGGCTTCATCTTCGTGACTCTGCAAGGAGGGATAATGCGCTTTGCCTTTTCCCTAACAGAGCCGAGGAAAAACAATGAAGCTGAATATGAAGCTTTGATAGCAGGTCTTGAGATCGCTGTCGACATAGGAATTGAAAACCTCTTCATATACGGAGACTTCCAACTTGTCGTTAGCCAAGTAAACGGCGACTATCAGACGTGCAAACCGGAGTTGGTAAAGTACGGTGAGAGAGTACAACAATTGCTGACTTAAATCCCTGCCTACGTTCTGAAAAGAATACCGCACGCAGAAAATAGCAAGGCGGATGCATTAGCCAAGCTCGCTAAAGAACTGGCCGACAAAAACCTCGATGACGTAAGGATCGTTGTGCAAAGCCGTCGGGTTCTTGCACCGGCAGAAATATCTTCGGAATCGTTCGAAGAAAAGGGAGCTACCGAGCAAACGTCCCTACAAATAAAAGACCAGGAAAAGATTAAGGATTGGAGAGAAGTATTTATAGACTACTTCAAATCCCGTCGAACACCTGAAGATACGTCCTCAAGACATCAGCTCATGAAACCAGCTCTATCATCCGCCTTTGTCAATGATACTCTGTATAAGAGATCATTCGACTCCCTGTGGCTAAGATGCCTGGGACCTGAAGAAGCAAAGAGATTCGTCCAAGAAATTCACGATGGACTCTGCGGTTCTCACCAAGCCGGGCCGAAGATGAAACTGAAGATCAAAAGGATGGGTTATTATTGGCCCACAATGATCCAAGACTGCCTCGAATACGCGAAGCAGTGCCACTCATGCCAGATTCATGGGGAATTTATCCACCAGCATCTAAATCCGCTACATCCGACGATGGCTAGCCGGCCGTTCGAAATGTGGGGAACTGACATAATCGGGCCCATTGAACCAGCATTGTCCAGAGGACATCGATTCATACTGGCAACAACCAATTACTTCTCCAAGTGGGCAGAAGCAGTACCGCTAAGAGAAATGAAGACGGAGAACATCCTCCATTTCTTCAAGGCACATGTCATCTATCGGATCGGTACTCCGCGACGGACTATCTCCGATAACGGGTCGGCCTACATAAGTCACAAAATCAGCCGCTTCGCGCAGCAAGATAATATAGGCGTGAGATACTCTTTGGTTTATAATCCCTGAGCTAACGGTCTGGCTGAGGCTTTCAACAAGACCTTGACAAAGATCGTGAAAAAGACGGTATCCAAAAATAAGAAGGACTAGCACAAGTGGTATCCAAAAATAAGAAGGACTAGCACAAGAAACTGCATGAAGCTCTCTGGGCGTATCGAACTATGTTCAAAACGGCCACAAACACAACGCCGTATGCATTGGTATTCGGCACTGAAGTGGTACTCTCCTTGGAGATAGAGCTGCCCTCCCTACGAGTGGCAGTTCATTACGAGCTAACAGAAAAAGACAATGCTCATCTTCGGCTTGAGGAGCTCGACGCCCTTGACGAAGTTCGGCTCATGGCGCAGCAAAAATTGGAAGCCTACAAAGCAAAAATGACACGCTCATATGCGAGATTGACTAGGCTAAGAACATTCCGCCAAGGCGAACTCGTGCTAGTGATCAAAAGACCTATGATCCCCAATCGTGCCAAACGGGGGAAGTTCGAGCCAAATTACGAGGGCCCGTACATCATAGACAAAGTCTACCAGGGTGGGGCTTACTTGCTCATGGATATGCATGGCAAAAGACCCTTCAGGTCGATAAACGGTCGGTTCCTAAAGAAATACTACGCGTGACGAGCTACGGCCCAGGGTAATGATAGATGACGATGCCTATGTCTTCTCGCTGTCTTCCCAGGCCCAAACTCCAGAAGTGTTAGCCAACGAAACCGTTGCAACAACGGACCAAAATGTCCTAAAACTAACGACGGACCAAGATGTCCTAAAACTAACAATGGACCGAAACGTCCTTAAACTAACGCCTGACCGAGACGTCTATAAACGACTACGGACTGCAGCATCCCAAGGCTGACCAAAAAAAAAGGGTACGTCCATAAGAGAAATGGGCACGGATGAAAACCCGAAAGGGCTCCGTGAGTAAAAACAGTAGGGCTACCGGCGAGTTTGTGAAAACCCGAAAGGGTGCAATCTCGTTAAAAGACACTTGCAAGATCCTCTCGACCCTGTGAGGAGAAAACACCTGCGTGAGATCCTTACGACTCACAAGGGAGCGACACACTTAGGGATCCCCACGATTCCTAAGGAGAAATTACACTTACGAGATCCTCACGACTCGTAAGGAGAACCCTCTTATGAGACCCCCACGGCTCATAAGATTTGAAAGCCTTAAGTTACAGGGATCTGAACCTGTTCTTAAGCCATCACAATCCCCAGATTGCCCTACAAGCGGTTTAATATTGACCCTTGTATACAATCCAAGGGCACGAATAAACATTTCCCTAACAAAGTCCCACCAGCGACTGGGGATATGCTCACACGGTGAACGACCCTTGTAAGTCCTCTTGACTTATAAGGAGAAAACACTCTTGTAAGATCCTTATGACTCATAAGAGACCATACACTTAAGACTCCTCACGATTCTTAAGGAGAAAACGCACCTACGAGATCCTCACGACTCGTAGGGAGAAATACCTTTATGAGACCCTTACGGCTCGTAAAGTCAAAAAGCCTTAGTCAACAGGATCCTAACCCTGTTTGCTAAGCCACCTTTGTTCGACATCGACAGAGGCAAATGATGATTCGCTCCTGGTAATATCCCAGTTGTAGCAATGTTGATGCCTAAATCGGTATCAAATCCCAAACTCGCAGCGAAAAGTCAGCGAGCCACAAATGCATATGAAATAGCCAAAATGATGGGACAACTTGCAATAAAATCAGCAAGTAAAAATATATGCATACAAAATAGCCGAAATGTTTGGGCAACTCGTAATAAAAAGCAGCGAGTACAAAAGAAAAAAATAGCCGAAATGATTGGGCACCGCAAAAAATAGCCGAAATGATTGGGCAATCATGACTTTCGCGATATAAAAGCTGAAATGATAGAGCATCGCGAGAACAAAACAAAAAATACATATAAAATGAAACCTTTGCCCTACAGGTGAGATCACATCGATCCATGTATACAATCCAAAGGGGCAAACAAAGAGGGAACCATATCATCCCACCAGGCTCCATCAGAAAGAGAGCCAAGTCTCAACGGCTACATCTACAGCCTGGAGACCCACAACAGCGTTCCTCCTCATCCCAACAGGATTCGGACGTGACAATCAATCTCGGAACCACGGCAGAGTCCCTAGTTCTAAGTCATGACGCCCACATCTACAGCTTGGAGACCCACAACAGCATTCCTCCTCATTCCAGCAGGATTCAGACGCGACAATCAACCTCGGAGCCATGGCAAAGTCCCTAGTTCCAAATTTCGACGGTTCACAGACAACCTCGAGACCACCTTAACATTCGTCTCATTACAGCAGACGCAACGCCAGCAAAGCAGAGCCTCGGCAAAGTTCCCAGTTCCATGACTCGGCGGTGCACAGACAACCGAGAGTCAACCCCTGACCCCGTATGGCTGAAGTCAATCCTGACCCCATATGGCTAAAGTCAACCCCTAACCCCGTATGGCTAAAGTCAATCCTGACCCCATATGGCTAAAGTCAACCCCTGACCCCGTATGGCTAAAGTCAATCCTGACCCCATATGGTTAAAGTCAGCCCCTGATCCCGTATGGCTAAAGTCAATACTGACCCCATATGGCCAAAGTCAATCCTCGACCTTCCCGTCTAAGCAATGCTTTAATTCGGGAGTAGGTCAACTCATCAACCACTTACGAGTCCTCTCGATTTGTAAGGAAGAAAATTCTCTTGTGAGATCCTTACGACTCTCAAGAGAAAATACACTTAAGAATCCTCACGATTCTTAAGGAGAAAATACACTTAAGAATACGAGATCCCCTCGACTCATAGGGAGAAAAGTCTTTATGAGATCCTCACGGCTCATAAAGTTGAAAAGTATTAGGTGGCAGATCCTAACCCAGTCTCCTAAGCCGTCACTACCCTGCAAAGAATCCAAGAGGGACAGCTACCTACTGTCTACAAGCCACACTTGGCAACGACACAGCAAAGAGAAGAAATCAACAGTAGAACAAAAAAATATGTATCTTTTATTCATAAATTCAATGGAGTACAAGTTGAATCATATGAAAGAATAAAAATGTATACATGTTATTCAAAGATTACAAGTGTTCAATCTATACAAAAAACAGCTACTGAGAAGGAGGCGTCTTCAATAATCAGCTAGCTGCTCGCGCACTCCTCTCAACTCCTTCTCATGATCGGCTGTCGCGGCCAGCTCCGCTTCAATTTTAGCCCGCTGCTGCAAGCACGATGAAACCTTCTCATCGATTTCTCGTTGGGCATCTTCGCGACTCTGTGTAACCCTCTTAATGAAGTCGAGCTTCCGCCTCAATGCCAGCCCGTCCGAAATACATCGCTGCAGATTGTCAAAAACGGCTCTCAGTTGCGCGGCATTCGCTTCAACTTGTATGTGCAGCCGGGTAGATTCACCTAAAGCCTCCTCGCGTTCCTTCCGCCTCAAGGTCACTTCTTGTTCGAAATGGCGGAGGAAGGACATGCTCTGCTCAACCCATGCAGCCGCTGGGAGTTCAAAGCCAACATTTCTAGAGCAGGACGCCTGAGCTCAAGTTTATACAGACAGGCCTCAATCTTCCTGCAATGGTTAACCCAAGACTCAATGACGCCTTCGTTATGGAAGTTCATAAGCATCGCCAACATTGGATTAACCTTGGCAGCAAAATCTGCAGCAAATGTAGGGGCCTCCGCGTCAAGCTCCTCGATGTATTCGCTCAACATACGCAGACTGGTCACAGTGTCTTTTGAAGATGGACGTCTGGAAAAGGGCCCTGCCCGCATTATAATGCGAGACTCGAACGGAGCTGGAGTCGGTGCGACCGCTACAAAACAAATCATAGTCAGATGACGGCTCAAGAAATAAAGAAGATACACGAACAATAGAGTTTACTATAGCGGCTGCAACAGGGGGCAGAGCTGGGAGTATCGGTGGCACGACGATACCCTCGTCCCCTCCTTCAATTTGTAAGGTTACAAGTAATGCAAAGAACAATTAGCAATGACATGGCTATCCGTTGAAGAAAAGAAAAGACGTCGGTTAGAAAAGATACTCACCGACACCAACGGGTAGACTAATCTCCTACTGGAAGGAGAAGTGCGGGTTCAGCACTTGATACAGATGATCAAAGAGAACACCTGCAAGATTACGATGATACATGGTCAGTACACGAAAGATGTTGTCCCCGATTTAAATTAATCGTAAACCCATACCTTCCAGCATTTGAGAAGATATAAGAGGAGACGAAGGGGCGCGACCGTCAGAGCGGCAGCTGGTGGTGCTTCTTCAGGTGGCACAACCTCAGCGCTTACCACACCTACATTCAAAAGGAACAAAATGTCATCAGAAGGGGTTGCAAAACGAAAAGAATGCAGCGACCCGAGACCTACCAGACAGGTCATCAGCCAAAACTGTGACGGAAGCATCACCAAGCATCACGACTTCTTCGATCTCACTCGGGAGGGTGGTTTCGCCGCCCGTGGCTTCGTCTCCTGATTCCATGAGAGTCGTCGTGACACTCGCAATGCCAAGCGAGGGGAGGGAACCGCAGGTGGAAAGAGCAGCAATTGGAGCAGTCCTGGACTCCTGAGAAAGAGTAGCCGCTTCGGGCTCGGTGGTTGACGTCATCTCACCTGCCACCTCCTCACCAAGACTTAGCCCTGCAGGGTAGGATATATGAGAATCTGAAGATCAAACTCTGACAAAAGAACCCAGTGTTACGTTATCTTGGGACGTCTTTTAAATTGCTTCCTGAGCCGTGTGCACCGCCTGTCTATGAGGGGTATACAGGAGGCCAGAGCACCTTCTGAAGAAGCTGGAACATAGGAAGCAGTGCTCGAGCCTGCACCTACAGCCAAGGCAGCATTACGTTCTCTTGCTGCATGCCTCTTGCACTTCCTTTCTGCCTGGGTCGTGAGAGCTGATCTTCTTAAGACCTCTGTCAAGGAGACGTCATCGTCCGAGCCAGCAGCTACCTCTGGAGCCGTTATGGCATCCATCATCGGTTGCTTAAGTGAAGCCTCTTTTGGCAATACTGGGGAAGTTGGGACTTCGGTAGCCGTCCTTAGAAGCGTCTCCGCACCACCCTGCGAAGTCGGCACTGCACTCGGGATAACTCGGGTCGAGATAGTCCCTGCAACAAGATGAAAAAGAAGGATCATATTACCTATAAAAAGGGGAATGAAAACACAGTAAGCTGAAATATACCAAGGCCCAACGAAGCGCGAAGCCTCTCTTCCTCTTCAAAAGTCTTGAGAGAGGCCGCGAGAGCCTCTTCAGTGGAGATGCCTGTTGAAGAAGAAGTATTAGTTAAAGCATGATAATAAAAACGTAACAGTGTAAAAGTACAACTGAAGTCTATCTGACTGTGCAAGAGCGATCAGTCCTGCTTTGTTGCTAGCTAGTCGCTCGGAAGCTGCGATGGCGGCCTCCAGATCAGTATCATCTGGCGCTATGAATAGACCCTCGTTGGTCCTGTATTCGCTTAAGCCTTCGCTATAAGGAGCATGGGGCTCCTGGCCAAATGCGATGTCTGCAGAAAGAATCGACTTCTTCTTCTGAAAGCGAGTACCGGCTGTCGGTAACACAAACTTGTGTTTAGCGGGCAACTTCGGGCGGCGAGTCCCGATCTCCGCACCCAAGCCAGACTCAGGAGATGCCACAGCTGCCACTTCAATGGGAGCACGGGGTGGCGGTTTCTCAGGCATATCACGTGGTACCACAGCCGCGGCAGCTTCCTTCAAGGGAGGACGGACAATCGTCCGTCGTTTTAAGGGAACAGCGGGGTTACCAGCCAGGGCGGTGCCCTTGTGATCAAGCAGCAATCGCTTTTCTTCCCTAATGACGGCGCCCATCGAATGTTGATACCACGCCACATACACGTTCAGGGCCTTCGGAACATAGCTCGGTTCACTGATGAAGAAGTTGGACCCTGTGTTTAAGCGCATAAAATGATGCAACGCGCTCCGGATACCCTCTTTAGTAGCAGCCGGTTCTGCCAAGAAGGCCTCAAGCGGGAAGCCCTGATTATAGCTTAACTGCTGGGCGAAATGATGCGGGTTGTATCTCATGAACAACGCCGAATCATTCTGCCTAAACACGAGAAAGCCCGGCCTGATGGAGTATAGATGAAGAATCTCCCGAGCTTTCAAGACAGAGGCCCCGTCTTTAAAAATGTCCTGCAATGGCAGCACCGTTTTCGCGGATTCCTGGCCGACGGTCAGAATTTTATCGGTGAAGGACATGCCATCTCCAACCGTGCGCGGACGAAGGAGCAAACCCCTAGCTTCCCGCGGTGTCGGGTTTACAATGGATGCGTCGACTAGCCGCATGATCCGAGGGAACTTACACTTATCATAGAAGCAAGGCCTTCTGTGGATACTGAATACGCCAAGAACGTGCAACTCGAGCCACGAGGTGAAATAATGCATCGAGAAGTTTACAGGCTGCACCCCTGGTTCAGTAGTGTCTGCAGCCAAGCTGAGGCCGTGATACAAATGGGATAACCCAGCGATCCCGACGGCCACTTGCATTCCAGCAACCATTCGGTGAACTGGGTAAAAAACGGACGGCCTCATATGGCGAGGGTGCATCAGAAGCGCAAACTAACTTAGCCATAGCCCGAAGAACCCCAAAAAGAATGTTTCTTCGTCAATTCCAGGAGTTGGAGTTGCAAGCTCTGTGAAAGAGACGACCGGAGTGTTGAGGAGAAAGAAATTTCTCTGATCCGCCTCCGCTGCCGGCTGGTTGTCCAAACCGAAACCAAAAGGATCGTCAAGTTTGGCAAATTTCGCGGCTTCCTTCGACAGGACTTCCGAGCGGAGAAAACGGGCGATGAAATCTGTGAAACTAACCCCACGACCTCCGGATTCGAGAAAAAGGTTCTCTTAGATATTCAGCACCTTTATCAAACTCGGAAATTGGTGTTGAATAGCGTTTTCTGGGGTAAGACCCATTACCACTAATTTGGTGGAAGAAATGTACTCATCCGAAGAAAGCAGCTCCTCGTAATGTTCTCCCCTAACAGGTAAACCAGAGACCTTAGCAAATTCCTCTAAAGAAATGGAGACTTCTCGATCCAATAAAAGGAAGGTGTGGGTCGAAATGTTCCATTGCTCTAGAAATGCCTTGACCCAGCATGCAGGAGGTGTGGAATACTGGAACAAAGAAGCGTAGATCGCAGGGTACAATCCGAGCCTTAGCAGCTGTGACTTCTTCGCCAATAGGATGTATCGGGCCCACTGCAGATATCCGGCTGGGTGACGGGGAGTTAATCCTATGTTGTATAGCTGTCCCCAAGGGCGTGACTCGCCCTGACATATGCGCCGCCCTAGAGTGTCCAAAGCCGCCGGTGGCTGTATGGGTATTGCGGCCATAGAAGGCCAAAGGAGACCCTCTGATGTCCAATTCACCTCCTCCACAGCATAGTTTATCGGGGGTGCATCTGCATAAGAGATAGCCGAAATAGGATCCGAAGGTGTCGCGCAAGAAAAACTCCGACGACCTTTGATGATTTGGTTGTACCATGTTCCCCATAAATGGAGATTCTTCCGCTCTGGGTCGTGATCCTTGATCAGTGCAATAACTTCTCGGTCTACTGGCGCTTCGGGGAATCCGCCTTCCGAACGGACAAAGGGAAACGAAGTATCGAAAGACATGGTACCTGCGTGAAAGAGAACAAAGTTAGCCGTCAAATGGTACAAGTCAAGTTCGATACTTGGTACTTTAAATCCGTACCGCACTGCAATGCAGTAAAAAGGGACCAAAGGGGACCCACATAATCTAGATGGCAGTTCATCATTAATAAAACAGTCTCATCATTTGATGAGACTGTCATTAAATAAGGAAATCCTCAAAAGATTCTCATTTAATGAGAACTTCTCGAGCCAAGGAGTAAATTTCCCATTGAGAGCAGCGCTCTACAACAGAGTGACATCTGTCAGCTCTGATGATGAAAGGAATAAAATTCCTCAAGAAATATCCTGAAGAGTCATGCTCTGTAAGAATGATGGAATAACCCATCAGAAAACTTAAAGTAAAGTTTTAATGAATTAAAATTCCGAGATCTTCAAGATCTATGAACAAACTCTTTGGAGTTCTTTATGAAAGATTAACAAATCTACATGATTTGAAAGAGCAAAGCTCTGTTAATCGGTTAAGAAAACCTGAAAAGGATCTCTTAAGATCTAAGATCTAATAAGAGCAAAGCTCTGTTGAGAAACCCTAAAAAGATTTTCTTGAAGATCTATGATCTAAGTAGAGCAAAAGCTCTGTTAATGGGTGAAACCCTAGATTATTGACTAATCTCTTCAAAAGATTTGATCTTTTACCTAAAAATTTAACAGAGTTCTGTCTCTAAGAGAGTTCTTAAAACAGAGAGCTATGCTCTAAAGGAAAAATTGATTCTCATAAAACAAGAAAGAAGATGAACAGAAGTAATCTCAAGGGCCAAAGGCCCTATTTATAGGCACTGAAAGCCGTTTCAACTTCTAAGTTGATCTAATGGTGGAGATACTGCCACCGCTGCACTCACGTGTGAGCCACGTATGCGCAACGGTGAGGGGGCATTTGTTTCCCCCAATCAGAGAAAATCTCTGTTCAAGTTTTCAAAATTTGAAATGAGCAGCGCTTCATAAGAGCGCCAGCACTCTGAGGCAGCGCTCACGTGCAAAGCACGAGTGCGCTAGCGCCAAGAGCGCCAACACTCTGAGGCAGCGCTCACGTGCAAAGCACGAATGCGCTGTGCCAAGAGCGCCAGCGCTCTGAGGCAGCGCTCATGTGCAAAGCACGAGTGCGCGAGCGCCAGGAGCGCCAGCGCTCTGAAGCAGCGCTCACGTGCAAAGCACGTATGCACTAGCGCTGGAACTAAATGTTCCCCACCGTCAGATCAAAGATCCAATAAAGTTGATAAATCATCAATTTACCAGAATAAAATTCTGTTAAGGAAAAATTTCTCAAAATCTATCCAAACAAAAAGATTGTGCTCTATAAATCGAAGCACCGTTGGATCAATGATCCAAAGGTGATTAAAAATCACCAAAATACAGAATAAATTCTATATGGGGAAAATTTCCTAATCTTGTTAAAAACAAGAAGATTGCCTTCTGTAAATCAGAAGCCCTTGGATCAAAGATCCAACGGGGGAAACATCCCTAAATTAATTAGAGAAAAGATCTCTTTAATTGATCAGCCTTCACTATAAAAAGGACTTAAGACTTCAAGTCTCATGTACAGAAACAAATAGAGGAACCCCCCATAAACTTTGAGAAATTCAAAGATCAAGAGCAAGCTCTCAGAAGAAGAAGATTTTCTTCAAGCTAAAAAGAACAGAAAGACGAAATCGTCTCATATAAAAAGAATAATTTATTTCTTTTTCTAAGATCATAGATCTATAAGACCAAGATCTTTCACAAAGAGATCAATGTATCTCATCATTAAAAAGAAGAGGAAGAACTTAACCTTCTTCAGATCATAGATCTATAAGACAAATTGTCTTTCAGAGATCATAATATCTCATCATAAAAGGGGGGAGAATAATTCAATTCTCTTGGGATCATAGATCCATAAAGGCGGAGCCTTTCACCAAAACCATAAGAGATTGAAACATCTCCTATAAAAAATAAGAACTTTGTTCTTAAATCCATGAGACAAAGTCTCTTATAAGAGTGAATTTAATTTTCAGGGCGCTAAGCTGCCTAAAAAGAGTCTTAGCGCTCCAATCAAAAGAAGCGCTTCAGCTCTCCAAAACTAACGCATAGCGTTGCAGAGCTTTAGCGCTCCAAAATACAACAGAAGCGCACCGCGCTCATTGTCTGGCGCACAGCGCCAAGCGCGCCACGTGCTCCTCATGTGTGCGCTACTTCAACAGAAGCGCAATGCGCTCATTGTCTCGTGCATAGCGCCACGTGCGCGCTACTTAACAGAAGCGCTCTACGCTCATTGACTGGCACTCAGCGCCAAGCGCGCCACGTGCTCCTCACGTGTGCGCTAAAAGAATATAAATTGTTCCATAAATAAAGCCCAGAGCTATGATAAATGCTCAGCATTCAGTAAAAGACAAAAAGATTGTCAGAGCCCGAACCAATGCTCGGCATTGTTAAATACTCAACATTTTAATTAAATGGGCCGAGCCTAAGTGGGCCACAGAACCCTACTTCAGATTAATTGAGCCTATATGCTCACAAATCCTTGATCTTAGTCCCAAATTGGACTACAGATCCCAACCAATATTGGTTCAAGAGTACATCTCTTCACTCCTCTGATATTTGTCGTTGTAATCCTTCAACGTCTTCAGAGAGGTGACGGGTCCCGACAACCAGACATTCCATGGACTGTGGGGTCCTTAAACTCATGGACTATGACGTCCTTAAACTTTACGGACTGTGGGGTCCTTAAACCCATGGACTATGATGTCCTTAATCTCGGACTGTGGGGTCCTTAAACCCATGAACTATGATGTCCTTAACCTTGGACTGTGGGGTCCTTAAGCCCATGGACTATGATGTCCTTAACCTCGGACTGTGGGGTCCTTAAGCCCATGGACTATGATGTCCTTAACCTTGGACCGTAATGTCCTTAAACTAATGGACCGCAAAGTCCCTAAACTAAAACAATGGAGCCCAAATGCTCTTTTGTTGGATCTAAACGATCCCGTTAAGTTGATCTTAGTCTAAAATTAGACTAACGTATCCTTAGCAAACGTTTAAGTTGATCTTTGTCTCAAATGAGACTAACGCATCCTTAAACCCAACCCCAAACCCAAATCTAAGAAAATACGGATTTGGACTAATCCACGCTCTACGGGCGACAACATAAATTAGTCTCCGTATACAATCCATGGGCAACCAAAAAACAAAACAAACACACACAACATGAAGTGGCCATTGTTTACCCTAATCAGAGCAAGGCTCTGTTCAAATTCCAAGGCGGGAAATGAAGCAACGCTTCTGATTCCCCCAATCAGAGCAAAGCTCTACTTTGAAAGTTTAAATTCTAATAAGTGAAGCAAAGCTTCAGATTCTGTGCGCTGCGCGCAACGCGCCACGTGTCATAAGCTGACACATTAGTGCAGCGCCCAAGGCAGCGCGCCCAATCAGAGCAAAGCTCTATTTTAAAACAAATAAAAGCAAAGTTTAGTTGCGCAAGCGCTGCGCTGCGTGACACGTATCAGCGCAGTCACTTTTGCGCAAGCGCTGCGCTGCGCGACACGTGTCAGCGCAGTTGTGCAAGCGCAGCTGCGCTGCGCGACACGTGTCAGCGCAGTTGTGCAAGCGCAGCTGCGCTGCGCTGTGCGCTGCGCGACACGTGTCAGCGCAGTTGCGCTGCACTGTGCGCTGCGTGACACGTGTCACGCGCTGAGGTATTTACGCCAAACAGAATTAAGATTTTAAAGAAATATTTCTGTTCTTGTTAAAATAAGAAGATTTTCTTCTATAAAACAGAAGCTCTTGGATCAAAGATCCAACGGTGGGGAAAATTCCCCAAATCACTCAGAGAAAGATCTCTTTAACAAATTTAACTAATTTATGGGCACTATAAAAAGGACCCTATATCTCAATTCAAAGGCATCAACATTTGTGAGAAATCAAGAACTTCAAACAGAGAGAACTCTGAAGAAATTTTAAAAGAAGAAAAGATAAAAACCTTTAAGATAGAAGAATTTCTTCTAATAGATCATTGATCTAAGAACAAGATCAATGATTTCCAATAAAAAAACAAATAATAATAGTGCTTTGCACTTATGAACCATTGGTTCTCTGAGATCAAGAAAAAAAACAAGAAATATTTGTTTTCTTTGATTCTAATTAGATCAAAGGAAACAAACAGTGCTTTGCACTTTTTCATGAACTATTGGTTCTGGAATCTAAAAGATTCCTAAGTTAATAGTGCCTTACACTTGCAAAACTGCACTGTTGCGCTCTTAGGTTGGCGCAAGCCACCAGAGAGCACCACGTGTCAGCATCAGAACCACTTGCGCTCTGCGCTTTTAAGATAGAGCATTGCTCTTTGAGATTGGCGCAACTCACCAGAGCGCACCACGTGTCAGCAGCGCAACAGCGCAGCGCACTAGCGCAGCGCACTGCGCTGTTGCGCTTGCGCTCACTAGAGCATGACACGTGTCCTCACCACAAGCGCTTGCGCTCAGTGATTAGCGCAAAGTGCCTGACAAATGCAATGCATTTCTTTTACTGAAAGGCCTGGCCCAAATCAGAGGGGCCTAGTAGGCCAAATTAAATTGCAATGCATTGAAAAGGGGCAGAGCCCAAACAATATTGATGCTCTGCATCATTTATAAAAGGGCAGAGCCCAAACAAAATTGAAAATGCAATAAACAGGGCAGAGCCCAAACAAGACTGATGCTCTGCATCATTTATAAATGGGCACAGCCCTGACAAAATAAATAATGCTATGCATTATTAAAGAGGCCAAGCCCTAGCACAAGCCTATTAGGCCAAAAACAAATAAAAATGTTGAACATTTCTCAACTGGACTTAGCCCAATCATGGCCGTAAGTCCTCAAATTAAATTGACTGAGCAAGACTGCTCTCCTAAACCAATTTACAACCGGTTTGAGGGTACATCTCCGAACTCCTCTGATATTTGTCGTTGTAATCCCTCAACGACGTCAGAGAGGTGACGGGTCCTGACGACCACACATCAATACGGACTGCGGGGTCCTTAAACTCGTGGACCGAAACGTCCTTAAACTAATATTAGACCGAAACGTACTCAAACTAATGGTGGATCACCACGTCCTTAAACTGGCGATGGACCACCACGTCCCTAAACTGGAACAATAAAGCCTCCAAATGCTCTTTTGCCGGATCTAAACGGTCTCGTTTAAGTTGATCTTAGCCCCAAACACGGCTAATGTATCCTTAAACATTCAAATGGACTATAAAACTCCAAAACAACTTTGGTTCAAGGGTACATCTCTGAACTCCTCTGACACCTATCGTTGTAATTCTTCAACGACATCAGAGAGGTGACGAGTCCTGACGGCCATATAATAAATGGATCACCACGTTAAATTGATCTTAGTCTCAAACAGGACTAATGTATCCTTAACGAACGTTTAAGTTGATCTTAGCCTCAATACGGCTAACGTATCCTTAAACTAAAAACACCAAACCCAAAGCTAAGTAAATACGGATTTGGACTAATCCACGTCCTACGGGAGATGGCATTACTCAGTCTCCGTATACAATCCACGGGCAACCACAAACAAAACAAACACACACGACACGAAGTGAAATTCTGGAGAAGGAGAAAGTAGCTGCCGCGATGCTGTAGCGTAATTAACTGCAGGGGCTTGCGCCTGCAGGGAAGAGCGTCCCCACAATCAAAAACCCCTCAAGCGAGGGGGAATCTGACGAAGTTTGCTATATCGGCCGCATCCGTCCAAACCTCCGATACACGGTGCCATAAATCAACTTGGCATCTTCGGAGAGGTGGACGGATAAAACCAAATAGCATCTGCCCCAAATCTCAGGCAAGACGTTCAGTCTCGGCCGTCTTTCGGAGGGGAACAGATTCTGGAATGCCCGGTGGGACCTTTTCCTCTTTCCACTCCACACTTCGTGTGTCGTCTTCGCGAACCAATCGCGGTTTTTTAACGGTTGCCTTTGGATTTCAAGTTACTAAGATTTGGTCTTTTTCCTGGCGCAGAACTCAAGCATCAATGGCCTCTAACTGCACCAACTGCTCGAAGTGCCACTGCAACGGACGCTCCACCTCACCTGGAGGTGTAGCATATGGGCCCCAAGCGGCCTCCTTCCTCGCTCTGCCGATCGAACAGGTGACCCAGGCCACCACCGGCCTGTTTTTCGGGACCATGATCCCACCCACAAGCTTCTCTATGCCAATACCTGCACCAAAAACGAATAAGAAGTCGGTCTTCGACCGGCTCACTGCTACGACGGCCCCTGTCAACGGGTCGTCCATTACCAAGCCAACAGCCTCTGTCTTTGCGAGGCTGGATCAAAACTCTGAAGGGCCCGCCAAGAAGCCTGTGAATCCGAAGGTGGCTGTCCCAAGGAAGGCAATAGCCGCTGCTCCAGAAGTCGTCAAGGCGGCTTCCCTTGTCAAAGAGTCAGTCTTTTCAAGACTGACTATTCCTGCTCCTGCCCCTGCTCGAGGATCTGTCTTCGACAGGTTGAATATCACCCCTTAAAGGACAACCTCAGTCTTTAAGAGGTTAACACCAGCGGCGCCTCATTCAGACAGGGGGCAAAAAGAAGCTGTCTCTAAATCCGAGCCAGTTCCAATGGCTCATCATGCTCGACGTCGCCATTGGCGACGAGTAAGGAAGGCAGGGGACAACTCCCCCTCAGGGCTAACTCCACCTGCTCCAGTGGTGGAGGTCAACGCTGCTGTTCCAACTGGGAACAGTTTTGAACTGTTGAGGAGGGTACATAAGAACTCTCCAACCGCTACATTGAAAAGAACTCCTCCGCCCGTGGAGGGAGTTCCAGAAACGAAGCAAGAACAGCCCCCTCAACGGCTGTCCTAAAAAATATACAAGGTTTGGCGGAGGATTCAAGACTCCGTGATTGACCCAGGTCACTCTCGTCAACAGAAAAAGGCGAAAGTGCAAGAAGAAAACGATCGTCCTCTTAAACAGCAAAGGACGACAATCACCGGGGTTCCCACTGCAACGGCCCCCTCCACTTCAACGGCCCACAAAAGAAGAAGGCCGGAGAAAACCCCCGCGTCCGCGGCAAATGCCAAAGGTGGTGAACCTAAACGCCCTAAGTCCGGGGGCATAATAGTTCATACAGTATACATGGCGTCGGGAAAGGAGGACAGCCGTGCATCCACAGGTCATAGACCACTTACACGGTCAGTGACCAAGGCTCAGGAGAAATAGTAAAAGCTCCAGGAGATGATGACCGTGATGGCCGCACTCACAGGGCCAAAAGAAACCCCTGAAACGTCCTCAGATGAACGTCAGGAACAAGAAATTGACGCCGAATTCCTTCGTCGCATACTGGAGAAGAAGGATAAAGAAGCTGCGGAACAGGCAGCCAGCATAAAGAAAATGGCCTTCCTGTTCCAGGACATGGTGGGCATGATGATTCAACAGGATCCACCTGCTGAAGATCCCCCGATCATCCTTGAAGACGATAGGGGAGAAACGTCGAATCCTCCACCGGCTCTGTCAACAGCCAAGGAGGAGGCGATCTCCAAAGCCGACCTGGACAAATATATAGCTCAGCAGATCCGGGTTCATCAAGCGACTGAAGCAGCAGGTCAGGTCGTAAAAACGGGGCGACCGTATCCGGGCTGGTACGACCAGATCAAGTACCCGCCAAGTTATACGATACCAAAATTCCATGTGTATAAGGGGACTGGCTATCCCCACCAGCATGTCTCCCAGTTCAGGGCGCTTTGCGGCAACACTGGCGGTGATGATAAATTGTTGCTTCGCCAGTTCGTTGGTAGCTTATCGGAGATAGTGTTCGAGTAGTATTCTGAGCTCCCGAATGACTCTATCAAGACCTTTGCAGAGATGGAGTTGCTGTTTACCCAACATTTCCCGAGTGCCAGCGAGCGTACCCCGATAACGGCATTGATTAATGCCAAAGTGAAGCCGGGCGAGACATGGGTCCAATATGCTATACGGTGGCGTAATTTATGGTCAAAATGCGAGCAGCGCATAGAAGAAGCTCCTGCAGTGGGAATGTTTGTGGGAACCCTCGATCCGCAAGCAACCATCTCGCAATTTATGATGTTCTTCAAGCCGACCACCTTCCAGGCACTAATCGACAAGCTGGCGCAAATGGATCAGATGGGCCATAAACCTCCTCTTCCAAACCCGGACTCCCGAAATGAGAAGGGGAAGGGGAAAGCGATCGTTGTCGCCAATGCTCAACAACAGCCGAACAACTCGAAGCCAGTCGTTCGTCAAAATAATATGCGCCCGTACGTAGCCCTTGAGGAGAGGATGGGATGTCCTTACTCGTTTCCCGAGATAAAACGAGAAGGTTATTCGAGCTGGCGTTGCGCAACCGACTCATAAATCTGTCGAATCCAAAATGTCCGTCGCAACCAAGTGATGTCAATGAGCCCAACTACTGTCCTTATCATCGAGTACTGGGTCATCCGATCGAGGATTGCTACGTCTTCAAAAATTGGCTTGAAAACCAGTACCGACAGGACAAGTTCGCATTGTTTGACAAATGGAAGGTGAATCCACCGTAGCCCCACACCTGTAAGGGAATGAATACGCCAGGGACAACATGCTCTATCGTTGAAGAAGCTCCTTAGGAGGTTGTATTATCAGCCAAAACAAAGAGGATGCTGAATGATCTTCAAGCATGCTCAGTGATTAAGTGGAAGAACCCGGTGGAGCCGCAGATCATTGAAGGGATGTTGAAGCCTCATCCAACTCAAAAGATCGATG
This sequence comes from Agapanthus africanus, assembly GCA_030015575.1. NCBI lineage: Eukaryota > Viridiplantae > Streptophyta > Magnoliopsida > Asparagales > Amaryllidaceae > Agapanthus > Agapanthus africanus. Next base: position 497,967,736 of record CM057338.1, read on the forward strand.
GAGGTGGCCCAAGCATTCACAACCAGCCGTCGAAATCTCCAAAGAAGAAGAAAAAGAAGTCAAAGAAGCCCGTGAAGCCTGGAGACAAGCGCACGGACTTGCAAAAACAAATTGACGCGCTGGAGGAATACAACCAGAAGGCACGGACACCCATTACATTCTAAGAATTCCTCAATCACGTCTTTCAAGAGGAAGATGAGGGAGAAAGTTCATCTGACGAATCTGAAGAATACATGGCGAGCTGTCATGTGATTTCCCATTCGTTCATGGGTGATGAGGAGACTCCTTGTACTGAAACGCTGGGGGCAGATCCCGAACCAAAAATTCTAGGGCCATCGAATGAAGTAATCGACGCGTTCCTCAATGAAGCTCTCTTGAAAAGCAAAGCTGATCGGGAGCGCGAGGCGATCATATTTGAAAGGGCCAAGCGCCAACGCCTTGACGAAAGAGCTGAGATACTCCCACTGGAGCAAAGTACGCCCACTGCGGATAAAATCAAATTTAAAATTAGGAAAAGGATTACTAAAGCCGTGCCAATGGGTATGAAGCTACCATCCTCTGAGGGAAGTGTTACTGGTAAAGCGGAAATGCACCCCTCCTATTGCTTGTATCATCGGAAGATTTCGCACCCCACTGAAGAGTGCAAAGCTTTCGATAGATGGTGGCAAGGATATGTTGCTCACCGACAACAGGTTAAGCAGGAGAAGCGCAAGACTCGCCGGGAACAAAACAGTGCGACCGAAGGGCTTAACAGAACTACCGGCAATTGTCGCATGGTCAATGCCGGAGGATCACAAGTGCTCACATTCGAGAGCGATTCCGACGAGGAGCTGGCTCTTAGCACCCTCTTTAAAGAGTCCACTGCGGGAAAAGAAGAATAGCCGAAGATTTGTGAAAATATCCGGCTGTGTAATCGCACGTTGCCCGAAAAGAATCTCGGACCCTCAAACAAAAAAGATAAAGGGAAAGAAAAGGTTTTTGAGGACATTACCTTAGATGACCAAGTCATGGAAGAGCTAACTGCCAAAAACCCGCCGAAGAAAAATAAGGTGGATTACAACGTCTTAACGCATCTGAGAAAGCTACCCTCGTAGCTCAACATTCTTGACGCCCTTTTACTATCAAAGGAGGCGAGAGATTCGTTAATTAAGGCACTACAAGACCCGGAGCAGTTCCAAGCTTTCCTGGCTGAAGAAAAGATGAAGGATGAATTGGAGGAAGTGCTACGGCCGATGTCACTTTTGGCGATGAAGACCTTCTCCTTGGGACGTGCGAACACAATCGCCCCCTCTATGTCTCAGGATACTGCCATGATATAAAGATCGGCAAAATCCTGGTCGATAACGGATCATCTGTTAATCTCCTTAACGTGCGAGTGTTGAAGGAAATCTGCATGAGCGTCCAACACCTCGCTCGAGACAAGATCACCATCTCCGGATTCGACTCCCAATCATCAAAGACTCTTGGATCTGTGATACTGACGCTATGCTTTGGGCTGCTCGTCACGGACATTAAATTCCACGTCATAGATGCCAAGACATGCTACAACGCTCTGCTCGGCCGACCATGGTTACACAACATCATCCCTTCTACACAGCATCAGTGTATGAAATATTTTAGGGATGGTCTCGAGTATACCGTGACGGGAGAACTGAATCCGTTTTCCGTGAACGAAGTTCGCAAATATGAAGATGCCAAATACTTCTTACCGAGTTTTGAAGACACGGAAAGGTGTCACAAGCCGGAGAATAAAACTAACGCTACCATCCCTGTCTTCGGCAGTGATACCGAGGAGGAAGAGGAGATAGTTTATTCAGGTCCGCCCCAATACACCAAGCCGGGACCATCCGCTCCTACGTTGATCTTTGGTAGTGATTCGGAGGATGAGGTCCATGCTGTATTCTCTGCTCGACCTTCAATACGAGTTTCCGCTGACGAAGAGCAAAGTCTGCAAGTCGCCATGGTGCCGCTTAAACATTATAAGGAACTGGATGCGCTCGATACCGACGGTGTAGAGGATCTGCAGACATTCTATATCCCTCCCAGGCGAGAAGGCAATTCTATTCTACCGCTCTGAAGAAAACAAAGTGGAGAAAGAAATCTGGCACAGGGCGGATCCTACGCTGGACAGGCTTCAACCCATCCGTCTACCCAGATATTATACAGAAGGCTTGAAGAGGCTGTTGAAGCGCCAAGGGATACCCTTCAAATAGACCGTTAGAAAGGCCAAATTCTATGACAGGGTCTGGAACGTCCCCGGAACTCAGCACAAGCTGCCTAATGGGAGAATGGAGACAATCGGGCTCGGATACATTCGCTCCAAGAAACGAGAGCTGCTCCGCGACTGTTACGTCGTGCATGACTTCAATGAAGAAGCAGATGCTCAACGGGAGGACACTAATCCTGAACCAGTAAAAGTTCCTGATGCAGAAGTGCCCAGTTCGTCGTTTGAAGAACAAATGGACAGGCTTATAAGGGAAGCTGGTCAAAAAGTCCGCGACGATCATAACCGTGAAATGGCCATCTACGAGAAAGCCAAAACGCAACGCCTCCTTCAACAGGCCGTCAAAGATGAGAGTGCCGCCCCCTGTCAACCTGTTATAAAAAAGGCTCGACGCAGAGGCAGAAACAAGTCGAAAGGCCAAAAAAGCGCTCAACAGCAACAAAGCGGGGCTAAGAAGCCATGCAAACAGGAGTCAAGCGTTATTGATCTATCCCTCATGAAGAAAATAGGACGAGCGTACTCATTTCCTCGGGACAAGACAAAGAAGATACTTGATCTTGCTCTAAAATATCAAATGCTTACACTGCCGGAGTCCAAAAACCCCGAACAAGCAGGCGAAGTCTCTGGCCCAAACTATTGCTCTTACCATCGAGTAATAGGGCATCCTCTTGAAGATTGCTTCACCTTCAAGAATTGGGTTGAAGATAAGTATCAGCTTGGCAAATTCGCTCTGTCTGACAACTAGAGGGTAACGCCGCCACGGAAGCACGAACCCAAAATCACGAGAATAGAACCAACTCCACATTGGGATTGGAAGCGGATTCTCACTTGTCACATGATAACAATATTAAAAGAAGAGTCCGAGAACGTGGATAACCTGCCCTGGTGCTTCGAGAACAGCAATGATGAGGTGATCTCAAAATTTCCACCAGCGCTGAAGGAACTGGAGGATGGAATACACACCACTGCAGATAACCTCAAGAAAATTGAGTTGGGGACGGCGAATGATCCGCGACCGACGTTCGTCAGTGAACTGCTATCTGAAGAAAGGGTGGCTACGTTAAAATACGTCCTTGTACAGCACAAAGATTGCTTCGCATGGAACTATTCCGAGATACCAGGACTAGATCCAGAAGTTACTGTGCAAAAATTGGCGATATCCCCTGACATCAAGCCAGTCAAACAGGTGCTGAGGAGAATGCGGCTCGAGCTTGAGATGAGCATCAACGCCGAGGTTAAGAAGTTAATCGACTCTGGCTTTATCCAGGAGGTTCAATATCCTGAATGGATCGCTAACATCGTCCCGATGATGAAGAAAAATGGGACGGTGCGCATATGCGTGGACTTTCAGGATCTCAATAAAGCCTGCCCGAAGGATGATTTCCCGGTACTAGTCACCGAACTAATGATAGATAATACATCCACTCATGAGGTTTTCTCCTTCATGGATGGCTCATCAGGGTATAATCAGATAAAGATGCATCCCGAAGACCAGAAGCACACCGCCTTCAGGACCCCTTTGGGAATATTTTGTTATAAAGTGATGCCCTTCGGTTTAAAAAACGCCGGTGCCACCTATCAGAGGGCCATGACGAAGATCTTCGATGACCTTATACATGAAATCGTCGAGTGCTATATCGACGACCTCGTGGTCAAGAGCAAATCATATGAGGAGCATCTCGAGCATCTAAAGACCGTATTTCGAAGTCTTCGACAATACAACTTGAAGATGAACCCTCTCAAGTGTGCATTCAGAGTTTCTTCGGGCAAATTCCCGGGATTCATCGTCCGACACCAAGGCATCGAGATAGATCCGTCAAAGATCAAGGCGATCATGGAAATGCCTCCGCCGAGAACTCTCAAACAGTTGCGGTCTCTCCAAGGAAAGCTCGCATATATTCGGCGATTTATAGCCAACCTCTCTGGCAAGTGCCGCCCTTACAGTCACCTGATGAAGAAGAGGACTCCATTCGTCTGGGATCAAAAATGCCAGGGCGCGTTGGACGAGATTAAACAATACCTGCAGAACCCACCAGTGTTGGCTACTCCGGTTAAGGGAAAGCCTCTCATTCTTTACACGACCGCCCTCAAAGGTTCTTTAGGCGCATTGTGGACGCAAGAGAATGACCAGGGGAAAGAAAGAGCACTCTACTACTTAAGTCGAGTTCTACTGGGGGCAGAAAGCAACTATTCACCTATTGAAAAAATACTGCCTGGCGTTGATCTTCGCGATAACAAAGCTCAGGCACTATGCGTTGGCGCATGAGGTCCGTCTTATTTCGAAGGTGGACCCTCTTAAATACTTAATGTCAAAAGCCATATTGACGGGACGACTCGCTAAATGGGCTCTGCTCTTGATGGAGTTCTCGATAACCTATCAACCTCTCAAGGCAGTGAAAGGCCAGGCCATCGCCGACTTCCTCGCTGAGCATCCGATACCCGCCGATTCTCCTTTGAATTGCGATCTTCCAGACGAACATGCGTTTGATGCGATCGACGGTGGTGATACCCGATGGGAGCTTTATTTCGACGGAGCATCCTCCATGAAGAAGCGCAAACAAAATACCCCTGTAATCAAATCAGGGGTAGGACTCATCTTTGTAACTCCACAAGGAGGGATAATGCGCTTTGCTTTCTCCCTAACAGAGCCGAGGACGAATAACGAAGCCGAATACGAAGCTTTGATAGCAGGCCTCGAGATCGCCATTGACATGGGAATTGAAAACCTCCTCATATACGGAGATTCTCAACTGGTCGTTAGTCAAGTAAACGGCGACTACCAAATGTGCAAACCGGAGTTGGTGAAGTACGGTGAAAAGGTGCAACAACTGTTGACCCAAATTCCCTCCTATACTTTAGAAAGCATACCACGCGCGGAAAATAGCAAAGCGGACGCGTTAGCTAAGCTCGCTAAAGAACTGGCTGACGAGAACCTTGATGACGTCAGAATCGTGGTACAAAGCCGTCGAGTGCTCGCCCCAGCAGAAATATCTCCGGAATCATCCGAAGAAAAGGGAGCGACTGAGCAGACGACCTTATAAATAAAAGAACGAGAAAAGGCTGAGGACTGGAGGGAAGTCTTCATAGACTACTTTAAGTCCCGTCGAATGCCCGAAAATGCGTCCATAAGACATCAGCTCATGAAACGAGCTCTGTCTTTCGCCTTCGTCAATGATACTTTGTACAAGAGATCGTCTGATTCTCTGTGGCTGAGATGCTTAGGACCGGATGAAGCAGAAAGAGTCGTTCAGAAAGTCCATGACGGAATCTGTGGTTCTCACCAAGCGGGCCCGAAGATGAAGTTGAAGATCAAACGAATGGGCTACTACTGGCCCACGATGATTCAGGATTGCCTTGAATATGCGAAGCAATGCCACTCATGCCAAATCCATGGGGACTTTATCCACCAACATCCAAATCCATTACATCCAACAGTGGCTAGCTGGCCATTCAAAATGTGGGGGACTGACATAGTCGGCCCCATCGAACCAGCACCATCCACAGGACATCGTTTCATCCTGGCGACGACTGATTACTTCTCCAAATGGGCAGAGGCAGTACCGCTGAGGGAAGTGAAGATGGAGAATATCCTCCATTTCTTCAAGACGCGCGTCATATATCGGTTTGGAACCCCACGACGGATCATCTCCGATAACGGGCCAGCCTACAGGAGCCACAAGATCAGTCGCTTCGCACAACAACATAATATAGACTGGAGGTATTCTTCGGTTTATAATCCGCGAGCTAATGGTTTAGCCGAGGCCTTCAACAAGACCCTGACGAAGATCATGAAAAAGACGGTGTTCCGAAATAAGAAAGACTGGCACGAGAGACTACAAGAGGCTCTTTGGGCGTATCGAACTACGTTCAAGACGGCCACGAACACAACGCCATACGCATTGGTATTCGGTACGGAAGCAGTACTCCCCCTCAAGATAGAGCTACCCTCTTTACGAGTGGCAGTCCACTACGAGTTGACAAACGAAGAGAATGCTCACCTTCGCCTTGAGGAGCTTGATGCCCTTGATGAAACACGACTCAGAGCGCAACAAAATATGGAAGCTTATAAAGCAAAGATGACGCGCTCATATGAAAAATTGACCCGACCGAAAACATTCCGCCAAGACGAACTTGTGCTAGTAGTCAAAAGGCCTATGATTCCCAATCGCGCCAAGCGGGGAAAATTCGAGCCAAACTATGAAGGCCCGTACATCATAGATAAGGTCTACCAGGGTGGGGCCTATCTACTCATGGACATGCACGGTGAAAGGCCTTTCAGGCCAATAAACGGTCGCTTCCTAAAGAAATACTACGCTTGATGAGCCACAGCTTAGGTCAATGATAGATGACGATGACTATGTCCGCTCGCTATCTTCCTAAGCTCAAGCTTTATAAGCAGTATCCAGCCTTCTCAATGACGGACCGAAACGTCCTTAAACTAATAGCGGACCGAAACGTCCTTAAACTAATACCGCAGCATCCGTAGGCTGACGAGATAAAAAAAAGAAGAAAAATACAATAAATAAAAACGGTATGTCCATAAGCAAAAAGGGCACGGATGAAAACCCGAAAGGGCTCCGTGAGTAAAAACAGCAGGGCTACCGGCGAGTGTTCGTGAAAACCCGAAAGGGCGCGACCTCGTAAAAAGAAAAAGAAGAAGAAAATAAAAAGAATAAAAAAAAACGGTATGTCCATAAGCAAAATGGGCACGGATGAAAACCCGAAAGGGCTCCGTGAGTAAAAACAGCAGGACTACCGGCGAGTGTTTGTGAAAACCCGAAATGGCACAACCTCGTTAAAAGACACTTATAGGGTCCTCTCGACCTTGTAAGGAGAAACCACCCGCGTGAGATCCTTACGACTCACAAGGGAGCAGCACACTTAGGGATCCACACGATTCCTAAGGAGAAAATACACTCACGAGATCCTCACGACTTGTAAGGAGAGCTCTCTTATGAGACCCTCACGGCTCATAAGATTTGAAAGTCTTAAGTTACAGAGACCTAAACCTGTGCTTAAGCAACCCCCACAACTTTCGATATTGCCCTACAAGTGGTCCAATACTGGCTCTTGTATACAATCCAAGGGAGCGAATAAACATTTCCCAAACTAAGTCCCATCCGAGACTGGGGATATGTTCGCATGGTGAACAACCCTTGTAAATCCTCTCGATTTACAAGGAGAAAACCTTCCTGTAGGATCCTTATGACTTACAGAGGAACAAACACTTAGGAATCCTCACGATTCCTAAGGAGAAAATACACCTACAAGATCCTCACGACTTGTAGGGAGAAATACCTTTGTGAGACCCCCTACGGCTCATGAAGTTAAAAGCCTTAGTCGACAGGACCTTAACCCTGTTCGCTAAGCCACCTTTGTTCGACATCGACAGAGGCAAATGAGGATTCGCTCCTTGCAATATCCCAGTTGTAGCGGTGCTGATGCCGAAATCGATGTCTAATTTCAGGTTTACGGTGAAAAGCTGGTAGGCCGCACATGCATACGAAATAGTCGAAATGATAGGGCAACTTGCAATAAGAAGCAGCAAGTAAAAATGTATGCATGCAAAATAAGCCGAAATGATTGGGCAATTCGCAATAAAAAGCAGCGAGTGAAAATAAAATAAATAGCCGAAATGATTGAGCACCGCGAAAAATAGCCTAAATGATTGGGCAATCGCGACCGTCGCGATATAAAAGCTGAAATGATAGAGCATCGCGGAAATAAAAAAAAAGAAATGATAAAACCTTGGCCCTACAGTTGATATCACATCGATCCCTGTATACAATCCAAGGGCGCAAACAAAGAAGGAACCTTACTTTCCCAACAGGCTCCGCCAGAAAACGAAACCAAATCTCGACGGTTCATCCCGACCCCGAAGGAGCCAGTGTCTTTGGCAAAATACTTCAACTCGAGGAAACAAGTGTCCTTGACGAAGAAAATCCTGATTCGTGTCGACTCGCAAAGAAATCAGTGTTCCTGCGGGAAATTCTCGATTCGTTTCAACACCAGGGAAACAAATAATCCTTGGCAAATACTTCGACTCGAGGAAACAAGTGTCCTTGACGAAGAAAATCCTGATTCGTGTCGACTCGCAAAGCAACCAGCGTCTCCGTGTGAAATTCTCGATTCGTTTCAACACCAGGGAAACAAATAATCCTTGGCAAATACCTCAACTCAGGGAAACCAGTGCCCTTGATGAGAGCCTCCTGATTCGTGTCGACTCGCAGAGAAATCAGTGTCCCCGCGTGAAATTCTCGATTCGTTTCAACACCAGGGAAACAAATAATCCTTGGCAAATACTTCGACTTGAGGAAACAAGTGTCCTTGACGAAGAAAATCCTGATTCGTGTCGACTCGCAGAGCAACCAGTGTCTCCGTGGGAAATTCTTGATTCGTTTCAACACCAGGGAAACAAATAATCCTTGGCAAATACCTCAATTCAGGGAAACCAGTGCCCTTGATGAGAGCCTCCTGATTCGCGTCGACTCACAGAGAAACCAGTGTCTCCGCGGGAAATTCTCGATTCGTTTCAACACCAGGGAAACAAATAATCCTTGGCAAATACTTCGACTCGAGGAAACAAGTGTCCTTGACGAAGAAAATCCTGATTCGTGTCGACTCGCAGAGCAACCAGTGTCTCCGTGGGAAATTCTCGATTCGTTTCAACACCAGGGAAACAAATAATCCTTGGCAAATACCTCAATTCAGGGAAACCAGTGCCCTTGATGAAGAGCCTCCTGATTCGCGTCGACTCGCAGAGAAACCAGTGTCTTCGCGGGAAATTCTCGATTCGTTTCAACACCAGGGAAACAAATAATCCTTGGCGAATACCTCAATTCAAGGAAACCAGTGCCCTTGATGAGAGCCTCCTGATTCGCGTCGACTCGCAGAGAAACCAGTGTCTCCGCGGAAAATTCTCGATTCGTTTCAACACCAGGAAAACAAATAATCCTTGGCAAATACCTCAACTCAGGGAAACTAGCGTCCTTGATGAGAGCCTCCTGATTCGCGTCGACTCTCAGAGCAACCAGTGTCTCCGTGGGAAATTCTCGATTCGTTTCAACACCATGGAAACAAATAATCCTTGGCAAATACCTCAACTCAGGGAAACTAGCGTCCTTGATGAGAGCCTCCTGATTCGCGTCGACTCGCAGAGCAACCAGTGTCTCCGTGGGAAATTCTCGATTCGTTTCAACACCAGGGAAACAAATAATCCTTGGCAAATACCTCAACTCAGGGAAACTAGCGTCCTTGATGAGAGCCTCCTGATTCGCGTCGACTCGCAGAGCAACCAGTGTCTCCGTGGGAAATTCTCGATTCGTTTCAACACCAGGAAAACAAATAATCCTTGGCAAATACCTCAATTCAGAGAAACTAGCGTCCTTGATGAGAGCCTCCTGATTCGCATCGGCTCGCGGAGAAACCAGTGTCTCCGCGGGAAATTCCCGATTCGTCTCAACTCCGAAGAAACCAGTGTCTTCGGCAAATCCTTCGACTCGAGGAAACAAGTGTCCTTGACGAAGAAAATCCTGATTCGTGTCGGCTCGCAGAGAAACCAGTGTCTCCGCGGGAAACTCCCGATTCGTCTCAACTTGCAAGATGAAGCCTCAGGCAGCAGGGATTAAAAAACTTGTTTCCTGAACAATGGGACCCTGCAAGTCAGTCTAAAACGGTCTCTTGCATACTATTCACCGGTCTCATTCTCTAAAGTCGAATTTCGACAAGGAGGGAAACAACCGCTTACGGGTCCTCTCGACTCGTAAGAGGGAAAACTCTCTTATAGGATCCTTACGACTTATAAGAGAAAACGCGCTTAGGAATCCTCACGATTCCTAAGGAGAAAATCCACCTACGAGATCCTCTCGATCCGTAGGGAGAAAAGTCTTTATGAGACCCTCACGGCTCATAGTGTTGAAAAGTCTTAGGCAGCAGATCTGAACCTGCGGCCTAAGCCATCGCTATCTCGTGAAAGGAGTTAAGATGCTTACTCTATTATCTGCCAATTATGTTTATCAAGACAGCGTGCTAGTAATAAGAGGAAGAAGAAAGCGACAAAAGAACATCCGATTTACAAGCGTTCGAGACACACTCATTCATGCATAGGCAAAAGACTCAGAAAAAAAAATAAGACAGGCTGAAATGGAAATTTTCTATTCATATCATAAAAAGGGGTTCTTACAATCACAGAGAAATAAATGATAACATTATTAAAATGTTTACAAAGGTATAACCTCGAACCCAGGACATGGATTGAGGAACTCGAAAGTGACCCTATCTATGACTTTCCAAGCCTCGCGGACCATCCTGATGTGCTTTCTTTCGCGAGCACAAGCGTCAGGGGATCGACAAGATTGTCTCGCCGTCTCTTTGAGATGAGGTGCATCAGATACACCGAGTGCACCTTATCCTCAGCAGCATCCAACGCCCCAAGCGGCACGCCGAAGCAGAATAGGGGAAGTGCTTCCCAAATGGCTCCTACGATAAGCTTCAGGAGAGAGGAGCGTCGAGAAAGCAGTTGACCATTGTACGTGTCGAAGCGACTCATGATCTCGGCACACTCGGCGTTGGTGAACTCTCGGTTCTGAGAACGGTCGAGTCGGCGGATGTCTCCGTAAGAGATGATTTCGTCGAGGTCATACATGTGGGCGTCCATTGCTCCTATAAAAGAAGATTAAAGGGATTAGCAGACAGACCGGTTAAGCGAATTATTGTTGAAAACAAGCACTAAGAGTTAAACTCCTCGAGAGCAACGCTCTGCAAACAGGAGTGACTGTCAAAATCTAATAATGAGGGGGATTTAAAGAAAATCCCCGAGAACTCTGAGAGCCTTACTATTAAAAGATGATATAATCCATTAAAGACAAAACTCCATTTTTTAATCTTCATTATCCATATTCAAACTCTTAAGAGTTCATCATTTTTTTTAGATCAAGGAAATCTATGTTTTGCCAAAGAGCAAAGCTCTGTTCATAGGTTAAGAAACCCTAGAAACAGATTCTTGAGAGCAAAGCTCTGTTGGTGAATCCCCAAGGGGGTTTCCTTTAGATCAGAAGATCTACGAGAGCAGGGCTCTATTAATTAAAATTAATTTAATTCAAGATTAATTTTTACCTAAAAAGTTTCTGTTAAAAGAAAATTTAACTCTGAGAGTTCTTAAAGGCAAGAGCAAAGCTCTGAAGTTTTGAAAGTAAAATCTTAGAGATGGTAATCATCTGTTGAGGACCAAAGGTCCTATTTATAAGCACCAAGCGCCCTTTCAACTTCCGAAAGTTACCGCGACGGTTGGAGTTCTGTCACCGTTGCGCTCACGTTTTGGGGCCACGTAAACGCAACAGTGGGGGGCATTTGTTTACCCCAATCAGAGCAAGGCACTGTTCAAATTCCACGGCGGGAAATGAAGCAACGCTTCTGATTCCCCCAATCAGAACAAAGCTCTACTTTGAAAGTTTAAATTCTAATAAGTGAAGCAAAGCTTCAGATTCTGTGCACTGCGCGCAACGCGCCACGTGTCAGAAGCTGACACGTTAGCGCAGCGCCCAAGGCAGCGCGCCCAATCAGAGCAAAGCTCTATTTAAAAACAAATAAAAGCAAAGCTTCAGTTGCGCAAGCGCTGCGCTGCGTGATACGTGTCAGCGCAGTCGCTTTTCCGCAAGCGATGCGCTGCGCGACACGTGTCAGCGCAGTTGCGCAAGCGCAGTTGCGCTGCGCGACACGTGTCAGCGCAGCTGTGCTGCGCTGTGCGTTGCGCGACACGTGTCAGCGCAGGTGCGCAAGCGCAGCTGCGCTGCACTGTGCGCTGCGTGACATGTGTCACGCGCTGGGGCATTTGCGCCAAATAGAATTAAGATTTTAAAGAAATCTTTCTGTTCTTGTTAAAACAAGAAGATTTTCTTCTGTAAAACAGAAGCCCTTGGATCAAAGATCCAACGGTGGGGAAAATTCCCCAAATCACTCAGAGAAAGATCTCTTTAACAAATTTAACTAATTTATAGGCACTATAAAAAGGACCCTAGACCTCAATTCAAAGGCATAAACATTTGTGAGAAATCAAGAACTTCAAACAGAGAAAACTCTAAAGAAATTTCAAAAGAAGAAAAGGTAAAAACCTTTAAGATAGAAGAATTTCTTCTAATAGATCATTGATCTAAAAACAAGATCAATGATCTCCAATAAAAAACAAATAATAATAGTGATTTGCACTTATGAACCATTGGTTCTCTGAGATCAAGAAAAAAACATGAAATATTTGTTTTCTTTGATTCTAATTAGATCAAAGGAAACAAACAGTGCTTTGCACTTTTTCATGAACTATTGGTTTTGGAATCTAAAAGATTCCCAAGTTAATAGTGCCTTGCACTTGCAAAACTGCACTGTTACGCTCTTAGGTTGGCGCAAGCCACCAGAGAGCGCCACGTGTCAGCATCAGAACCACTTGCGCTCTGCGCTTTTAAGATAGAGCATTGCGCTCTGAGATTGGCGCAACTCACCAGAGCGCACCACGTGTCAGCAGCGCAACAGCGCAGCGCACTGCGCTGTTGCGCTTACGCTCACCAGAGCATGACACGTGTCCTCACCACAAGCGCTTGCGCTCAGTGATTGGCGCAAAGCACCTGACAAATGCAATGCATTTCTTTTACTGAATGGCCAGGCCCAAATCAGAGAGGCCTAGTAGGCCAAATTAAATTGCAATGCAATGAAAAGGGGCAGAGCCCAAACAATATTGATGCTCTGCATCATTTATAAAAGGGCAGAGCCCAAACAAAATTGAAAATGCAATAAACAGGGCAGAGCCCAAACAAGACTGATGCTCTGCATCATTTATAAATGGGCACAGCCCTGACAAAATAAATAATGCTATGCATTATTAAAGAGGCAAAGCCCTAGCACAAGCCTATTAGGCCAAAAACAAATAAAAATGTTGAACATTTCTCAACTGGACTTAGCCCAATCATGGTTGTAAGTGTAGGGTTCCTAGGCACACTAGTGAGGTCTCACAAGGCATCAACCATGCCAATTTCAAAAATTCTAGGTGCCGAGAGACCCGACTACGGATCGTTGGCTAGATTTCTAGGCGAAAAGATAACTAGTTAACAATTAACTAATGGGAAAACGGAAATACAACCTTTGTAGATCCGGTGCTCCACCTCCATAGCTCCGCAACGAAGTCATCTCCGCTGTCCAAAAGGAATCCGGGCCCTAGAGTCGGCTTCGTCGGAAAGAAAAAAACGAGCTAGGTCGTCGATGTCCATGCCGAAGATGATCTACGTCGAGGCATCGCTAAATCAAGCTCCACCTTCACCAAGCCCTAAAAACTTGTGAAGGAAACACACTCTACTACTTGGCAAGAGGTAGAGGATGAAGAAATAGGAAGTGGGTAGACTTTAGAATTGGATTTCTCACTCTTTATCATCAATCACCATTGATGAATGAAAGCTTTTTCTTCCTTGCTCATGAAGAAGAAGAAGAAAGAAATATATGATAAGTTAATTAAAAATAATAGAAAAACAAATACTTATCATATCATTAACTATAGTCAAGTGTAGAGAATGAATCATGGTTAGTGGGAATGGTTAGGGTTAAGGATGAGATAAGAATGGTTGACTTGATCAAAACTTCATGAAGCTTCAACTAAACTCCAAAACTAGCAACCATTCTTTTCTCTTCTTTTCCAAAATGAATAAATAAATAAATAAATGAATAAATAAAGGAAATGAAACCCTAGCCATTCTTTTAACCATGGTTTAATTCTTTGCACTTAACCAAGTAAACATGTATCATCAAACATGATACAATCAAGTGCACAAAATCATATCGCATATGTAATGCGCACATCCGAGTGAGAAAATCCATTTAAAGTGAACCAATACTAGTTAATGCAAAGTAATATATCAAATATATAATTATGCATTAAAACATCAAATCAACACTTGATTTAACGATCCGGTCATATCTCATATGACCGACTAATATCCAATGTATCGATTTATCGAATCAATCCTTGATTCGATAACTAGGTTATATCGCATACAACCAGATCGATACATTCATCGCGAGAATAGAATATGGTATCACATACACGCATTATTCTCGATCCCGCACATATCTCATATGCGCTCCTATTTCGTTTCGCTTGAGCCAAGAAACCTCTGTGTAGGACTCTAAAGACTCGTCAATACGCCGGCAGCAGGCGATGATCATATCAAACACCCACAAGCCGCAAGCGGTCTGCTAAACGTAACTTCCACCCGGGTATTGAGCGATCTGAAGATCGACGAGCAAGCCCGCTCACACTCCAGTGAATCCGACCAGTAACACTACCGTACAGTCCGGTCTGATCGTCTGATATGTCGCATATCTTGCCTAGGGGTGGTAAACGTCAGACCCCAATAGCTCGATAAGTCGTTTCGATATGAGGCTCATAACGGGTCGACAAACTACTGGTAACACTTACCAGCAATTCTCTGATCAGCCCTGGCCAGGGACTTCCTGTTATAGCCAATCGAACACAGCGCAACATCAACCCCTATACCGGGAGAGACGAATCCCCTCCTATCGCTCATTGCCTCCATGTGACTCGGGACTGTACCCAAAAACCACCGTTTTGCACGCCCTCTTGGACATGGTAAGATGGAAATCAAAGCACAGTGGGAACCACACAAGACTCTATGACGATCTCGGGTCAACAGACTACTCTGTACCAGTGTCACCAGAGAACTGCCATCTGACGTGAGGTATAATACCATCTGGGAGTTCTCGGCGAGTCCGTCCAGTGTACCCAGTCTCTACTGAGCACCCGTATATCATCCCTGATGTCAAACACCAATGGATATGGGATCATCCATCGCCCATCTGTATGGGTCGAGAAGCTACACGCTAGTCTACTCTGGTATATCGATGCCCCGTCTCGATACACCCTCGACTAGGGACTTTGAAGGATGTACTTATGGACTACCATGTCCCCACTAGTATGATCCGCATCATAGTCCAGGTAGTCAAGCACACATCCTAAGGGCTTTACCAACATGTAACAGAGAGACAATCAGTATACACGTTAAGGTAAAGTTCAACCAGATAGCATACTATCATGTCGAGCAAGAAAGTCCTCCCTATATATGTCCCAGCATCCACTACAATATACACCCTATGTACAGTAATGGCCTCTAGGGCATACATATAACTAACAATCTCCCACTTGCACTAGGGCCATCTGATAGCAGTGGTTGCAGTATCTCATACTCAACCATCCCATAAAAGTCTCTCTCTGGGAACAGGCCTTTGTGAGTGGATCCGCTGTGTTGTCCTCTGAGTCTACTCTCCAAACCTCGATCACCCTGGAAATCAACTATCTCCATGATAAGGTGATACTGTCTTAGAATATGTCTGGATCACTGATGGGACGGACGTTCCTTGGCATAAGCCACAACTCCATAGTCACACAATGGTAGGAACATAGTTCATCTCATGAACCTATATACACCCAAACAGCCTCTTTGGTAGCATCTTAAGTAGCGATGTATCCTGCCTTTATCGTCTAGTATGTCACAGTATCCAGCTTGGAACTCTTCCAACATACCGTCCCTTTACTGAGTGTAAAGACAATGCCTGTGACTGACATTCA
This sequence comes from Agapanthus africanus, assembly GCA_030015575.1. Taxonomy (NCBI): domain Eukaryota; kingdom Viridiplantae; phylum Streptophyta; class Magnoliopsida; order Asparagales; family Amaryllidaceae; genus Agapanthus; species Agapanthus africanus. The sequence continues at coordinate 497,983,581 of CM057338.1, forward strand.
GTCGTCTTTATCACCCTGGAACCCTTCCAGTGATTCTCCTCAGGATCGATTGACACCACCTCACTACATCTAGTGAGTTTCCTAACATCCATTTAGATCTATCTCATAGATCCAAAATCCAGGATTTAGTAGGTATCACTTTAATCCTATATGGAGAATCTTTGTGATAAGTGGAGATTGATCGAGCGTAGCATAAGAAACTCCTTTCTTATCAAGAGTATGTCATCCACGTACTCTACGAGGATCGTCACCATACTCCCTACTACCTTTTTGTATATACAAGGTTCATCTACCATTTTGATGATGTCAAACTCTTTGACCGCTTCATCAAAACAGATGTTCCAACTCCGCGATGCCTGCTTTATCCTATAAAGCATCTTGCACACGTTTCCGCTGCTCCCACTGTCTACGAAGCCCTCTGGCTGTGTACTTATAGACGCTCTCTTCTAAATCATCATTTAGAAAAGCAGTCAAGATACCCAACCACCAGATATTGCAGTCATGGTATGTAGCCGTGGCAAGTAGGATCTGGATGGACTTAAGCATAGTTACTTGAAAAGGTTTTAACATTATGATCCATATCTGGTCAATGATGCAAACCTTTAACAAGTCTAGCTTTGAAAGTCTCAACTTTTCCATCTACACCAAGCAATCTTCTCAAGATATACTTGCTCCTGATGGGGATTTAACCCTTCAGATATTGCAACCAAAGTCCATACTTTGTTGGTGTATAAGGATTCCATCTCAGATCGCTAAGCATCCAGCCATTCTTACAGAGTCTTACTCCTGATGGCCTGCTCGAAGCTAGTTGGGTCATCATCTCATGATGCAATCCTCGCTCCCACTGTCATAGAGAAACCGAAGTATCTCTCAGGTGGGTGAGGAACCCTACTAGATCGGCGGAGAGGCTGAGGTTCGTTGGTATCTACTGAATCCCTTGGTTCTATCAAATCATCTGCTGTAGTTCGTATAGCTGGAACTTTTCCAGTTCTACATTACAGACCTTGCCTCGAGCTTGTCCGGATTTTGCTTTCATACATAGGCCGGACAACCCCAAATCTTAACCAACTTAAGATATGGGCTCTTCCCTTTCCATATCACATATGAAGCGGTAGGCAACTGATTTGATTGGAACCCTATTCAATAGGTATGCAACTTCTCAAGTGCATAACTCCCTAAAGGAATTAGGTAACTCAGTAGTACTCATCATAGAGCACACCTTATCACATAGGGTGTGATTGCTCCGCCCCGATATACCATCGTGCTATGGTGTATTCGGAGGAGTAATGCTGAAAGAGAATCTCATTCTCCTTTAGAATAGTCCAGGATTTCCGTGCACAAGTATTCTCATCCTTGACCTCATCATAGGACATAATACTTATACCCGTATATCTGGTTCTCTACTTCTAACTTATATTCTGTGAATATCTCAAAAGGTTCGGACTTGTGTTTCAACAGGAACATAGGTCTGAAACTCAAAAGATTATCAGAGAACGTAATGAAGTATAAAGAACCAGTCCTGGCATGTGTAGACAGGGGACCTACATACATCAACATGTATCATCCCAAGAGTTCACTAACTCTTTCTCTGTTTCCAGTAAATGGAGCTATGGTCATCTTATCTTTGTGACATGACTGGCGAGTTTCACAAGATGTAAATTCAAACTGATTTAAATATGCATCTAAATGTAACTCCAGCCAGTCGGGTTACATTGATATGACCTAGTCTACAATGCCTCAAGAAGGATTCGTTCATTTCTGAACTCTTCCTCTTGTGTGTGTTCTGTATACTAAGAACTGTAGTTTGATTTAGAACATCAATGCTTTTAGATAACGTTCCTGAACCGATCAACTTTTGATATAGGAAATGTTCAAAACATTATCCAACAATACAAAATTTTATCATTTCTTTACTAATAAAGAGACTGATATGATTTTGTATATCAGGTTCGGTATCTAATAACATTCGTTCAGAATCAATGTATTGGTAATACAGGGTGACAGTGACCAACAGACTTGGCTGCAACACTTGCCCCGTTTTCTGTCTCATGAAACTTATCACCCGTTCTCAGTTCTCTACCTTTCTGTAGCCCTATGTAACAGATTACATATCTGGGATCCTGATCTGGTATCACATACCCAGGACGTAGAGGATACAGAGAAACAGTTCTTTGTAACGAACACACCCGAAGATGATGCATCAGCATGCACTCTCTTCGTTTGGGCGGCACGGGAATTCTGGTAATCCCCAATTTCCTGCTCTGTCTTATAACAATTATAAGTTGGAGCGGGACCAACGTTCCCCAGCTCAGTATTACAAGCGGGTTCGGTCAATATTCCGTATTATTATCTTGATTAAGGCGTGATATGGTCGCTACCAGGAGAGAGAGAGAAGAAAACACTCAGCGTGCGCTCTTGCAAGAATAGATTGGTTATTATTTTATCTAATCAGGATGGCTCCCACTGCTTTTTATCAAATCTCCTTTCAAACCCTAAAAGGAAAGACTAGCCGGGATTAATTACACACTACAAGTTCGCCAATCTTTCAGCCAGGCCAGTGTCGGTACTTTGAGGGAGGTCCCCCGTGCTTTCGCACGAACCTAATTAATGTAAACCTCGTTTTCCCAGAGGCGTAACCTCGTTAACACCTTTCTAGACACCTACTTGATCGGCTAATTGTAATGCGTAAAACTCTCCCAGGAGTAACTCTTACTCGCAGCGGGTATCGGGATCCAACTATCTCATAGAAGGTATGCAATCTCATTGCAAATTTCAACACTTGAAATTCCCGATAATATTTTGCCCCTAGCTCGCTATGACCTTGACGCATGCCAAACAACCCATAGTCTGCTAGTCAAGTTCAACCCGTACATTTCTTGATTGAATTAAACCCACCCGCACGACCCTTGACGCATGCCAAACAACGCCGTACGAATACCCTAATCCAATCGCATCATATGCTGGCAGATAAGCACTAGTTAGCTACCGTACACTACGCCTTGACGCATGCCAAACAACCGCAGCACGAATACTAACTAATACTTATCTGAAATGACGGAGGGCTACGACAGGTTTTTCTGAAAACCTATTGCGTAATGAACTTGATATCGTTGTAGGATCGAATGAATTTTGAAATGGAGTGTTTTTTAGGCTTTTCTAGTTTTGCTAAAGGAGTCACTCCCGGTGAAGGGATCGTCGGTCCTTTCCTCGTCGAATGAGGTGCGGAATATATCATATATATCACTGTGCAAAGCAAAAACTCTTAAAAGCAATCAAAAGACAAACCGAGTGTGTAGCATCTTCCAGTTATTGCCAAAGGAGTCACTCCCGGTGAAGGGATCTCGGTCCTTTCCTCATCGAATAAGGTACAGGATATATCGTATATACCGCTGTGCAAAGCAAGAACTGTAGCTACCTGTTTTATTTTTGAAATTCGATTCTACAACATCTTAGGTTTCTTTTATTTCATTAATCGCATTAATGAAGTCCTATCATTTAATTACCTAAACATCACAGATAAATACGACGTACGCTTATGCCATCCGCATTCGCCTCGATGTCCCCTCGTGCACCGTTAGGTTAGGTAACTAACGGCAGAGCGGGGCAGGGCTAGCGCGGATGTAAAACATAAGTAACGTCTATATAATATATCATATATACTATATATGTATCTATCACAGAACATCACATGATCACATCACAGATATCGCAGCAGAAGAATCATATGAAATATTGGATATACTAGGACGTCCGTGTTTTCAATACGAGCCAGTATAAAACACGGATTCCACGGTCGTGATGAATAGCCAAACCCACACCCCAAGACCCCTACGAGAGCGGCAAGCAACCCTACCAATTCTGGAGTTAGGAGACCCGGACTCGACTCCTCGAGTTGGTCTCCCACTGGACTCCAGAACCCGGTTACTTGTGCCCTCCTCCTTGGGTCTATCCTAGTGCGGAAAAGTAAATAATATACAAACGGTGACTACTTCCGCAACCTGGAAGCGCCCTAATAAAAGAATATTACATACAAGTTTTTACATGAATGAAAATGAAAAACACTCATCTCACATAAAAAAACCCGGCTATTCAAACACGACGATCCAATATAACATATCCAGCAACACATAACATCACATGTCATCAACGTAAGTAAATATGCGCATCCCAATTGTCGTTGACATATAGCAACAAAACCGGCGATATCACATATTACACTTACGGTCACAGAAAAGAAAATGTAAAACTACAACAGTTGGAATCCGCAACCACCTCAGACATCGCATGCCTGACCAAATGAATTACTTAGACATCACATGCCTAACAATTATAAACCCCGCATTTTAGTCTCATTATCGAAAACACTTTTCAATATCGAGTCGGGCAATTCAACAAGATTCCCGACAGTCTGATCGAATACTCGTCGCAAACTTTAGTAGGCGGCCGCACCCCCGATACCGTCGACGAAGTGCACCAAGGCGGAACACCGCTACCGCGAGCACCCGGACGGATGCTTTCGGCGACGGGGTTCTCCTACAGTCACTTGGTCGGGGCTATGGAGCGAGGCTGTCTATTAAGTTTACCCGGCGAGTATCCGCGTACGCTACGTGATTGCAACGGACTTTTGATCACATCAAAATTCCGTGGCAACCGATCAAGTGAGACTAAACTGCTACGTTTATAACATTCATTTAGTTATCTCATAACTACTTGTGAATTCCAATTATTGTATCCCATTCCGGATAAATAGAAAATGTTAAACTTTCCGATCGAACAATCGAACACCCAAGTTTTCCCGATTCAGATCAACACATGAAACAAGTCTAACAACATTCAGTTCGTGCCTCAGTACCAACGGTCCAGCCGTAGAAGGGTCAAGCCAACGCCTCACATGTGGCACGCCGTACTGCCCCAAACCCGAAGGTTCAAAGGGCAGTTCAAGACGGTCACATAATCGAGTTAAGGTTTGTTGTCTTCTAGAGGGTCCATCGCGTTACTTGCACTACTTAGAACGTCGTTAAACTACGGAAAAATCCAACACTTGGAAATTTCCCGACAGGGGAAAAATTGGGTATTTATATCCGGTCGAACTTTTTAACATATTCTAAAAATTATCCGGAAAGCCACACAGACAAAATTTGATAATCCGATCGAACATTCGAATCCCCAAAACAATCCAGAAAAATTCAACTCTTGAAAAAATATTAAAAATACCCAGGAAAACCAGCACAGTTAAATAGGAGTTACTGTGCAAACATTACCACACAAAACGACAAACAGGCCGCGTTTCCGCCGCACGAGCCATGCTCGTGCCGCGGAAGCGCGGCGCTTTAATGGAATTAGGGTTACGAATTGCACAGTTACTCTTAGATTTTCCTGCATGTTTTTCTGCATATTTTTAATATAGAAAAACTCACTGTTTTCAAAAATGTACAGAGAGCATTCTCGGGTGTGGGTTTCGGGTTCGTTCGGGTTTCAAATTCCGTCTGGACTTCGCCTAAGGCTCTAGCTAGGCTCTGATACCACTGTAGGGTTCCTAGGCACACTAGTGAGGTCTCACAAGGCATCAACCATGCCAATTTCAAAAATTCTAGGTGCCGAGAGACCCGACTACGGATCGTTGGCTAGATTTCTAGGCGAAAAGATAACTAGTTAACAATTAACTAATGGGAAAACGGAAATACAACCTTTGTAGATCCGGTGCTCCACCTCCATAGCTCCGCAACGAAGTCATCTCCGCTGTCCAAAAGGAATCCGGGCTCTAGAGTCGGCTTCGTCGGAGAAAAAAACGAGCTAGGTCGTCGATGTCCATGCCGAAGATGATCTACGTCGAGGCATCGCTAAATCAAGCTCCACCTTCACCAAGCCCTAAAAACTTGTGAAGGAAACACACTCTACTACTTAGCAAGAGGTAGAGGATGAAGAAATAGGAAGTGGGTAGACTTTAGAATTGGATTTCTCACTCTTTATCATCAATCACCATTGATGAATGAAAGCTTTTTCTTCCTTGCTCATGAAGAAGAAGAAGAAAGAAATATATGATAAGTTAATTAAAAATAATAGAAAAACAAATACTTATCATATCATTAACTATAGTCAAGTGTAGAGAATGAATCATGGTTAGTGGGAATGGTTAGGGTTAAGGATGAGATAAGAATGGTTGACTTGATCAAAGCTTCATGAAGCTTCAACTAAACTCCAAAACTAGCAACCATTCTTTTCTCTTCTTTTCCAAAATGAATAAATAAATAAATAAATGAATAAATAAAGGAAATGAAACCCTAGCCATTCTTTTAACCATGGTTTAATTCTTTGCACTTAACCAAGTAAACATGTATCATCAAACATGATACAATCAAGTGCACAAAATCATATCGCATATGTAATGCGCACATCCGAGTGAGAAAATCCATTTAAAGTGAACCAATACTAGTTAATGCAAAGTAATATATCAAATATATAATTATACATTAAATCATTAAATCAACACTTGATTCAATGATCCGGTCATGTCGCACACAACCGGCTAGTATACAATGTATCGGCTTATCGAATCAACGCTTGAATCGATAACTAGGTTATATCGCATACAACCATTCGATACATTCATCGCGAGAATGGAATACGGTATCACATACACGTATTATTCTCGGTCCCGCACATATCTCATATGCGCTCCTATTTCGTTTCGCTTGAGCCAGGAAACCTCTGTGTAGGACTCTAAAGACTCGTCAATACGCCGGCAGCAGGCGATGATCATATCAAACACCCACAAGCCGCAAGCGGTCTGCTAAACGTAACGGCTACCCGGGTATTGAGCGATCTGAAGATCGACGAGCAAGCCCGCTCACACTCCAGTGAATCCGACCAGTAAGACTACCGTACAGTCCGGTCTGATCGTCTGATATGTCGCATATCTTGCCTAGGGGTGGTAAACGTCAGACCCCAATAGCTCGATAAGTCGTGTCGATATGAGGCTCATAACGGGTCGACAAACTACTGGTAACACTTACCAGCAATTCTCTGATCAGCCCTGGCCAGGGACTTCCTGTTATAGCCAATCGAACACAGCGCAACATCAACCCCCTATACCGGGAGAGACGAATCCCCTCCTATCGCTCATTGCCTCCATGTGACTCGGGACTGTACCCAAAAACCACCGTTTTGCACGCCCTCTTGGACGTGGTAAGATGGAAATCAAAGCACAGTGGGAACCACACAAGACTCTATGACGATCTCGGGTCAACAGACTACTCTGTACCAGTGTCACCAGAGAACTGCCATCTGACGTGAGGTATAATACCATCTGGGAGTTCTCGGCGAGTCCGTCCAATGTACCCAGTCTCTACTGAGCACCCGTATATCATCCCTGATGTCAAACACCAATGGATATGGGATCATCTATCGCCCATCTGTATGGGTCGAGAAGCTACACGCTTGTCTACTCTGGTATATCGATGCCCCGTCTCGATACACCCTCGACTAGGGACTTTGAAGGATGTACTTATGGACTACCATGTCCCCACTAGTATGATCCGCATCATAGTCCAGGTAGTCAAGCACACATCCTAAGGGCTTTACCAACATGTAACAGAGAGACAATCAGTATACACGTTAAGGTAAAGTTCAACCAGATAGCATACTATCATGTCGAGCAAGAAAGTCCTCCCTATATATGTCCTAGCATCCACTATAATATACATCCTATGTACAGTAATGGCCTCTAGGGCATACATATAACTAACAGTAAGTCCTCAAATTAAATTGACTGAGCAAGACTGCTCTCCTAAACCAATTTACAATCGGTTCGAGGGTACATCTCTGAACTCCTCTGATATTTGTCGTTGTAATCCCTCAACGACATCAGAGAGGTGATGGGTCCCGACGACCACACATCAATACGGACTTCGGGGTCCTTAAACTAATATTGGACCGAAACGTCCTTAAACTAATATTGGACCAAAACGTCCTCAAACTAATGGTGGACCACCACGTCCTTAAACTGGCGATGGACCACCACGTCCCTAAACTGGAACATGGACCACCACGTCCCTAAACTAGAACAATAGAGCCTCCAAATGCTGTTTTGCCGGATCTAAACGGTCTCGTTTAAGTTGATCTTAGCCCCAAACACGGCTAATGTATCCTTAAACATTCAAATGGACTATAAAACTCCAAAACAACTTTGGTTCAAGGGTACATCTCTGAACTCCTCTGACACCTATCGTTGTAATTCTTCAACGACATTAGAGAGGTGACGAGTCCTGACGGCCATATAATAAATGGATCACCACGTTAAGTTGATCTTAGTCTCAAACAGGACTAATGTATCCTTAACGAACGTTTAAGTTGATCTTAGCCTCAATACGGCTAACGTATCCTTAAACTAAAAATACCAAACCCAAATCTATGTAAATACGGATTTGGACTAATCCACGTCCTACGGGCGACGGCATTACTCAGTCTCCGTATACAATCCACGGGCAACCACAAACAAAACAAACAAACACGACACGAAGTGAAATTCTGGAGAAGGAGAAAGTGGCTGCCGCGATGCGGTAGCGTAATTAACTGCAGGGGCTTGCGCCTGCAGGGAAGAGCGTCCCCACAATCAAAAAACCCTCAAGCGAGGGGGAATCTGACGAAGTTTGCTACATCGGCCGCATCCGTCCAAATCTCCGATACACGGTGCCATAAATCAACTTGGCATCTTCGAAGAGGTGGACGGATAAAACCAAATAGCATCTGTCCCGAATCTCAGGCAAGACGTTCAGTCTCGGCCGTCTTTCGGAGGGGAAAAACCATCTGGAGAAGGAGAAAGTGGTTACCGCGATGCGGTAGCATAACTAACTGCAGGGGCTTGTGCCTGTAGGGAAGAGTGTCCCCACAATAAAAAAAACCCTCAAACGAGGGGGAATCTGACGAAGTCTGCTATATCGGCCGCATCCTTTTAAACCTTCGATACGTGGTGTCATAAATCAACTTGGTATCTTCGGAGAGGTAGACGGATAGCACCAAATAGCATCTGTTCGTGAAATTCAGGCCGAACGTCCCAACGTCCCGGTCGCGTCTTTCGACGGAGAACAGTTCCCACATGCATCGTATCCGACAGGGGCACCCAGTTCACTAGCCGTCTTTGGCAGAAGCTTCAGGAAGCTTTGGGTATCCGTTTGAGTTTTACCACCGCTTTCCATCCACAGACCGATGGTCAGTCAGAGCGGACTATACAGACTCTGGAGGATATGCTTCGTGCCTGCGTGCTTAATTTTAGTGGCAGTTGGGATCATCACTTGCCGTTGATAGAGTTCTCCTACAATAACAGTTATCAGGAGACGATTCAGATGGCGCCTTTTGAGGCTTTGTATAGTAGAAAGTGTTGATCGCCAGTCTGTTGGACCGAACTCAGCGAGAGCTGGATTTTGGGACCCCGGCTAGTTCAAGAGACTACGGAGAAAATTCAGTTGATTCAGGATAGGATGAGAGCAGCCCAGTGCAGACAAAAGTCTTATGCCAACCGTCGTCGTCGCAGGCTCGAGTTCGCGGTTGGGGATCATGTATTCCTACGGATTTCTCCGATGAAGGGCGTGATGGGATTTGGGAAGAAAGGGAAGCTTAGTCCCAGGTTTGTAGGTCCTTTTGAGATCCTTGAGCGAGTTGGTACCGTTGCCCATCGTTTGGCATTTCCATCCAGTTTTCCGGATGTTCACCCCGTATTCCATGTATCGATACTTCTCAAGTACCTTCATGACCCTTCTCACATGATTCAGCACCAGACCGTTCAGCTAGAGCGTGATCTTTTGTTCACCGAGCAGCCGGTAGTTATATTGGATCGGCGGGTGAAGAAACTTCGATCAAAGGTCTTGCTATCAGTGAAGGTTCTTTGGCGTGGCCCGAATAGTGAAGAGGTCACTTAGGAAGCCGAGAGTGAGATGCGGAAGAAATTCTCTCATCTCTTTGAAGGTATGCATAGTAAGATTTTTAAATTCGGGGACCGAGTTTCTTTAAGGGGGGAAGATTGTAACACCTTAGAATGCGATTAGTGTTAATTAAGCGATAATGTGGGTTTTTAGTAAAAAGTTAACCAAAATAGTTTTCTCCTATTTTATAAAAATTAATTAATATTTTATTTTTATTTGTTTTGGGCTTACATACACTTGTGCATATTAACTTAGGGTTAATTAGTGTTAACCATGGTTAAGTAGCCATGGCGCCTTAACCCTCATTTCCATTATGTTATATGTAATTATATAAATTATTTAGTTTTTAAAATAATGGTTTGAATTGGGTTAACTTGAGAGAGAGAGGGAGAGAGAGGGTTGACATGGGAATGATGAGGAATGGGAAAGCATGGAGTGCATTTAATGAAGAGAGAGAAGGGGCATGGCTACTCTCACCCTCTCATTCTCTCATTCTCACCTCACACTCCTCATTTCTCTTCTCATTCTCTCATTCTCACTTATTTTTTCATCTCAATTTTCTCATCCCCTCAAACTAAAACCCTAACCAATTCATCACAAACCCAAGCAAAATCACCATTAAAACCTCACTAAAACCCTTCACAAGCCTAGTTAAACCCCATTAGATGACTTGGAGCATAGAAAGCTAGGATCTTTGAGCAAGTGTGGAAAGGTAGTGATCCCTAACTGTTAATTAGGTATTTATAATGTTGTGTTGCCTAGTGATTGTTGTTTAGAACACTAAAGTTATAGTTTTGTGCACATATCGTATTTTTAGTGCCATTTTGGGGTCACTGTGATCTGCTATCACTACGAATTTTTACTGTAAAATCTAGTAGTGTAGTAGTGTTGTACTAGAGACCCTGAGTGTTTACTTGAAACCCTGACCCAACCCGACCTAGGAAAACTGGCGAGACTTAGAGGAATTCCGGTGTCGCCGGATTTTTGGGAGACTGGGGGGTTGTGCTTTGTAGGGTAGCTGTCTGTAGGTATTTTGGGGTGTTTGGTACTGCTTGATTTCTGAGTGTTGACTGTTGGTAAAATCTGGGAACAATTTGCTAGTTTTTAGTGTTTCGACTACACGCGTTACGATATCCGACACGGTTCGCGTTGGTTGTGTAGCTTGCCGCACTTAGGTTTGATTTAGAATGTCACTACACACGTTAGCCACTAGGCGAACACTTGAGAGTTTGTTGGAGTCAGTGCGTATCTAAACGTAGTTTGTATGTATTATTGAACGATTTCTAAGTTGCACTTGTTGTTTTGTGTGATATTAAGAGCGAGTGCGGGGACTTCAAACGCTGCAAAGAAGGGAAAGCAGGTGGTTGGATTTACCTAGCTCGAGATCATCGGTGAGTAGATTTAACATCTACATGGAAATCGCCCATATGGCGTTAAGCGTCGAAGGCTAGATATGATATTATAGCCGCATGTTTGTATGCATATGTGTTGATTGTGCATGAGCATCATTGCATACCATTACTTGTTGTGTCTTGACTAGTACCTATTGGACACTGCACCATTACTAACGGTTCATGTTGCACGAGCACTAAATTGTATGCTACACACACACCGTTGGTAATTGCCATAATACGCACAACATATACACATATGTGGTATTGTATTCATTTGATATTGAGACATTGATTCTTGTTCTATTGCGCATATGAAATGCATCATTCATGCATACCTACATGTATACATGCATACCTTGCTATAGCTACATATACACCTTTATATGATGTTGCATTTGATTTTGGAGAATGTGGGAACCGCATGATATTATTTAAAAACTGGATTCATTTAAAATAGCGGTTTTCCCTTGAAATGCCCATATTACTGTTCTATGCCGCATACATCATATTTCATGGATTTACGCATTGAGATACGGATTTCATGTGGTTTATGGATTTGAGAACTGTGGTGATATTTCAAGAAAGTATGCATTGTTTTGAAAACCTGGTTTCTCTTGATATGATATTTCGATGCGTCCACCATGAGTTTTCTCGGTTCTGAGCTATGAGTATACCCGATTCGAGGAGCGGTAGGCACTGTCTGCGGGTATATGGTGGTCCCGGTGAGGTATCCCAGGGCAAGAAGACTCGTATAGAAAGACGGTGAGCCCGACGGAGGGAATACTACCTACCAGTGATAGTTTGGACCCGGTGGTTATCCGGAGGATACCGACCGGAGTCGTGAGATGGATGTGGGCCGATCCGGACTGACGAAGCCCGAGTTATGTAGATTTACGTGTCGATGTTGGACACGGGTTTTCATGATGTTTTGAGTGTCGATGTTGGGCACTCAGGTTCCATGAGATTTACGGATATGAGGGCCGATCAGAGTGACGGCGCCTGAGGTATTGGGATTTGGGGTGTCGTTGATAGACACCGGTTTTTCCACGATGATGATTCATTGATGATGATATGTTTTATCCCATACTCAGTAGTTATTTGATATGCATTGTTTTATGTAGTTGTAGTACCCTGATGGCATACCTTGATCATGATTGTTGCATATCCATTTGCCATACTTATGCTATCAGATTGCATGTTGTAGATTATCGATGTTCGTGCATACCTGCGATTATCTGTATGATGTTACTTACTATTCACGAGTTGGCAACTCACCCCCGTTGTGCCACAGTGTTTTGTAGGCTTGACCCTCAGAGTAGTCGCGGCAGGGCTCCTTATTATCTCTATTTTTGCGGATACCGTTACGGTTGGCTGTGAGGCCGTTTGGTATAGGTGGGTTGCGGTTATCCGACTTCATCTATTGTATATTTTATTGTATCTAGTATTCTCCATCTACCATTTCCATGAATTGACTTAGAAACGAGTTTGTGAGGATCGATATTGTATATTTTGTGACTCTAGGTGTCGTGCTCGTATGAGCCAGCCTTTATTATGTTGCTTTATCTCTTTTTATGTTGTTTTCATTATATTTTCTATTTCTTCGCTACGGCGTCATATATATGCTTGTGGTGGTTGTTTCCGCCTTTGAGCGTGATTTGCTCCCATTTGGGGATGCTTTATTTATATCATATGTTTGTACCCGTTTCGAGGCTAGTTTTTACAAAGAAGGTGCTGCCGAAATTTTTAAGAAAATGAACCTAAGCTTTAAAATTTTACTTGAGATTTCCCAATGTTTTTAACAATATTTTTATCACTTACTTCTTTATATGGTTTAGATTTCTGGGTTTTCGGCTTACTTAAATTGCATTACGCCTGTTGACGTCACGTGGTTTAAGTGCCGGTCACGTGCCTAATTTTGGGTCATGACAACGATGTATTCGAGATTTAGCAAAAGGCAACAGTGAGGACACTGTTGAAAACAAGTTTGGGGGAGGTTTGTGCTTATTTTTGCATCATTTGCATCATACTTTGCATAAGCACAAAACATTTTTGAAAACCTATAAAAAATTTCAAAAATTTCAAAAAGATAAAAACATTTTTTGTACATAAATAAGATAATAGAAGATTAGATAGTGAAAAATTACATCCATGAGATTAGAAAAATTTAAGAAAACCAAGAAAATTAGAAGTTTTCTTATACGAACTAATAATAAGTAGTTATGAGCCGTTGTCCCAAGGGTTAGTAAGATGAAGGACGTCACTAATCTGAGGATAAAAATAAGTCTGAAAAATAGTTTCTATTCTGGAAGCCAAACATTTTGAACGTTGGTACCCTGCTATTCGCACTTACACACATCTTGAAGCCTGGGATAGTAGAGGATACCTTGAAATGCTCTTGTCTTAAAGCCGATGTATGAAGGAAATAAAAAAAAATGAATAAAATATAAAGTGGTGAGAAAAATGGACACTGGTTTTGTTATCGCCAAGGCAGCAATAAAAAAATATAGCGAGGGTGCCTCTTCACCTAGTGCCCTAAGGCCAACTGGTCTGGGAGTCACTGCTAAACCTTAGGTGGTGCAAGACGAGGAAAAACACCAAATAAGCAAGCACATGAGTAATCGGTCGGTTAGTACCTCAAGAAGTATTAACGGTCACATGAAAGTGTGTGAGCAATCCTAATATTCATTAATTAAAAAGTACTGAGGCTGATGGGCAAGAGTATGATAGCTTGAATTGAATTCTCCGGGTGTAGGGATGTCTTTACACACACGCAGGGTTATATGATCGATGTTTGGAAGAAAGATAGGAATGAAGAATAAGACGATGTTTTATTGAGGGAAGACGTAATTTCTGACATCTTTTCATGACCATTAAGATAGGGCTCATGACAACCGAAAAGCTAGCTTAGTTGGAAACCCTAATTTTCAAGGCTTTTCTTTTACAATTCTTTTCTTTAAATGTAATATTCATGATCTTTCTTTTATTATTGGATTTTGTGGGTGCAATCCGCTGAAAACCCTCAGGAGACAACACTCCTACTACTAGGGACACCTAGAGGTTTAAAGGCTTGTTGCACGTGCTCAGTGCAATCGTGTTACCTACGAAAGTATGCTAGTTAGTTTTTCTCTTTCTTTATTTTCTCCTTCTCTTTTTAATAAAAAGTTCGCTCGAGACGATCGAAATTAAGTTTGGGGGAATTTGATCAGTCGAAAATAATGCATTTTTAACACGGCAATTTCCCTATCATTTGCACTCATCTAGAAGTGTTCGGCCTTCATATCGCACATATTAGCAAATCAGTCGTTAAATATCAGATTGCATGTGTTAGACTTTTAAACCGACACTATAAAGGAAATTGACTGCATTTCATAGCATGGCATCATTCCTATATATCGCAACTTGTGTTTCGAAGTCCGTGCAGGAAAATACATAAGATCGGTCAAATTTACAAACGAAAACTATTAAAAAGACGCCAACTCAAGGAATTGGAATCTGATATTGATCTAAACAGAATTCAGAGATTTAACATATCAGGAAATACATCAAAGTACAGTAGAAGCCAACACTGCAAATATGAAGCCCTAAGGCCACCACATGGCCGCGGAACCGCGGCCGGAGCCGCCTTGAGCCGCGGTGGCTTGTCCATGTCACCTCCTCAGCTTCAGCTCAGAACTCCTATCTCAGCTCCTACATCTCAGAAAACCACTGCAAATTCCTGAAAGCTCCAGAAGATTCTGCCAGTTCAGCAAACCTAGGGTTCCTAACTAAACATCCCTAGCTTCCTTAACAAGCTTCGCTTAAACTCTATTAAGGACCTAGAACCTTCCCCCTAACCTCCTAGCTTAGGGTAGAAGCTAATCCCCTAACTAACTACTTCTAGAAGCCTCTTCCTCTAACTAACTTTTGGAGGGAAAACTCAAATTTGAATTCCTAGACCTAGGGTTTGGAAAACCTATAAATAGACCCCTAGACTCACTTGTTGAGGTTGTTCAATCTTTGGTTGTTGAAAGCTAATCACTTCTTCAATCTTCTTCATCTCTCCCTCTTTCACCCACAAGTTTAGTGACAAAACTTGTGTTCCAAACCCTAATCCAATCAATCAAGATTCCAAATTCAAGATCCATGGAGTTCAAGCAAAGAAAGTCTTCAACCATCCTTTAGAAGCGGAACCGGACTTCAACGGAGCACGAGATCCGAGCCGATCCACAACTCAAGGAGCCGAGCGACGCTAGAATCGACGATCAAAGTTCCATCCTCTTGTAGTTCTTGAGAGTTGTAACTAAATTGTTGATATAATAAAGGTGAAGATTCTTTAAACTTGCTTATTTTCAATTCGAGCATTATGATTAGTATTCAATTCTTAAATGTATTCTTCGTGATGATGTGCGAATAAACTCCGCTCGTGGAGGGATCGAAACGATTGTAGAATGATGATGTTGACGAATCTTTAACGTTTTCTTAAGTCTTATAACAATTGTAAATTCGTGAAAATCGAATGATCGATGATCTAAATCGATGTGAATGCGTTCTTGATTCCTTTCGCATGATCTAGAGATCAACGATCGATCACCCGACTTTCAAGAAGCTATCTAGTGAATGTGATTCATCGAATGGACAAAGGATAGGATGAGGAACCCTAATTCCTCGCAAGATCCTTGATCCTCGATGAATTCGACATCGATTTAGCATCAATTTGTTACTAGATAAGAAATCGTAATCTCGAATCTTCATCACATCTACAATTTACTCGATTCCTACGAGTTTTACTTCAAATCTTGAAACCCTAAAGTGATTGGAATTCTATCGAAACTCGATTCTCGATGTTTATCATTTTCTTGATTCTTGATTAGAATAGTGATACTTGAAACCATCGATAAAAATCTTGAATCATGTTTTATTTTCTTTTCTATTAACTTTTCGATTCAAACAAATCAAAATACAAACGAATCGCACAATCCCTGTGGACGATCCGCACTCGCTAACGATTTACATCCGATACCGTAGTTGATTGCGGTCAAATAATTCTTTGATTGTGATTCTATACATTTTCTTAAACACACAACAAGAATTCGAATCAATCAAATGGCACCGTTGCCAGGGATCGTGCGCTAATTCGTTCTATATTTGAAATTTGAATTGAAAGATTTATTCCATTGTAATTTTGTGATCAAAATTCGCGCAAACACTAATACGTGTTGTTGTGATTTGTGCGAGGAAATATGGCATCATTGGAGCTGGAGAAATTTTTTTCAGGAATTTCCAGAGAGCTCAAGGAGTGAACAGAAAATCACTGTAGATTTTTGGTGCACTGAACAGCACATACGGGCGCGATTCCACGGTTTAAGCCATCAATAGCGGCGGTTCCGCGGCTTTGTGAAGCCTTCTCAGTGCCAAATTTCCTTAGGTAACTTCTTACTTTCTTATCTCCTCCTCTGTCTGCTTCAATTAACATTTTGTGCAGGCTTCTTTGCAAAAATCGCAGCGCCGTAAAAAGCAAATTAAATTTGTGCGTGTTTTTGTTTCTTGGTTGTTTGCATTATAAATACGGATATTAAGGGGCACGGCCAAATACAAATTAGGTGGGGATTTTATTACCCTTCCTAGGCCCCGAAAATCACAAAACTTGCATCCGCATTGACCCGCATTAACTAAAAAATATCTTGAGATGACTCTAAGGACCGTCGCGCTCACTTAGGATAGAAGAAGGTCGTGGGTAATTCATTGCTTATCCGCGTTTTCTTTTGGTGTCTAAGGCAAGTGTGTCGAAGGCTAGTGGTTATTAATTAGGCCCACTACTTACGTAGTGGAGTACCTTCCCACTTACCTAGCACTTACCTGGCCACAGGGGGACAAAGAGGCAGTGGAGGATTCTATCCTGCGAGTTGTCTTTTGGCAGTTAGGAGCGGTCTAGAGCCGGACCTAGGTGACCACTAGATTCTAGGGTTTTGTGTGTTGCATTTGTTGTGTTGCATCATTTTTTCAAAAATCCGTCCAATTTTTCAAAGCAAACACTTCATTCATTCATGCATTACCCCTAATTATAAGCCACGCTGCCACTTGTACTAACCCTTTTTAGTGCAAGATAGGCTGGACACGGGATTCTAGAGCCCGTTAAGTCCGCGTTTCCCCGATCGACCCAAAAGTCGGTATTTCTACATTTACCTTTTCTTTACCCACCACCACACCCACTTCGATGGATCCGTCTCCATCGAACTTCTTTTCCACTACCCTACCGCCGTCCGTTGGTGCACAAAATCCACCTCGCATCTCTCTCCAAGAGAGGTGCTATCCTACACGAGGTCCCCTTTCCACCTGTCTTTCCATTCCAACAGCCAACGGGGAAAATTTTCAAATAAAACCCCAATACATCAACCTTCTACCAAAATTTCACGGTCTCGAGTCTGAGGACGCATATGTCTTTATCACCAAATTTGAAAATGTATGCGCAATGATGGGTACTTCACAGCTTTTTGTGGATGCTTTGCGTCTTCGTCTTCTCCCATTTACCTTGTGCGATTTAGCCGAGAAGTGGCTGTATAACACTACCGCACATTCCATTACGAATTGGGAAGAACTCGTTGCAGCATTCCTTAAGAAATTCTACCCTGATCATAAGACAGCTCGAGTCCGCAGCGAAATAAATCAATTCTCCCAGCTTCCAAATGAACCGTTTTCAAAATATCTTGACCGCTTCAAGGATCTGTTGGTTCAATGCCTACATCACGGAATCCCAAGATGGGAACTGTGCCGAATCATATATGAGGGCAGTAACCCTAACACTAAACAGAGCCTTGAAAACATGTGTCAAGGAAATTTTATGACCAAAGATGATGGGGAAGCTTAGAAATACTTAGAAGATTTCGCTGAAAAATCTTTATAGTGGGAGAGTCCATCGTTTAGGAGTGGCAATAACCAATCGGATGTTTCCATAGGAGTTAGAGCTGACATTTCAGCTATACAAAAGAAACTCGAGACTATGGAAAACAAATTTTTAGCTGCCGCCCTAAATCAAATGTCACTTCCCAAAACTGTATGTGGCTGCTATTCTGATCCTTCACATCTCACGGAAGAATGTCCAATAAATTCTCCGTTTCAAGGTCATGAGCATATCAATTCTGCTTACCAACAAAGACCTAGGAACGACCCATTTTCTTCCACATATAATCAAGGTTGGAGGAATCACCCGAATTTTGCTTGGAACCAATCCCAATCTCAAAACACGGTTCCAACCCAAAACAATTTCCAAAGGGTCCCTCCACCACAACAGCAACCACAACTTCAATTGAGTCAGCACCCCTTCCAATCACAGAACTTTCAAAATCCGGTCAACATACCTGTACTGTCTAGTCCTTTACAATTGACCGGGACTGATGAATCCTCTTCATTCATAAACTTGCTTCTGACAAATCTCATGCAAGTATCGGCTGAAATAAAGACTTCCGTCGATGATATAAAGAAAAACTCAGCGTCTCAAGCTGGGAGTATCAAATCAATGGAAGCAGAAATTGCATGATTGAAAGCCGAAATGAGTGCTAGAGAGAAAGGGAAACTCCCAGCTCAACCTTTACCAAATCCTGGATATTCACATCATGTGAATGCAATCACCACGTTGAGATCTGGGAGAGTGCTTGACAATCACGTTGGGGAAGAGATTGATGACACAGAAAAATCTATCGATGATATCCCGGCTGAGACCTTTCCTCACACACACACTTCTAATTCTGACCCCAGTTCTTCTACCCCACCACCTTCTTGTGAGCCTATTCTTCGTTTCCCACAAGGCTCGCCACCTCAGCCCACCTCTTCTACTCCTCCACAGACGATCCCCGCTTCTATTCTGGGATCGGTTCCACACACACTTCCTTCTCCTATGATGGACCCAGCGCTTATTGTTAAAGCACCTTATCCTAATCGGTTAAGGGCTAACACACCAAGTCCACATATGGAGAAGATCACCGAGATGTTTAAACAAGTTAACATAAACATCCCTCTTCTAGAAGCTATCCAACAAGTCCCGGCATATGTAAAAGTTCTTAAAGACTTGTGCACTAGAAAGAGAAAGAAACAAATGCCCAAGAAGATATTCATAGCAAAGACTGTAGACACGGCTTTCCCCCAACAATTACCGAGAAAACGTAAGGATCCTGGCTATCCTACTATTTCCGTCTCTATTGGGGAGAAACACATCAACCGTGCTCTACTAGACCTTGGGGCAAGTGTTAACCTGCTTCCTTTCTCAGTCTATGAGCAGTTAGGGATCGGAGAGTTGAAACCATCTCCTTGCACTCTACAGATGGCTGACCGATCAATCACCAAACCTAGGGGTGAACTGGAGGATGTGTTAATAAAAATCGGGGAATTTATATTCCCTGTGGACTTTATTGTAATTGATACACAGCCTGTAGCGAACCCACGGAATCAAATTCCGGTGATTTTAGATCGCCCCTTTTTGGCCACTTCCAATGCAATAATCAACTGTCGTAATGGTTCTATGACCCTATCCTTCGGGAATAGGACAATTGAACTGAACATTTACAAGTTGGGAAGTGTACCCTCCGAACCTACTGCTCATGTCTGTTCTGTCGACTTAATGGATGTCGACAGCAGCGAATTTGATGATCCTCCTGATACCGATCTTGACTCTTTTCATACATTATTGTTTGACCTAACTATGTATCATACACATACGGACTCTTCCACCGAGATGTCCGGGTCAACAATTAACACGGATTATGAACTGTTCTTAGAGTCTGAAGATCACCCCGCACCTTGTGATGACATTATTCTTCGGGGTATAGATGAAACTTTTGAGGAGATCTTCGCTGATGAACTCGCATTTCTGAAAAGCACGGGTGTTGAGATGAATCATGTCCAAATCAATGAAATTGAACCACCACCCCTTCATATAGACTGTAAAAAGAATGCGAATAATCCATCACATTCACAGCATCGTCTCTCCAAAATAAGACGCACACACATTCTATTCCACCACTAACCTTTCCCCACTTTTTCTTCCACCAACCAGAGCACTACATTGATAAAATTTTTGAATGGTTGGTGTTAACATTTGGTCTTTGCAAAGCTTGGCATCGACCATTGATTTTTGACCCCCTCATGTGATTTTCAAAGATTAACATTGCATAACTCAAGTTTGGGGGGGGCATTTTTTCGGGCTTTGAAAAGAAAATTTTTACAAAATTTGGAGCCAAAAATAAGTTTGGGGGAGGTTCTTCACTTAAATATTTTGCCCCCACTAATAAATTCCTCCTAAGCTTACAGGTTTTTTGAGATTTAGCAGAAGGCAACAGTAAGGACACTGTTGAAAACAAGTTTGGGGAAGGTTTGTGCTTATTTTTGCATCATTTGCATCATACTTTGCATAAGCACAAAACATTTTTGAAAACCTATAAAAAATTTAAAAAATTTCAAAAAGATAAAAACATTTTTTGTACATAAATAAGATAATATAAGATTAGATAGTGAAAAATTACATCCATGAGATTAGAAAAATTTAAGAAAACCAAGAAAATTAGAAGTTTTCTTATACGAACTAGTAATAAGTAGTTATGAGCCGTTGTCCCGAGGGTTAGTAAGATGAAGGACGTCACTAATCTGAGGATAAAAACAAGTCTGAAAAATAGTTTCTATTCTGGAAGCCAAACATTTTGAACGTTGGTACCCTGCTATTCGCACTTACACACATCTTGAAGCCTGGGATAGTAGAGGATATCTTGAAATGCTCTTGTCTTAAAGCCGATGTATGAAGGAAATTAAAAAAAATGAATAAAATATAAAGTGGTGAGAAAAATGGACACTGGTTTTGTTATCGCCAAGGCAGCAATAAAAAAATATAGCGAGGGTGCCTCTTCACCTAGTGCCCTAAGGCCAACTGGTTTGGGAGTCACTGCTAAACCTTAGGTGGTGCAAGACGAGGAAAAACACCAAATAAGCAAGCACATGAGTAATCGGTCGGTTAGTACCTCAAGAAGTATTAACGGTCGCATGAAAGTGTGTGAGCAATCCTAATATTCATTAATTAAAAAGTACTGAGGCTGATGGGCAAGAGTATGATAGCTTGAATTGAATTCTCCGGGTGTAGGGATGTCTTTACACACACGTAGGGTTATATGATCGATGTTTGGAAGAAAGATAGGAATGAAGAATAAGACGATGTTTTATTGAGGGAAGACGTGATTTCTGACATCTTTTCATGACCATTAAGATAGGGCTCATGACAACCGAAAAGCTAGCTTAGTTGGAAACCCTAATTTTCAAGGCTTTTCTTTTACAATTCTTTTCTTTAAATGTAATATTCATGATCTTTCTTTTATTATTGGATTTTGTGGGTGCAATCCGCTGAAAACCCTCAGGAGACAACACTCCTACTACTAGGGACACCTAGAGGTTTAAAGGCTTGTTGCAAGTGCTCAGTGCAATCGTGTTTCCTACGAAAGTGTGCTAGTTAGTTTTTCTCTTTCTTTATTTTCTCCTTCTCTTTTTAATAAAAAGTTCGCTCGAGACGATCGAAATTAAGTTTGGGGGAATTTGATCAGTCGAAAATAATGCATTTTTAACACAGCAATTTCCCTATCATTTGCACTCATCTAGAAGTGTTCGGCCTTCATATCGTACATATTAGCAAATCGGTCGTTAAATATCAGATTGCATGTGTTAGACTTTTAAACCGACACTATAAGGGAAATTGACTGCATTTCATAGCATGGCATCATTCCTATATATCGCAACTTGTGTTTCGAAGTCCGTGCAGGAAAATACATAAGATCGGTCAAATTTACAAACGAAAACTGTTAAAAAGACGCCAACTCAAGGAATTGGAATCTGATATTGATCTAAACAGAATTCAGAGATTTAACATATCAGGAAATACATCAAAGTACAGTAGAAGCCAACACTGCAAATATGAAGCCCTAAGGCCACCACATGGCCGCGGAACCGCGGCCGGAGCCGCCTTGAGCCGCGGTGGCTTGTCCATGTCACCTCCTCAGCTTCAGCTCAGAACTCCTATCTCAGCTCCTACATCTCAGAAAACCACTGCAAATTCCTGAAAGCTCCAGAAGATTCTGCCAGTTCAGCAAACCTAGGGTTCCTAACTAAACATCCCTAGCTTCCTTAACAAGCTTCACTTAAACTCTATTAAGGACCTAAAACCTTCCCCCTAACCTCCTAGCTTAGGGTAGAAGCTAATCCCCTAACTAACTACTTCTAGAAGCCTCTTCCTCTAACTAACTTTTGGAGGGAAAACTCAAATTTGAATTCCAAGACCTAGGGTTTGGAATAGACCCCTAGGCTCACATGTTGAGGTTGTTCAATCTTTGGTTGTTGAAAGCCAATCACTTCTTCAATCTTCTTCATCTCTCCCTCTTTCACCCACAAGTTTAGTGACAAAACTTGTGTTCCAAACCCTAATCCAATCAATCAAGATTCCAAATTCAAGATCCATGGAGTTCAAGCAAAGCAAGTCTTCAACCATCCTTTAGAAGCGGAACCGGACTTCAACGGAGCATGAGATCCGAGCCGATCCACAACTCAAGGAGCCGAGCGACGCTAGAATCGACGATCAAAGTTCCATCCTCTTGTAGTTCTTGAGAGTTGTAACTAAATTGTTGATATAATAAAGGTGAAGATTCTTTAAACTTGCTTATTTTCAATTCGAGCATTATGATTAGTATTCAATTCTTGAATGTATTCTTCGTGATGATGCGCGAATAAACTCCGCTCGTGGAGGAATCGAAACGATTGTAGAATGATGATGTTGACGAATCTTTAACATTTTCTTAAGTCTTATAACAATTGTAAATTCGTGAAAATCGAATGATCGATGATCTAGATTGATGCGAATGCGTTCTTGATTCCTTTCGCACGATCTAGAGATCAACGATCGATCACCCGACTTTCAAGAAGCTATCTAGTGAATGTGATTCATCGAATGGACAAAGGATAGGATGAGGAACCCTAATTCCTCGCAAGATCCTTGATTCTCGATGAATTCGACATCGATTTAGCATCAATTTGTTACTAGATAAGAAATCATAATCTTGAATCTTCATCACATCTACAATTTACTCGATTCCTACTAGTTTTACTTCAAATCTTGAAACCCTAAAGTGATTGGAATTCTATCGAAACTCGATTCTCGATGTTTATCATTTTCTTGATTCTTGATTAGAATAGTGATATTTGAAACTATCGATAAAAATCTTGAATCATGTTTTCTTTTCTATTAACTTTTCGATTCAAACAAATCAAAATACAAACGAATCGCATAATCCCTGTGGACGATCCGCACTCGCTAACGATTTACATCCGACACCGTAGTTGATTGCGGTCAAATAATTCTTTGATTGTGATTCTATACATTTTCTTAAACACACAACAAGAATTCGAATCAATCAATGGTCTAGTGGCAGGAAACACCAATGACCGCAATAACAAACCTTCCTGCTAAAATTCAACCATTTCGATATTGTATCTTGATGGCAATAAGGGCATGCTTTGTGACCATGTACGGACCAACATGACGCATGAAAGACATTAATTGTCCACATTAAAGCCGCAAGCATTGTGAAGATTGTATATGTGTTTGCATCGTAAGCCTCTACACCATCAATGAATAAAGATTTTAACTCATCGATCAGAGATCGGAGATAGATGTCAATATTGTTTTCCGGTGAGTTTGGTCCGTCAATAAGAAGAGTCATCATAAAGTAGGATTGATCCATAGCCAACCAAAGCGACATATTATAAACTATCATTACAACGGGTCATGTGCTGTGGCTTCCAGCCATATAGTTGAATGGGCAGAAGCCATCACTAGCCAGTCCGAGCCTGACATTACGAGGATCACTACTGAATATTTGGTGCCTCCTATCGAAATCCTTTCATGCCGATGAATCTCTTGGATGACTCATTTTTCCATTTTCGCTTGGAGCAGCACGGTGATGCCAAATCATTGCCTCGGCTATTTTCTTGCACCTGAATAGCCTCTGCAGCCTCTGTGTTATGGGAAAGTATCGTGCTATCTTGACAGGTATATCGGGCTTCTTATCAGATTCTTTCGGCTTATACTCGGCCTCTCCGCATGTTGGACACTCTTTCAAATCTGAATTCTCTTTCCGGTACAACACGCAATTTTTGGGACATGCATGAATTTTCTCACAGTTCAGACCCAAATCAGACATCATCTTCTGGGTTTCGTACCAGCTGTCGAGCACGTTATTTTCCAGGGGTATAGAATCTTTCAGGAACTTCAGAAGTATTGTGAATGACTTATTGCTCTATCCATTTAGGCACTTAATCTGGAAAAATTGGACAAACCATGATAGGGTGGAATACTTTGCATTCTCATAAATTGGTCTTCTAGCATCATTCATGAACTTTTCATACTTATTCGCACGCGGTCCTTGATCGGAAGGAAAGTCATCTTCGGTAGGAATACTATCACCGAGGGCAGGCTCTACCATATCCTCCATTTCTTCTTCTGGAAAGAAATTATCGTCTTCTTCTTCTTCCGCAGCATTACCGTCTTCTCCTTCTTCTTCTGCCGCATTACCGACTTCTTCTTGTCCTTCCCCGTGATATAGCCAAGTTGTATAAACTCTAGTAAAACCATGTTTAACGATGTGAAGCTCTGCGATTTCTACCTTCTGCCAGAACTTATTCCCACATCTATCGCACGGATAGAGAATCTTCTCTAACACGATTTTATTATGTGCGCGTGCAAATTCAATGAAAGCAGCAACTCCTACGACAAACTTAGATTGCATGTGTTGTTGCCAATCCACGTACATCCAGTCCTTAACTCTGATATACTCATGGGCTATGTTAGAATGTATAACATATAAATTGTAAATTATGGTGACCATATTAAGAAATCTAAGAATGTGATGGTTATTGACAAAGAAGAAAATCTGTAGAGACAAGTTTGTCATTGAAAAGAATAAATTACCGATTAACAAAGTTAGATTTGAAGATACCCAAGTATGATTTGTATTCTGTGTATGTGTGTTTCAATTTATGATTTCGCTTAGGTGTAGGGTTGTTAGTGTGTATGTGCTTTGTGTGTGCATTTGTTGTGTATTCATATTGTATGTGTAAGGTAAGACTTCTATCCCATTAAGAATGTATAAAGAAAACACCAATTCGCTTATGCTTTCATCCGTTTCGAGTAAATTTCGGCAGCACCTCCCCGCTGTTCTCCGAATACACTGTAATAGAATAGATAATCATTTCAATGCTGTGAAACACAATTGAAATGAACATCTAATCTATCCTTTTACATGGAGAACCAGCGTAAAAGTACTGATAAAATAACTCAAAACGAATGAAAACACAAGTGAATGCAGATACATTCCTAACTTGTCCAAACTGGACAAATCTATCGGTTATCATATGATTGAATCTTCTCGTCACATAGACTACACGACATTTGTTGGCACCGAACGATACCGTCCGATATTTAACAACCTTCGTATAGTTCTATATTACGACGAACAATGAACGTATGTTAACCGATAGACGGGGATTAAGTCGTGCTTTGATTTTCACATATGACTATCGATGAGAATATGAAAATTTCATATTATCGTCGAGTATCATATATTGGTTTTAACTTGAACATTTAACTTGAATAGGTTTTACGTTTACGTTTCAATTTTAAGAGGTTGAAATTTTTAGTTTAGGGTAAAGTTTTACGTTTACGTTATCATCGAGTATCCTACTGAAGGAACTAGTGCACCCTAAACCCTAATCCTAATTAACCCAAATTAACCCTAATCATCACCCTAACTCAAATTATCCCTAATTAACCCAAAACTAACCCAAATCATTACCCAAACCCTAACCCATATTAACCTAATTAAACCGATTTAACCCTAATCAACACCCTGACCCAAATTAATCCTATTTTACCTAATTGATCCAAATTAACCCTGACCCTAATCATCACCCTAACCCAAACCAAAATTAACCTTAATCCAAACCAAAATTAACCCGAATTAACCCTAACCACAATCATCACCAACCCTATTTTACCTAATTAACCATAACCCTAATCATCACCAACCCTATTTTACCTAATTAATCCAAATTAACCCTAATCCTAACCCTAATCATCACCCTAATCCTAATTAACCCAAATTAACCCTAACCCAAACCAAAATTAACCAAAATTAATCTAATTAACCCTAACCCCAATCCTAATCATCGCCATATAACCGAAATTAACCCCTAATTAATCCGACCCTATAACCCTAACCCTAAAATCAATAACAATAACACCAAAATTATAAATTAAATTCCTAATTAATTTAAGGAAATCAAAAACATAATTAAGGAAAATTCAATTTCAAATTAAAGAAACTAACCTCACTGGTAAAGACCGGCGGCGAAGAACTCGAGGAGGTGGAGAAGGCTAAGAGCTCGACGAGATGGAGGAGGCCGGGAAGATGGAGCTCGAAGAGGTGGATGCAGCGACTAGGACCTCAATGTCGATCTGCGGCGACGAGAAACTCCACGACAAGCTCGATCGACGGCGATGGAGGAGGAAGTCGACGACGAGGGACGAGGAAGTCGACGACGAGATCGGCGACAAGGGCGCGAGAGAGATAAGCTTGGTGGGAAATTTTTGAGGACGCGGGTTTACTTAACTTTATTTTTCTTTTAAATAACCCTTTGTTGTCCCTACGGTTCAATCCGTATGGCTTTCTTTTGCGGCACCGTAAGACCAAATAAAAAGATACATTTTAATATTTTTTAATTTATTTATGTTCTATGGTGGACACCGTAGAGGCATTATTTGCCCCTACGGACTCCTGGGGCCAACCCCCAGCTCTAGTAGTGATAGTTACCAATTGACATAGATCCTTGGCCCAACTCATCCCCGCATTGCCTTTGCCTGCCTTGAAAGCACCCATCCGTATCTACCCACTAACACCCTCAACCTCTTCTTCATCATAACTCTCCCTCTCCCTCTCCCTCTCCCTCCTCCTGCTCTCTTATTTATTTTTATCAACAAACAAACTCTCATCAAGCTTTGTCATGGCTCCTCTCTCCCCTCTCTCTGAGGTACCCATCACCACTGATGAATGTTATGATCACAACAATCTCTCAAAAAGAACCCACTCTTTTAGAAATTGGCTTAGGAACCAACTCAACCCTCTGTTCCCAAAGAAAACCGACCACCTCAAGATCCTATTAAGTGTCGTTGGCTGCCCTTTGTCTCCCATCCCCATCACCCCTAAGATACCTTGTCGCAATGTAAGTATTTATATTTTCTGGCATGATCCATATTTGTTTCCAATATTAGCATCCGGTGACTTGAAAGAAAATGATTCATATAGCCGGCCTCAATAAATTAATGTTAGCAATTGATTATAATGCGATAGGCGGTTAGTCAGATCATTATGCAGAGCAGCTCGCAGAAGAATACGTCGTCCAAATGATCTCAAATTCGGAAACACAAGTTTTGATCCGGATCTCAGGATGACAGTTGTATTAGTGTACCTGAAAATGACATCGAAAAGCTCTATGGCAGAAGTCACTAGATATGATAGAGATAGCTACAATTTTAATATATTTTCATTCATGGTGATTGTTTTCCGATATGACCGATCATATTCTGTAAACGTGTGTAGGTGCCATCGCCAGCGGAGTACATAATCGCGCAGTTTCGGGCGACGACGGGCTGCAGGAAGATCGATGAGGCGAAGAGGAAGAGCATGTTTGCGTCGGGGAGGGTGAAGGTCGTCATGATGGCGCAAGATCATCATGACAATCTGTTGAGCAACGGATCGACGCATTACGAGAAAGGGTGCTTTGTAGTGTGGCAGATGGTGCCGGACATGTGGCTGATGGAGATGGCGGTTTCGGGGCATCAGATCGTGGCCGGAAGCGACGGGACGGTCGCGTGGAGGCGGACCCCATGGCTTGGGGCCCACTCCGCCAAGGGGGAGGTGAGGCCACTCCGGAGAGCTCTTCAGGCAAGTTGATAGCCAGTAGAAATTTATTTTCTAATTTTTTATGATCGGTTATATAAATCATTTTCTTCTATAATTATATTTGAAAATCAATTGAATAATTGCAGGAGTAAGTGAAATTAAGTGCCCTGATTCAAATTCTGAGAGTGTCCATTAATTCATTTATTATTAGACAGGCATTAAAAATGGTGAGAAAATGCAAATCAGAACACCAAAATAATAATGAAATATCTTAATTATTTGATAATTTGATTATATAACTAAGTTTTAATGTTCTTTTTTTCACTTTTTCTTTAAGACTACTGTAGTGAGAATGTGATCTGTTTCTTTCCTTTACTTTACATGTTCTTAACCAATACTCGTAGCATATCTTATTTTTCTCTTTAATGGGAAAAAAAAAGTAAACTGTCAAAAAAACCCAAGCAGGTTTTCTCGGAAACAAAAACACACTGCCCCGAGACGGATGTCAAAAACCCCAGGAAAATTTTTCTGTGGTATCTATATAATTTGTCCGATTACATGTTATATCTAATTAGCTCATATATATCGCAAACAACTGTATGGATATTGCATAATAACTAGATATACCAGGCAACCATACAGATACCACAGGCAAGGGGTGTTTTGACAATTGAAAACTTTTTCAGGGGTTTTGGTAAGCACCATGCTTGTTTGTTTGTTTTTTTTGACAATTTATACCCAAATAAAGAAAAAAACATGAAATGAAAATGACAGTTGCAAAAGCAAGAAAAAGGTTGATATGGTAATCACTTCCACACACAAACAGAAAGAAAAAAAAAGGCCACAATGTGGTGATCACTCAATATATTCTTAGGTATCATATCACATTAAATCTCATCTCTTTCCTT
Source organism: Agapanthus africanus (assembly GCA_030015575.1). Taxonomy (NCBI): domain Eukaryota; kingdom Viridiplantae; phylum Streptophyta; class Magnoliopsida; order Asparagales; family Amaryllidaceae; genus Agapanthus; species Agapanthus africanus. Next base: position 498,012,755 of record CM057338.1, read on the forward strand.
CACTTTTGGTGCAGTCAAAGATTATCATCTCCACATATATAGTTTAAAAATCTCCAACATGCAAAACTTTTTCTCATGAAAATAAAGCAGCCCATAAACTTTAATTAGCTCAAAAAGCTTCAAGCTTCAAGCTTCAAGCTTCAACTTGACACATGAACTGTAATTCCCAACTTTTGTTTCAAAAAGCAAACAATCTCATTTAGAAATCATAGATATTTTGCTTTCCTAGGTTCAATCACATGATGTTTCTCTAACTTTTTAAAAAAACTTTTTATTGATTGTTTTCACATACATTCTCATGGTCCCCAGCTCACTTGGGCTGTTATTATAAATAAATCTTGGTGGTCTCTCACAACATGGTACAGAAAATATATGTATATGCGTCATTTAAGCTGCAGGTGTGCATGCATCCATGAATCTAGAATGAAGATGGTACATGTGTGTTCTGTATATAGCACTGTGTTGAACTATACACCAACATTGTCTAATTAAACTCTAAACATAAGACTTTTAGTCTTTTTTAAATGGAGAATGATGGGTATTTATTCACTGTCATAAATAAAAAAAAATTATATAGAGATTAAAAGTATGCCAATTAATATTTTAGATAAAAAAAGAATATGACTTTGTATACTATTTTAGAGGGATGTAAACGTAAGGATATACCTGTTACCATATGCCTATTCAGTAATCATGCATGGTGTGATTCGAATATTGATTTGAACGGTTATCGGAAATGAAAATAACTATTGGTAATTGGTAAAAGCCGTATATAAAATAAATATTGAAAAATATATTCTGTATCTATAATCATGTTCGTTAGCGATCGATGCAGATACGGTTTTGAATAATCATCCGTAATCAAAATTATTGTCTATTTGATAAAAATCGGATATGGATACGTAATCGGCTCGGATTATTTATATCCATATGCATCCCTAAATTTGATCGGTATCATCTCACATGATCTATATGGTATGGTTAAATCAAAGATCTTTTAGTTTCCATATTTTTATGGTTTATTTACTGAAAACCCTCAATAACTTTGGGCAAGAATCAGAAAATTACCAATATTTTTGGAATGATAAAAAAAATTATCATGATTTGACGGTCAACGTTAGTCAATATTATTGTTCATGTCAAAATGGTGATGATGGATGAGATGGGGCCTGGGGCAGGCGGCGGCTAAGGGGGGCCTGGGGCAGAAGGGGGCAGGCGGCGGCGCGGCTGCAGGGGCGACGCAACAGGGAAGAAGAAGAGGAAGATAACGTAGTGCTGAGATGGCACAGACGGTGCTAACATGTTACCGTTAGACTTGGTAGTTTTTTTATCATTTCAAAAAATTACCAATACTTTTGAAATGGCAATTTGGTTTACGTAGTGCTGAGATGGTACAGACGGTGCTAACATGTTACCGTTAGACTTGGTAGTTTTTTTATCATTTCAAAAGTATTGGTAATTTTCTGATTCTAGCTCAAACCTGTGGGGAGTTTTCGGTAAATAAGCCCATTTTTATTCTTAAATCAATGTTTGTTTGTTTGATTTTTACCGCAACAAAGCCCACCAGTACTCTCGCGTGTCACTCTTTGAAGCACTAAATGGGAGATTCCAGGTTCGATCCTGAGTCTCTCCCACAAACTCATATTCCCCACCACTGGGCTATGGGCTATGTACCCCGCACTTCTTAAATCAACGTTAACTGATATATATAGTACAACAAATTGTTAAAATCATAAAAGTTTTTTATATCTAATTTTGAATTCAAAATTCGAAAAATTCTTTACCCAGCATCCACGTACCTCGTAGGGTTTTAATGGGGGCTTCGTGAGGGCAGGCTTCATCATTGATTTTTATGAATAGAGCTGACTTACTGTCAGAGTGCATCTATTTTTTTCATTTAACCGCCTTGGAGCTTTTCTATTGCAGCAAACTCCTATATATAAAGTGCTACGATTTAAGGGTATTTTAATGTAATGGAAAAACAACAAGGTAGTTAGCTGAAAAGCCTCATAGTTGAGGGTAGCTTATTCAAATTTAGTCAAAAGAACAACAAATTTATTAATGTGACATTATTTATGCCCTTCCTACGGTTTTCACTTACCATGTTGCTAACCAATTACAGGGCCTAGACCCGGTAACCATTACAGCGGTATTCACCCCAGCACAACATGTCGGAGAAAAGCGAATTGGAGACGAAGAGTGCTTCGTGCTAAAACTCGACACAGACCCCACAACCCTAACGAACCGAAGCGACAGCACTGCAGAGATAATCCGCCACGTCATGGTCGGCTACTTTAGCCAGCGAAGCGGGTTATTAGTACACCTCGAGGATTCGCAACTGACCCGTATCCAATACCCGGGAGCTGAGGCTATGTACTGGGAGACCACGATTTGTTCGTCCATAAATAACTATCGTTCAATAGATGGCGTTGCGGTCGCACATTCGGGCAGATCGGTCGTGAACTTGGTCCGGTTTGGGTTCGGGCTGCAGGTTTCGACCCGGATGGAGGAGGTGTGGGAGATTGATGATGTGGTGTTTGATGTGCCTGGGCTTTCTAGGGACTGTTTTATTCCTCCAGAGGAAGTTCAACAAAGGGATGGTGCTTGCAATTTGAGGCTCTAATTGTGATGCACGTGTGTAATGCTCATGAAAAAAAGGTAACCTAGGTTGTATTAATTAACTAAATGTTAGTAATTATTAGTGTGAAAGTCTAGTGAAATTGTATATATGTGAATCAAGGATTGATCTCTCCTCACCACAAGAAATTGTTTGTATGATCAGGAAAAAGAAAAAGAAAAAGGAAAAAAAAAACTGTATGCTTATTATATGTACACATTGGCAATGTTAGTTATTCATAAAATGCCTTAAATTCCTGAAATTTTTTTGACTAGAGGATGTTTTCGGGATAAAAGAATAAGAGAAACTTAAAATCTGAGATGAATTTATGGGGCACCGCCGAACTTCAAGGAAGTGGACGCTATATTTTGTGTGCAAGGTTATTTGGTCCATTTGTGTCTTGCAAAGCTAAGGAAATTAGTATTTATGTATAATAATGCCAGTTCAATGGGGTTCTTGCTTGTGATTTTAAAGTTCAATGGTGTTGTCAAAAAAATTCGGAAAGGTTTTTTGCAGTAAAACGAAAGCTTGAAAAGCCTCCGTGTTTCTTTCAAACGGATTTAAACGGAACAACAAGCTAAGAAAAATCCAGAAAATTGATGGTGCTTCATAAAATCTATCCTAAATTTTAATGTCCTAAAACAGAGTAGGGAAAGTATAGATATTGTTTAACTTGATTTTAAGCTAATCCATAATGAGGAATGTAGGTTAAGATTAGGGTTAGCTCCAATAGGAATTAGTGTAGGGGTCAAAAGCATTAGGGAAAAAACTCAACTAGTCGGCAAAAGAGTTAACTCTTGCATCTAATCGAAGGGTTAATAATTTAACAATTCAACAATTCACCGAGAATAGAACATCTTCTAAACCAATTCAAAAGTCAAAGAAGTATTTGATCCAGGAGCATTCCCACTCATCTTGGACGTTCTTTGAACGTGAAATAAATGCATGAATCCTTAATAAATGAACAAGACTGAAACCAATACAAAATATCCAACTCTAAATGCTTCTCGGCTGCTCTTCAGGGATCCAAATTCATCAATTTATTGTTCATTGGGAAAATAATTCGGTTTAGATTCCAACGCAAGAAACAAGTTTATGTTTGGAGTATCCTACAGAAAGTTATGGCCGAATACTACATGTAAACTACATGATGACTTTTCGACCGTCGAGACGTATTTAATATAATTAGTTATATGCTTTGACATAATGCTTGAAAAGGAAGTTTCTGGCCAATAGATCACTATGCTTGATGATATGTGAAGTCATGTGTTCGATGAATTAATAAAAGGATAACTTTTTTGTCCGAAAAACAGGAAACTTCCATAAACTTAAAATAACATCTTACCACATATATTTAACAATATTAGTTTCCGAGAAGTATATTACTCAAAATTCCCCTCAAGCTTTTCTCTCCTTCAAATACTTTCTCTATAATTTTTTTCTCTAGAAATTTGTTCTCTCCAATTTTTAAATCATTTTTCTCTATATCGCTAATTCAAAACATCATCTATCTTCTCTCTAATCCTCCAAATGAATGAACATAAACTCAAAAGGGTACGAAGTTGAAAAGATGAAGAAAAAATATTAGGTTAGTCAGTTATATATATATATATATATATATATATATATATATATATATATATATATATATATATATATATATATATATAAGGGGTATTTATTTTTGGCATAAAAAAATCTTATGGATGAAAAAACTAACGCTGTTAGGATTTTAGGAGTAGACGGCATGTTTTTAAAGTTTAGGGGGATTTTCCCTCTTTTCAGGTAAAAGCAAGGGAAGTTTCCCGCATTTTAGCCTTAATAAGATTATAGCATTCGTGCTTTTTATTCTCTTATCTTTCCGGTGGATTCCTTAGAGATTCGATTCCGAAGTGGTGTGACTATTCACGAGAGTTGTAGATTATATAGACGACTTTCTATGGTGGTGTGTTTGTATCCATAGAGAGTAGTCGATTATCGTCTTATGCATTGGTGGTGTTTGTATCTTCGGCATAAGTGCCAACCTCTTCTGTTACTAAGTGGTGTGTCTGTATCTTTAGAGTGGTCGAGTTTATCGTGTGTATCCTTGAAGTAGTTGATTCTACTCGGATCATGTTCCATCTCATATTTTTTGTCCTCTCGTCGTACATGCATCGGCATCAAAATCACAGTTAAATTAGTTTACTTATTTTACACTGAAGTTCAAGATGGAAAATGACAATCATCAAAATAAATTATATATAAAAGAGTATTTTTGACCTTTATCTTAGGTCACTTCGATATCCACATTTATATTTAATCTTATATTGATATTTTTCTTGCAATTTAGGGTATTTATAAACATAGAGCAAGAGCACATGGGAGATAGGTGAGTGGTAGAACCATGAACTCAGCCATCCTCTTCCCTTTATGAGACATAAATTTGAGGTAGCTGTTGACAGGAGTCAGTGGTACATCACAAATTGCTGCAGCACTTTTTCCAAGGAACATTCATTAACTTCTTTCCCTGCTCCCTCAACTGTACCATATCTTTGCTTTGTTTGATGTGTTTTTCACAAATGGACATGAGTTGAATATTTGGGAATTTTATTGATGAGGTCATTCCATGAATTTGTGTTCTGAAGCAGGGCATGTGAGCTTTCTACGTAAGAAAGTCGAACAAATACAAGAACACACAACATAAATATTTAATGTGTTCCGACCAACGGTTTACATCTATAGGGCAAACATAAGAATCTCTTTATTAATGATTAAGAATATCATTCTCGTTCATCTCTCAACGCTCATACAAACACATTAGGAAATCCCTCCACCTTCATTTATGGATGACCACCGTTTGTCTTTACTTCGCCTCTTCATACAAACAAAAAGAGTACTCTTCCGGTGAATCTCTCACCCTTTGCTTTTCTCTTATGAGACCCTTCTCCATTTATAGCAGAAAATAATAGAACTCCCGCTCTAATTAAGATCTCATCAAATCTAAAAACAATCTCTAACAAATTTTCAAACAAATTTTCAAATAATTCTCCAAACAAACTTTCCTAATTAAATTCCTGAAAGATCTCTTATAAATCTTTCAACAACTCTTCAAATAAAACTCTAACAAATTATCCCAATTAATCTTCAAAACGAATTTTTCCAAAACACCCAGAATTTGGCCCGAAATGATTTGAGCCGGTTTAACATTGTCCTGAACCGTCTCTTGTATCCAGAGAATAAATGTTAATTCCAAACGACTTGTGAACTGGTTCAACCCATTTTGAGCCGTCTCACACACACGAGGGTTGAGAATACAAAACAAACTCAACAGCAAAAGATACTTATTAGGTTGCATTTTACAATTATAGCAAGAACCAAAAAGCAGATTAAGTGAAAATATAAAATAGTAAAATTTCAATAATTGGTTCCAGATCCTAAATTTGTCTACATCATTCAGAGCGCAACCATGCACCTTTCAATTTAAAAACGAAAACATAACATTCTCAACATTTATTGATCGAACACATATTTTTTCTAATAACTTTTTTTAATCAACATGCATTTCTAGTGTTACTTTATACCGTCATGTTTTATAATAAGAATATGCATTTAAAAACTTGGAGTCTGATCCGGCGAACAGAAGACCGGATCAATATATTGAAGATTTGGCATACATGGGTCTTTTATAACGCAAAGTCTCATCGATGATAAATCGTGGAGAAGAGAAGGATACTACATGGTAACCTCCATGCTAAGAATTGTCGAATAAGGCTGAGCTTTCGACATTTGAGGTTGTTTTATTATAGAGGTTACACAGTTGTGGAATGATGGTGATGAGGCTCGATATCGTGACTCCCCAGATACAGACACGTGGCAGATGACGTGCCCCCGAAGCTACGAGAAGAGATCAAGAACTTCAGTTGGGAGCGCACCTCAGATTCCGGACCGAGGAGTCTCCCGACCTTTGGCGACCTTCCCGACCTCTCCCGGCTCGCTCCGAGCTATCATGGTACAAAAACGCCTCGGCCTCCCGCTCGTTCCCGAGCCTCCCGCCGAGCTCATCTTCCTCGGTCTCATCCTAACCGACCCGCAGTGCTGACCACAGGCACCTACGCCACAGCTCCACGAATCTCGCCATGCGCGAGATATCCGCCGCCCACGATCCTAAGTTCCACGCTATCACGATCCCCCATTAATAGCCTGTCTCGCCATTAATACGGGATCCCGCCTATCACGCGGACGTGACGTCATGGGCGTAACGGGCGGCGTGATTCTCGCGCCTGCCTGCCCATTGCTGCGGCTATATAAACCTCTCTCTCAGACGATTAAGGTACACAATTCTTTCCACTAAGCCGCTACTCTGCCCGATTTGCACCACTAACTTGATCGTCGGAGGGTCCTCGGTGGTACAACCATCTCGGGACTTCCTTGCAGGTAGCTCGGCTCAACCTCAAATCCAAGCCCATTGAGATCCACACGATAAAGGAATCAACCCCTAGATCAATTCTCAGCCGTCCGCCATTACGCGAAGAGATCAACGGAAGATAACATCTGAAGGAGATCCAGATCTCCATAAGTTGGCGCCGTATGTGGAAAACCTCTTGTTCCACTCAACTGAAAGTTCATCTTCCGATCTCGACTATATGGCAAGCGGTCACCGCGACGATCCAAGCACCTGCCGTCGGCCTCCCCACAGTGGAGACGAGGGAGAATCCCTTCCTCCACTGAGCGTCTATAACGCCCTATCCGTCCGGATAGATCTACTCACGTCTGTCATGGATGCGCTTGTCCGCGTCCAAGCGGCTGGGAAAGCTCCCCAGGTCGTCGCTCCCCTTCCGCGGGACCGGGACCCCTACAGAGGGAGAGAAGACTCTGCACGCGTCGGCGCAACCGATCACCGCCTCGCTGTCTCCGGCGGCAGTGGATCCCCAGGGCCGACATATTTAATGACCCGATGGGCACCGCACAGTTTAACTCCAAGGTCTTACGCCAGAACGCCTCGTCTCGAGTCCCGTCGTGCCCTTGTCCCTCCCGAGGAGGTTTCAGTCAGCTCGCTTGCTCCCAGTCATGACTGGCACCCCCTCCCTCGACGGGGTCGCGCACACGAGACTCGACACGGCAGCTCAAAAACGACCTCACCAGGAGACTTGAAGAACGTCATCGAACGGAACCGGGCCGTGTCCACGCAGAGACCTCCGGCAGTCGAGGCCAGAAATCTGAGTATGCCGACTCATCAGGATACCACGACCGACTCAACCCCCTCGAGAAGAAGATCGAAGGCATGCATCGGGAAGGTCGTCATTCGAGCGACGGGGCTAAATACGCCGCCGACTCGCTCACGAAGCCTTTCACCGAGGAGCTTCTCGCCGTCCATGTCTCCTCACGGAACAAGCCCCCGAAGGTCTCACTCTTCGACGGGAAGTATGATCCGAAGGACCATCTGGACGCGTTCACAGCCGGGATGAGTTTCCAGGACTGTTTCGACGCCGCCCAATGCCGCACTTTCCCGGCCACTCTCTTCCGCTCCGGACGAGACTGGTTCCGAGGACTCGCGCCACGCTCCATCTCGACCTTCAGTGAGCTGGCCACCCAATTCCTCGGCCACTTCGTCAGAAACAGACGGCAGAAGCGGACCGTTGACCATCTCTTCACAATAAAGAGCGGGGACAAGGATACCTTCAAAGGGCACGTCACCCGCTTCTATAACGCTCTCCTCGAAGTCCCGGAACACCAGGACGAGACGGTTATCACGGCACTTAGGTCGGGTCTTAGGCACAAGGAGTTGTTACGCTCCTTTGCATTAGCGCAACCTAAGACCATGGCCGAGGTCAAGGCCTGGACCGAACGTGAGATCCAGCTCGAATCCGAGGTGAACGCCAATTTTCCCCGGACAGAACAGACGGATCATAATAAAAGGGCACGAGAAGAGAAAAAGAGGCTTGAGCGGCCAAAACCCTACTCCCCAAAGTTTCAGGAGTACACCCCGCTCAACGTCTCCCAAACGATACTGCTGGAAGAGGCCAAGGGCGAGAGGTTCTTCAAGCTCCCCCCGGTCTCGCGCATGGCGGCAAAGCGCACCCGGGGCCCCTACTGCGGTTTTCACCGGTCGCAGGACCATTTCACGGAGAACTGCAAACAGCTCCGAGACTACATCGAGGAGCTTATCCATTCGGAGCACCTGGCAACATACTTGCGGGACAAGCGGCAGACTGACCGTGAGCAAGAGCAACGTCCCCCTCTCGGCGAGTTGACAATCGGCTAAATCATGGTCATGTCAGTGGGGGGTACGTCGGGTACCTACGAGGCTCAACACCTCACGCCGGTCGTGGAGTCTAGCAGCCGTCCGAAGAAAAAGTCCAGGGATACCGGGCCGATCGTTTTCAACGACGAGGACCTCCATGGTATATCCCTGCCCCACAACGACCCTCTGGTGATTACGGCTCATGTCCACCAATACGAAGTGCAGAGGATATTGGTTGACTCAGGAAGTTCGACGCATATACTCTTTTACGACTTCTTTCTGCGCATGGGACTCACCCCGGTGAACCTGAGGCTGACCTCCCACGTCCTGTCAGGGTTCACCAACCACTCCATCTAGGAGGAAGGAGTAATCACTCTCCAGTTTAACATCGGAGAGGCTGGCCATACGCGAACAGTGCCCGTGGAATTCATCGTAGCGAGAATCCCGTTGACATACAACATCCTCCTCGGCTGCCCTACGCTGAACTCCCTTAGGGCCCAGATATCGACCTTCCACTTGGCTATGAAATTCCCGGCTCGACCAAGGCGGGGTAGGTCGGGCCTACGGAGACCAGCAGACTGCGAAGGTTTGCTTCACCGCAGCATCTTCGTCTGAACGGGCAAACAACGATGGTGAGGCCGAGAGTGAAATCAGGGATTCTCTGGATACTCGGAACGAGCAAAAGGAGGTCCGAGGGACCCCGGTAGAGCTATTGACAGAGGTCCCCCTCATAGAAGGAGACGTTGAACGTACCGTTTAGATCGGTTCACTTCTGAAAGGGACTCAGCACGACGACCTAGTTGGCTTCCTCAGAAACAACGCCGACGTCTTCGGTTGGGCTCCTACTGACATGCCTGGGATCGATCCCAAAATCATATCTCATAAGCTCGGGGTAGATCCTATGGCCCAACCCGTCAGGCAGAAGAAGCGAAGCTTCACCCCGATCAAGCAGAAAGCAATTGAGGACGAGATAGACAGGCTCCTCGCCGCCAACTTCATTCGGAATGTACCTTACTCCGAGTGGTTGGCAAACGTGGTTATGGTGAAAAAGTCAAGCGGGAAGTGGCGAATGTGTATCGACTTCACCGACCTCAACAAGGCCTGCCCGAAACACAACTATCCCCTCCCTCGGATAGATCAGCTCGTCGATAGCTCGGCATGCCACGAGCTACTTAGCTTCATAGACGCCTTCTCCGGCTACAATCAAATCCGTATGAATCTGGCAGACAGAGATCTCACCGCATTCACAATGGACCGGGGGGTATACTGCTACAAGGTAATGCCTTTCGGCCTTAAAAACGCCGGAGCTACGTACCAACGCTTGGTCAATCGCATGTTCAAGCCGCAGATCGGCAGGAACATGGAAGTTTATGTCGATGATATGCTCGTCAAATCGGTTTCGTCAGTCGACCACCCCAAGGATCTGGGCGAGGCTTTCGAAGTACTCCGCAAGTTCAAGATGAAACTGAACCCCGCTAAGTGCGCATTCGGGGTCACTGGGGGAAAGTTCCTCGATTTCATGGTCACTCACCGCGGGATGGAGGTTACCCCGGAGAAATCAACGCCATCCTCAACATGGCCGCGCCCAAGACTAACGTCGAGATCATGCAACTGACAGGACGAGTAGCCGCTCTGTCACGTTTCATGTCGAGGTCTGGAGAGAAGTGCCTCCCGTTCTTCAAAGCTCTAAGGAAAATTCCAAGGTTCAAGCGGTCGGTGGAGTGCCAGACCGCCTTTGACCAATTAAAGAGGCACCTTGCAACCCCACCTCTGCTCACCCGACCAGTGGAAGGGGACGAACTATCATTGTATCTGGCAGTATCCGACCAAGCAGTGGCACAGTGCTTGTTCATGAGATCGACGGAGTCCAGAGGCCGATATACTATGTGAGCCATGTCTTCAAAGATGTAGAAACGAGGTACCCAGCGATAGAGAAAATCGTCTTGGCGCTTACCATAGCCTCAAAGAAACTGCGTCACTATTTCCAGGCGCACACCATCCATGTTTTTACCGAGCGCCCTTTGGGGGCTATCCTCGCCTCACCCGAGTCCTCTGGCCACTTGGAAAAGTGGAGGTGGGAGTTGTCCCAATTCGGCATAAAATACCGCCCGAGGCAGGCCATCAAAGCACAAGCCCTGGTCGATTTTGTCGTCAAGTGCACTATCCTCAGTAAAGAGCCGGGGTCAACGCTGGCCCCCGCAACTCAGCCCTCTGTCGATGGGAAGCCCGACTCTATCCCTGATTGGATCCTTTATGTCGACGGGTCCTCGACCGAGGAAGGTTGTGGTGCCGGTCTCATCATTCGGGCCTGAATGAGGCAGAAATGGAGTACTCTCTAAGGCTCAGGTTCAAGGCCTCAAATAACACAGTGGAATATGAAGCCCTACTATCCGGACTGCGCATAGCCTCCGGGCTGGGGCTGAAAATAATTCGGATCCGCGGCAACTCAGTCTTAGTCGTTGGCCAGGTGACCGGTCATTTCGAGGCTCGGGAACCTCTGATAGTGAAGTATCTGGCCGAGGTAAGAAGACTTCGAAAGAACTTCGACGAAGTCCAAGTAGAGCAGATCCCCAGACAGCTCAATGCCCAAGCCGACGCCTTGAGTAAGCTGGTTTCATCCTACTCGGCCAACAACAAGCGGTCCATCCTCTTTGAGATTTTGCCGCGGCCTAGCGTAGAATACGGGGCAACAACACTTCATGTGTACACAGCCCAGGAAGAAGACGGGGACTGGAGGAAGCCCCTCGTGGAATTCCTAAGGAAGGGTACGCTCCCAGAAGATCGGGGAGAAGCCCGCCGTCTCCAAGCCAATGCCCGTCACTTCGTCTGGAGCAATGGGAACCTCTACAAGAAGTCCTTCACTCAGCCCCCACTCCGGTGTGTCGACCCCCATGAAGCCGACTATGTCTTCCGTGAGATCCACGAAGGGGTCAGCGGGGTGCACCAAGGGGCCCGCACCTTAATCCAGAAGGCATTGCTTCAGGGGTACTACTGGCCAACTATTCACCAAGATGCCCAGAAGCTTGTTAGGAGATGCAAAAGTTGCCAACTCCACGGAAGCGTACCTCGCCTTCCAGCTACCGAGCTGACCGCCCTAACCTTACCGTGGCCGTCCGCCTAATGGGGAATGGACATGATAGGCCAGTTCCCTACTGGCACGGGCAGGCATAAGTACGTCCTCGTCACAATAGATTACTTCATGAAGTGGATCGATGCCATTCCCATCAGGAAACCAGATGCCACCACAACAATCAAGTTTCTGCAGAACAACGTGATACTCCGGTTCGGCATCCCGAGGTGTATCATCACCGACCACGGGACGAACTTCGAAAACGAAAAAGTGAAGGAATTCTGCAATGAAATCATATCCTCATGAAGTTTGCCACGGTCGCGCATCCCCAATGCAACGGGCAAGCCGATATCGCTAATCGGGACATCCTCCGAGGTCTCCGGACACGCCTAGAATGACGCCAAGGCAGTTGGGTTGAGAAATTGCCCCGGGTCCTATGGGCCCTGCGTACGTCAAAGAAGCCCCCCACCGGAGAAACCCCTTTCAGTCTCTGCTACGGGACCGAGGCAATGGTCCCAGCGGAGATCGGGCTACCCAGTCACCGGGTTGAACACTTCGACGATGAAGCAAACACCTCGGCGCTACGAACCAAACTGGACATCTTGTTAGAAAAATGAGACCGGGCTCAGATCAAGCTGCCGCCTATCAACAACAGACCGCCCGCTACTACAATGCGCAAGTCAAGCGTCGCCTCTTCAAGGCCGGAGATTTAGTCCTAAGGCGGAACGAGTTCGTCGACCAAGGCGGGTTGCATAAGTTTTCCCCAAAATGGGACGGTCCTTTCCTCGTCTTTGAGGTACTTCCCGGCGGAGCCTATCGTTTACAAGACGCGGAAGGACGCAAATTTCTGCGGCCCTACAACGCCGAGAAACTCAAGCTATACCAATAAAAAGAGCATCTACTAGCGTGCACTTCTTTTACTAGAGCAATGTAAACTTTTCTCAAGTTCTTTCTGTTCATATAATAAGAAAGGAACAATAAGACATTGCAAAAAAAAAAGAAGAGTTTTATTTATCCTAAAGGGTACTATGGGCTCCTCAGCCGTACATTGAAATAAAAGAAAATTACAATAGCGGGGGAAGGGGATGCAGGAAACATCCGAGCATATTTCCGCCAGCTGAGCCTTTGCCGCCTCGGACCTTTGCCTCTGATGCCGCCCGCGAATGTCTGCGTGGTGCTTCAGTTGGTAGCACTCGAGGACGAGCGCCACCGAGCGATCCTGCCGACCCGCCGAGATCAGGCCGAAGCGGCACAAAGACCTCAACTTACTGACTGCCTCGTCCTTCAGCTGTTCGGACAGGGGGTTGTGCAGCCCCGGCGATGCCCTCCAGATAGAGTACATCGGCAGCTGGAGCTGGGAGGAGTGCCGGGGAAGCAGTCGGCCGAAATGATCTTCGATGCGGCCTATCACTAACTGTTCCATGTCCTCGATGCAGTACTGATCGTAGAGGTACACGCCCTCGAAACTTATGATGTCGGGGATGGTAAAGGGGAAGTCCTCCATTCTTACGTTTTGGAGATGGAGAGAGTGCTCAACAAGCCCTCCGCTTTATAGCCCTACTGCGCCCTTAAAAGTCCAACAGTCGCTCGTGCCTTCCACAATTGTACCGCCACGCGGCGGGCGTCCCGCCTTTCTCGGCGAAATCGGAACGACGCGGCTCTTACACCCCGTCTCCCCCACGCGTTAATGACACGTGTCGACCACGACGGTCACTCTTCCCGATGTTCGAACGCCGTGGAAGATCGGACAGAACCTCACGACTCAAGAAAGCAACTTCACTGCTCGGTCCATCCTTAGCAGGCCGCTTCCGGCCCTTCCCGCGCTAAGGATCTAAGCCCTCGCCAAGAGGCACCGGGCAGCAACCCTGCTCGGCCCGTCCTTAGCAGGCCTCTTACGGCCCCTCCCACGCTAAGGATCAAAGCCCTTGCCAAGAGGCAATCGGGCAGCTACCCTGCTCGGTTATCCCTGGATGGTAGGCCCCTACCTCTACGACGCCAGGGATCTAAGCCGTCGCCAAGAGGCACCTGGCAGCAACCCTGCTCGGCCTGTCCTTAGCAGGCCTCTTATGGCCCCTCCCGCGCTAAGGATCAAAGCTCTCACCAAGAGGCAATCGGGCAGTTACCCTGCTCGGTTATCCCTGGCTGGTAGTCCCCTACCTCTATGACGCTAGGGATCTAAGCCCTCGCCAAGAGGCACCGGGCAGCAACCTTGCTCGGCCCGTCCTTAGCAGACCTCTTACGGCCCTTCCCGCGCTAAGGATCGAAGCCCTCTCCAAAAAGTAATCGGGCAGCTACCCTGCTCGGTTATCCCTGGCTGGTAGTCCCTTACCTCCACGACGCCAAGGATCTAACTCCTCGCCAAGAAGCACCGGGCAGTAACCCTGCTCGGCCTGTCCTTAACAGGCCTCTTATGGCCCCTCCCACGCTAGGGATCTAAGCCCTCATCAAGAGGCACCGGGCAGCAACCCTGCTCGGCTCGTCCTTAAGGATCCAAGCCCTCGCCAAGAGACACCGGGCAGCAACCCTGCTCGGCCCGTCCTTAAGGATCAAAGCCCTCGCTAAGAGGCAATCAGGCTCGCCTTTGCTCGATTATCCCTGGTTGGTAGTTCCCTATCCCACGACGCCAGGAATCCAAGCCCTCGCCAAGAGGCACCGGGCAGCAACCCTGCTCGTCCTGTCCTTAAGGATCAAAGCCCTCGCCAAGAGGTAACCGGGCTCGCCCTTACTCGGTTATCCCTGGTTGGTAGTTCCCTACCCCACGATGCCAGGGATCCAAGCCCTCGCCAAGAGGCACCGGGCAACAACCCTGCTCAGCCCGTTCTTAAGGATCTAAGCCCTCATCAAGAGGCACCTGGCAGCAACCCTGCTCGGCCCATCCTTAAGGATCCAAACCTTCGCCAACAGGCAACGGGCAGCAACCCTGCTCGGCCCGTCCTTAAGGATCAAAGCCTTCGCCAAGAGGCAACTGGGCTCGCCCTTGCTCGGTTATCCCTGGTTGGTAGTTCCACGGGAAATTGATAGTACGGAATCCGAACTGAAGAGAAGAGCGCCGAGCTGACACGACTAAGGAAGAGGAAATTGTGAAGAGGTATGGGCCCTAATGGGGATCCCACCTCTATTTATAGCTGCCAGCGCACACATCCTACGGCTCTGATCGACTCCCTCCAAAACAACGTTTCGCAACCAACGGCAGACAACGTTCCACCTGTCGCATGCGCATTGGACGCGTCCCTTCGGGAGCAAGGACGCCTGTGACGCGTCTCGCCAGCCAACCAACGCCAGATACGTGGGCTGTCACTTCGACGGGCGTACACACGATCCGGCGCTCCCCCTTTGATGCGAGATCTCTTTCCTGATCCGCCGACGCCCTTAAGAAAATACCACTCTCTGCCTGGAAATACACGATCAACGATATCTTCAAACGAGAACCCACATCGGATGATCGGTCAGACCACTCTCGACCCGACCCGGGAGTGGGTCGAGACGAGAGTGGGGGGCTAATGATGAGGTTCGATATCGTGACTTCCCAGATACAGACACATGGCAGATAACGTGCCCCCGAAGCTATGAAAAGGGATCAAGAACTTCAGTTGGGAGCGCATCTCGGATTCCGGACCGAGGAGTCTCCCGACCTTCCCGACCTCTCCCGGCTCATTCAGAGCTATCATAGTACAAAGACGCCTCGGCCTCCCGCTCGTTCCCGAGCCTCCCGCCGAGCTCATCTTCCTCAGTCTCATCCTGACCGACCCGCAGCACTGATCACAGGCACCTACGCTACGGCTCTGCAAATCTCGCCATGCGCGAGATATCCGCTACCCACAATCCCACGTTCCACGCCATCACGACCCCCTATTAACGAGCCTGTCTTGCCATTAATGCGGGATCCCGCCTATCACGTGGGCGTGACGTCATGGGCGTAACGGCCGGCGTGATTCTCGCGCCTGCCCGCCCATTGCTGCCGCTATATAAACCCTTCTCTCAGACGATCGAGGTACGAAATTCTTTCCACTAAGTCGCTACTCTGCCCGATTTGCACCACTAACTTGATCGTCGGAGGGTCCTCGGAGGTACAACCACCTCGAGACTTCCTTGCAGGTAGCTTGGCTCAACCTCAAATCCAAGCCTATTGAGATCCACACGATAAAGGAATCAACCCCCAGATTAATTCTCAGCCGTCCGCCATTACGCAAAGAGATCAACGGAAGATAATGTTCTTGCCAAAAAAAAATTCTACGCAAAAGAGCCCAAGGTATCAAATGGCAGCGATACGTTTAAGAAAATGTGAACCGGTATTTTCCGGGCTGTATTTTGACAAACTCCCGAATGTGAAACAGCTAAATTCTGATGTCATCGAAAGCGTCTCAAAAACCCTTCGATTTAATATATTATGGGCCTGATAATTCATCCGGGATCAAAAGTTATGAGCAAATATACTATGCACGTGTAATCTAAGAAAGAAAATGCGAACCAGTATTTTTCGGGCTGCATTTTGACAAACTCCCGAATGAGAAACAGCTAAATTCTGATGGTATCGAAAGTGTCTTGAAAAATCCTTCGATTTGATATATTATGGGCCTCATAATTCATCCGGGATCAAAAATTATGAGGCATCACGTGCGCACACGTGACCGGGCATCACGTGCTCACACGTGACCGGGCATCACGTGCAGACATGTGACCATTTACAGGCAAAGCCTGTAGGCACTGAATAAAATAAATAATTGGAAATAATTAATCGGTGGGGTCACGTTCCAACACGTGATGGGCCTTTAAACCCACTGAAAATAATTAAAGGTATAATAAAATAATAAGGAAAAATCCCAATGGGGCATCACGTGCCAACACGTGACCAAGGGTCACGTGCTGACACATGATAATTCCTGAGTTCTTTAAAACAACGGAATTAAATTCTGGTCAAATGCTTAATCAGGGGGTCACGTGCCAATACGTGATGGGTTCCTAAAGATCTATGAATTAATAGAATTAAATTCTAATTAAGAGAGAATCAAAAACCCTAACTGGAAAAATATTTCTCTAAATCTTTCCAAACAAAAAAGAGAGTGCTCTATAAAATGGAGCACCGTTGGATTAAAACTCCAATGGTGATAAAAAATCATCAATTTATGGAAAGATTTATACAAGGAAAGATTTCCCTGAAATTTGCCAAGAATAACAGATAAAATATCTTTTGGATTAAAAATCCAATGGTGAATAAAGTTCACTGGATGATCTAAAAGATCATGTTGGTTACAAAAAACAACTAAAATCTTTCAATGAAAAATTAACAAAACAAATTGATTCTTTTCTTTCTCCTATAAATAGGAGCCAAGAAAAGAAGAGAGGAGGATCTATTTTTTTGGGAAATATACAACAACAGAGAGAAAAAAGAGAGGAGAATTTAATTCTCAAGAGAGAGAAAGAAGATCTCTTCAGAAAAAGAAAACTCTAGATGAGAAAGGGAAAGAGATCTAAGCTCCATAAAACAAAAAGAGAATTTAATTCTCAATTTAAGAGTTTAACTCTTCTGAATAAGAACTTAGTTTTTCCTTTGGTTGAAAATCTGCAGAAGTAGATCTCCCCACAATTTGAGAATTTAATTCTCATCGGGGAGATTCTGCCATGCAGATCTAAAACTTAGAGGGAGAATTGAGTTTTGAGAATTTAATTCTCCCAAATTCATAGGAATTTAATTCCTCCAAATAAAACTAGGGTTTAACTCTATATGAGAATTTAATTCTCCCAAATTTATAGGAATTTAATTCCTCCAAATGAAACTAGAGTTTAACCCTATATAAGAATTTAATTCTTCCAAATATACAGGAATTTAATTCCTCTAAACAGAACTAGGGTTTAACCCTATAAAAGAATTTAATTCTTAAAAAACAAGAGACTTAAAGCTCTCCATGCACATAAAGATCAAAGTATCCAACGTGATCACGTGGTAACAGGTGACCCTCATCCTCAATGAGTAAAAAAATGAATGAACAAGATTAGGTCACGTGTCCCCACGTGACCCTTAAACAGACCCCTCAAAATGAGAAAGAAAAAGCTTGAAGGCAATGCCTCACGTGCTCACACGTGACTCTCAAAACAAAAGGGAACAAATCCAAGAGCAGAATCAATTTTAGGCGCCCTCACGTGTCCCCACGTGACCCCTAATAAACACTTTAATAATCAATGCATGGGTACCCATCATGTGCCCACACGTGATGGTCTAAAGACCAAAAGTGTTTAACACTAACTGAATACTCTGAGAGAAAAATAATAGAAGTTTGGCCCCCATCTTCAGACGTCTCACGTGACCCCACGTGACCAATTCAATTTTAGTGTTTAACACTATTTTCAGCACATCACGTGGGAGCACGTGATCGCCAAATATTCTCTAGTGTTTAACACTATTTTAAAGCCAAGCTTAGCCCAAATTAGTTAAGTTTTCCATAGGCAAATCTCCCCTTCAACTGAACCTTAAAATCCAGAGTTATAAAGAATGGTTAGTGCTCAGCCAAAGACAAAATATTGTCAGAGCCCCAAACCCCTGCTTAGCATTGCTAAATAATGGGAGGCTGAACCCAGACAAATGTTCAACAGTCCCAACAAAAGTCCAACATTTCGAACCTAATTGGACTTAGCCCAAGTTGGCCATAAGTTCTCGATTCAGATTTAACTAAGCCAATATGCTCATAATCTAATTAATTGATTTTAGTTCCAAATTGAACTACAGATTTCCCAATCAACTTTGGTTCAAGGGTACGTCTCTTCACTCCTCTGATATTTGTCGTTGTAATCCTTCAACGTCTTCAGAGAGGTGAAGGGTCCCGATAACCAATCATTCCATGGATTGTGGGGTCCTTAAACTCAAGGACTATGATGTCCTTAACCTCGGACTGTGGGGTCCCTTTAAACCCACGGACTATGATGTCCTTAACCTCGGATTGTGGGGTCCTTTTAAACCCACGGATTATGATGTCCTTAACCTTGGACCACCGTGTCCTTAAACTGGTAATTGACCGCAAAGTCCCTAAACTAAAACAATAGAGCCCAAATGCACTTTTTTGGATCTAAATGATCCTGTTAAGTAGATCTTAGTCTAAAACTAGACTAACGTATCCTTAACAAATGGTTAAGTTGACCTTAGTCTAAAATTAGACTAACGTGTCCTTAACAAACTGTTAAGTTGATCTTAGTCTAAAATTAGACTAACGTATCCTTAACAAACGTTTAAGTTGATCTTAGTCTCAAATGAGACTAACGTATCCTTAAACCCAAACCAAAACCCAAATCTAAAAAAATACGGATTTGGACTAATCCACGCCCTACGGGCGACAACATAAATTAGTCTCCGTATACAATCCACGGGCAACCAAAAACAAAACAAACACCCATGACACGAAGTGACCATCTGGAGAAGGAGAAAGTTGTTACCGCGATGCGGTAGCGTAATTAACTGCAGGGGCTTGCGCTGCAGGGAAAAGCATCCCCACAATCAAAAACCCCTCAAATGAGGGAGAATCTGACGAAGTCTGCTACATCGGCCGCATCCATTTAAACTTTCGATACATCGTGTCATAAATCAACTTGGCATTTTTGGAGAGGTGGACGGATAACATCCAATAGCATCTGCCCCGAAATTCAGGCAAGACGGACCTACGCGGTCGCGTCTCCGTGTTTCGGCGGGGAACAGATTCTGGCATGCCCGGTGGGACCTCTTCTTCTTTCCACTCCACACTTCGTGTGTCGTATTTGCGAACGAATCACGGTTTAATATGGTCACCCTTGGGTTCGAGGTACTAAGATTTGGTTTTGCTCTCGTGTAGAAAAAAGAACATCAATGGCTTCAAACTTCACTAACTGCAACTGCAACTCCCGTTCCGCCTCATCTGGAGGTATAACCTACGGGCCCCAAGGGCCTCACAGTTCAAGATGCCGGTGGAGCGAGTAACTCAGGCCACCACTGGGCTGTTCTTTGGGACCATGATCCCACCGATGAGCTTCAATGCCCCGCTGCTATCTCAAGAAGCCCTAAAGAAGTCGGTCTTTGATCGACTTACCACTGCTGCGGCCCCTCTCAACGGGTTGCCCAACTCCCCTGCCTCAGTTTTCAACAGACTTAGTCAGAACGCCAACAAGCCCGCGATACCTGAAACAGCCATCCCAAAGTGGATAGCCATCCCGGCTCAAGCGGACGAAATTATCAGAGAGACTTCTTCTACCAAGAAGTCAGCCTTCACAAGGCTGGTCGTTGCGGCTCCCGCTCCTGGCAAAATCGTCAAGGCTGCTTCATATGCTCGAAAGTCTGCGTTCGATAAGTTGGTCATCACCACTCAACGGATGTCAGTCTTCAAGAGGCTCGCACCGGCAGTAACCCTTCACCAAGATAGGGGGCATGATGAAGCCACCCCCATAGCTGAGCCAGTACCGTCGGCTCGACATGCTCGACGTCGCCATTGGCGCCGAGTAAGGAAGGCTGAGGGCATTCCCCTTCTGGACTGACTCCGCCAACTCCAATGGTGGAAGTCGACGCTGCTGTTCTAACTAGGAACAGCTTTGAACCATTGAGGAGGGTCCATAAGAACTCCCCGACTGCTATGCTGAAAAGATCTCCTCCACCTATGGAGAATGCCATAAAGGCGAAGCTGGAGCAGCCCCCTCAACGGCTGTCCTCTAAAATTTACAAGGTCTGGCGTCAAGTCCAAGACTCGGTGATTGATCAAGATTACTTTCACCGATAGAAAAAGGTGGAAGTTTAGCGAGAAGATGACTATCCTGTCAAGCCACAAAAGGAGACAGCTATTTGGGTGCTCACTGCAACGGCCCCCTCAACTTCGAGCGCCCACAAGAGGAGAAGGCTGGAGAAAATCCCTGCGTCTACGACGAATCGCAAGACCACTGAGCCCAAACACCCCAAGGTTGGGGGCATGGTAGTGCATACCGTCTATGTGGCATCCGGAAAAGAGGATAGCCGTATCTCCACGGGTCCTCGACCGCTTACGCGATCCATGACGAAAGCTCAGGAGCAGCAACAGAAGGTTCAGGAAATGCTAACGCAAATGGCCGCACTCACTGGGCCAAAAGAAAGCCCGGAGGCGTCCTCAGAGCAGTGTCAGGAACAAGAACCTGATGCTGAATTCCTCCGAAGAATGCTCGAGAGGAAAGAAAAAGAGGTCGCGGAACAGACGGCCAACATAAAATGAATGGCTCTTTTGTTCCAAGATATGGTGGGCATGATGATCCAGCCGGACCTTCCAGCCGAAGACCCCCCGATTATCATTGAAGACGATAGAGAGGAGACATAGAACCCTCCTCCATCTCTTTCAGCAGCCAAGGAGGAGACCATCTCCAAGGCCGCTCTGGATGATTACATCGCTCAGCAGATACGAGTTCACCAGGCAAATGAAGCGGCCGGGCAAATTATTAAAACTGGACGACCCTATCCGGGTTGGTATGACCAAATAAGGTACCCACCAGGATACACGATCCCCAAATTCCACGTATATAAGGGAACGGGAAATCCGCATCAGCACGTCGCTCAATTCAGAGCCTTGTGCGGCAACACCAGAGGTGATGATAAACTACTGCTCCACCAGTTGTTGGCAGCCTGTCGAAGACAGCATTCGAGTGATATTCGGAACTCCCGAATGACTTCGTTAAAACGTTCGCAGAAATGGAGTTACTCTTTACACAGAGCTTCGCAAGCGCTAGTGAACGCACCCCAATCACGGCATTGATTAATGCCAGGGTAAAACCTGGAGAAACATGGGTTCAGTATGCAATACAGTGGTGCAACCTATGGTCGAAGTGCGAACAGCGCATAGAAGAAGCTCCTGCAGTAGGCATGTTTGTGGGAACCCTTGATCCGCAGGCGACCATATCCCAATTCATGATGTTCTTCAAGCCGACCACCTTCCAGGCCTTGATCGACAAGCTGGCCCAAATGGGCCAGATGGGCCATAGACCATCCTCCTCAAAAACGGATCCTTGGAATGAGAAGGGGAAAGGGAAAGCAACCTTCGTCGCCAACGCTCAACAACAACCGAGTGGCCCAAGACCGGTTGTTCGCCAAAGCAACAAGCGACAATCCCTCGATGAGAAGTTGAGACGTCCTTACTCGTTTCCCCGGGATAAAACAAGAAGACTGTTTGAACTGGCAGTGCGCAATGGGCTCATCACTCCACCGAAGTCGAGACACCCAATGCGACCGAACGACATGCCCGGAAATCAGGTGGAAAAGCCTGCTAGAGCCTGAGATCATTGAGGGAATGCTAAAACTGTGCCCGATGCCGAGAATTGGTAGCGATGGTCAAAACGCTAATGCCCAGCCGTCAAAGTCTTCAAAGAAGAAGAAAAAGCCCGTGAAGCCTGATGACAAGCGCACGGATCTGCAAAATCATATTGATGCGCTGGAGGAATATAACCAGAAGGAGCGGGTCCTGGTCACACTCCAAGAATTTCTCAACAATATCCTTGAGAGCGGAGATAACGGCAATAACGACGGGGATGACTCGTCAGAAGAATCTGAGGACTATGTGGCAAGTTGCCACATGGTCTCTCATTCAGCGTTAACTAACGAAGAAGCTCACTCGGCGATAGAAGATAGCATAAAAGAGCTGGGGGCAGGATCGAAGCCAAAACCCTTGGAACCGTCTGACGAGATGATCGACTTGCTGCTTAATGAAACCCGTCAGAAAAGCAAAGCCAATCGAGAGCGCGAACTGGCTATATTTGAAAAAGCCAAACGCCGACGACTGAATGAAAAGGTCGAGGCACCCCAACTAGATCGAAGCATCCCTATCGTCAGCAAAAGCAAGCTTAAAGTAAGGAAACGATTCACTAGATCCCTGTCAATAGGAATGAAGTTGCCCTCTTTCAGAGAAAATTCTCCTGGCAGTATACATCTTGATGAAGCGGACATATATTCTAACTTCTGCTTATACCATCAGAGAATTGCACACCCTATCGAGGAGTGCATAGCCTTTAAAAACTGGTGGAATGGATATGTTGCCCACTGACAACACGTTCAATGAGTGAAGCGCAAGGCTCGTCGGGAACAGAAAAGCACGACAGATAAGCGCAAAAGAGCCGCTGGCAACTGTCACATAGTCGACACCAAGGGATCGCAAGTCATCACCTCTGGAAGCGACTCTGACGAAGAAATCGCCCTCAGCCCTCTCTTCAAGGAATCCACCTCCGACACAAAAGATGCAAAGATTTGCGAGAAAATCTAGCTGCGTAATCGTACGTTGCCCGAAAAATCTCGGACCTATGACCGAAACGTCGTTAAACTAATACAAACCCGCGGCGTTCCCAGGCTGACGTGGTAAAAAAAACGGTATGTCCATAAGCGAGATGGGCACGGATGAAAACCCGAAAAGGCTCCGTGAGTAAAAACAGCAGGGCTACCGGCGAGTTTTGTGAAAACCTGAAAAGGCGCAATCTCCTTAAAAGACACTCACAAGGTCCTCTCGACCTTGTGAGGAGAAAATACCTGCGTGAGATCCTTACGACTCACAAGGGAGCAACACACTTAGCGATCCCCACATTCCTAAGGAGAAATTACACTTACGAGATCCTCACGACTCGTAAGGAGAACTCTCTTACGAGACCCTCACGGCTCGTAGAATTCAAAGGCCTTAAGTTACAGGGATCTGAATCTGTTCTTAAGCCATCACAACCCACAGACTGCCCTACAAGCGGTTCAATATTGACCCTTGTATACAATCCACGGGCACGAATGAACATTTCCCTAACAGATTCCCACCAGCGACTAGGGATATGCTCACATGGTGAGCAAACACTTGTAGGTCCTCTCGACTTGCAAGGAGAAAATACTCTTGTATTATCCTTACGACTTATAAGAGAACACACACTTAGGAATCCTCTAAGGAGAAAACGCATCTACGAGATCCTCACGACTCGTAGGAAGAAACACCTTTATGAGACCCTTACGGCTCATGAAGTCAAAAGCCTTAGTCGACGGGATCCTAACCCTGTTTTCTAAGCCACCTTTGTTCGACATCGACAGAGGCAAATGATGATTCGCTCCTGGCAATATCCCAGTTGTAGCGATGCTGATGCTTAAATCGGTATCAAATTCCAAGTCCTTTCATGGTAAATGATGATTCGCTCCTGGCAATATTCCAGTTGTAGCGATGCTGATGCTGAGATTGGCACCAGATTCCAAGTTCCACACTCGCGATAAAAAAATCAGCGAGCCAAAAATGCATATGAAATAGCCGAATTGATGGGGCAACTTGCAACAAAATCTGCAAGTAAAATATATGCATACAAAACAGCCGAAATGATTGGGCAACTCGCAATAAAAAACAGCGAGTAAAAAGAAAAATAGCCGAAATGATTTGGCACCGTGAAAAATAGCCGAAATGATTGGGCAATCGCGATTTTCGCGATGTAAAAAGCTGAAATGATAGAGCATCGCGGAAAGAATTTTAAAAAAATGAAAGAATGAAACTTCTTGCCCTGCAGGTGAGGTCACATTAACCCCTGTATACAATCCATGGGCACAAACAAGAAGGGAACCATATCGTCCCACCAGGCTTCGTCGAAGCGAAGACAAATCTCGACGGTTCATAGACAACCTAAAAACAATCTCGACATTCGTCGCAATTATAGGGTTACTAGGCACACAAACAAGGCTCAACAAGGCATCGACCATGCCGGATTAAAATTTTTAGGTGCCGAACAACCCTAAGCAAGATCGTAAACTAGAGTTTAGGCGAATCATATAGCAAGTAAACAACTTTACTCTAAAGTGAATACGGAATACAACCTTTATAGATCGGTCCTTCACTTCATATGCTCCTTGATGTAGTCCCTTCGCTGCGATCATCCAACTCCCGGACTCTTGGACGGCTCCATGAGAAATTGCAACGGTATTGCTCGAAGTCTTCGAGGCCGAAGATGATCTACGTCGAGAGAATACGGACTCAAGCTTCTATTTCACTAACCAAAGAATTAGTGAAGCTAACACCTTAAACTAAAGTGCTAGTCTAGTAGAGGATGGTGAGATAGGAAATGGGTATACTTTTGAATTTCATTTCTCACTTTGTATCTCTCTCTTTATCAAACCCTAGAGTGAAAGTGAAGGAGGAAGAAGATGAGCTCAAAAATGAGAAAGGATAAATGATCAAGAGAGAGAATTAGCTAACCATGGTGAATGAGTATCATATACTAACTCATGTAGAGACATTACCATGGTTAATTATAGTGGTTAGGTTTATGAATATGCTAAGTAAAAACAAAACTAGTTGACATTGGTCAATGCACTCACAAGCTTCATGAAGCTTCATGCACTTGAACAATTATCCACTAATTTTGTATTTACTTTGTATATTAAAACCTCACCCATATAATTATAATGGTGTATGTCTCATACACCCATGTAGTGTGTATCAACAACCATGATACAATTTGTACACAAATAAATATATATCACATATATATTAACTTGTGCACAAGTGAGAAAAACAAATGCTTAAAGTGAACCAATGTTAGTTAATGTAGATTAGTATATCATATATACAATTATACACTAAATTATTAAATCAACACTTGACTTAATAATCCAGTTATATTACAACCAACCGACTAACATTCAATGTATCGACTTATCGAATCAACCCTTGATTCGATAACTTGGTTATATCGCATATAACCGATCGACACAAGCATCGCGAGAATAGAATATGGTATCATATACTCGCATTATTCTCGGTTCCGCACATATCACATATGCGCTCCTATCTCGTTTTGCCTGAGCCAGTATAACCTCTATGTAGGACTCTAAAGACTCGTCAATACGCCGGCAGTAGGTGATGATCATATCAAGCACCCACAAGCCGTCAGCGGTACTAGCTGGACGTAATGGCTACCCGGGTATTGAGCGATCAGAAGATCAGCAAGCAAGCCCGCTCCAACTCCTGTAAAAGCCTGACAGTGACACTACCGTACAGTCCGGTCTCCTCGTCTGATATGTCGCATATCAAGTCTAGGGGTGGTAAACGTCAGACCCCAATAACCGATAAGTCATGCTGATATGAGGCTCATAACGGGTCGAGAAACTACTGGTAACACTTACCAGTATATCTCTAAACCAGCCCTGGCCAGGGACTTCCCTGTTATGGCCAATCGAGCATAGCGCAACATCAACCCCCAATACCGGGAGAGACAAAACCCCTCCTATCGCTCATTGCCTCCATGTGACTCGGGACTGTACCCAAAAACCACCGTTTTGCATGCCCTCTTGGACGTGGTAAGGTGGAAATCAAAGCACAGTGGGAATCACACAAGACTCTATGACGATCTCGGGTCTACAGACTAACCTACACCAGTGTCACCAGAGAACTGCCATCTGACGTAAGGTATAATACCATCTGGGAGTTCTCGGCGAGTCCGTCTAGTGTACCCAGTCTCCACTAAGCACCCATATATCATCTCTGATGTCAAACACCAATGGATATGGGATCATCCATCGCCCATCTGTATGGGTCGAGAAGGTATATCCTAGTCTACTCTGGTATATCGATGCCCCGTCTCGATACACCCACGACTAGGGACCTTGAAGGATGTACTTATGGACTACCATGTCCCCACTAGTATGATCCGCATCATAGTCCATGTAGTCAAGTACACATCCTAAGGGCTTTACCAACATGTAACAGAGAGACAGATCAGTATACACGTTAAGGTAAAGAGTAATCAGATAGCATACTATCATGTCGAGCAAGAAAGTCCTCCCTATATATGTCCAAGCATCCACTATAATATACATCATATGTATAGTAATGGCCTCTAGGGCATATATATAACTAACAACAATATTGCAGACACAATGTCAACAAACGAAGTGAAGGAAGATCCCTAGCTTCAGGGTCTCGACGTCAATATCGACAACTTAGAGATCAACACCGGCGTTCTTCCTCCCTCCAATCGGATGCAGACGCAACATCAACAAACGGAGCCACGACAAAGCCCCCTAGTTCCAAATCTCGACGGTTCACAGACAGCCTAGAGGCTACCCCGGAACCATGGCAAAGTCCCCTAGTTCCAAATCTCGACGGTTCACAGACAGCCTAGAGATCACCAACGGCGTTTCTCCTTACTCCAGCAGGATGCAGATGCGACGTCAACAAAAATCCCCAGGGTCAAAACAACGGAACCATGGCAAAGTCCCCTAGTTCGAAATCTCGACGGTTCACAGACAGCATAGAGATCACCAACGGCGTTTCTCCTCACTCCAGTAGGATGCAGATGCGACGTCAACAACCGACCTTAGAGTCGCAATGAAGCGGAGCCATGGAAAAGTCCCTAGTTCCAATCTCAATAGCCACATCTACGGCTTGAAGACCAACAACGGTGTGCCTCCTCATTCCAGCAGGACACGGATGCTACACCATCAATCGGAGCCACGACAATGTCCCCAGTTCCAAGACTCTACGGTTCACAGACAACCTGGAGTCATCCAATGACTCCATCTCGGAATCAAGTCAACTTAAAAACCTCGATTCAGGGAAATTAGTGTCCTTGACGAGAGCATCTCGATTCGAGTCGACCCACAAGGAAATCGGTGTCTTTGCAGGAATACTTCGATTCGTTTCAATTCCGAGGAAATCAATGTCCTTGGCAAAAATCTCGATTTAGGGAAATCAGCGTCCTTGATGAGAGCATCTCGATTCGCATCGACCCGTAGAGAAATCAGTATCTTTGCAGGAATACCTCGCTTCGTTTCAACCCCAGGGAAATTAGTGTCCTTGGCAACCTCCTCGATTCAGGGAAATCAGCGTCCTTGACGAGAGCATCTCGATTCGCGTCGACCCGCAGAGAAATCAGCGTCTTTGCAGGAATACTTCGATTCGTCTCAACCCCAGGGAAATCAGTGTCCTTGGCAAAACCTCGATTCAGGGAAATCAGCGTCTTTGACGAGAACACCTCGATTCGCGTCGACCCGCAGATAAATTAGTGTCTTTGCAGGAATACCTCGATTCGTCTCAACCCCAGGGAAATCAGTGTCCTTGGCAAAATCTCGATTCGCGTCGACCCATAGAGAAATTAGTGTCTTTGCAGGAATACCTCGATTCGTCTCAACCCCAGGGAAATCAAAGTCCTTGGCAAAACCTCGATTCAGGAAAATCAGCGTCTTTGACGAGAGC
The DNA here is from genome assembly GCA_030015575.1 of Agapanthus africanus. Taxonomy (NCBI): domain Eukaryota; kingdom Viridiplantae; phylum Streptophyta; class Magnoliopsida; order Asparagales; family Amaryllidaceae; genus Agapanthus; species Agapanthus africanus. The sequence continues at coordinate 498,040,825 of CM057338.1, forward strand.
ACCTCGATTCGCGTCGACCCGCAGAGAAATCAGTGTCTTTGCAGGAATACCTCGATTCGTTTCAACTCCGAGGAAATCAGCGTCCTTGGCAAATACCTCGATTCAGGAAAATCAGCGTCCTTGATGAGAGCACCTCGATTCGCATCGACCCGCAGAGAAATCAGCGTCTTTGCAGGAATACCTCGATTCATTTCAACTCCGAGGAAATCAGTGTCCTTGGCAAAAATCTCGATTCAGGGAAATCAGCGTCCTTGATGAGAGCACCTCGATTCGCGTCGACCCGCAGAGAAATCAGCGTCTTTGCAGGAATACCTCGATTCGTCTCAACCCCAGGGAAATCAGTGTCCTTGGCAAAAACCTCGATTCAGGGAAATCAGTGTCCTTGACGAGAGCACCTCGATTAGCATCGACCCGCAGAAAAATCAGCGTCTTTGCAGGAATACCTCGATTCGTTTCAACTCCGAGGAAATCAGTGTCCTTGGCAAAACTTCGATTCAGGGAAATCAGTGTCCTTGGCGAGAGCATCTCGATTCGCGTCGACCCGCAAGGAAATCAGTGTCTTTGCAAGAATATCTCGATTCGTCTCAACTCCGAGGAAATCAGTGTCCTCGGCAAATACGTCGATTTAGGGAAATCAGCGTCCTTGACGATAACATCTCGATTCGCGCCGACCCGCAGAGAAATCAGTATCTCTGCAGGAATATACGACGTCAGCAAAGCGGAGCCGCGGCAAAGTTCCCAGTTCCATGACTCGGCGGTGCACAGACAACCCAAAGTCAACCCTCGACCTCCCTGTTGAAGCAATGCTTTGACTCGGGAGTAGGTCAACTCATCAATCACTTACGAGTCCTCTCGACTTGTAAGGAAGAAAATTCTCTTGTGAGATCTTTACGACTCTCAAGAGAAAACACACATAGAAATCCTCACAATTCCTAAGGAGAAAATACATCCACGAGATCCTCTCGACTCGTAGGGAGAAAAAAATCTTTATGAGACCCTCACGGCTCATAAAGTTAAAAAATCTTAGGCAGCAGATCTGAACCTGTTTCCTAAACCATCGCTTCTTATCTCGATTCAGGAAAATCAGTGTCCTTAGCGAGAACCTCTCGATTCGTTTCAACCCGCAAGGAAATCAGTGTCTTTGTGAGAATCTCTCGATTCGTCTTAACTTGCGGGGAAATTAGTGTCCCTACGCATAAAGAAAATTCTCTTGTGGGATCCTTACGATTCTCAAGAGAAAATGCACTTAGGAGTCCTTACGACTCCTAAGGGGAAAAGACACATACGAGATCCTTACGACTTGTAGAGAGAAAAGCCTTTGTGAGACCCTCACGGCTCATAAAGTTGGAAAGTCTTAGACAACAGATCCTAACCCTGTTTCCTAAGCCATCGCTACCTTATAAAAAGTTCAAGATGAACTGTTATCTACTATCTATGGGCCACACTTTCCAAACCTACATGCCACTGAAATGGAAAAGTTACTCATGAGCATATAAACTACTTCACGCCAGAGTAAAACATAAAGAAGTAGAAGGGTGCGGCTCATGGAGCAGAGAGTTTGGAACTATATCTCTTAAGAGTCGAGATTTGAGTCAATTATAAATGACGACGCTTGTGTCCGCACGTTATCTTCTCAGATCAAGATTCTGAAAATTATTTACCAACCCGAATCTGGTCGTACGCTATGAATTATTCTGCACTACTTCACCCACGTATATACTTACGTGGGAAAAATAGTGGAGGGCATTTTTTCCCGCCAAAAAAAAAAATTTCTACGCAAAAGAGCCCAAGGTATCAAATGGCAGCGATACATTTAAGAAAATGTGAACCAGTATTTTCCGGGCTGTATTTTGACAAACTCCCGAATGTGAAACAGCTAAAGTCCGATGGCATCGAAAGCGTCTCGAAAAAGGCTTCGATTTGATATATTATGGGCCTCATAATTCATCCGGGATCAAAAGTTATGAGCAAATATACTATGCACGTGTAATCTAAGGAAGAAAATGCGAACCAGTATTTTCCGGGTTGCATTTTGACAAACTCCCGAATGAGAAACAGCTAAATTCTGATGGTATCGAAAGTGTCTCGAAAAATATTTCGATTTGATATATTATGAGCCTCATAATTCATCCGGGATTAAAAGTTATGAGGTATCACGTGCGCACACGTGACCGGGCATCACGTGTGCACACGTGACCGGGCATCACGTGCAGACACGTGACCATTTACAGGCAAAACCTGTAGGCACTGAATAAAATAAATAATTGGAAATAATTAATCAGTGGGGTCACGTGCCAACACGTGATGGGCCTTTAAACCCACTGAAAAGAATTAAAGGTATAATAAAATAATAAGGAAAAATTCCAATGGGGCATCACGTGCCAATACGTGACCAAGGGTCACGTGCTGACACGTGATAATTCCTGAATTCTTTAAAACAACAGAATTAAATTCTGGTCAAATACTTAATCAGGGGGTCACGTGCCAACACGTGATGGGTTCCTAAAGATCTATGAATTAATAGAATTAAGTTTTAATTAAGAGGGAATCAAAAACCCTAACTGGAAAAATATTTCTCTAATCTTTCCAAACAAAAAAGAGGGTGCTCTGTAAAATAGAGCACCATTGGATTAAAAATCCAATAGTGATTAAAAATCACTAATTTATGGAAAGATTTTATACAGGGTAATATTTTTCTGAAATTTGCTAGGAATAACAGATAAAATATCCTTTGGATTAAAAATCCAATGGTGAATAAAATTCACTGGATGATCTAAAAGATCATGTTGGTTACAAAAAACAACTAAAATCTTTTAATGAAAGATCGACAAAACAAATTGATTATTTTATTTCTCCTATAAATAGGAGCCAAGAAGAGAAGAGAGGGGGATCTATTTTTTTGGGAAATATACAACAACAGAGAGAAAAAAGAGAGGAGAATTTAATTCTCAAGAGAGAAAAAGAAGATCTCTTCAAAAAAAGAAAATCCTAGGTGAGAAAGGAAAAGAGATCTAAGCTCCATAAAACAAAAAGAGAATTTAATTCTCAATTTAAGAGTTTAACTCTTCTGAATAAGAACTTAGTTCTTCCTTCGGTTGAAGATCTGCAGAAGCAGATCTCCCCACAAATTGAGAATTTAATTCTCATCGGGGAGATTCTGCCATGCAGATCCAAAACTTAGAGCGAGAATTGAGTTTTGAGAATTTAATTCTCCCAAATTCATAGGAATTTAATTTCTCCAAATGAAACTAGGGTTTAACCCTATATGAGAATTTAATTCTCCCAAATTCATAGGAATTTAATTCTTCCAAATGAAACTAGGGTTTAACCCTATATAAGAATTTAATTCTTCCAAATACACAGGAATTTAATTCCTCTAAACAAAACTAGGGTTTAACCCTATAAAAGAATTTAATTCTTAAAAAACAGGAGACTTAAAACTCTCCATGCACATAAAGATAAAAGTATCCAACGTGATCATGTGGTAACACGCGGCCCCCATCCTCAATGAGTAAAAAAAAGAATGAACAAGACTAGGTCACGTGTCCCCACGTGACTCTTAAACAGACCCCTCAAAATGAGAAAGAAAAATTTGAAGGCAATGCCTCACGTGCTCACACGTGACTCTCAAAACAAAGGGAATAAATCCAAGAGCTGAATCAATTTTGGGCACCCCCCACGTGTCCCCACGTGACCCCTAATAAACACTTTAATAATCAATGCATGGGTACCCATCGCGTGCCCACATGTGATGGTCTGAAGATCAAAAGTGTTTAACATTAACTGAATACTCTGAGAACAAAATAATGGAAGTCTGGCCCCCATCTTCAGACGTCTCACGTGACCCCACGTGACCAATTCAATTTTAGTGTTTAACACTATTTTCAGCACATCACGTGAGAGCACGTGATCGCCAAATATTCTCTAGTGTTTAACACTATTTTAAAACCAAGCTTAGCCCAAATTAGTTAAGTTTTCCAGAGGCAAATCTCCTTTTCAACTGAACTTTAAAATCCAGAGTTATAATGCATGGTTAGTGCTCAGCCAAAGACAAAATGTTGTCAGTGCCCCAAACCCTTACATGGCATTGCTAAATAATGGGGGGCTGAACCCAGACAAATGTTCAACAGTCCCAACAAAAGTCCAACATTTCGAACCTAATTGGACTTAGCCCAAGTTGGCCATAAGTCCTCAATTCAGATTTAACTGAGCCAATGTGCTCATAATCTAATTAATTGATCTTAGTTCCAAATTGAACTACAGATTTCCCAATCAACTTTGGTTTAAGGGTACATCTCTTCACTCTTCTGATATTTGTCGTTGTAATCCTTCAACGTCTTCAGAGAGGTGACGGGTCCCGATAACCAATCATTCCATGGACTGTGGGGTCCTTTAAACCCACGGACTATGATGTCCTTAACCTCGGACTGTGGGGTCCCTTTAAACCCACGGACTATGATGTCCTTAATCTCGGACTGTGGGGTCCTTTTAAACCCACGGACTATGATGTCTTTAACCTCGGACTGTGGGGTCCCTTCAAACCCATGGACTATGATGTTCTTAACCTTGGACCACCATGTTTTTAAACTGGTAATTGACCCCAAACTTTCTAAACTAAAATAATAGAGCCCAAATGCATTTTTGTTGGATCTAAATGATCCTGTTAAGTAGATCTTAGTCTAAAATTAGACTAACGTGTCCTTAACAAATGGTTAAGTTGACCTTAGTCTAAAAATTAGACTAACGTGTTCTTAACAAACTGTTAAGTTAATCTTAGTCTAAAATTAGACTAACGTATCCTTAACAAATGTTTAAGTTGATCTTAGTCTAAAATTAGACTAACGTATCCTTAACAAACGTTTAAATTGATCTTAGTCTCAAATGAGACCAACGTATTCTTAAACCCAAACCAAAACCCAAATCTAAGAAAATACGGATTTGGACTAATCCACGCCTTACGGGCGATAACATAAATTAGTCTCCGTATAAAATTCACGGGCTACCAAAAACAAAAAAAAACACTCACGACACGAAGTGACCATCTGGAGAAAGAGAAAATTTGTTACCGCGATACGGTAGCGTAATTAACTGCAGCGGCTTGCGCCTGCAGGAAGAGCGTCCCCACAATCAAAAACCCTTTAAATGAGGGGGAATCTGACGAAGTCTGCTATATCGGCCGCATCCGTTTAAACCATCGATACATGGTGTCATAAATCAATTTGGCATCTTCGGAGAGGTGGACGGATAGCATCCAATAGCATCTGTCCCGAAATTCAGGCAAGACGGACCTACACGGTCGCGTCTCCGTGTTTCGGCCGGGAACAGATAACATTTGAAGGAGATCCAGTGCTCGATCAGATGGTCTGTAATGCTTTGATGTACTTATTCTTTCTTTTTTGAATGTACCAGTTTCCTTGAATTTTTCATTAACCATACATGGAGGTATTTACTTTTGTTCTAGTAAAAAGGACTCTTGATATTAAATTGTAATGGAGAGGGTTCTCATGTAAGGAAGCCAAAACTAATTCTCGTTACTTTTTAGAACGTGTATAACTTGAGAAAAGATAAAACCGGTATTTTAAAAAAAAAATTCTCACTTAAAATACTTACGCAGTCTTGAAACATTCATGTTTTATAAATGTTGTCTTTTAACAATTTTGAAAATGCGAGGTTTAAAAAATAACTCACTTCTTAAACATGGGCCCGCAAGCAATTTTCCCCTCAAAAAAGGTTGAATATAAGTTTCCTTGACAATTTTGGATTAATCAAATAAGGGCCTGTTGTTTGGTTGGAGTTGCTCGAGTTTGCAACATCAGGAGTTCTGACTCCTGATTTTATCCGAAATTTCAAACTTTTTTATTAGTTTTGTCAGCAAAATCCATGATTTTAAAGTCTTGATTTCCTATGTGGCACATACGAAATCAGGAGTTTCGAAGTCGTAAGTTTTTTTTTTGTGATAAAGTTGCTCTGGAGTTTGTCACGTAAATTACTTTCTAATTTTTTTATTACCCATCTCTTAACTACCTTATTTCCTTCCATCTTCATCCATTTACTCTTAAATTTTTTTTAAATGCCCTGCCAACCACAAAACTCCATCCATCATTTCTGTGCGAGAACTCCTTGAAAAAACACTCCAACTGGTGGAGATAAATTCTAGTGGCCCTAGCGAGCCCTAACACATGATTTAAATCCTAGCATATACATTTAAACACACAACCGAACCCTTCATGTCTAAGGTAAATAAAAATACAACCCTGATCCATTTTTTGCCTCCAAGAAAGGATTAACCAGATATTAAGAGAAAGTCTTTCCTTTTCTTTTTTTGGGTGCAAAACGCTTCTTAAGATCTGGCAAAGAAGCAGCCCCCTGCCAGTCATTCCAGACCAATTGCAATAAAGTCGTTGGAAGAGTCATCTCAACAAACCTGACCACACCGTCTCGCGCTTCAGTATCTGCCAAAAACTCGTCACCGACATTTCTTTCCCGAGAAATAGAAGACTCAGAAACTATCAAGCAATCTAATCTAATTCCATATATCATCAAGCATCAACTTCGCAATAGCAAAATGAGAACCTTCATGTTTAATTCAACCTATAATCAAGGTTTAATCACCTTCTGACACAGCTTAGCTGTATATAGACGCTCTTTCATTAGAGCATGTCAACATTTCTAATTAGATTTTTTTAATAAAATTTTTCTACCTATATAGAATCAGATAAGGATGACTATAATAATGATCGACTGTATAACCACATTAGGCAAACAACCTGTTAAGTGACTATTTGAAAGTGACTATAAAGAATGATTATCCACTTTATAAAACTCCAGCCCAGCCCAGCCAGCCCAGCCCAAGATGCCAGGAAGGCCTGACAAATCCAAACAGGAGAAGTAAAAATGGGATTGAATTCTTTGTGTAAAGAGGAGGAACTAGGTTTTACCCCAAACTTTAAAAGACACGCATTATATAGCCGTTTTCTATTTTGGGTTTCTTTAAAAAATTAATTTATTTTAGATGGTAAGAACCAGGATTTATTGTAAAATTTTGCAAATATTTTTTTTTATTAGAGAAAAAACTAGCCTTGTCTTGTTTGGATTTGGAGTTAAGATAACTATGGTTTATTTTTAAGTAAAGGTAGAGAAGATGCAAACTGTGGTTTGCAGGCCTCAAACTCTAAGGTGTTGTTTGGATATAAAATTAGGATAACCGTGGATTATTTTTAAGTGGAGGTATTGAGGACGCAAACTGTACTTTGCAAGCCTCAAACTCCAAAAAATGGCATTTTGAATGTATTTGAAGAAGCATGAGCACAATTGAAGTTGAGGCAATCATCATCATGACATAAAAGCAAGAATTTTGGTCAGTCAATAACGAGTTTACTAGACATATGACAATAATTTTTCATGGTGCATGTTGTAAGCTAGTTTGTTGCTTCTTGTATTTGTTGATGGAATTAGAGAAGGTAACTACAAAGTATATAGATGAAAAGGAGCTTCACAATATGAGTAGTTTCAACCTAGCAAAGAGTAATCGGAGTGTATCGAATGCAACAGGTAACAATGACCTTATTTTTCTTTTGATGTCACAGAGAGAGAGAGAGAGAGAGAGAGAGAGAGAGAGAGATTTGCGTAAATTTTATAAAATGCCATCAACTTTTCCGGGGGTTTGATATAACACCGATAAACTTTAAAAATATTGTATCAGTCTTTCTGGAGGGTATCTTTGTCACAAAATGCCATATTTAGTTTATTTCAGGGCTATACAGTTTTATGTAGAAAGCATTTTGGGTTATTTGGTCCTCTCGTGTCTTGCATGAACCACTGAGACTAAAGATTTCAGAAAGCTTTGAGAATAAGCATCTATTTTCAATGCTTACGGTTCTCAAAGTTTGCTCATCTATTTTCAAGCTTTGAGAATAAGCATCTATTTTCAAAAATGTCTTTGCCCATACCCTGTCGCTATATTGCAGGCAGATTATCCATTTGGAATGCGTGCAAAATTGATGCTTGAAGTCGCGACCATGACAATCTATATCCATATAGATCATACAGTTATATACAGCGAAAGCCTTGACATACTCGAGAGGATTGACTACGGCTTTCCTCCACTTGCTCATGATTCAACAAACTTCCTGTCGATCTCTGATACTCGTTGGTGGATGTCACTACAAGAGCAAAACATAAGAATCCACCGTGCACCTAATTCAATGGCCGGGAGGAGAAAACACCCAAACGAGATAGAACAAGGAGCTTGTATGGTAGGAGAGTACTTAAGTTTCTCTACTGATGCATTAACAAAAAGGATTGGTGGATATATACGTAGTAACTACCCGCAGCTCCCATAACACCAATTGACCATGTTATCCATCGACGGAAATTGATTGAAGTTTCCTCTATCGGGCACGAACTCTATTCCCGTAGTGAAATTTTGCTTAACTATGTCAAGAAAGACAGATTTCTGAAAGCAACATGCCAACGACTACTAGTACCAGTTCAACTACAAGCCCTTGCCTGCTGTAACATTTCAATTATAACCATTACTAATTTTATTTTTACCAATGACCAATAGCTCAGGATGAGTGCGGGTTTCGATTGCTGGGGGGTGAGGGTGGGGGGCACAATTTAACTCTTTTGGGGCAAATTCATGGGTCTCATGGATGAGTGTGTGTTGTGCGTATTGGTGTGCTGCGTTGCATGGGTTAGACTTATGAGCCAGTTTAAAAAACAAATACCAATCTTATTTTTAGATTAAGAGCATCATTAACACCCCCAAAGGTAATGGATGTCAATTCCCTTCTAATGGTCCATGAATCCATACTACGAGGGACCCCTTATCACAACAGAATCTTGCAAAAAAACAAATCCCTATTGTTAGAGAGTGAATGCAAGAATAACAGAACCGTCACATATATATTTGGCATGTATACCCCGAATACTAACGAATTGCATCCTTGATCTGAGATTTTCGAGATGTTCAAAAATCGGTTATCCAGTGATAACATATACATCTTACTTAGTAAGGAAAACCATCTGTATCTTACGTCGTTCTTAAATATGCTTTTGGTTTCTTTCGTCCCTTTCCTCGTGGCCCGTCCTAATAAGGGATAAGAATTCTATTTGTTTGTTTGTAATCTAACTTTGTTGGGATAAAAAATCACATCCTATTGACCAAATGTTAAAAGGTCAAAATCAAAGTCAAATCCCAAGCGTGGATGCAAACCCAAATCCGGGTACAAGCCCAAACACAAGTTAGGTGAGCCCAAACCAGATCCAAGCTCAAGTATAGGGGCCGGCCTCATGCCGAGGAAAAATGTAATAAATAGATTTATTATGTAATTTGGTAAAAATAAATGTAAAATAAATGAGCAAAAAACCAATTTTGTAAAGCCCAGAGGCTAAAATGCAAATGTGTAAGGGTATTTAAACCCACCAAATAAATGAAATAAGAAGTTTTTCCTTTCCCATAAAATTTGTTAGGTTTTAAGCATCGCAAGTCTTTTTCTTCTTTATCTTCTTTCTCAAGAAAGGGAATCCTCAAAGGAAAGAGTTCTTTTTGGATCTCTCTCATTTCTCTCATCCTTTTCTTTCTTAGTACAACCCAATAAAAGAGAACCCATCTCTTTTGAAAAACTCTAACTCAAGAACTCAAGATCTAAGACCAAAATCAAGTAAAAAGATAATCTTTTTTCATCAAACTTGAAGAACAAGAAAAGATAAGAACTCTCGGGATGAAAGCTTATGACTTTCACCCCGAGCAAACATATTTGAACCAATAAACTAATAAAATCGATGAACACTCGGCGCCGGATCTCCCAGATCCACGGGAACATGGGTTTCAATCTATGTTCCTCATCAGAACTTCCCCCAAAGGGAGTTCCCTTTCTTGAAACCTTCCCCGAAGGGAGGTTCCCGCTTTCGGGACCCTTTTAGGGGTCCCATTTTCGTAACTCCCCCAAGGGAGGTTCCCACTTTCGGGACTCTTCCCGAGGTCCCATCCTTTAGTCCCTGCTGTCGGGATCCCTCCCAAGGTCCCTTCTTTTAGGACCCCCCAAAAGATGGTTACCATTGCGGGGACCCCTCCAGGGGTTCCTTCTTTTGGGACCACCCCCAAAAGGGGTCCTCGCTGTCTCGGGAGGCCACTAAACTCTCTCTGTCTCTTTTCCTTTTTGGGGAGCCTCCCGATACACTCAAATCACTCCCCTTCACAAAATACTTCTTTCGGGGCGCTGTTCCGATCCCTGCAAAGGGTTTGCTGACCCTCGTCAGCTGACCGGGCAGCGAGACCCTCGATATGTTCAAAAGACCCAAACATCATTTTCAAAACACACACACACATATTTCAAAAATGATTTCGAATGATACGCATGACCCGTTAATCAGAAGTTCCCTCACGTCAAAGCGATGGGTAATTAACGGCAGGTTTGTCCACGGCCGCCAGAAATTAGAATCCGCACAATCAATAAAGCCTTTCCTACCATTGGGTAGTAGGAATTTGTACATGCCTAAAACATGAGCGCATCCATATCAACAGGGTGAAGAAAAACACTCTACAGATTTGGCACGCCCGGTGGGACCTAGCTCTCTTTCCATATTTCGGGTCAAACGATCAAGCGAACTCAGTCAAGGCATACATTGTTATATGTACTGAACTATGTTTCTTCATGCAGATCAACAATTATCACAACCAACAACTCTCAATAGCCATCAACGATGATATCTTTGAAAACCAGCTCAGCCTCCGATATGACCCCTGTCACATACACGCTCAAGGCAATTGCCAAGATGACTATTCCGTCGAGTCTTATGTAGCAATGGATGGAACAACTCCTTTAATTTGAGTCCATCACATTCGCTCTAGCCTGATTCTTCTTTTTTATTAATAAAAACCCCTTCCCAGCACACGCACACGCCCATCAGAATGCCTTCCCTTTTACTTAGAAAAAATGAGCCATCGGTTCAAGTACAAGTGATTGGTGAAATTTATTGTATGTTTTTATACCACATTTATCATATTATTTACATATTTTATGCTATCCCGAGGGTGTTTTATGATATAATATAATTTATTGAACTTAATTGCAAAATGATACAAAAGATTAATTATTTATGCTAAATAGAGATTTAATTGGTGTTAATAAATAATGAAGAATTAATAAGTTGCATTTATTGTATATCTTCCATATTATTAATTAATTAATTAATCGTATCATTTCTAATTTTATAAACATGCACTACTAAAATAGGGGTTGCCCCTACGGATAATGAAATCCGTAGGGGCAGATTTATTTTGGCCCTACGGATTAGTCCGTAAGGCCAGACGGTTGCCCCTACGGTCCCAGACGTTTTAATTTTAAAATATTAAATCGTAATTTGTTGTTTGCCCCTACGGAGCCGCAAACCAATGACCTACGGACTAATCCGTAGGGGCATCTAAATGGGGATTTAATTAAAAAGGCACAGAAATTCCCTACGCTGATTATCTCTCTCTCTCGCGCGCGAAACTCCCAAAATCCCCAAATCTCTCGTTCCCGCCGCGTCGCCGTTCTCGTCGTCGCCACCGCCCTCCGTTTCGTCGTCGCCACCGCCTTCATTCTTCCTCGTCGCCGATTGCGCGCGTTGTCGACTACCGATCGATCGTCTCCTCCACTGCACAGGTTAGTAAATCTTCAATTAAACAAATTTTTGATTATTTTAAGGCTAGGGTTCATGGTTTGGGTACCGATGAGGGTTAGGGTTAGGCATTGGTTGGGGTTAGGGTTTGGGTTGGGGTTGCGGTTAGGGCTGGGGCTGGGGCTGGGGTTGCGGTTGGGGTTCGGCTGGGGTTGCGGTTGGGGTTGGGGTTAGGGTTGGGGTTCGGCTGCGGATGGGGCCGGGGCCGGGGTTAGGGTTAGGGTTAGGGTTGGGGTTGGGGTTCGGCTGGGGCTAGGGCTGGGGCTAGGGTTAGGGTTGGGTTGTGATTTTTAGGAAAATTTAACTCGATAAAGCCAAAAATTACCATTTTTGGTATCAGATACGGAACGGAATAGGTGTTATCATTTTCGTATACGGATATGGATGGTCGTAAAAAATGAAAATATAGGGTCATCGTCGAAGGATGATATGTCGACATCCGAGTTGGAAAATGAGGAAGACGAGAATGATGATTATTTTTAGATTTATGTTTTGATTGATGACTTTTATGCGTATGGTTATTGTTATAGTTAATGGCGTAGTTAGGATATGAACTTGGTTTGTTTATCGGTCACTTTTTAGTATGTTAGAATCGTAGGTTTTTTATGATGATAAATTGTCTTATGGTTTGATTTAGTTTTTGACATTATGTTTATATCTTTATGTTTTAACTTTGAATGCATCTAGGCATGTATTATTTAGTTAACTTATTTTCTTTTACCAATGTTTGTTGTGAATCGTGATACTTCATATTTATATTTTTCCAATTCTGTTTGATCTTCGTTAGTTTATTTGATATATATTCTTTCAACTTGAATTTATATTATATTCATCTTGTTTATTGATTTCTTTTCTATGTTGAAGGTATGTATCTCAATCTCAAGTCTAATACATCTTAGTTGTTTAATGCTCAATTCGTCATATATCTTATTCTCAAGTTGCAACTTGCAAGTAACTAAGCAAATATTATTTCATAAGTGTAAAATCATGTTATATCAGTTACTTTATATTTTATTTAAATACTTCGTATAGTCTATGTGACGAGAAAATTCAATCGTATGATAACCGATAGAAGCCTTACCCCCGACAGCCGAAACACACACATACAACAAGAATACACAACAAACGCATCATTAGAGAGTGATTCAAGATGTTTAAGTTAAAACCAATATATGATACTCGATGATAATATGAAACTTTCATATTCTCATCGATACTCATATATGAAACTCAAAGCGCCACTTAGTCCCCGTCTATCGGTTAACATACGTTCGATATTCGTCGTGACATAGAACTATACGAAGGTTGTTAAATATCGGACGGTATAGCTCGATACTAACAACCGTCGTATAGTCTATATGACGAGAAGATTCAATCGTATGATAACCGATAGATTTGTCCCGTGTGGACAAGTTAGGAATGTATAAAGCAAACACCTTCATTCACTTATGTTTTCATCCGTTTCGAGATATTTCGTCGGTACCTTTCCGCTGGTTCTCCGTGTACAAAGATAGATTAGATGTTCATTTCAACGTTGTTTCACAGTTTTGAAATGATTATCTATTCTATTACAGTGTACTCGGAGAACAGCGGGGAGGTGCTGCTGAAATTTACTCGAAATGGTTGAAAGCACAAGCGAATGGGTGTTCGCTCTATACATTCTTAATGGGATAGAAGCCTTACCCACGACAGCCGAAATACACACATATAACAAGAATACACAACAAACGCATAATTAGAGAGTGATTCAAGATGTTCAAGTTAAAACCAATATATGATACTCGATGATAATATGAAACTTTCATATTCTCATCGATACTCATATATGAAACTCAAAGCGCCACTTAGTCCCCGTCTATCGGTTAACATACGTTCGATGTTCGTCGTGACATAGAACTATACGAAGGTTGTTAAATATCGGACGGTATAGCTCGATACTAACAACCGTCGTATAGTCTATATGACGAGAAGATTCAATCATATGATAACCGATAGATTTGTCCCGTGTGGACAACTTAGAAATGTATAAAGCAAACACCTTCATTCACTTGTGTTTTCATCCGTTTCGAGATATTTCGTCGGTACCTTTCCGCTGGTTCTCCGTGTACAAAGATAGATTAGATGTTCATTTCGACGTTGTTTCGCTGCTTTGAAATGATTATCCATTCTATTACAGTGTACTCAGAGAACAGCGAGGAGGTGCTGCCGAAATTTGCTCGAAACGGTTGAAAGCACAAACGAATGGGTGTTCGCTCTATACATTCTTAATGGGATAGAAACCTTACCCCCGACAGCCGAAACACACACATACAACAAGAATACACAACAAACACATCATTAGAGAGTGATTCAAGATGTTCAAGTTAAAACCAATATATGATACTTGATGAAAATATAAAACTTTCATATTCTCATCGATACTCATATATGAAACTCAAAGCGCCACATAGTCCCCGTCTATCGGTTAACATACGTTTGATAATTTATCCTTTTCAACGACAAACGCACACACAAAGCATATACACGGATTTTCTCCTTTGTCAGTAACCATCCCGTTCTAAGATTTCTCAATATAGTCACTACAACCTACAATTTATATGTTATACAGTCTAACATGGCCCATGAGTACGTCAAAGTTAAGGACTGGATCTATGTCGATTGGCAACAACGTATGCAACCTAAGTTTGTCGCAGGAGTTGCTACTTTTATTGAATTTGCACGTGTACATAATGTAAGTCCATGCTACCTCTCCCGGTACTTTCGGGAATGCGGAATTTGGTAGAAAACGATTTTCTTAAAGATGGTAACATGGACCTAAAACCCGGATCTTGGTTAAACATCTATCTAACAACCTAACTATGAGTTTTAGCTACTCGGTTAGGGGGTTATACCTTGCTTGTCTTGAACTCCTTCGTCTTCAAAGCTCCGATGGTGGTCCGATGGCTTCTTCTCGTCGTCTCCGTACGCCGAAGATAGATCCACCTGAAAGCTCCAACCTTTAGCTCCTTCTTCGTTCTTTGAAGAAACTAGTTCACTTGGTTTGCTAAACCTAGTGAACTAGAATGAGTAGAGAAGAAATAGAATGGGATTTTATCTATGGTTCTTGATTCTCAACTCATGAGACAAGAGAACCATAGATCAAGAGAGGGAGCAAGAGGTTGAGGGTGAGAGCAAGAGGAGAGCTCAAGAACAAGAGAGAGAATGAGCAAGAAAAAAAATGAGCAAGTATTTTGTCTCTCACCCTCTCATAATCCAAAGCAATGATAACTCATCATATTAACAAAAGTCTTATGTGATGGTTAGAAGCAACCACAACCATATCATTTCATGCACTCATTTTACACAAATGAGCAAGTAAACAAAAGTCTTTGCCATGAAATGATGGCTATGGTTATCATGATGGTCAACTAGTCAAGCCTAGTCAACCGGTCAACAAGTCAACAAAAGTCAACAAGTCAGCAAAGTCAACAAGTCAACAAAAGTCAACAAGTCAACAACCATATCACCATAATACTTAATTAATATAATAGTTAATCACATATCATATTCTCATTAGGGTTGAGCATAAAGTCACCTAGTCAACGGTCAACTGTCAACAACCCTAATGAGAATCCGCTGCCTCTGCCTCCCTGTCAACTGTGCATACACACCCGCATCCGCGTTCCGAGGAACACGAATGCAAACTGGATAAATCCAATCCCATAAGGTACACTAGGATCTGGCTTAAACCAAAGCCCGCTAGTGTAAACTGTCCGGACACTGTACGTGCACAAGTGCACGGATGTGACCGAACCCTGTCGCAAAACCATGCGACCTGTCGCAATACCATGCGACCTCTACTCTTTTGCCTAAAGGCGAAAAGCTTTCTGTGTGGGACTCTAAAGACTCGACACTACGCTGGCAGTGGGTTTAACCACAGACCGCAAGCGGCACTAGCTGTGCGTAACGGTCCCCAGGTAATGCCGACAAGAAGACCGACGAGGCGAAACCCATCTGAACTCCTACTGAGCCTGAGTGTGACATTCTCCGTACAGTCCGGTCTGTTCGTCTGATACATCGCATGGCGGGCCTAGGGGGCGGTAAACGTCAGTCCCCCAATAGCGGTACAAGTCGTGCCGGAGCGAAGCCCAAAACACCCTGAGATAACACTGGAAACCTACCAGTATATCTCGTTTGCCCTGGCCAGGGACTACTCGTGTAATGGCTCTCCTAGACACAGCGCGATGTCAACCCCCAATACCGGGAGAGACGAATCCTGTCTAACCGTCACTGCCTCCAAGTGCTTCGGGACTGCACCCAACCACTACCTGTTTGCACGACTCCTTTGAGCCGTGGTAGGGTAGTGATCAAAGTACAGTGGGAACACACTCGAGGCGGAGTGACAGTGTCAAGTCAGCAGACTAAGCTGTACTCATGTCACCTGGGAACTGATAACTGACGATAGGTATAATACCAACTAGTCAGTTCCCGACGAGTCCTGTCCAGTGTACCCGTAACCTAACGAGCACCCGCATACTATCTCAAGTACGACGTACTGACGGCTGTGGGACAGACCGTCTCCCACACTGGGATGAGAAGCGCATGCGCTGGTCTACTCCGGAGTATCGATACCCTGTCTCGATAGTCCTGCGACCAGGGACCTGCATAAGGATGTGCTTATAGATTACCCAGCCCCACTAGTGTGATGGCCATCACATCGCTGGTAATCAATCAAAGATCCTAAGGGCTCTACTAATGTGTATAGGCGATATACAAAAATAAACACATGTACACATTGAAGTAGAAACAAACCAAGTAGCATACTACTATTTTGAGCAAGATTGTATATACAAGGTGAATATCCCAAGCATCCATTAAGTAATATACAAACTAGTATGATACAGTAATGGCCTCTAGGGCATATACACTAACAATCTCCCACTTGCACTAAGGCCATGTACTGGCGTATCGAAGACCTATCATCTCGATCAGCCGCTCGAACTGAGTCTGGGGCAGGGCCTTGGTGAATGGATCTGCAGTGTTATCTTCTGAAGCGACTCTCCGAACCTCGATCTCCTGGCGATCCACGATCTCCCTGATCAGGTGATACCGCCTTAAGATGTGCCTGGATTTCTGATGGGACCTGGGTTCCTTCGCTAAAGCTATAGCCCCGTTGTTGTCGCAATACAGAGGTATTGGATCAACAATGGACGGAACCACCTGAAGTTCTTTCAAGAACTTCCTCATCCAGACAGCTTCTTTTGCGGCATCAGATGCAGCGATGTATTCCGCTTCCATCGTCGAGTCTGCAACGGTTTCCTGTTTGGAACTCTTCCAACACACCGCCCCTCCATTGAGGGTAAAGACAAAACCCGACATGGACTTGGAATCATCCTTGTCACTCTGGAAGCTGGAGTCAGCAAAGGCCTCGATCTGGAGGTCTTTTCCGCCATACACCAAGAACATCTCCTTAGTCCTTCTCAGGTACTTGAGAATGTTCTTTACCGCTATCCAGTGTTTCTCCCCAGGGTTTGACTGATACCGGCTTACCACACTCAGTGCATAAGCTACATCCGGTCTGGTACACAACATCGCATACATTATAGAGCCTACCGCAGAAGCGTAGGGTATAATAGACATGCGATCCCTCTCCAAATCAGTCTTGGGAGACATCTCTTTAGAGAGGGTGATCCCGTGACAAGCCGGCAGGTTACCGCGCTTGGAATCTTCCATACTGAATCTTTTCAGCACGGTGTCGATGTACCTGGACTGAGAAAGTCCTAATATCCTCTTGGATCTGTCACGGTAGATCCGGATACCCAGAATGTATGAGGCATCACCCAGGTCTTTCATGGAGAACCTGTGTGACAAGAACCCCTTGACAGATTGTAGCATAGGAATGCCATTTCCTATTAAGAGAATGTCATCCACGTATAAAATGAGGAATACTACAGTTCTCGCTACAAATCTACTATAGATGCATGGTTCATCTGGATTTTTGATAAAGCCAAATTCTTTGACCGTCTCATCAAAGCAGATGTTCCAACTCCGCGACGCCTGCTTTAGTCCATAGATGGACTTAAGCAACTTGCACACCTTTCCGCTGCTCCCACTCTGAATGAAACCCTCTGGCTGGTCCATATAGACACACTCCTCTAAATTTCCATTTAGAAAAGCTGTCTTTACGTCCATTTGCCAGATCTCATAATCGTGGAAGGCAGCAATGGCAAGAAGGATCCGAATGGATTTCAGCATGGCTACTGGAGAAAAGGTTTCGTCATAGTCCAAGCCAGGTCTTTGACGAAAACCCTTTGCTACCAGCCTAGCTTTATAGGTCTCAACCTGTCCATCTACACCAATCTTCCTTTTGAAGATCCACTTGCATCCTACGGGTTTTACCCCGTCTGGAGCAATGTCCAACGTCCATACCTTGTTGGTGTACATGGACTCCATTTCGGTCCGCATTGCATCCAGCCATTTCACTGAGTCAACGCTCTGAACGGCCTGCTGGAAGCTAGTAGGCTCATCATAATCTATGATGCAATCCTCTCTATCCCCGTCAATGAGAAAACCGTAGTATCTCTCGGGCGGATGAGTCTGCCTACTACTTCTGCGGAGCGGCGCAGGAATGTCCTGTTCTGTTGAACCCTCTGGTTCCACTAAACTTTCAGTAATAGTCCGTGGTTCTGGAATTTCTTCCAGTTCTACTGCGCTCCCACTTATTTCTTTTTCTATGAACTGGTGTTCTAGAAAGTGGGCATGACGAGAAACAAGAACTTTTTGTTCCTCTTCACAGTAGAAGAAATATCCCTTGGAATTCTTTGGATATCCCACAAACTTGCACAGTACTGAGCGTGCCTCGAGCTTGTCCGCATGCTGCTTTTTGACAAAAGCTGGACTTCCCCATATCTTAATGTGATTAAGATGGGGTCTCTTCCCACACCACATCTCAAATGGCGTAGTAGGCACAGTCTTAGTGGGAACTCGGTTCAAAAGGTATGCGGCTGATTCTAGCGCATATCCCCAGAATGATCGCGGTAACTCAGCGTTACTCATCATGGACCGCACCATATCCAATAGGGTGCGGTTTCGTCTCTCCGATACACCGTTATGTTGCGGGGTGTATGGAGGAGTAAGCTGAGAGAGAATTCCGTTCTCTTTTAAATAGTCCAGGAACTCGGCACTTAAGTATTCTCCACCTCGATCCGATCTTAGAATCTTAATACTTTTGCCGGTCTGTTTCTCTACTTCATTCTTATACTCCTGGAATTTTCCAAAGGCCTCGGACTTATGTTTCATCAAGAAGACATAACCGTACCTTGAGAAGTCATCCGTAAAAGTAATGAAGTAAGAATGTCCGCTTCGGGCATGTGTAGACATTGGACCGCACACGTCACTGTGTACGAGTCCCAAGAGCTCGCTCGCTCTTACTCCATGTCCAGTAAACGGAGTCTTTGTCATCTTTCCTTTGAGACAAGATTGACAAGTGGCATACGATTGATATTCGAACGCATTCAAATATCCTTCTGTATGTAACTTAGTCAACCTTCTCTCATTGATGTGACCCAATCTACAATGCCATAAGAAAGTCTGATTTATTTCTGGAGACTTTCTTTTGTGTGTATTCTGGACGTTGAAAATCTGTGGTTGGTTTAACACGTATATACCATTACTCAATGTACCTGACACAATCAAAACTTGATTAAGGTGAATGTTTACAACATTACTTACAAACGCAAATTCATAACCTTCTTTAGAAACTAAAGATACAGAAATGATATTACAAGTTGCGTTGGGTACAAAAAAGCAATTACGCAAAACCAAAACATGTCCATCTGATATTCCCAGGTGATAGTCCCCCACGGCTTTAGCATCCATGCTAGCTCCGTTCGCAACTTTGAGGGTCATGTCACCTGCCTTCAAAACCCTACGGTTTCTCAACGCCTGCAAAGAATTACAGATATGAGATCCTGATCCGGTATCCAATACCCAGGAAGTAGAGTTTATTGAAAGACAGTTTTCAATAACATACACACCTGAAGCTGAAGCTGCAACCTGCTTCAATTCCTGTGTTCTGGCCTTCCAGGCCCTGCAATCATTCTTCCAGTGTCCTTTCTTATGACAATAGAAGCATTCTTCCTTATCCACAAGCTTCCCCGCTATCTTTGTTGCTTTACCTTTTCCCTTCGTATCCACTTTACTAACACCGCCCCTTGGTTTGGCGGGGGCCTTCTTCTTCTTTCCCTTGGCTTTCGCCTTGGACCTAGAAGAAGATGATCCTCCTACAAACAAAGTGGATGTATCCCTACCTTTCTGTAGGGTGCCCTCTGCGCTCCTCAGCATGTTGAGGAGCTCTGAAAGTTCAACCTCTTTTTCTTGTAAGTTGAAGTTCAGTATAAACTGGGCGTAAGTGGAAGGAAGGGACTGGAGAACTATAACCGTGTATAGCTCACTCTCCAATGTGATCCCTAGGTCAGCGAGCTCCTCAATGAAGCCGATCATCTTTAGCACGTGCTCGGCTACTGATGATCCGACGGCCATTCTTGTCGAAAATAACTTTTTCGACGCTTCGTATCTTGCGATACGAGATTGCTCTCCATACAGTTCTTTTGTATGGAGCAATATGGATTCCATGTCCATATTCTCATGCCTCCTCTGATGTTCGTTGTCCATCGAGGCAAGCAGGAGGCATTTGGCCTTCGCGCTATCAATCTCCCAAGTCTTACGGATTTCCTTATCCGCGACACTGGAAGTTGGACCAGGGACAGGGGGAGCTTTGGTGGTAAGAAGATACCCCAGCTTGTCGTAAGTGATTGCTATCTTGACATTCCTGAGCCAATCTTTGTAGTTTGGCCCTGTCAGTTTGTTTTTATCTAGGAGTAACTTAAGTCCAGTCATGTCGATTAGGTCGCTGCAATTAGGAGAGAGAAGAAGAAACACTCAGCATGATGCTCTTGCAAGTTTAGAGTGGTTTTTAGTTTGTCTAAACAGGATGGCTCCCACTGTTTCTCGAATCCCTCCTCAAACCATAAAGGAAGAATTAGTCGGGATTAATCCCACCGTACAATACTTGCTTAACCGTTCAGCCAGGCCGGTGTCGGTACTTCGAGGGAGGTTTTCCAACGCTTTCGCGAAGTTCCTTAATTAGAGAACCTCTTTTCCCTGGGGGTGTAGCCCCGCTAACACCTTTCTAGGCACCTACTAGGTTTATAGCATTGATCGTTTAGTGAGAAATTTCCCGAGGAGTAGCATATACTCACAGTAGGATCGGGATCCAAATATCATCGCGTGACGAAACTGAAGGAATCCTACCAGAATCATCACACTCCAAATGGTATGCAAATCTAGCAAGTTTCAGTACTTATGAAACTCCCGATGTGGATTTTTGCCCCATGCTCTTATGACCTTGACTTTGGCCAAAATATCATAAGTCACATGTCAAGTTCTACCCGTCATTATCCAGGTTAATTTGGATCCATCCGTACCTACCCTTGACTTTGGCCAAAATGGCAGCACGACTGTCCCAAACCAACGCATCTATCTATGCTACACATGAACACCCAATAGCTACCAATCACTGTGCCTTGACTTTGGCCAACATACACAGCTTGAATACTATTGACTATTCATGTGAAACGACGGAGGGCTACGGATGGTTTTGGCAAAACCGTGAACGTAGTGAACTTGATATGGTCGATGGAACGAGATAGCTTTTAAAAGGAGTGGCTCAAGCTCCGTATTTAAAAGTTGTTTTGAAAAGAACCGAGTGGTTTTTCGAAAGTGTTCCAACGACTTTAACTTGGTTTATTATCTTGCATTAGTTCTTTTAATGCGTGATATTCTTGCATTAGTTCTTTTAATGCGTCCCATCATTTAATCCTACCATTGCAGAAAACAACCAAAATATGACGTACGCTTATGCCATTCGCATTCGCCACGGGGCCCCGTCATTACCCGTTAGGTTACTTAACTAACGACAGAGCGGGGGCTGGGCTAGCGCGTCTGTAAAACATAAGCAACGTCTAAATAATATCATATATAGATATACTGCAATGATAAACATTTCAGATCACAGATGAATACATTGGATATACTAGGAATCTGTAATTTGTACGAGCCTGTAACAAAAGACAGATTACACGGTCGCGGTGAATAGCCAAATACCCCACCCAAGACCCCTACGGGTGCGGCAAACTACCCGCCAAGTACCCGAAGCGTAGTAACCTCCCTCATCTCCTATGAGTAGGCCACTCGACACTTCGGCATACCCGGTAGTTTGTGCACCCCCTCCATGGGTCCATCCTAGGAGCAAAAACAGTAAAAAGAAATTATACAATGACGGCTACAACCCCGACCCGGTTGTGCGGCCATATAAATAATTATTACATCAAGTTACAAATTTACATGAATTGAAAGAAAAGAAAACTCTCGTCTCACAACCCCCGGCTATTCACCCGCGACAATCCAACATATTCATATACACATTCCAGTACATTACAGATCACAGATTTGTATAACCCCCACTAATCGACATATAGCGATTAGTAGACGTTCAATACAAATATCACATTACAGAAAAACCCGTTAGCTCAAGTCTTTTAGAAGTTCGATCAAAAATACGGATTTTCGGGACCCCAAAATAAAATTTTCGTTCTGGAAAATCTGGGTTGAAAATACATATACTAAAAATCCCAAAATACCCCAATTAGCAAACTGCAAAAAATAAAACCCATGACCGAGTCAACTCGGCCGCGGTTCCGCGGCGGGAGCGTGCTCCCGCCGCGGAACCGCGGCACTTTGATCGAGTCATGGGCCCAAATTTTTGCAGTTTCTTTAAAAAAGCCTGAGTCGATTTTTGGTGTATATTAAAAAAGTTTTCCAGCACTTTTAAAATCGACAGAAAGTTTAAAATTCCGGGGTTCGTTTCGGGACTTTTTCGTTGATCGATCTTCTAGTTACTTGCTAACATGTTAGATAGAGTTTAACCTGGCTCTGATACCACTGTAAGTCCATGCTACCTCTCCCGGTACTTTCGGGAATGCGGAATTTGGTAGAAAACGATTTTCTTAAAGATGGTAACATGGACCTAAAACCCGGATCTTGGTTAAACATCTATCTAACAACCTAACTATGAGTTTTAGCTACTCGGTTAGGGGGTTATACCTTGCTTGTCTTGAACTCCTTCGTCTTCAAAGCTCCGATGGTGGTCCGATGGCTTCTTCTCGTCGTCTCCGTACGCCGAAGATAGATCCACCTGAAAGCTCCAACCTTTAGCTCCTTCTTCGTTCTTTGAAGAAACTAGTTCACTTGGTTTGCTAAACCTAGTGAACTAGAATGAGTAGAGAAGAAATAGAATGGGATTTTATCTATGGTTCTTGATTCTCAACTCATGAGACAAGAGAACCATAGATCAAGAGAGGGAGCAAGAGGTTGAGGGTGAGAGCAAGAGGAGAGCTCAAGAACAAGAGAGAGAATGAGCAAGAAAAAAAATGAGCAAGTATTTTGTCTCTCACCCTCTCATAATCCAAAGCAATGATAACTCATCATATTAACAAAAGTCTTATGTGATGGTTAGAAGCAACCACAACCATATCATTTCATGCACTCATTTTACACAAATGAGCAAGTAAACAAAAGTCTTTGCCATGAAATGATGGCTATGGTTATCATGATGGTCAACTAGTCAAGCCTAGTCAACCGGTCAACAAGTCAACAAAAGTCAACAAGTCAGCAAAGTCAACAAGTCAACAAAAGTCAACAAGTCAACAACCATATCACCATAATACTTAATTAATATAATAGTTAATCACATATCATATTCTCATTAGGGTTGAGCATAAAGTCACCTAGTCAACGGTCAACTGTCAACAACCCTAATGAAAATCCGCTGCCTCTGCCTCCCTGTCAACTGTGCATACACACCCGCATCCGCGTTCCGAGGAACACGAATGCAAACTGGATAAATCCAATCCCATAAGGTACACTAGGATCTGGCTTAAACCAAAGCCCGCTAGTGTAAACTGTCCAGACACTGTACGTGCACAAGTGCACGGATGTGACCGAACCCTGTCGCAAAACCATGCGACCTGTCGCAATACCATGCGACCTGTCGCAATACCATGCGACCTCTACTCTTTTGCCTAAAGGCGAAAAGCTTTCTGTGTGGGACTCTAAAGACTCGACACTACGCTGGCAGTGGGTTTAACCACAGACCGCAAGCGGCACTAGCTGTGCGTAACGGTCCCCAGGTAATGCCGACAAGAAGACCGACGAGGCGAAACCCATCTGAACTCCTACTGAGCCTGAGTGTGACATTCTCCGTACAGTCCGGTCTGTTCGTCTGATACATCGCATGGCGGGCCTAGGGGGCGGTAAACGTCAGTCCCCCAATAGCGGTACAAGTCGTGCCGGAGCGAAGCCCAAAACACCCTGAGATAACACTGGAAACCTACCAGTATATCTCGTTTGCTCTGGCCAGGGACTACTCGTGTAATGGCTCTCCTAGACACAGCGCGATGTCAACCCCCAATACCGGGAGAGACGAATCCTGTCTAACCGTCACTGCCTCCAAGTGCTTCGGGACTGCACCCAACCACTACCTGTTTGCACGACTCCTTTGAGCCGTGGTAGGGTAGTGATCAAAGTACAGTGGGAACACACTCGAGGCGGAGTGACAGTGTCAAGTCAGCAGACTAAGTTGTACTCATGTCACCTGGGAACTGATAACTGACGATAGGTATAATACCAACTAGTCAGTTCCCGACGAGTCCTGTCCAGTGTACCCGTAACCTAACGAGCACCCGCATACTATCTCAAGTACGACGTACTGACGGCTGTGGGACAGACCGTCTCCCACACTGGGATGAGAAGCGCATGCGCTGGTCTACTCCGGAGTATCGATACCCTGTCTCGATAGTCCTGCGACCAGGGACCTGCATAAGGATGTGCTTATAGATTACCCAGCCCCACTAGTGTGACGGCCATCACATCGCTGGTAATCAAGCAAAGATCCTAAGGGCTCTACTAATGTGTATAGGCGATATACAAAAATAAACACATGTACACATTGAAGTAGAAACAAACCAAGTAGCATACTACTATTTTGAGCAAGATTGTATATACAAGGTGAATATCCCAAGCATCCATTAAGTAATATACAAACTAGTATGATACAGTAATGGCCTCTAGGGCATATACACTAACACATAATAAGATCGTGATAGAGAAGATTCTCTGCCCGTGCGATAGATGTGGGAATAAGTACTGGCAGAAGGTAGAATTGACGGAGTTTCATATCGTAAAATATGGTTTTACTAGACTTTATACAACTTGGAAATATCACGGGAAAGGAGAAGAACGCAGTAATGCGGCAGAAGAAGAAGGAGAACATGATAATGCGGTAGGAGAAGAAGGAGAATACGGTAATGCGGCAGAAGAAGAAGACGGTAATTTATTTCCATCAGAAGAAATGGAGGATATGGTAGAGGCTGCCCTAGGTGAATCTATTCGTACCGAAGATAACATTCCTTCCGGTCAAGGATCGCGTGCGGATAAATATGAAAATTTCATGAATCGATGGGCTGAAAAGTCATGATCACCATGTTATCGTGGAGCACCTTCTTCCATTAGCCCTCAGGAGTTCTCTTCCTGAATCGGTTGGTCTAATAATCAACGACCTATGTTGTTTTTTCAGAGAGTTGTGTGCTAAAACACTGGATGTTGTGATACTGGATAAACTAGAAAATTCTATTGCGTTGATACTTTGCAAGTTTGAGCGTATTTTCCCACCGTCATTCTTCGATATCATAATACACCTGACGGTTCATCTTGTAACTGAGGCTAAGTTAGCCGGACCGGTACAATATCGATGGATGTATCCCGTCGAGAGGTACGTGGAATATTTCGTTTCGCGCAATTTTTAAAATTATTGTTGTCCTGTATGCCCATATTTATTTATTCAACATATTTTCTTTAGGTATCTCTACACTCTTAAAAAGTATATACGCAATAGAAATCGACCAGAGGGTTCTATCATGCAAGGTTATCTTCTTGATGAAGCAACCACATTTTGTTCTCGCTATCTGGATGAGAACATTGAGATGAGACTTAACCGGCCTCGAAGAATTTAAGACGGGCCATATGGTAAAACCGATTATAAGAGGGTAGACACTATGCTTTTCAACAAGATATACCGATTTATTTTGCTTAATTGCGCATGTCTTGAACAAATTAGAGAGTAAGTTTTTTTGGATTAATTGTTATATTTGTGTTTGTGTGTATGAAATGATATAATATTAATGTCATAATTTATTGTCGAAAACAGAATTCATTTTAACGAGGTACGTGAGGGGCATCCTGATTGGAACGATGAACGATTGGAAAAATATCATAAGGATAATTTTTGCGATTGGGTCACAGATCATGTAAGTTATTCGAATAACATGTTATTGCTATCTGTTTTAATCTAAACTTATATCGTTATGTATGTCGTAAAATTTGTTTTGTTAGATCTACGATCCGAACTTGTCTGCATCATTTGAGAGTGATTCAAGATGTTTAGCTCAATTTCCTAATATGGAGGTTGCATATTATAAAGGATTCGGTGTCCTTAGATACAAATTCGAAGTTAAGCATATAGAAACATCTAGAACCACTCAGAATAGTGGGATTGCGACGGTAGGATCGGACGGTGTGATTTATTATGGATACTTAAATTGTATACTCGGCATCCACTATCCCGGACGATCACAACCCTTTTATATATTCCAGTGTACTTGGTACGATACGCGAACCGATACGGATAAGTGGAGAAGCAATATTGGGACTTGGAAAGATGAATATGGATTGACCAGTGTGAACACAGTTTGATTTTACGGTCAGGAAGATCCGTTTATCTTTCCGAACCAAGCGTTCCAAGTATACTACTCACAGTGTTTGAAGCATCCGGGATGAAGTGTCGTATGCCGTTGGAAACCCAGGGATGTCTACGATGTCCTAGAATTCGAGGACATCGATGAGGATGAAGAAGAGAGAAGACTTAGAGTGCTCCGACCGTCTGTTTCAAAAGACGGGTTGTCTTCGGCCGATCATGAAGTTACGTGGGTTAGAAATGATATCGATGATGAAATCCAAGTAGATATGTCTAATGCGCCCACGAAACGAAAAAGGTTATCAGTAATGTTATATTATTACTTCACATTTTACGATCTATACATATATAGTCAATACTTGTAATGATTGTCTAATGCGTCCATGAACCGTTTATCTAGATTTGATGACGATGACGGGAGTAGCGAGGGGCGGCAGGAGCTCCAGTGGCGGCACCGGCAGAGGCAGAGGCAGAGGCAGAGCGGTTCTACCGCCCGGAGAGCTGCGTAGGGAGCTTCAGAGGGCCGGTCTTGCACCCCGATCGGAGACCCCTTCGGATGCCTCCTTCCGTGTGGACTTTGCCACATCTCCAGGTATATTGCACGCATATCTATTTTGAATGTAATATTATAGATATACATTCCTGTTCATATTAAAATTACTTATATTGTCAATATTTGATTGTCTAGCTGTTGGTGATGCGTTCACATCAGGGACAGAGGCCACTCCCGCACCTCCAGGTATGTTTATATATCATATAGTGCATGTATATTGATTTAGAATGCTATATCATAAATATACACACATTCCTTTTACTCTTACGTAGATAATCATTTTTTTATTGTCTAGCTGTAGGTGGTGCCTCCGCATCTCGGGCAGAGGCCACCACCACACCTGCGAGTATGTTTATATATCCTTAGTGCGTGCATATTGATTTAGAATGTTATATTATTGATCTATACATTCTTTTTGCAATTACTTATATAATCTATTTTTAATTGTCTAATTATAGGTGGTGCGTCCACATATGACGCAGGGGCCACTCCCGCCACTTCCGTACCCTCTGCTCAGTCTGTAGGTTAGTATGAATAAAATATTTATTCATTTTACATTTCCTCTAAAGAATAAATATGAACTTCATGGAAATTTAGTGTCAATGATTATTTTCTAGTTGGAGGGGATGCGTCCGCATCCGGGTCACCGGCTGTTCCTCACCAGAGGAACTATCGTCCCGCTCGTGCTGCTGCCCGGGCCCAGGCTCGTGCTTTAGTCACCAGAAGTATATATCACACTTCAATTTTCGTTAAATCTTGATTTCTTAATACAACTTTGTCTTAATATTGATTGTCTTGATATTTCTTGCAGACGCAGGGCCTCGCCATCCCCAGAGGGGGACTCGAGGCCCGAATTGGTCCCACAGGCTGAGGCCCGACAGAGCTAGGGGGATGCAGCATTCCCCCTCTTTTTTACCCCTGATTATCGCTATACCGGTGATCATGCCGAGAGGTTCGGCCGGTATATGGGGGATGAGAGCCGGCTCGTGAAGAATTATCCACTTCACGTTGAGTGGGGCGACCAGCACCGGTGCTCATTCGCCCTCTTCTGGGATCAGTCTCGGGTATTAATATATATTTTCATTTGATTTATCCAATATATTTATTATTAACACTTGCAATCTAATAACAATGGATTTTTTGTATTTTCAGTTGGATTACGATTTTTAGCCTATACCCGACCCTGATCACCCTGGGAGGGTGCTCGATCTTCACGCTCTGTATAATGCCCTGATGAAGAACATGCAGACGAAGGTCCGATACAACAGGAATGAGCTGAAGATCGACTGCTATTCCCTGTGGATGGCGACCCCCGAGGCAGAGAGAGTGGCCCTCCTATCTACTCCGGCCTTTGCGAGAGTCGACGTAGATACATGGCCTCTATTGTGCGAATATTTCGACTCTCATCACAAACAGATATGTATTTTAAATGGAATTCATTGTTTAGTATATAATTTATTTTTTTGTGTTACTTAATTAGAAAACTAAATGTGAATGTGTTGTGCAGAAACAGGCCGATCAAAATAAAGAGAATAGGAAGTCGGCGAAGAGGGGTCGCCCCACTTATACAGGTGGCTCGAGGAATATTACTCGTGCCATGGAGTTATCGGTAAATTACAATAGACCAGCCTTTGTGATATAATGTAATATTAAGAGTTATTTTCTAATATATCTAATATTAAGAGTTATTTTCTAATATTGCAGAGAGCTCAGACCCTGGCGTAAGGTGGTACACCGAGCGTGCTGTCCGCATATCTTGCCGTCCACGGCACCTCGACAGATCCCGCCACGGGCGAGCTTCGATACCCCGACGCCGCTATCCAGGAGTATTGCGTAAGTGTTAATATTTATTCAACCCCTATTTGAAATTTTAGTTTTGAAAGGTTCAAATTTAAATGATATACTTATATTTTATTGGTTAATGTGGGTGTAGGAGCGGGTGGTTGAGCAGGCCGAGGCATCGGGGATCGATTTTACTGGACAGAACGATCCGATGCTGCTGACCCCAGTCCTGGACGCCGCACACGGAGGGCACCACGGAGGTTGGGAGAGAGGCCGGGGACTGGGCCCTAGCAGGGCCCATATGAGGTTGGACTCCACTCCGGCGGTTACTTCCTCCGTCTCCAGTGAACGACGTTTCCAGCAAGAACTGGAGAGCTTGAAGGCCACCGTTCAGGAGTTGAAAGAGATGTTGGTATGTATACTACTTAATAGTGAATTATTATGTCATATTATAGATAGCAACATATCCAATATTAGTACGTAGCCTGAGCTTATTTGGTTGTAGACTTAGCTTTGATTAATCATACATACATATCTAATTAAAATAAACCACGGTTTTCCAAACTAGATATCCAAACGAGGCCTAATTCCCTACGCTCAAGTGTTGGTTTGGCTCTTCTACGGCTGGTTCATTGGTACTGTGGCGTGTGCTGAATAACTTTAAACTACGCTCAAGTGTTGAGCTTTTTTGGTGTTCGATGATTCGATTGGAATGTTTAACATCGTCTAGTTTTTCTGTGCTGTGATAACATGTGATGTTATGTACTGCTGGATATGTTATATTGGATCGCCGCGTTTTGAATAGCCGGGGGTTTTATGTGAGATGAGAGTTTTTATTTTCATTTATGTAAAATTAAATGTATGTAATATTCTTTTATTGGGGCACTTCCGGGTTGAGGTTGATGTCACCATTGATGTATATTATTTACTTTTCCGCATTAGGATAGACCCAAGGAGGAGAGCACAAGTAACCGGGTTCTAGAGTCCAGTGGGAGACCAACTCGAAGAGTCGAGTCCGGGTCTCCTAACTCTAGAATTGGTAGGGTTGCTTGCCACTCTCGTAGGGGTCTAGGGGTGTGGGTTTGGCTATTCATCGCGACCGTGGAATCCGTGTTTTATAGAGGCTCAAAATAAAACACGGACCTCCTAGTATATCCAATATTTCATATGTTTCTTCTGCTGCGATATCTGTGATGTGATCATTTGATATGTTGAGATGGATACTGTATATAGTATATATGATATATTATATAGACGTTACTTATGTTTTACACCCGTGCTAGCCCTGCCCCGCTCTGCCGTTAGTTACCTAACCTAACGGTGTATGACGGGACATCGAGGCGAATGCGGATGGCATAAGTGTACGTCGTATTTATATGTAATGTTTAGGTGACTTAAATGATGGGACCTCATTAACATGATTAATGAAAGAAAAGAAATCTAAAAGATGTTGTAGAATCAAATTTTTCAAAAAGGGTAGCTACAGTTTTTTGCTTTGCATAGTGATATATATGATATATCCCGCACCTTATTCAATGAGGAAAGAGCCGAGATCCCTTCACCGGGAATGATCTCTTTAGCAAAACTGGCAGATGCTACAACACCCGGTTTATCTTTTGATTGCTTTTGGAGTTTTGTTTTGCATAGTGATATATATGATATATCCCGCACCTTATTCGATGAGGAAAGAGCCGAGATCTCTTCACCGGGAATGACCTCTTAGCAAAACTAATAAAAGCCTAAAAAACACTCCTTTTCAAAATTCACTTGTTTCTACCACGATATCAAGTTCATTACGTAATAGGTTTTCAGAAAAACCTGTCGTAGCCCTCCGTCATTTCAGATAAGTTCTACTTAGTATTCGTGCTACGTTTGTTGGCCTACGTCAAGGCGTAGTGTGCGGTAGCTAACTAGTATTTATCTGTTTATGCATATGATGCAGATTGGATTAGGGTAGTCGTGCAACTTTGTTGGCCTGCGTCAAGGATTGTGCGGGTGGGTTTAATTCAATCAAGAAATGATGGGTTGAACTTGACTAGCGGACTGTGGTTTGTTGGCCTGCGTCAAGGTCATGGGACGGTAGGGGAAAAATATTATCGGGAATTTCAAATGTTGAAATTTGCAATGAGATTGCATACCTTCTATGAGATTGTTGGATCCCGATACCCACTGCGAGTAATTGTTACTCCTGGGAGAGTTTTACACAGGACAATTAGCCGATCAAGTAGGTGTCTATAAAGGTGTCAACGGGGTAACGCCTATGGGAAAACGAGGTTTATTTTAATTAGGTCCGTGCAAAAGTACGGGGAACCTCCCTCAAAGTACCGACACTGGCCTGCCTGAAAAATTGGTGAAATTGTAGGGTGTAATTAATCCCGGCTAGTCTTTCCTTTTAGGGTTTGAAGGAAGATTTGATACAAACAGTGGGAGCCATCCTGATTAGATAAAATAATAACCAATCTGATCTTGCAAGAGCATACGCTAAAGTGTTTTCTTCTCTCTCTCTCCACGTAGCGACCATATCATGCCTTAATCAAGATAATAATATGGATGTATTGACCGAACCCGCATGTTATACTGTGCTGGGGAACGTTGGTTCCGTTCTTTCTTATAAAAGTTATAAGACTGAACAGGATATAGGGGAATACCAGGATTCCCATGCCACCCGAATGAAGAAAGTATATGATGATGCATTTTCTTCGGGTGTGTTCGTTACAGAGAACTGTTTCTCCATTTGCTCTACGTCCTGGGTATTAGATACCGGGTCAGGATCCCATATATGTAATCAGTTACATGGGCTGAGAAAAGGTAGAGAACTTGGAGAAGGTGATAAAGACATAAGGGTAGGAAATGGTGCAATTGTTGCAGCTAAAACCGTCGGGGAATATTACCTTGTATTACCAACTGATAATACATTGATTCTGAACGAATGCTATTACATGCCGAACCTGATATGCAACATTATATCGGTTTCTTTGTTGAGTAAAGAGAGATATAATTTTGTATTACAGGATAATGTTATGAACATTTTCCTGAACCAAAAGTTGGTTGGATTAGGCACGTTGTGCAATGGCATTTATGTTCTAAATCAATCAACAGTTCTGAGCATAACAAACACACACAAGAGGAAGAGTTCAGAAATGAATGAATCCTTCTTGTGGCATTGTAGACTTGGTCATATCAATACGACATGGCTAGCTAAGTTTCATAAGGATGGATATTTGAATCCGTTCGAATTCTCATCTTATGACACTTGCCAGTCATGTCTCAAGATGACCAAAAATCCGTTTACGGGACACGGAGAAAGAGTTACGGAACTCTTGGGACTGGTACATAGTGATGTATGCGGTCCCATGTCTACACATGCCAGGAATGGTTCTGCGTACTTCATTACATTCACTGACGATCTCTCTAGATTTGGAATTGTTAGTTATATGTATGCCCTAGAGGCCATTGCTATACATAGGATGTATATTGTAGTGGATGCTGGGACATATATAGGGAGGACTTTCTTGCTCGGCATGATAGTATGCTATCTGGTTACTCTCTACCTTAACGTGTATACTGATTGTCTCTCTGTTACATGATTGGTAAAGCCCTTAGGATGTGTACTTGACTACCTGGACTATGATGCAGATCATACTAGTGGGGACATGGTAGTCCATAAGTACATCCTTCAAAGTCCCTAGTCGTGGGTGTATCGAGACGGGGCATCGATATACCAGAGTAGACTAGCATATACCTTCTCGACCCATACAGATGGGCGATGGATGATCCCATATCCATTGGTGTTTGACATCAGAAATGATATACGGGTGCTCAGTGGAGACTGGGTACACTGGACGGACTCGCCGAGAACTCCCAGATGGTATTATACCTTACGTCAGATGGCAGTTCTCTGGTGACACTGGTACAGAGTAGTCTGTTGACCCGAGATTGTCATAGAGTCTTGTGTGGTTCCCACTGTGCTTTGATTTCCACCTTACCACGTCCAAGAGGGCATGCAAAACGGTGGTTTTTGGGTACAGTCCCGAGTCACATGGAGGCAATGAGCGATAGGAGGGGATTCGTCTCTCCCGGTATAGGGAGTTGATGTTGCGCTGTGTTCGATTGGCTATAACCGGAAATCCCTGGCCAGGGTTGTTGAGATTTACTGGTAAGTGTTACCAGTAGTTTCTCGAATTTTTATAGACCTCATATCGACACGACTTATCGAGCTATTGGGGTCTGACGTTTACCACCCCTAGGCGAGATATGCGACATATTAGACGAACAGACCGGACTGTACGGTAGTGTTACTGGTTGGATTCACTGGAGTGTGAGCGGGCTTGCTCGTCGATCTTCTGATCGCTCAATACCCGGGTGGCCGTTACGTTTAGCAGACCGCTTGCGGCTTGTGGGTGCTTGATATGATCATCATCTGCTACCGGCGTATTGAAGAGTCTTTAGAGTCCTACACAGAGGTTTCCTGGCTCAAGCGAAACGAAATAGGAGCGCATATGAGATATGTGCGGGACCGAGAATAATACCAGTATGTGATACTGTATTCGATTCTCGCGATTTGTAACATTGATCGGTTATATGCGTTATAGCCGGGTTATCGGATCAAGTGTTGATTCGATAAGTTGTTACTATTGATATTAGTCGGTTATATGCGATATGACCGGGTCGTTAAATCAAGTGTTGATTTAATGATTTAATGTATAATTATATATTTGATATATCACTTTACATTAACTAATATAGGTTCATTTAAATGGATTTTCTCACTCGCTTGTGCACATTGTATATGTGATATAATTTTTGTGCACTTGATTGTATCATGTTTGATGATACATGATTGTGTAAAGAGTTAAACCTTAGTTAAGTAAATGGTTAGGGTTTTTATATATTTATTCTTTCATTTATCTTTTAATTTGGATTAAAAGAAATGAGAAATGAAAAACAAAAGGGTTTCTTTCAACATGAAGCTTGTTGAAGCTTCATGAAGGTTTGACCAAAGTGACTCTTTTGTCTTCATCTCCTAAACCCTAACCATTCATTTAACCTAAGTTAATTCTCTACACTTTACCATGGTTAAAATTATGATAAGAATTCATTTTCCTTTCTATTTGATTATTCTTATCATAATATTATCATCTTCTTCCTCTTCATCTTCAAAGAAGAAAAGCTTGCCTCATCAATGGCAAGTGATGAAATCATGTGAGAAATCCAATTCTAAAGTGAACCCACTTCCTATTTCTTCATCCTCTACCTCTTGCCAAGTAGTATAGGGTGTTTCCTTCACAAGTTTTCAAGGCTTGGTGAAGGTGGAGCTTGATCTAGTGATGCCTCGACGTAGATCATCTTCGGCATCGTCGTCGATGACCTAGCCCGCTTTTTCTCCGATGAAGCCGATGCAAGAGTCATGGTTCGATTTGGACAGCGGAGAGGACTTCATCATGGAGCTATGGAGGTAGAGAAACGGATCTACAAAGGTTGTATTTCCGTTCTTTTAGTTTAGTTGTAAACTAGTTGCTTCTTCGCCTAAACTTCTAGCCAACGATCTAGTCTAGGGTTTCTCGGTACCGTAAAATTTGAAATTGGCATGGTTGATACCTTGTGAGACCTCATTAGCGTGCCTAGGAACCCTACAGGATATGTGTTCATGATGAAACACAAATCAGAAGCTTTTGAGAAATTTAGAGAATATAAACAAGAAGTCGAGAACCAAACCGGGAAAAGTATTAAAATCCTTCGATCTGATCGAGGGGGTGAATACTTGAGCAATGAATTCCTGGACTTCCTAAAAGAGAATGGAATTCTCTCTCAGCTGACTCCTCCATATACACTACAGCACAACGGTGTATCGGAATGGAGGAACCACACCCTATTAGATATGGTGCGCTCTATGATGAGCTCAGCTGAGTTACCTATTTCCTTCTGAGGGTTTGCACTGGAAACAGCTGCAGACCTACTGAATATGGTTCCCACCAAATCTGTGCCAACCACTCCATATGAGATATGGAAAGGAAAGAGACCATATCTTAATTATGTTAAGATATAGGGTTGTCCGTCATATGTGAAAACGCAAAATCCAGACAAGCTCGGGGAAAGGTCCATTATGTGTAAGTTTATTGGATATCCCAAACATTCACGCGGGTATATCTTCTACCACACTGAGGAACAAAAGGTGTTTGTTTCTCTACATACCACCTTTTTAGAAAAGGAATTTCTTGAAAAAGAGATTAGTGGCAAGGAGGTTGAACTGGAAGAGGTTCCAGCTGTACAAACCACAACAGAAGATTTGGTAGAACCGGAGGATTCGGTAGTTTCCGATGAACCCCGGCCACTCCGCCGATCTAGTAGGGTTCCTCACCCACCTGAGAGATACTACGGTTTTCTCATGGATGGTGGGAGTGAGGATTGCATCATGGAGGATGATGACCTAATTAGCTTCGAGCAGGACATCACGAGTGGTGACTCAGTGAAATGGATGGATGCAATGCGGTCCGAGATGGAATCCATGTACACCAACAAAGTATGGAGTTTGGAAGATGCTCCTGAAGGGGTAAAACCCATTGGGAGCAAGTGGAACTTCAAGAAAAAACTTGGTGTAGATGGGAAAGTGGAGACTTTCAAAGCTAGATTTGTTGCAAAGGGTTTTCGTCAACGACCAGGTGTCGATTATGACGAAACCTTTTCTCCAGAGGCTATGCTTAAATCAATCCGGATCATGCTTGCCATCGCTGCATATCATGACTACGAAATCTGGCAAATGGATGTTAAGACCGCCTTTCTAAACGGTGATTTAGAAGAGAGCGTGTACATGACTCAGCCAGAGGGCTTCGTAGCTAGTGGGAGCAGCGGGAAGGAGTGGGAGCTGCTTAAATCCATTTATAGATTAAAGCAAGTATCATGGAGTTGGAACATCTTCTTTGATGTCGTTATCAAAGAGTTTGATTTCGTCAAAAACGTAGATGAACCTTGTATATACAAGAAGGTGGAAGAGAGTAAGGCTGTCTTCCTCGTATTGTACGTGGACGACATACTCTTGATAGGAAATGACATTCCTATGCTGCAATCGGTCAAGCTCTTCTTATCACAAAGATTCTCAATGAAAGATTTAGGGGATGCCTCCTACATCTTGGGGATTAAGATCTATAGAGATAGATCTAAACGGATACTGGGATTGTCCCAATCCAGGTACATTGACACCATACTAAAGCGGTTTAGTATGGAAGAATCCAAGCGTGGGTTTTTACCCACGATCTCTGGACTCACTCTATCCAAAAAGATGTCTCCCAAGACTGATTTGGAGAGAGCTCTCATGCAAGGGATACCCAATGCTTCGGCAGCAGGCTCTATCATGTACGCGATGCTATGTATCAGACCCGATGTAGCATACTCACTAAGTGTAGTGAGTAGGTATCAAGAAGATCCTGGAGAGAGTCACTGGACAGCTGTGAAGAGCATTCTCAAGTACTTGCGAAGGACTAAAAAGATGCTCTTGGTGTATGGTAACGGAGAACTCCAAGTGGAGTCCTTTACCGATTCGAGCTTCCAGAGTGATAAGGACGACTCTAAGTCGCACTCGGGATTTGTCTTTACCCTCTATGGAGGGGCGGTATGCTGGAAGAGTTCCAAGCAGGAAACTGTGGCAGACTCGACAATGGAGGCTGAATACATCGCTGCCAACGATGCTGCCAAAGAGGCTGTCTGGATCAAGAAGTTCATAACTGAACTTGGAGTGGTTCCATCTATTAAGGATCCAATACCTTTGTATTGTGATAACAACGGAGCGGTGGCTTTAGCCAAGGAACCCAGGTCTCATCAGCGATCCAGGCATATTCTGAGGTGGTATCACCTGATCCGGGAGATAGTTGATCGCGGGGAGATCGAGGTCAGGAGGGTTGACACGAAGAACAACACAGCAGATCTACTCACAAAGGCTATTCCCCAGATACAGTTCGAGAGACTCTTCGGGATGCTCGGTATGCGATACTACAGCAGCTGGCCCTAGTGCAAGTGGGAGATTGTTAGTTGTATGTATGCCCTAGAGGCCAGTATTGTACATATGATGTATATCATATTGGATGCTTGGACATATATAGAGAGGACTTTCTTGCTCGATATGATAGTATACTATCTGGTTGCTCTTTATCTTAACATGTATACTTGTCTCTTGATACTGTCTTATGGTTACATGTTGGTAAAGCCCTTAGGATGTGTACTTGACTATCAGGACTATGATGCAGATCATACTAGTGGGCCATGATAGTCCATAAGTTTATCCTTTAACGTTCCTAGTCGTGGGTGTATCGAGACAGGGCATCGATATACCAGAGTAGACTAGTGTATACGCTTCTCGACCCATGAGATGGGCAATGGATGATCCTGTATCCATTGGTGTTTGACATCAAAGATGGTATACGGGTGCTCAGTGGAGACTGGGTACACTGGACGAACTCGCCGAGAACTCCCAGATGGTATTATACCTCACGTCAGATGGCAGTTTTCTAGTGACACTTGTACAGGTTAGTCTGTAGACCCGAGATCGTCATAGAGTCTTGTGTGATTTCCACTGTGCTTTGATTTCCACCTTACCACGTCTAAGAGGGCGTGCAAAACGGTGGTTTTTGGGTACAGTCCCCAGTCACATGGAGGCAATGAGCGATAGGAGGGGTTTCGTCTCTCCCGGTATTGGGGGTTGATGTTGCGCTATGCTCGATTGGCCATAACAGAGAAGTCCCTGGCCAGGGCTGATTTAAAGATTTACTGGTAAGTGTTACCAGTAGTTTCTCGACCCGTTATGAGCCTCACATTGGCATGACTTATCGGTTATTAGGGTCTGACGTTTACCACCCCTAGACTTGATATGCGACATATCAGACGAGGAGACCGGACTGTACGGCAAGTGTTACCGTCAGGCTTTTGCAGGAGTTGGAGCGGGCTTGCTTGATGATCTTCTGATCGCTCAATACCCGGGTAGCCGTTACGTCCAGCTAGTACCGCTGACGGCTTGTGGATGCTTGATGTGATCATCACCTACTGCCGGCGTATTGACGAGTCTTTAGAGTCCTACATAGAGGTTTTACTGGCTCAGGCAAAAAGAAATAGGAGCACATATGTGATATGTGCGGGACCAAGAATAATGCGTGTATGTGATACCGTATTCTATTCTCGCGACTTTTGTATCGATCAGTTATATGTGATATAGCCGGGTTGTCGAATCAAATGTTGATTCGATAAGTCGATACATTAGATATTAGTCGGTTATATGTGATATAGCCGGATTATTAAGTCAAGTGTTGATTTAATAATTTAGTGTATAATTGTATATTTGATATACTAATTTACATTAACTAACATTTGCTCACTTAAGCATTTTTTCTCACTTGTACACAACTTAATATATATATGTGATATATATTTATTTGTGTTTTCTTTTTGTATCATGGTTGTTGATACAACATACATGGGTGTGTAAGACATACACCATTCTATTTTAAATGGTGGGTTATAATTATTTAAGGTAATTACAAATTAGTGGAGCTTTTGTCACAAGCATGAAGCTTGTGGATTGTTTTGACAAAGTCCACTCACTTTGTTTTTATTTTAGATTTTTATTAACCTAACCATTTTGGATTAGCCATGGTTATGTCTCTACATGAGTTAGTATATAATACTCACTCACCATGGTTCACTCTCTTACTTGATCGTTATTCTCATCTCATTTTAGTTCATCTTCTTCCTCAAGCTCAAAAAGCTTGCTAGGGTTTTGATTAAGTGAGAAAAGAAATTCTAAAGTGAGCCCACTTCCTATTTCATCATCCTCTACTAGACTAGCACTTTAGCTTAGGGTGTTTGCTTCACTAATTCTCTAGTTAGTGAAGAAGAAGCTTGAGCTAGTATTCCCTCGACGTAGATCATCTTCGGCCTCGAAAACCTTAAGCAAGATCGCTCATTTCTCTACGCGAAGCCATGCAAGAGTCCAGGAGTTCAACGATCGCAGCGAAGGGACTACTACAAGGAGCTTATGAAGTGAAGGACCGATCTACAAAGATTGTATTTCCTTTTTCACTTAGATAGTAAATGGTTTACTAAGTTTCCGTATTGTATTCTAGTTAACGATCATGTTTAGAGTTCCTTTTAACGGCAATTTTTTAAAAATGGCATGGACGATGCCTCCCGAAACCTTGCTGCCGTCGATAGGAACCCTACATAAAAGGGCAGCACCGACCGTCCAAGTCGCAAAAAGAGCAGCACCGACCGTCCACGTTGCTAAAAGGGCAGCACCGACCGTCCAAGTCGCAAAAAGGGTAGAACCGACTGTCCACGTCGCAAAAAGGGCAGCACTAACCGTCCAAGTCACAAAAAGGGCAGAACCAACCGTTCACGTCGCTAAAAGGGCAGCACCGACCGTCCAAGTCGCAAAAAGGGCAGAACCGACCATCCACGTCGCAAAAAGGGCAACACCGATCGTCCAAGTCGCAAAAAGAGCAGCACCGACCGTCCAAGTTGCAAAAAGGGCAGAACCGACCGTCCATGTCGCTAAAAGGGTAGCACCGACCGTCCAAGTCGGAAAAAGGGCAGAACCGACCGTCCACATTGCTAAAAGAGCAGCACCGACCGTCCAAGTCGCAAAAAGGGCAGAACCGACCATCCACGTCGCTAAAAGGGCAGCACCGACCGTCCACGTCGCTAAAAGAGCAGCACCGACCGTCCACGTCACTAAAAGGGCAGCACCAACCGTCCAAGTCGCAAAAAGGGCAGAACCGACCATCCACGTCGCTAAAAGGGCAGCACCGACAGTCCAAGTCGTAAAAAGGGCAGCACCGACCGTCCAAGTCGCAAAAAGGGCAGAACCGACCGTCCAAGTCGTAAAAAGGGCAGAACCGACCGTCCACGTCGCTAAAAGGGCAGCACCGACCGTCCAAGTCGCAAAAAGGGCAGCACTGACAGTCCAAGTCGTAAAAAGGGCAGAACCGACCGTCCACGTCGCTGAAAGGGCAGCACCGACCGTCCAAGTCGCAAAAAGGGCAGCGCCGACCGTCCAAGTCGCTAAAATGGCAGCATTGACCTCCACGTCGTTAAAACGGGAACCAGATCAAGTCGATCTCCACGCGAAAGAAGATCCATCAATTTCTTATACACAACCCACATATGTGGTGTGCACTTATTGATGGGGGGCAATTTGTTGGGGTCGAAATTTACACCCAGGTTGACCAAGTCAAAATCAAAGTTAACCCCAAGCCAAGTGGGCCCGAGCTCAGGTCAAGTGGGCCAATGCCCGGGTCGAGCCCGAACATGGAGCGGCCGGCCTCCCTCCATGCCAAGATAAAAATTTTGTAATAAATAATTTTGGTGTATTAATTTTATTCTATTTTATGAATGAATATAAGAAAAATGGGCATAAAGCCAAATTTTTGTAAAGCCCATGGCTTATGTGCAAAAAGAAATGGCACATGAGCCATGGGATGGGCAAAATACCATTTTTATAGAGTCCAAGGGGCTATATGTAAAGTGTATAGCCTATAAAGGCAAGGATAATGAAAATATCCCAACAACTTTTTTTCTCTCTCCTAAAAATGCATCAAGATCTGTGATCTTCTTCTTCCTCAAGGTTCTAAAACCTTCTTCTTTCTTTTGAATTAAATCAAGAGTTTTACTCTTCCTTTTATAAAACTAAATAGTTTTTCACCACAAAACCCACAAAGGAGAACTCAGATCATCCATCAGATCTTAGAAAGGAGAGATTTTTAAAATCTCATACTTCTTGATCTTCAAAATCCGGCCAACAAAGAAAGAAGAAGGAGACCCATCTCCAGAAACCCCACTTGGGGAAGATCCAGGGTTCAAGGGGAGAAGCCCTCTTCATCAGCTTCAAGATATCTTAGGAGTTTAGCTCCTCATATATATACATATATACAAAATAATAAGTGCTCCTTTCTGGAAGTACGACTCCCATTGCAGGGACTAAATCCCTTTTGCCTCCCGAACGCCCACGTGCCTGGCACGTGGGGCCCTAGCGCTCAAAGCGCTAGCGCTCTTGCGCTCAGAGCGCTAGCGCCCAAAGCGCTAGCGCTCTTGCGCTCAGAGCGTTAGTGCCCGAGTGCCCACGTGCTTGACATGTGGGGCGCTAGCGTGCAAAGCGCTAGCGTGCAAAGCACTAGCGCTCGAGCGGCCACATGCCTGGTACGTGGGGGGCTAGCGCCCAAAGCGCTCAAAACGCTAGCACCCAAAGCGCTGGTGCTTTTTCCCACGCATCCTTTGGATGCCCTTTCCCTTTTATATATATATATATATATATGTATATATACATACACACACACACACATACTCTACGACACTATTCCTGTTAGAAAAAAATTTCTAACGGGGCGATGTCCCGCACCCCGTAAGGGGGCTGCTAGCCCCCTTGACTCCCAGCCCGATATCCGGGTAGCGGGACCCCCGTAAAAACTCTGCGGGGCCCTCGATATATCCAAAACCCTCTTTCAAAACACAACACACATACACTGCACATTGAGTTCACATGACCTGTTTGACCCGTTAATCGGAGGTTCCCTCGCTCCAAAGGCGAGGGGTAATTAACTGCAGCTTAGTCCGCGGCTGCCGGAGATTTGGATCCCCGCAATCAATAAACCCCAGCCTACCTTAGGTAGGGGGAGTCTGTAATGCGCCTGACAAGCGCACGTGCATTCCCATCTCAACGGGGTGACGAAAAACACCCTACAACCGAGAGCTAAAATTAAGAATCATCACCTTTTACATGAAGCAAATCACCTTCAAAGAACAAGTGATCTACGACAGGTCCACGATTCGATGTGATAAGGTGACGTGAGATTCGACGGAGCATCTACTTCCTACGAAGCAGAGATCGAGAGCAACTTCTTCTTCCACTTGTAATCTAAACTCGAAAAATTGTACTTGTGAAGTTGATTAATAAAGGTAGATCATTAGTTTAGTTAGTTCATATTTAATTTTCTGCATTATGATTTCTTTCTCTATCTGTTCTTCTTCTTCTATCTCCGTTATGTGTGAGTAATTGTCACGCCCTGCTTCCCGGTGTACGGCGAAGGGGACGCGACGGGGCCGCTACGTATTTACTATGAAGTAAATATGCCAAGCGTATCTAAGCAATATAAAAAATAAATGCACAAGAGACAAGATATAATAAAACAGCAACTTTATTTATTCACATTCTTTCTGTACAATGCATGGAAAAGTAAATACAACTGAATGAAAGCAATGCCTAAACAATGGCATAACAGAAAGGAAAAGTACTGAAATAAAAGTGTACAATGAACTAAAGCTCTGGGTCTTCAATGAAGTGGTCCAAGTCTTCACTAGTGGGCTCGATCTCCGGAGTGTCCAGACCACCTGACGACATTCAAAGAATAAAGAAAGAGAATGTCGTCAGCGAACAAATCGCTCGGTAAGTCCCAAAGATAAGGGAGAAAATAGAATAGACAGAAAGAAAATGTTGCTTTTAAAGTTGTATTATATTATTTTAGTGTTAACGCTGTTGTTTGTAGTTTGGTACTGAAGGATGCCAGTGTATACGAGAGGAGTCTCTATATGCCAGAGACTAGAGGCAAGTGTAGTATAAGGAACCGTTTATGCCATGGTACAACAGCAACTGGATTTAGGTTAGGTATATTAAATCTTACTGTCTCGTGCCACTTCTAACAACTTCCGTACCAATCTACCCCTTAAACCTTAAGATGTCTTGTTGTATAGTTGTATTGTATTGTCTTGTATTGTAAACAGTATAGATTGTATAATTGGGTGACTTACCGAAACCATGATATCAGTAAATGGATGTAACCGTAGAATCATGGATGTAACTGGAGAATCATATAAATGGAAGTATATCCATGGTTCGGTTCGGTCAATATAGATTGAATAGTTTGAACAAATTTAATATATGAATTCATGTTGAATTGTAATATTATAGATTGTAGATTGTAGATTGTACTTGAATCATATTCAAGTCAGATTATTGATGAGAAGACTCAGTCTGAGTCAGACAATTAGAAAAGACAATTGAAGTCCTGATTGTTTTGATGTTATCGGTAACCGCTGCACATGGGCTGCAGGATTTATGTCTTTTTCAAAGACGATTACCGTGTTGATAACACCATTGTTAAGTTGTCTACCTTAAATAGGCAAGAACCTACTTCTCCGACTCCCTGAGGCTCAAGAGATTGGTCCCGCTTAAACCTATGTTTACTAGGGTCCTTAAGGTAATTTATAGAACTTAAGGGGGTTTTATGTAAAAATACTTTTATATACTTTTCAAAATACACCCCAAGTATTTAATTATCGTCTTTAGAATTGTAATAATTGTAGATTTTATATTTGTGATACTTCTAGTGAAAATAACCTACTTTTTATAATACATGGTATTTATTTGTAATATTATACTTGTATGGAATTCATGGTATTTTAATGTAAAGTGATCCTTGTGATTTTAGAAAAAAGTTGAAATATTTATATATTTACAAATAGATATTTTAATGATACATATATATATATATATTTATATAAAAATAAATTTTAATATATATTATATTTCTAGAAAACTCATTTTCTTAAGATGTTCGTATTTTAAATCTTTTGAGACCGAATGCTCCTTACGGAGGTCTGAATCTCGCACTAGTAAGCCCAGGGACGTGCGATAATCCGCACCATCCCAGTCGGGTCCCCCAAAATGGGTTGTAGCCGCGCTTTGCAAAGATTTGTAAAATCTTAATCTTTTAGAAAACGGTTTTATTAGTAAATGGTATTTATTTGAAAGGTTTCGTTTTCCCGTATTCTATGTTCCCGAAAGGTATTGTGTTATGTTGCATATGAGTGTTGTGAGGAGGTAGGTCATTACCTCGTGATCTAACTTAAAGGTACAGTAAGATTGTGATGATTTAATGTCAAAATGAAACTACATGGTATTTTACTGAAAAATCGTGATAAAAGTTACAAAATGATATAGATTGTCATGAAACTTGTTCAGCATATTTTTTAGTGATTAATGATTAATATGTAATGGTTTAATAGGGTTGTGTTTAAGAAAAGTGGGATTTTTAGAAAGAAACCGAATCGGAAATCGGTTTGACTTCGATTCCGTCGGGTTTTATTAAAAGATATTTTTAGAGTAG
Source organism: Agapanthus africanus (assembly GCA_030015575.1). Lineage (NCBI taxonomy): Eukaryota > Viridiplantae > Streptophyta > Magnoliopsida > Asparagales > Amaryllidaceae > Agapanthus > Agapanthus africanus. The sequence continues at coordinate 498,084,815 of CM057338.1, forward strand.
CAAGGAGAGAGGGAGGTGGGTCTTAAAAGTTTAGATATTAGAAGAGAGGAAGAGGGAATGGACTTAGCTTCCGGTGCGTCGTTTCGTCGCTGGAAACTCCTACGGTTGTCGTCGGAAGATGGCCGGAGTTTTGCCCCTTTGCTCACTTCAAATGCACACTAGGATTTTAGGAAATTTCTTGAGAGTTTGCTCAGAATTTTGGAGTGAGGGGGTAGTGTGCAGGGGTTGTATTTATAGGGTAAGGCTAGGGTTAGGGTTAGGTGTAGGGGTGTAAAGAAAAATGTGTTAAATTGTAATAAAAATTGGGTTTAATGTGATTTAAAGGGTTTCTGGAAACGTGCAGGAGAATTAAACTATATAGGGATGATGTGAAGCCAAAAAGAAAACTTTTTTGTGTTGGGGACTCGGCGGTCCGGCCGGCGGCGCCGACCGAGTCGGCCGAGACGCCGGCCGATTCGGCCGATCCCGGCCGAGTCCGACAGTCGGTAGTTCCCCCGTCGGTTCATCATCTCTCTGGTACAGTTACTTTTCAGGGCGTAGTGAGGTTTTTGTGAGATATGCACGTGTAAACTGTTGGTATTCTAAAAATCCAAAATAAAACAATATTAAAAATAATGCGGGATATGGGATTTGAACTTTGGTGGCTTGGTTCAGCAGTGCAAGGTATTACCAATGAGTTACAAGCTCCTTCTTGTAATTAATTAGCAAAACAAATATTTAACTTGTGCTCAGGCAAAAGTATACCTTTCTTTAAATTTTGAAAAAAAATTCTACAGAAAGTTGTACAGGAAATTTAGGGTTGTTACAGTAATTCTCCGCTTGATAGAGTTCGTAGGATTAGGGTAGAATAATGGATGAGAAAATATTTGAACTTTTTTTAAGTCTTATAAAGTTTATAAACTTTAGTAAAAGAATCGTTAACATCCTAATCGGGCGCGCTACCAATTTATTGCTAGTCTCGATCGCGATTTGAGATCAGATTAACAATTGTTTTGTTAAGGGCAAAATATGAATAAAGATCAATGAAGGGACAAGGGTCAATAGTGGAGAAACCCTAGTTTCTTCTAAGAACCCTAATCCTTATTCATCACCATCTATCTAGTTTTAAATCTATCAAAAGATAAAAGGAGTAATCTTTATTAGTCATCCATGACTACTAAATCATAACGAACCCTACAAGTCTTTTCTTTATAGATTCTATATCCATATTTAAACTAGATCTTAAAACTATATATATTCTACATCCGTATTTAACATAAATCTAGAATCTATTCTCCTTTCTTCTTTTACTCTAATCAACTCGTCGAAAGTAAGATTAGAAGTTCCACGCATCCATGCGGACGACCCATATTCATCTCGGCTAGCTACACGCGACACCGTTATTGATTGTGGTTATTTACTACAAACACTTTTCACAGATCAATCAAATGGCGCCGTTGCCGGGGATATGTGCGTAATTTTTTTCTTACCATTCATGTTGAATTCTTATTCGATCAATATCATAAAAATAAAATAAAACAGCAAATTGTGTATTTAACGATTAGTGTGCGATTTTTGCAAGGGAATCTGGAGTCACTGTAGCGAGGAGATAAATATTCAGAGACTTTCAGAGAGATCCAGAGGAGCTAGGCAGGCACTGTAGAAAAAATTAAACAGAGAACCCTCATTCACGCGGCGGAACCGCGGTAAAAAGGTCATTTTTGCGGTGGAACCGCAGTGGATTTGGGGAGTTGTGCCCCCAAATTTCTCTGGTAACCGTCTCTATACTTTCTCTCTCCTCTGGATATCTAATAATATATTTTTCAGCAGGATTCTTTGCAAAATTATCGCCGCTCAAAAATCTTTTTCCGTGTTTTGTTTTGCGGGTTGTTTTTGCATATTTTAAAACAGACTTTCAGGGGCAATAACCCAAATTCAGATTAGGTGGGGATTTCATCACCCTTCCTAGGCCCCACAAATCACAAAACGAGCATCCGCATAACCCTATATTAATTAAAAAAATATCTAGACCAAGACTCTAAGGATCGTCGCGCTCAATTAGGACAGAGGAAGGTCGTGGGTAATCTATCGCTTATCCGCTTTACTTTTGTGGTGTCTAGGCAAGCGTGACTAGAAAAGTGGTTACTTAATTAGGTCCGCTATTTTCGGTGATTCGTATAGCGGATACCTCCCACTTACCTGGCACTTACCTGGACACAAGAGTAATAAAGAGGTGGTAGAGGATTGATCTTGCGGCTTGTCTTTTGGAAGTCTAGGAGCGGTCTAGTGCTTGACTTAGGCGACCTTAGTTCTAGGGTTGATTGTGCATTTTGTGATTTGTTGAGTCAACTCTCAAGTCCCACTTTCAAAGCAAAACAATCCAACTAGAGCTTAAATCTTTCCCCTTCCTCTTTCCTTCTTATAATGGGTAACCCAAACAGACGAACTCTTGTCGAGCTTTGCTATCCAGAACCAGATATTTCTTGTTTTCGTAATTGCTTTGGTCAAAATTCCGACTCTACCATATCTTTAAGAGATCGGATAGAGCAAGCAGAAAGAAACAGTTGGACACCTCACTCCAGGTCCTATCAACCGCACCAAAATTCTACATCTTCTTATGTTGATACTCCATTTAAAACGTGTGAGGGAACTCCTAAACGCATGTCCATCGCTGAGCATATAGCGATGGCTAAAGGCCAAAGTTTCAATCCGGTCAAACCGTTAGGACAACAAACACCATCACTTTCAAAGGAAGATATTGCTACTCGTTTTGCGGCGTATATTACATCCATTGCCCGTCGCCAACCAACCAATCAATATCAATATTTTTCTTATCACAATGTTGATCCTACTCCTGTCCAATTTTCACAACCATTCGATTCCTATCAATCTTATCCGACTTTTACACCTTCTCTAGACAATTCTTCTAATTAGTTATTTGGGAGTTTTACCTATCCACAAAAATTTCAATCTTCTGCTGAAACCCCTTACCGACCCATGTATAGTCTTGAACGGAAAGTGGAAGAATTTTGAGTAGCGTCGTGCCGCCACATAGAGAAATTGAATGGGTCCTTAGCTGCCCTTATACAACCCAACGAATGAGCAACTAGTTTACAACTACCTCAAAATTATTCAATGTATGATACGACAATAGGACAAATTGAGAATTTGGGTAGTAAGAGAGAGCGGTACACCCTTCCAAATCAAATCTCCTCATCCCAAATTGAAATCCATAACTCCAGTTTCACAGATCTATCGAGTACACCAAATGATTCACCAATTAAAGATAGAATGTTTGATGAGTTGTGCGACTTTGTAGTGTTTGATTTACCCGATTGTGAAGGGTCCATTTCAAGTGAAACTACAGCCAATCCTTATAATCTCTACACCTCTACTCTAGAACCGAAATTGATTGAAAACTATGCTTTTGATGTGGTGTCTGAGAATTTTACCCTTTACTTGATTGAAGATATTGACGTTGGGGATATATTGGATGATGAACCCATAATTTTGGATAAGTTTTTCTCACTAATTCATTAGGTCCTTTCACTTCTGTGTGGACATCATCTCGAACCTTTAACTGTTTTTCCAAAACCCCATATACGTCTGGAAATTGATGATAATTGCATGATCGAAAAGCAGAACGATATTCAGCCTTCATATTCCAAATCTGGTTCAGCAATACTCGACACCCCGATTTGTTTACCCATTTCATCACCCACTTTCTTTGGTTCTTCTTCTAATCTTCCTTTAATTTTAGCGAGTGTTGATGAATCACAATCCGATATTTCGAGTTCTATGATTCTTGAAAAACCACTTGATTTAGACCCCTTTGAGAATGAGGTAGATGAGTTTTTCAAGGCTCCTACCTCCATAATTTTTGACAAATCAAGTGTGTTGAATTCTGGTGCAACATTTATTGACATTGAAACGTTCAATCGGATCATCTATGAAAGTTTCGAAGATATTTTCGCCGACGAACTTGCATTCCTAAACGACACGGATTTTGTGATTAATCAACCTCCACCTGAAGAAGTTGAACCACTACCATTTCTTCTTATCTCATACGAGAATGTGACTATTCTTCCCATTCCTAATCATTCACATTCTCGTTTGTGTTCACCATCACTGTTTCGCCTCTATCAACCGAGACGTAAACCATACCGCCTCTTATCTCCTCCCCACTTCTTCTTGTCTATATATAACATGTTCTTCTACCAACTTTGGTGCTGTATTGATAAAATCTTTGAATGGTTGGTGTTGACTTTTGGTCTTTATAAAGCTTTGTATAAACCAATAACTTTAACCCCCTCATAATTTTAAATGCTTAATACTATTTTACTCAAGTTTGGGTGGGGGGGGGGAGAAAATATTTTGGATCTTGAAAGAAAATAAATTTTTACAAAATTGTGAGCCAAAAATAAGTTTGGGGGAGGAGTTCATTTTCATTATTTTATGTTCTCGTTTCTAACTTTTTCTCCTAAGTCTACAGGTTTTTTTAAGCTTAACAGATGACAATAGTGAAGACAGTGCTGCAAACAGGTTTGGGGGAGGTTTGTGCTTATTCACACATTATTTTTCATTATACTATATATAAGCACAAAAAATTTTTGATAATGAAAATTTGAAAGTGAAAAATTACATTCGAAAAATAGGAATAGTTTGAGAAAAGGAAGAAAGTTAGATGTTTTCTTAAATGAAACTAGTAATAAGTAGCTATAAGCCGTTGTCCCAAGGGTTAGTAAGATGAAGGAAATTAAAAATAAGTATGAAAAATAGTCCCTATTCTTGAGGCCAAACATTTGAACGCTAATACCCTACTATACGCACTTGCACACATCTTGAAACTTTGGATAGCAGAGAATACCTTGGAATGCTATTGTCTAAAAACCTTAGTAAAATAAAATAAAAAAAAGTATAAGTGGTGAAAAAAAATGAACACTGGTTTTGTAATTACTTAAGGCAGTATAAAAAAATATAGCGAGGGTGCTTTATCACCTAGTGCCTTAGACCAACTGGTTTGGGAGCTACTGCTAGGCCTTAGGTGTTGCAAGACGAGAATATTACGCCTAAATGAGCGAGCACATTTTGTAATCGGTTGGTTAGTACCTCAAGAAGTATTAACGGTCGCATGAAGGATGTGTGAGCAATTTTATCGAAAATATTCACCGACTATAAAGTACTTTAGAAGATGGTCAAGAGTATGATAGCTTTAATTAAATTCTCTAAGTGTAGGGATGTCTTTTACACACACGTAGGGGTATATGATCAATGTTTGGATGAATGGTAGGGAGAAAGACTAAAGGCAATGTTTTATTAAGGGTTGATATGATTTCTAACATTTTTTCATGACCATTAAGATAGGGCTCATGGCAACTGAAAAGCTAGTGTAGTTGGAAACACTTATTTTCAAGTTCTTTCTTTTATAGTTCTTATCTTTATATGTAACTTTCATTTTCTTTCTTTTATTATAGTAATTTGTGGGTGTAATTCGCTGAAAACCCTCAGGAGACAACACTCCTCCTACTAGGGACACCTAGAGGTTTAACGGCTTGTTGCACGTGCTCAGTGCAATCGTGTTGCCCACGAAAATGTGATACATACGTTTTTCTTTTTCTTTTTCTTTTTCTCCCTCCCTTTAATAAATAGTTTGCCCGGGACGATCAAAGTTAAGTTTGGGGGTATTTGTTCAGTCAAAAATATCGCACTTTTGATATAACATTTTCTTTACTTTTGATAAATATTTAAAGGTGTTTATTATAAATATGAAACATATGAGGGTTTATCTGTAAAATATCTAATACCATATGTTTATATGTTATAATTAACATTATGAAGGAAAATATATGCATATAATATTTATATAATATTTTTTATTATGCATATCATATCAAATATTCTAATCAAGATTCTTTAAAAGATATAACATCATATAAATGGTTAGAATAATATCTCTATAACAAATATTACTAACATTATTCATGGAGATATTATGCAAGATTTGGCTTAGGTCAGGAGATCGGGATATCGAGATGTCGGGAATCAAAAATCTGCCGATGAAGTTTAATTAAATCATAAAATCAATACTGGCAGAGACTCTGATAAGATTTGAAGAATCCAGACATCACATAAATCTCCATGTGTCAATATGTAGAAACTCCAGAAAATTAAAGCCCTAACTCCTCTATCCCACTGCGGTTCCGCTGCCAAAGCATGAATATTGCGACGGATCAGTAGCCGTTCTAAGGAATTAGGGTGTGGGATTTTGTGGGTAGGATCTTCTCAACAAACCCTCACATATGAAATCTAGGGTTTGTATTTTCTGTGACTATAAATAAGACCGAGGGCTAAAGTTAAGAATTATCACCTTTTACACGAAGCAAATCACCGTCAAAGAACAAGTGATCCATGACAGGTTCGCGATTCGACGTGATAAGGCGACGTGAGATTCGATGGTGTATCTACTTCCTACGAGGCAGATATCGAGAACAACTTCTTCTTTCTCTTATAATCTAAACTCGAAGAATTGTAGTTGTGAAGTTGATTAAAAAAGGTAGATCATTAGTTTAGTTAGTTCGTATTTAATTTTCTGCATTATGATTTCTTTCTTTATCCGTTCTTCTTCTTCTATCTCCATCACGCACGAGTAATTCTCCGCTTGATAGGGTCGTAGGATTAGGGTAGAACAATGGATGAGAAAATATTTTAACTTCTTTTAAGTCTTATGTGTTAGGAATATGTATGCCGTAGAGGCCATTATTGATGATATAGTGGATGCTTGGACATATATATAGAGGATTTTCTTGCTCGATATGATAGTATGCCATCAGGTTACCTTTATCTTAACATGTAGACTGGTGTTTATACTGTCTGTCTCTTACATATTGATAAAGCCCTTAAGACTATGATGAGATCATACTAGTGGGGCCAGGGTGGTCCAAAAGTACATCCTTTAATAAGTTCCTACTCGTAGGAATATCGAGACTAGGGTATCGATATTCCAGAATAGACTAGTGTGTACGTTTCTTGTCCCTTAGAGGGCGACGGTTGATCCCACAACTATTGGTGTGTGACATCAAAGATTTTACACAGGTGCTCATTAGAGAATGGGTATGCCAAACAAGACTCGTCGAGGACTCCTATGTGGTAGTATACCTATCGTTAAATAGCAGTCCTCTGGTGACACAGGTACAAGTTAGTCTGTAGACCCGAGATCGTCATAGAGTCTTGTGCGGCTTCCACTGTGCTTTGATTTCCTCCCTACCACGCTTAAAAGAGACGTGCAAACAGGTGGATTTTGCATACAGTCCCGAGTCGCATGGAGGCAATGAGCGATAGGAGGGGTTTCGTCTCTCTCGGTATTGGGGGTTGATATTGCGCTATAACTGGAAGTCCTTAGCCAGGACCGCTTATGAGATTTACTGACAGTAGTTTCTCAAACCATTATAGGCTAGACATCGGTATGACTTATCACGTTACTGGGGTCTGACGTTTACCACCCCTAGACATGATATGCGATATATCTGACGAAGAGACCGGACTGTACGGTAGTGTTACTGATAGGCTTCATGGAGACTATGGATGAACTTGCTTGTTGATCTTCATATCGCTCAATACCAGGATAGCCGTTACGTCCAGCTAGTACCGCTGACGGTTTGTAGGTGATTGATGTGATCATCACTTACTGCTAGTGTATTGACGAGTCTTTAGAGTTCCACACAGAAGTTTCCTGGTTCAAGCGAAACGAAATAGGACACATATGTGATATGTGTGTAGGCCTGATTAAATACGTGTATGAGATACCGTATTGTAATCTGCCAGTTATCTGTTATGGGTTCGGTTATATGTGATATAACCAGATTATCGAATCAAGTGTTGACTTGATAATGTGATATACGGATAAATGGTATTAGTCGGTCATATATGATATAACCGGATTATTAAATCAAGTGTTGATTTAATAATGTGATATATATTATATGTGATATAATTATATCTTAACTAATATCATTAGCTCACTAATTATTCTTCATTATATATATATATATATATATAATGATGCATAGCATAAAATTCTATTTTGTGAAAATCGAAATTAGGTGGAAATTGAAGTGGAATGGTGTGAGGTATGGCACAGAATGTATTTTATTCATCTTGACTTACTATTGAAGTATGGCTTCATATTTTATTTGTAAAATGGGCATGCTTCAATGAGTGAGGGTTTTGATCATGAGCCATTCTTCATCTCATAAAACACTTGGTCATTTTTCATGCTTGCTCTTTTCTTGAGTTTCTCTCTAGCTTCTTCTTTCTCCTCATTACCAAAATTCAAGCTTCAACCCTCACATGTGATGTGAACCATAAAGTTCGAACACAAACTTGTGAGTTTTCATATCCCCTACTTCACCATCCTACACTTGACTAGCAATCGTGTGTAGCGTGTTTTGTACACCAAAGAGTTTAGTGTAGAGGTAGCTTGAATTGGAGGGACTTCGCATGGATCATCTTCGGCATGAAGGTTTTCGGAGGAAGCTCGTCCAAACCCTCAAGTGGAGCCTAGTGGAGTCGCGGGGCTACTACACGGAGTATGTGAAGTGAATGACTCGATTTACGAGGGTATAGCCATCTTTCACTTCATTAGTTTTTGTAGATATCAAACTTTAAACCCCAATCACCTAGCTAAAGATCTTGTTAAGTCTAGCCTAGTGCCATAAAAATTTGAATTTGGCATGCTAGATGCCTCTTGGACCCCTTACCGGTGCTAGGGTAGACTTTCATGGTATTAGAGCCTAATCTAGAAGATTAGACGATATAATTAGAATCACGAAACCGAAAAAACTCCAAAACTGTGCCTTGAAACCCTGATCTCTGTCGTTTTTAAAATGATCTCAGAAATTTTTTTAAGCAAATGCAGAATGTTGTATGTGATGCAACTTGAACACTGGAAAAATTCGAGGCCAAACCAACTTTTTTGACTCGGCGAGATCTCAAAAATTACGGGTGTGGCCGGTTTTCTGGTGTATTCTGGCCTCAAATATTTTTGCTGTTCCAGTGACTTGATTTTGGGGTTTCAGGTATGTTTGATTAGCCCAGTTTGCATGAGATGTTAACAGTTCTATTGGGACTAATACGGAGTATTTCGTAGTCGTAATTGTTACGTCGTTTTGGGTTTACTTTGATATGGATGCAGTAGTTGGAATCCACATTTAATTGGTTTTGTGAAAACTAGTTAGTGTTTATAAATCTAGCATTTTATTCTCGGAAGATCGATTGCTACGAAGTTTCGATTCGGATCAAAATTCCATCGCAATCGCGTATCATACGCGAATACTCGCCGAATAACTTTACAAGATAGCCTCGCCCTATTTCCCCAACCAAGTGACTGTAGGAGAACCCCGTTTCCAATAGCACCCACTCGGGTGCTCGCGGCCACGGTGTTCTGCCTAAGTGAACTTGGTCGACGGCATCGGGGGTGCGGCTATCTACTATAGTTTCTGACGCGCATTCGATCGGGTAGTCGGGAATCTTGTTGAATTACTCGACTAAAATATTGAAAAGAGTTTTTAATATGAGACTAAAATGCAAGGTTTATAGTTTAGGCATGAAATTCGGAATATGAGATATTCCGGGTTTATGATGTCTAAGCATATGAGGATTCTAATTATTGCAGTTTTACATTTCTTTTCTGCGACCGTAAGTGTAATACATGGGGTATCCCAAATCTCGTTGCTATATGTCAACGGAATTTGGAATACGCGTATTTACTTACGTTTATGATATATGATATTATGTGCCGCTGATATATTTTATTGGATTGTCGTGATTGAATAGCCGGGGGTTTTATGTGAGATAAGAGTTTTTCAATTTTCATTCATGTAAAATTTGCATGTAATATTCTTTTATTGAGGCACATCTGGGTTGAGGATGATATCACCATTGATGTATATTATTTACTTTTCCGCATTAAGATAGATCTAAGGAGGGGAGCACAAGTAACCGGGTTCTAGAGTCCAGTGGGAGACCATCTTAAGGAGTTGAGACCGGGTCTCCTGACTCTTGAATTGGTAGGGTTACTTGACGCTCTCATAGGGATCTATGGGATGTGGGTTTGGCTATTCATTATGACCGTGAAATCCATGTTTTACATTACTGGCTAAATTTAAAACACAGAAATCTTAGTATATCCAATATTTCATATGTTGCTTCTGCTGCTTGGTTCTGTGACGTTGATCATATAACTGCATGAGACGAATGCTATATTATATATATGATATATAATAAACATTGCTTATGTTTTGCACGCACGCTAGTCCATCCCCCGCTCTGCCGGTAGTTAAGTAACCTAACGGTGCATGACGGGGCCCATTGGCGAATGCGGATGGCATAAGCATACGTTCTATTTTCGTTTCACTTTTCTGTAATGTTTAGGAAACATTAATTGATGGGACTTCATTAATGAGATTAATGAAAAGAAAGAAACCTAAAGATGTTGTAGAATCAAATTTTCAAAAAGGGTAGCTCTAGTTCTTGTTTTGCATAGTGGTATTTCTTGATGAATATCCAGCACCTCTACCGATGAGGAAAGAGCCGAGATCTCTTCACCGTGAGTGACCTCTTTAGCGAAACTAGCAAATGCTACAACCCACTCGGTTTTGCTTTTGATTGCTTCTCTAGTTCTTTCTTTGCATAGTGGTATTACTGAATATCCTGTTCTTCATTCGATGAGGAAAGAGCCGAGATCCCTTCACCGGGAGTGACCTCTTTAGCGAAGCTAGAAAAGCCTAAAAAACACTCTTTTTCAAAATCATTAGACTCTACAACGATATCAAGTTCATTACGCTCATGGTTTTCTTAAAAACCTGCGTAGCCCTCCGTCATTTCAGATAAGTAATATTTAGTATTCGTGCTACGTTTGTTGGCCAGCGTCAAGGCGTAGTGTGCGGTAGTTGATTAGTACTTATCTGCGGCATGAGATGCGATTGATTAGGATAGTCGTACGACTTTGTTGGCCAGTGTCAAGGGTCGTGCGGGTGGGTTTAATTCAATCAAGAAATGAACGGGTTGAACTTGATTAGCGGCCTATGATTTGTTGGCCAGTGTCAAGGTCATCGGAAGCTAGGGGTAAAAAACATTATCGGGAATTTCAAGTGTTGAAATTTGCAATGAGATTGCATACCTTCTATATAATAGTTGGATCTCGATACCCACTGCGAGTAAGAGTTACTCCTGGGAGAGTTTTGCACTTTACAATTAGCTAATCAAGTAGGTGTCTAGAAAGGTGTCAACGGGGTTATGTCTCTAGGGAAACGAGGTTTATTTTAATTAGGTCCGTGCGAAAGCACGGGGAACCTCCCTCGGATTACCAATACCTGCCTGGCCGAACGATTGGCGAACCTATAGGGTGTAATTAATCCCGGCTAATCTTACCTTTTAGGGTTTGAAGGAAGATTTGATAAAAACAGTGGGAGCCATCCCGATTAGATAAAATAACCAATCTAATCTTGCAAAGAGCGCACGCAAAGTGATTATCCTTCTCTCTATCTTTGCAGCGACTAATGAAATGCCTTAATCAAGATAATAATATGGATATTTTGACCGAACCTACTTATTATACTAGGCTAGGTTCCGCTCTACCTTATGATTGTCATAATTCTGAGCAAGGAATATAGGAATATCCGGATCACCACGCCACCTAAATAAGCTTGTTGATGCATTGTCTTCGGGTGTGTTCGTTACCAAGAACTGTTTCTCAGTTTACTCTACGTTCTGGGTATGGGATACCAGATCAGGATCCCATATATGTAATTTGTTACATGGACTAAAGACAGGTAGAGAACTGGGATAAGGTGATATGTCTCTAAATAGTAGAGAATGGTGCAATTGTTGTAGCCAAAGCAATTGGCAGATATCACCTGGTGTTACCAACTGGTAATACAATGATTCTGAGCGACTGTTATTTCGTACCAAAATATTGTGAATATTTTCCTTAATCAAGTGTTGAATGGGTATGGTACGTTGTATAATAATATACACGTTCTGAATCAAACTATAGTTCTAAACGTACAGAACACACATAAGAGGAACAGTTCAGAAATGAACGAAGTCTTCTTGAGGCATTGTAGACTAGGTCATATCAATAAGACAAGACTAGCTTAAGTTCCATAAGAATGCATATTTGAATCCTTTTGAATTTACATTTTATGAAACTTGCCAGTCATGTCTCAAAGGCTAGGTGACCAAATCTCTGTTTACTGGAAACGGAGAAAGAGCTACCGAACTCTTGGACAGATACATAATGATGTATGTGGTCCTATGTCTACATATGCCAAGGATGGTTCCGCGTACTTTATTACATTCACCGATGTTCTCTCAAGATACAGACATGTGTTCTTGTTGAAACACAAATCTGAATCTTTTGAGAATTTTAAGGAATATAAGTACGAAATTGAGAACCAGATGGGAAAAGGTATTCAAATCCTTCGATATGATCAGGGAAGAGAATACTTGAGCAACAAAATTCTGAGACTATTTAAAAGAGAATGAGATTCTCCCTCAGCTTACTCCTTCGTATACACCATAGCACAACATTATATCGGGGTGGAGGAATCACACCCTATGAGATAGGGCGCGTTCTATGATGAGTACTGCTGAGTTTCCTATTTCCTTCACGGACATGCACTTGAGAAGATGCATACCTGTTGAATAGAGTTCTGACCAAATCTGTTGCCTACCACTCCATATGAGATATGGAATGGGAAGAGACCATCTCTTAAATGAGTTAAGATATGGGGTTGTCCGGCCTATGTTGAAAATCAAAATCCGGATAAGCTTGAGGCAAGGTCAGTTCTGTGCAAGTTTGTAGGATATCCCAAACATTAGCGAGGGTATATCTTCTACCACATCGAGGAGCAAAAGTTGTTTTGTTTCTCGACATGCCACCTTTTTAGAAAGGAATTTCTTGTGGAAGAAATTAATGGCAATGAGGTAGAACTGGAAGTAGTTCCAGCAAACACAAACTATAACTGACGATTTATTGGAACCGTAGGATTCAATAGTCTCCGACGAACCGTAGCCACTCCGCAGATCTAGTTGGGTTCCTTATCCACCTGAGTGATACTACGGTTTTCTCATAGACGGTGGGAGCGAGGATTGCATCATTGAGATGATGACCCAACTAGTTTCGAGCAGGCCATCACAAGTGGAGACTATGTGAAATGGCTGGATGCTATGCGATCTGAGATGGAATCCATGTACACCAGCAAAGTGTTGACTTTGCATGTTGCTCCTGAAGGGGTCAAACCCATTGGGAACAAGAAGATCTTTGTGACAGATAATCTGGTGTAGATGGAAAAGTTGAGACTTTCAAAGCTATGCTTAAGTCCATCAGGATCCTACTTGCCATTGCTGCATACCATGACTACGAAATCTGGCAGACTGCACGTCAAAACCGCTTTTCTAAATGGTGATTTAGAAGAGAGCATGTATATGACACTGCCAGAGGGCTTCGTAGACAGTGGGAGCAGCAGAAGCATGTGCAAGCTTCTTAAATCCATTTATGGGTTAAAGCAGGCATCGCGAAGATAGAACATCTGTTTTAATGAAGCTGTCAAAGAGTTTGACTTCATTAATAAGGTATAAGAACTATGTATAAATAAGAAGGTTGTAGAGAGTATGGTTGTCTTCTTCGTATTGTACGCGGATGACATACTCTTGATAGGAAAGAGTGTTCCTATGCTACACCTGGTCAAGCACCTCTTATCACACATGTTCTCCATGAAAGATATGTTAGTTATATGTATGCCCTAGAGGCCATTACTATACATGTTATGTATATTGTAGTGGATGCTTGGACATATATAGGGAGGACTTTCTTGCTCGACATGATAGTATGCTATCTGGTTACTCTTTACCTTAACGTGTACACTGATTGTCTCTCTGTTACATGTTGGTAAAGCCCTTAGGATGAGTACTTGACTACCTAGACTATGATACGGATCATACTAGTGGGGACATGGTAGTCCATAAGTACATCCTTCAAGGTCCCTGGTCGTGGGTGTATCGAGACGGGGCATCGATATACCAGAGTAGACTAGTGTATACCTTCTCGACCCATACAGATGGGCGATGGATGATCCCATATCCATTGGTGTTTGACATCAGAGATGATATACGGGTGCTCAATGGAGACTGGGTACACTGGACGGACTCGCCGACAACTCCCAGATGGTATTATACCTTACGTCAGATGGCAGTTCTCTGGTGACACTGGTACAGGTTAGTCTGTAGACCTGAGATCGTCATAGAGTCTTGTGTGATTCCTACTGTGCTTTGATTTCCACCTTACCACATCCAAGAGGGCGTGCAAAACGGTGGTTTTGGGTACAGTCCCGAGTCACATGGAGGCAATGAGCGATAGGAGGGATTTCGTCTCTCCCGGTATTAGGGGTTGATGTTGCGCTATGCTCGATTGGCCATAACAGGGAAGTCCCTGGCCAGGGCTGGTTTAGAGATATACTGGTAAGTGTTACCAGTAGTTTCTCGACCCGTTATGCGCCTCATATCGGCATGACTTATCGGTTATTGGGGTCTGACGTTTACCACCCCTAGAACTGATATGCGACATATCAGACGAGGAGACCGGACTGTACGGTAGTGTCACTATCAGGCTTTTGCAGGAGTTGGAGCGGGCTTGCTTGCTGATCTTCTGATCGCTCAATACCCGGGTAGCCGTTACGTCCAGCTAGTACCGCTGACGGCTTGTGGGTGCTTGATATGATCATGACCTACTGCCGGCGTATTGACGAGTCTTTAGAGTCCTACATAGAGGTTTTACTGGCTCAGGCAAAATGAAATAGGAGCGCATATGTGATATGTGTGGGACCGAGAATAATGCGAGTATGTGATACCGTATTCTATTCTCGCGATGTTTGTATCGATTGGTTGTATGCAATATAACCTAGTTATCGAATCAAGTGTTGATTCGATAAGTCGATACATTGCATGTTAGTCAGTTATATGTGATATAACCGGATTATTAAGTCAAGTATTGATTTAATAATTTAGTGTATAATTGTATATATGATATACTAATTTACATTAACTAATATTGGTTCACTTAAGCATTTATTTTTCTCACTTAAACACAAGTTAATATATATGTGATATATATTTATTTGTGTTTTCCATTTGTATCATGGTTGTTGATACACTAGACATGGGTGTATAAGACATACACCATTCTAATTTAAGTGGAGGGGTTTTTGTATTAAAAGTAAATCTAAATTGATTGAATTTGTTAAGTGCATGAAGCTTGTAGAAGCTTTTAGTGCTTTGACAAATTCAACTCAATTTGTTTTACTTATGATGTTTAGTTAACCCAATCACTATTATTAGCCATGGTTATGTCTCTACATGAGTTAAGTATATGATACTTACTCACCATGGTTAGCACTCACTCTCTTAATAAGTTTCATTCTCATTTTGAGTTCATCTTCTTCCTCCTTCAATCTCTTTTCTAGGGTTTGATAAAGAGAGTGATTCTTTGTGAGAAAAGAAATTCTAAAGAGTACCTATTTCCTATCTCACCATCCTCTACTAGACTAGCACTTTAGTTTAGGGTGTTTGCTTCACTAATTCTCTAGTTAGTGAAGTAGAAGCTTGAGTTCGTATTTCCTCGACGTAGATCATCTTCGGCCTCGAAGACTTCAAGCAATACCGTTGTAATTTCTCATGGAGCCGTCCAAGAGTCCGGGAGTTGGATGATCGCAGCGAAGGGACTACATCAAAGAGCATATGAAGTGAAGGACCGATCTACAAAGGTTGTATTTCGTATTCCTTTAGAGTAAAGTTGTTTACTTGCTATCTTTTTCGCCTAATCTCTAGTATACGATCTTGCTTAGGGTTGTTCGGCACCTAAAATTTTTATTTTGGCATGGTCGATGCCTTGTAGAGCCTTGTTAGTGTGGCTAGTAACCCTACAAGATCTAACTGATGTCTCCTATATCCTAGGGATATAGATCTATATAGATAGATCTAAACAGATTTGGGATTGTCCCGATACAGGTACATAGACACCATGCTAAAAGGGTTTAGTATGGATGATTCTAAGCGTGGTAATGCACCCGCTTGTTCAGGAATCACTCTCTCCAAAGAGATGTCTCTCGATACTGATTTGAAGAGGGCTCGCATGCAAGGAATGCCCTATGCTTTGGCAGATGGGTCAATCATGTATGCGATGTTATGTACCAGATCAGATGTAGCTTACTCACTAGGTGTAGTGAATAAGTATCGAAAAGATCTTTGGGAAAACCATTGGACAGCTGAAGAACATTCTTAAGTGCCTGAGAAGGACTAAAGAAATGTTCTTGGTGTATGGTAACGGTGAACTCCAGATGGAGCCCTTTACCGATTTGAGCTTCCAAAGTGATAAGGACGACTGAAAGTCAGTCTCGGGTATTGTCTTTACCCTCAGTGGAGGGACAGTATGTTGGAAGGGTTTCAAGCTATATACCATAGCAGACTCATTGATAGAGGCTAATTACATCGCTACTAACGATGCTGCCAAAGAGATTGTCTGGATGAATAGAGTTCATGAGATGAACTAGGTTCCTACCATTGGGCATCCACTACCTTTGTATTGTGATGACAGTGGAGCTGTGCCTTGGCCTAGGAACCCCGGTCCCGTCAGCGGTCCAGACATATTCTTAGACAGTATCACCTGAGCAGGGAGATAGTTGATCTCCGGGAGATCGAGGTTAGGAGAGTTGACACAGAGGATAACATACTGGATCCACTCACCGAGGCTATCCCCCACATGCTATTCGAGAGACTTTTGGGATGTTGGGTATGAGATACTACAACAACTGGCCCTATTACAAGTGGGAGATTGTTAGGAATATGTATGCCCTAGAGGCCATTATTGATGATATAGTGGATGCTTGGACATATATATAGAGGAATTTCTTTCTCGACATGATAGTATGCCTTAGGTTACCTTTATCTTAACATGTAGACTGGTGTTTATACTGTCTGTCTCTTATATGTTGATAAAGCCCTTAAGATATGTACTTGACTACTAGGACTATGATGAGATCATACTAATGGGGCCAGGGAGGTCCAAAAGTACATCCTTTAATAAGTTCCTAGTCATGGGAATATTGAGACTAGGGCATCGATATTCCAGAGTAGACTGGTGTGTACGTTTCTTGTCCCTTAGAGGGCGATGGTTGATCCCACAACCATTGGTGTGTGACATCAAAGACTGTACACAGGTGCTCATTGGAGAATAAGTACATCGAACAGGACTCGCCGATGACTCCTATATGGTAGTATACTTATCGTCAGATAGTAGTCCTCCGATGACACAGGTATAGGTTAGTCTGTAGACGCGAGATCGTCATAGAGTCTTGTGCGGCTCCTACTGTGCTTTGATTTCCTCCCTACCACGCTCAGAGTAGACGTGCAAATAGGTGGATTTTGGGTACAGTCCCGAGTCGCATGGAGGCAAGAGTGATAGGAGGGGTTTCGTCTCTCCCGGTATTAGGGGTTGATGTTACGCTATGCTCAATTGGCTATAACTGGAAGTCCCTGGCCAGGGTTGCTTATGAGATTTACTGATAAGTGTTTTCAGTAGTTTCTCAAACTGTTATAGGCCATACATCGGCATGACTTATCATGTTACTGGGGTTTGACGTTTACTACCTATAGACATGATATGCGAAATTTTAGACGAAGAGACTGGACTGTACGGTAGTGTTGCTGATAGGCTTCATGGAGACTATGGACGAGCTTGCTTGTTGATCTTCATATCGCTCAATACCCGGGTAGCCGTTACGTCAAGCTAGTACCGCTGACGGCTTGTAGGTGACTGATGTGATCATCACCTACTGCTGACGTATTGATGAGTCTTTAGAGTCCCACACAGAAGTTTTCTGGTTCAAGCGAAACGAAGTAGGACACATGTGATGTGTGTGTGGGCCTGATTAAATACGTGTATGAGATACCGTATTGTAATCTGGCAGTTATCTATTATCGGTTCGGTTATATGTGATATAACCAGATTATCGAATCAAGTGTTGATCTGATAATGTGATATACAGATAAATGATATTAGTCGGTCATACGTGATATAACCGGATTATTAAATCAAGTGTTGATTTAATAATGTGATATATATTATATGTGATATAATTATATCTTAACTAATATCATTAGCTCACTAATTATTCTTCATTATAAATATATTAATATATATGATATATATATATATGATATATATATATATATATATACATATATATATATATATATATAATAATGAAGCATGGCATAAAATTCTATTTTGTGAAAATAGAAATGAGTGGAAATTGAAGTGGAATGGTGTGAGGTATGGCACACAATGTATTTTATTCATCTTGACTTACTATTGAAGCATGGCTTCATATTTTATTTGTAAAATGGGCATGCTTCAATGAGTGAGGGTTTTGATCATGAGCCATTCTTCATCTCATAAAACACTTAGTTATTTTTCATGCTTGCTCTTTTCTTGAGTTGCTCTATAGCTTCTTCTTCCTCCTCATTGCCAAAGTTCAAGCTTCAACCCTCACATGTGATGTGAACCATGAAACTTGAACAAAAACTTGTGAGTTTTCATATCCCCTACTTCACCATCTTACACTTACTAGCGATCGAGTGTACCGTGTTTTGTACACCAAAGAGTTTAGTGTAGAGGTAGCTTGAATTGGAGGGACTTCGCGTGGATCATCTTCGGCACGAAGGTCTTCGGAGGAAGCTCGTCCAAAGCCTCAAGTGGAGCTTAGTGGAGTCGCGGGACTATTATACGGAGCATGTGAAGTGAAGGATTCGATCTACGAGGGTATAGCCATCTTTCACTTCTTTAGTTTTAGTAGATATTAAACTTTAAACCCTAATCACCTAGCTAAAGATCTTGTTAAGTCTAGCCTAGCACCATAAAAATTTGAATTTGGCATGCTAGATGCCTCTTGGACCCCTTACCGGTTCTAGGGTAGACTTTCATTATGAAGTTTATAAACTTTAGCAAAAGAATCGTTAACATCCTAATCAGGCACACTACTAATTTATTTCTAATCTCGACCACAATTTGAGATCAGATTAACAATTGTTTTGTTAAGAGCTAGACATGAATAGAGTTCAATGACGGGATAAGGTTCAATAGTGGGGGAACCTTAGTTTCTTCTAAGAACCCTAATTCTTATTCATCACTATCTATCTAGTTTTAAATCTATCAAAAGATAAAAGGAGTAATCTTTATTAGTCATCCATGACTACTAAATCCTAACGAACCCTACAAGCCTCTTCTTTATAGATTTTACATTCATATTTAAACTAGATCTTAAAACTATATATATTCTACATCCATATTTAACATAGATTTAGAATCTATTCTCCTTTCTTCTTTTACTCTAATTAACTCGTCTAAAGAAAGATTAGAAGTTCCATGCATCCCTACGGACGACCCGTACTCATCTCGGCTAGCTACACGCGACACCGTTATTGATTGCGGTTATTTACTACAAACACTTTTCACATATCAATCAGTATCGCATACCGGGTTCAGGGTTTGGAATCTGCCAAATCCCAATAATTCGATAAGTCGTGTGACAAATGACTCATAACCAACCGAGATACGACTGAAAACACTTATCAGTTTATCTCCATTGCGGTGGCCATCAAATTATGGTTATAGTCATATCCTGTACGGCGTGGCATTAACTCCCTATACCGGGAGAGACGAATCCCCTCTACCATTTACTGCCTCTATGTGCTTCGGGACTATACCCAACAAAAACCTGTTTGCATGACTTCTTTGAGCCGTGGTAGGATAGAAGTCTTAGTATAGTGGGAACACATATGAGACACTATAGCGATCTCAGGTTCTAGGAACTGTCATGTACTTATGTCACCAGAGAACTGCTATCTGACATTGGTATATTACAATTGGGAGTTCTCGATCAGTCCGTCCAGTGTAACTCTATGAGCACCTGTATATAATCACCGGTGTCAAACACCAATGGCTATGGGATCAGCCATCGCCCCATGCAAGGTCATGAAACGTATACACTAGTCTAAACTGGAATACTGATACCCTATCTGGATACTCTTACGATTAGGGACATTTAAGGATGTGCTTATGGACTACCAGGCCCCACTAGTATGATCCTCATCATAGTCCTGATAGACAAGCAAAATCTTATGTGCTTTATCTCATGTATTAGCGACACGATATATGTATGCACATGTACGATAAAGACAAACCAGATAGCCTACTATTATCTCGAGTAAGATTGTTCTTTGTTTAGGTCCTCCTTCAATTATAATAATTATCTTGAGGAAACTTATATCCAACAATCTCCCACTTGCACTTATTGTGGATTCAAATACCTAACTTCTCTGCTAACAGTTTCGTAAACCGTGTTCGAGAAAAAGCCTCAGTGAGTGGACCCGCTACAATGTTTCTATCTATGTCTCTCTGCATCTCAACTTTGCGGTGTTTAATTATCTTCCAAACTGAGCGATACCTGCCTTAGAATTTTCCTGAATAGACGATGGGATCATGTTCATAAATGAACAATTTTATCTAGCAACTTCTTAGGCTTCATCCTTTACTGATTCATAATCAGCATCTAGCACCATGATCACCTCAGAATATCTCTTGGAACTACTTCCAATATACGGCTCCTCGTAAGAGAGGGTAAACTTATAACTCGCAACAGACGCTCTGTCATCCTTGTCACTATTGAAGCTGGAGTCGGTAATTTCCTCCCAAAGAAGGTTAGCATTATCATATTCCAAGAACATCTTATATGTTCTTCATTGCGTCTGTTTTTCTAAGATTAGTTTACAATCTGGAGAAACATCCATGACATCCATTATTTAACCGATTTTGTAGCATAGGAACTTCATTCCTATCGGAAGAATGTCAGCCATATCCCATATGATGACTTTGACGTTCTACCCTACCACCTAATTTTAGATTCCAGGTTTATATTTCTTTTTGGTGAAGTCAAACGCTTTGACCGTAACACCAAAAATAGATGATCCTACTCTGTTATGCCTGCTTTGGTCTACAAATATACTTAAGCAAATCACACACTATCCGTTACTCCCACTGACTATGACAATTCTCCGACTAAGTCATATTCACGTATACTTCTAAATCATCTATTTAGAAAAATGTTATAGTCATCCACCTGCCAGATATCATAGTTAAGAAAACGGTAGTGGCAAATTATGCCCATATGGACTTCAACTTAGATACTGTAGCAGCAACTTCATCACAATCCACGTCAGGTATTTGATGAAAAACTGTTTACTACAAGTCCTAACTATATAGGGTTACTACCCTTTCAATTGCACTGATCTCGAAAGATGTACTTACTCCTTTGGGTTTAATTCCATAAGGAGCATGTAACAAAGTCCATACTTTGTTACAGTGTATGGAGTCCATTCTGGATAATTTGGCATTCAGCCATCAGTCGGAAGTCACTAATCCTTATAGTATGCTGATAACTAGTAGGGTCATTATCACATGATGCAAGCCTCCTTGTCACCATCTACGAGCAAACTGAAGTATCTCTCGGGTGGTTGATGTTATCTACTAAATCAGCGGAGTTGCTAAGATTTGTCAAAATTAATAGAGGCTACTCAACATTACTCATCATGGAGCGCACCTACGGATGAGCAATCTGAGAGAATCACATTCACAATACGGAATACTTAGCGTAAGCATCCACATTTTCGAACAATTCGAAGATTCTTGATACTTCCAATGTCTAGTTCTCTAGTTTGTCCCTATACTCTTTGAAGTTCTTGCAGCTTTGGATTTTGCGTTTCAACAAGAACACACGTCCAAAATTAGAGCATTTAAAATGTAGGCAGAATGAAGTAAGAGAACCAGCCCCTTGTCTTAAGGACATCGAACAATATACATCCCCATGTATAAGTCCGTAGAGTTCATTAACTCATTATCTGTGTATTATAATTTGATAATTGTAATTTTGGTTAAGAATATCAGTTCCGTTATGCTTTGCACCTTACCTAATCAACACTTGATATAGGTAAATGTCAATGATATTGTTTTGAAAATTATATCCCACTTTATCAAATAAGAAGATAGATATAAGAGTTTTTAAAAGTTGGTGCACTATAACTGCTATTCAAAACCAGAAGTATGTCATTAGGCAAACCTGGTGATTTCTCCAATAGCAACAATTGCTCTGAGTTCTTACATTGGGGAATAAATCACCCTTTTCACGGTACTTGACTCCCTCTCACCATCTATAATATCTTATAGATGTGGGGTTTTAATCCAGTATCCATATACTCAGGAATTAAAAGTGTCTGAGAAACAGTTTTCAATTGTAACCACTAAGAAAAATTGAAATATCAAATGTTTCAAGGGTTGTCGAGTGTTCCTTGTAATGCCTCTATAATACCCAGTCTACCGACAGTAGTTGCAATGTCCTTACCCTTACAATTAACCCTTTCAGTATCTCTCCATCTTACCTTCTGTGTACCAGACTTGTGCTAGTTGGTTTTCTTCTCTCTATTCCTATCAAAACCAGCGTTAGGATTGGATGAAGACTATCCAATAAGCACAACTTTTATACACTCCTTA
Organism: Agapanthus africanus; assembly: GCA_030015575.1. NCBI lineage: Eukaryota > Viridiplantae > Streptophyta > Magnoliopsida > Asparagales > Amaryllidaceae > Agapanthus > Agapanthus africanus. Next base: position 498,107,451 of record CM057338.1, read on the forward strand.
CTCAAGAGCTCTTAAACTTGAGATAAGGTAGAAGGGAGAGACAAATGAACAATTCATCCACTCCAGAATCAGTGGCCATCCCCATAATGAAACAATTTCTTTGGGTTTGTATCTAACCATACGATGGCCTCTAAACAATATGGATCTCTGTACCGAATATAGAGGGTTCTGGAGTAAGTGAAAAGGCAAGTGGGAGGGGTAAGGTCATTTGCGACATTGTCGCGAATTAGGGTAGTAAAGAGATACCAAAGCCATTGATCATGAAAAGGTCTGGTTTAAAAATAGGTATATGAGTTTTAGTTTAAGGTTGGTCTTAGGTCGCTGCCAGAGAAAGAAAAGAAACACTCGTCGTGCACTCTAGTCAAGATTAGATTGGTTGATTAATTTATCTAATCAGGATGGCTCCTACTGTTTTGTCAAATACTTCTTCAAACCCTAAAAGGAGAACTAGCTGGGATCATTTGAAAATCTTCCGGGAGTAACTATTACTCACAGTGAGAATCGGGACTCAACTATCATGGAGCGGTAACCTTGACTAGGTCAACAAGTTATCCCACACTATAGAAGATATGCAACTCCTTTCAAGTTTCAACACTTGAAACTCCCGATATCTGTTTTTACCCCTAGCGGTTTATGACCTTAACATAGTCAACAAATCATAAGTCGCAAGTCAAATTCAACCTTTCATTTCGTGATTAAATTAGATCTACTCGTACGACCCTTAACACAGTCAACAAAATCGTACGACCGTCCTAACTAATCGCATCAATATGCTAACAGACATTACTTAGCTACCGCACACTACGCTATAATATAGTCATCAAATATAGCACAAATACTAAGTACTCTACTTCCTAAAATGATAGAGGGCTACGGCTGGTTTTGAAGAAAACCATTAACATAATGAACTTGATATCATCGTAGAAACTGAATGGTTTTGCAAATTTATAGTTTCGTAGACTATTTCTTAAGTGCGGATTCCCCGTGAAGGGATCATTGCTTTTACCTCATTGAATGAGGTGCAGGATATTCCTAACTGAATACCATTGTGCAAAGCAAAGTAATACGGCTATTCAATTTTCAAACTTATAGCAACACAATGTTTTGCCAAAGAGGTCACTCTCTGTGAAGGGATCTAGGCTCTTTCCTCGTCGAATGAGGTGCATGATATTCCTAATCGAATACCTTGATACAAACCAAAAGAATCAACTATAACACCAATATCTAATATTTGGTTTCTACAATATGTTTTAGGTTTATTTAACTTTGCATTAATTATATTAACGCAATTCCATTATTTAGATAATCGTATTATCTAGCATCTATTTACACAATCATCACATAAATGAAAAGTAAATAGAATGCACATACATGCCATCTGCATTCGCTACAGGGTCCTGGGTCTTCACCGTAAGGTTACTTAACTTACGGCAGGGCGGGGATAGGATTAAAGCAGATACAAAATATATACAACATTTATATATATATATATATATATATTCTATATATCCTATATATCAATATATCATCACACACATATAATCAAATTACAGCATACAAGAGAAATCATCACAGACAGGTAAACATATCACAAGCATGTAATGAAAATCACAGAGATGGAATGGTCGAATTACCTAGGAATCTCGCGTTTCGTTCGAGCCATCAAACGAAACATGACATTCCTTGGTTGTGTGAATAGCCTCTACACAGCCAAAAGCAGACCATTACGAGTGTGATAAACTACCCGCCAATCCGAGAAACGAGTAAACCCAACATCATCACCATGAGGGGGTTACCCGACACTTTCTCAAACCCGGTGACTTGAGCACTCCTCCGCAGGTCTATCCTATACCCCTATAAGCGCGGTAAGAAACCCGCCAACTCTAGAATCGAGTGAGCCGGTCTCAAGTCTTGAGATGGTCACCCACTGCAAACTAGGATACGGTTGCCCATGCTCTTCTCCGTGGGGCAAAGCTAAACCTGTGTTATTTACAACGGTAGCCACGACCGCAACTTGGTCACGCCCTGACAAAAAATAATACAGTAGGCGACGACTACGGCCACATGTGAACCGCTAAGTCCCGGAAATAAAAGAATATACATATAGTGTAAACAACGTCCACAAGTTAGAGCTTGTCCCGAACAAAAGAATAATACATAAGGCTTCATGAATAAAAACACAACACATTGCACATCACCCATCCATACAGGGCTATTCATTTCACGAGAATCCAATTAAACCAAGCACACCAAACACAGACTCACCGGTGCAACCTCGTCGAATTGATCGTATCAATTCGTCGACGTTAAACATCGCATATCACATATGCCGACGAGTTATATCAATCAAAAAATTTAATCTATTTAGCTCATCGCCCATGGCCAATGAATCATAAAAACGTCGAAGCAAAACTGTTAATTCAACACTTTGAAAAAACACTATTCACTTCGACACTTAAATCGACACTTTTTGGCTCGGAAACGTATTGAAACAGACTCGAAATGCGCCCAAACTTCATGTGGACCCCGGGGCAAAAATTAGATACCACTTTGAACTGTTTCGGGGGTTGGCATGACCTTTGGCCAAAGGCCATCCCAGACCCGAGAGCACGCTTATGGGTGCTCTCGGGTCATCAACCTCCCGAGAGCATTTCAAAGTGCTCTCGGGTGTGTTGACCCCCTCCGATCCGTTTCATAGCGATATAATCCTATCTAGATCATATATACAATGCCCGAAAGTGACAAATTGAGCCAAAAAGAATCGATTTTAGTTCATGTTTAAAAACAAGTGAACATTTCACATTGATTCATGGTCTTAGATTTCAAATTGGCCAAAAACAATTGCTAAGTTATTCGATTTGGCTTTGATACCATGTTGGTGGACGGGGGCTAGGGTCACAACGCTCGCAACCGTGGCGGAATTGCACACAAAAAATGGTGGCAAGCATAGCCCCAATCCAAACAAGAATCTATCGAAATAACAATGTAATTGACTAAAGTTCTAAACAAGTGAAATAAAAGAGACAAGACCACAACCTTTGTAGCGTCTTCATATGCTCTAAGTGATGAACTCGGACTCGGGCTAGACTTCGCGAGTATCCGGAAGTGTCCTTACGTCGACCGCCTCGCCGTAAATGATCCGCAGTGGAGTCGCGATGCCTGTAACTTCACCTCCTTTGTCTTGAGGAGAAACTCCACTTCGTCCTTTGGTATGCGCTAATGGAGGTGAGAGGTGAACTGGGTACTCTCCAGGATTTGATTTGAGCTACCATGGTAACATTTTCCATTAAAGTAAAGAGCTTGGAGCTCACAAACTCAAGCAAGAAGAAGATACTATTTTTTTTAGAGTGTAGAAATGAATTAGATATCCTTTTGAATTCCTTCATCCACCTCTTCTTATCACTCATTCACTCATCCCTTTCTTTTATGTGTCATGCATATAATAGAAGAGGGTCCCACCACTTAATAATATGTTAAAATAATATATGTTAGTGTGTGTGTGTGTTTTTATATATTAATATAATATATATACGTGTGTGTATACATACTTGTATATATTAATGTAACATATTATAAAGTGTGACACACACACACTCTCTCTCTTATATATAACACGCACACACACTAAGGGTGGAATTAATATATATATATATATATATATATATATATATATATATTAATTGAGAGTATATTTATATATGTATCACATATACGTCATGTATCCTATACATGACCGGTCAATAATATCATCTCAGCATCGCATGCTGCGGAGAGTACTTGTATCATATACCACATACAAGAAACCGTATCAGCTATACGGTATCAAATCAGGTAACTTGATTTGATATTCTGGATTTTAAACTGGCTAGTATATTTGGATGTTCGATTAAATCAACAATTTAATCGAAGTCCTATACGTATCATATACGCACGTCACATCACATTTTGGCCGGACAGACACCTTCATTGCGGGACTTTAAAGACCTGTCAATACGCCAGCAGTAGGTTATACAGGATCATATCTGATTGAATCCGAAACCTTTCGGATTCGACCCCCTTACGGGGTAACCCACAAGCGTGTCAGTGGTACTAGCTGTACGTAATGGCTATCCAGGTAAGATCAAGATAAAGGCAGGTCGACGAGCAAACTCATCCAGACCCGACAAAATCTATAAGTGACAGTCTCAGTACAGTCCGGTCTCTTCGTCTGAGAGTATCGGATACCGGGTCTAGGGCTTAGAATCTGTCAGACCCCAATAACTCGATAAGTCGTGCGACAAATGACTCATAACCAACCGGAGATACAACTGATAACACTTATGAATTTATCTCCACTGCGGTGGCCACCGACTTGTGGTTATAGTCATGTCCTGCAGAACGCGATATCAACTCCCTATACCGGGAGAGACGAATCCTCTCGACCGCTCACCGCCTTCATGTGCTTCGGGACTATACCCAACAAAAACCTATTTGCACGACTCTTTTAGCCGTGGTAGGGTAGAAGTCTAAGTATAGTGGGGACACACATAAGAAAGTATAGCGATCTCATGTCCTAGGGACTATCCTGTATTCATGTCACCATAGAGCTGCTATCTGACATTGGTATAATACCAACTAGGAGTTCTCGGTGAGTCCGTCCAGTGTAACTCATCCCATGAGCACTTGTATACAATCACCGGGTCAAACACCAATGGCTATAGGATCAGTCATTGCCCCATACAGGGTTATAAAACGTATACACTAGTCTAAACTGGTATACCGATGCCTTGTCTCGATACTCCAACGACTAGGGACATTTAACGATGTACTTATGGACTACCAGGCCCCACTAGTATGATTCTCAGCATAGTCCTGATAGACAAGAAAAATCCTACAGGCTTTATCTCACGTATTAGCGACACGATATACGCATGCACATGTAAGATAAAGACAAACCAGATAGTATACTATCATCTCGAGTAAGATTGTTCTTTGTATAGGTCCTCTTTCAATTATAATAATTGCTTTAAGGGCATCTATATCCTACAGAAGGATGTGATGAATTTTTTTGATGATTCCACTATAATAATAGAAGAAGTTTACGAGGAAGAGGTGAATAATTTTGATGAAGGCTGTTTTGAAAAAAATAGTTTTGAGCAAATTTTTAAAGAGGAACTCTTAATTTTAGGAGGAAGTGATAAGACTATCGATTAAATCAGTTATTTAGAGCTAAGTTTTGAGAAGCTTTTTAAAGATGAATTTAGGATTTTAGATGGGCCTTTCATAGTTGAACCAAACCCTCCACCACTTTCGGTCATTATTGGAATCGATTATAGTGAAATGCAAGATGAAGTTATGCCTTTAACTGATATAACTGGATATTTTCTTTATAATGCATGTGCATGTTTTCGACTTCGATCCATTTAGCCAGTACATTAAAAAGATAGCGCAGTTACATGACTCTTTTAGACTTAAATCTTTTACTATATTACTACGCTAGTTTATTCTGCAAAACTTGGATAACAATTTTATTCACTTATGTATAAACACCACATTCATATTATTCATATCAGTTTTAGGGTGTTTATTGATGCTTATTGCTACAATTTATTTTAGTACTCATGCATGATCAAAGAAAAAATTTTGAGTAGTTAATATTAATATTTGGATTAACAAAAGTATTGTGTAAATTATTTTTCCTTTTTCTTTACTAACATTTGTTTTTCTATTTTTTTAGGTTTTATTTGCAAATTTTTTTTGAAAGACTTTTGTGCAAACTTACCTAACGTCTTATATGTAGCCAAATTGAGCCTTATTCCCTAAAAATCAAGAGCAGTTTGGAGACCCTTGAACTTTGAGATTTCCGGTGGAAGTAAATCTTTCTTTTTCTTTTCTCATTCCAGTATTTATTTGAGTTAATTGCTCTATTGATTATAGGTATACTTGAGTGGGTATGAAACGTAATTTCATTAATATTGAGGGAGAGGTCGTGGTTGAGGACAGTGAGGGCACTGTCAAATTCAAGTGTGGGGGTGGTTTAGTTTTGTATAAAGTTTTTTTAGTTCATTTTCATCTTTCTTTCTTTTTCAATTTTTTTTAAAGAATTTTGTAGTTTATTTTTTGAAGAAAATTTTGAAAATGAAAATTATAGAGTGAAAAATGTATATAAAAGAGAGGAAGAGATTTTAGAAGAACAAGAAAAAGAGATGTTTGTGAACTAATCTAGTAATAGGTGATCATGAACTCGATTCCTAAAGATTGAGTGAGATGATGGAGTTATTGAATCTGAAGATAAAAATAAGTCTGAAAAATAAGTTCCTATTATTGAGTCCAAACTTAATGAGTATATATCCTACAAATTGCACATACACATATCTTGAAACTTGAGATAGTAGAAAATACCTAGAAATACTCTTGCCCGAAACCCTAAGTATGAAAGAAAAAATGGGATTTGAAGCTAACCACGATGAAAAAAAACAACGCTGAAAAAGAGTCCAGTCTTGCAATAGAAAAAAATAAAATAAAATATTGCAGCAAGATCCAACATGTGCTATTTACTCCTTAAACTCACACATTCGGTCATCGATTGATTAGTGCCTTAAGAAGCGTTAGTGGTCGCATGAAAATGTGTGAGCGATCTATCCATTTATTAATAAAAAGTAGTACAAGGGTATTAAAACATGGGTACTATTGCTTGAATTGAATTCTCGGCTGTACAGATGATTTTATACACACGTAGGGGTATATGATCAATGTTTGGAGGAGAGGTAGGGAGGAAGAATAGGATGCTGTTTTATTAAGGGATGATGTAATTTCGGATTTGATCAAAACTATTAAGATGAAGGTTTATGAAAATTGAAAAGCTAGTGAAGTTCGAAACTCTTATTTTTCAAGTTTATTCTTTTGTCTATTCTATCTTTGTATGTAGTTTTCATTTTCTTATTTTTGTTTCCTTTATTTTCTTTTCTCTTATTCTCTTTACTTCTTCAATTTTGGAATTTTGTGAGTTGTATTCGCTGAAAATCTTCTGGAGATACAACTCCTTCTAATAGGGACATCTATAGGTTTAAAGGCTTGTTGTATACGTTCAATGCAGTCGCATGCCCACAAAAGGTGCATAAGGGTAGAAGTAGATTAAAATAAATAATTTAGTATATTTTTAAACTTAGTTTTGCTCGAGGACTAGCAAAAGATAAGTGCGGGGGTATTTGATTGGTGCAATTTATTGCATATTTTTATACCATATTTATCATATTATTTACATATTTTATGCTATCCTGAGGGTGTTTTATGGTATAATACAATTTATTGGACTTAATTGCAAAATGATACAAAAGATTAATTATTTCTGCTAAAAAGAGATTTAATTGAAGTTAATAAATAATGGAGAATTAATGAGTTGCATTTATTGTATATCTTCCATATTATTAATTAATTAATTAATTGTACCATTTCTAATTTTAGAAACATGGAATTATGGTATAAATATATATGTTTCTTAAACAATAAATAATATGATTATAAGTCAAATTAGATTCTGTGCTACTAAATATTTATTTTGAATATTATTGCAGGTTTAAAGGTAGCCATATCAATTCAAAATAGCAAATTAATTGAGGAGACCTAATTAGAGCAAGAGATCAATTCCAGACCGTCTAATTTAGTGCTAATCCCTAAATTCTTGGAAGTATAGAAAGGTCAACAGATATTCAAGATTTTATAAGCTCAAAAATCATCTAAATTGACGATAAAACCAAAAAAAAATCTGAATCCACGAAACCAAAATTCGGCGGTGGAAAGGCCGCGGCTAAAGAGGATTTGGCGGCGGATCCGCGGCTGTTTATGAGCCGTTCGATGTGAATTTTTGTGGGCTCGATCGTCTTTTCACATACATTAATATGATCCATAGGGTTTCATATTCCAAAACTTCTTAATACACCGATCAGAACAGAACAGATCTATGAAAAGATTCAGTGGAATCTACTAGAATTAGGAATTAAGATTGTTTGGAAAAATTGTATTCTCTCATATCTTTTATTACTGGATCTCCAAACTTCTTAGCCCTATATAAGGACGGGTAATGTAAGGGTTGGAGATTATCTCTCCATAGTTTAATTGTTTTAGGGTTTTAGGAGAGATCAAAGATATTTGTGATAGTTGTTTTTAATATAAAGTTTGCTTTATTTGATAATCCTTTCTCTTCTATTATGAATAGCTAATCTATTTTTCTAGGATTTAGAATTATTCTTTCTATCATGGTTGTGATGTTTTAATATCTCTATTTTTTTTTCTATTGGGTTTCATTGTGAATTTCTCTTGATCTAAAAGTTTATCTTTTTGTTTTTCATCTTATAAACTAAATCGTATGATGATCGTTGACGCTTTAAATAAGTTTAGGGAAATGTTATAACACCAAAAACTAGTTAGATTAATGATAGTGTGACGAACTAGAAATCTAATTAGGGAATGTAAGAAATGGTTTTTAATCATGGAAATCCAACCTAGGTGATTAAGGTGGTATAGATTCACCGATAATATAGTAGTTGTAGATTGATCACCTATATGTATTAATCGAAGATAGTTGCTAGATTATCGTTAATTAACTAGAACTATTGTTTTCATTCTTTTGCTAAATGGTGTGGTGTGATTGATAGAGTAGATCTTTAAACGTATGCTTTATGCTTTCATCGATTGATATTTCATTGTGAAACTATATTACTCTATATTTTTATATAATTAATAGTAATGAATTAAAACATATGAGTTAGAAAGGAGTAGAATCATATAAACCAACTATGATAGTAAATGTAATTCGACACTCTAGGCTTGCTTTATTATTTAAAACCCACTTTTACTTTTATTTGCAATTTAACTTTTAGTTTAACATCAATTATTTTTGTACTTGTTTTAGAATTAATTAAGATTCAACATCTCTATGTGGATCGATCCTCAAGTATTACAATTGCACAACTGTATACTTGCTGTTAAAATTTAGAGACTAATAAAATCTCCATCAATAAGATACTATCATTACCGCCTGAACAATTAGACATCCAACCCGTAATCATAACGACCCAATTGCAAGATCAGAGCTGTGCCAACTGAGCTATATCCCATCCGAGCCAAGTGAAGTATGCATGAAAGAGCTTTCTAGAACCTAGGGAATTTTTTCTTATGCAGATTGACCTTTCCAAAAAGTCTCGTTTTGGAAAAGTATGTATTAAACTCAACTAGCTCCTCTTAGACCAGCTACTGATCATCGCCTTGGTAAACTATTACCCCACCAACTATCTAATTAGACGCGAGCCCCGCCTCGGGCGGATTCCTCCTTTTGCTCCTCAGCCTATCGGGTATTAGCAACCGTTTCAATTTGAAACAAGTTGAGGTGTTGAATATGCAATTGCGTCCTCGAGACCAGATACCTGAACCCTCTACAGGGAAGAGAAAAAAGTCTGAGTCTTCCCAGGAACCAGCCTATTTTGATGAGAAAGAAAGAGAGTGCTCGTGCAAAGAAAATTAATGACTCATATATATTACTTAATGGAAAATGTCTCGAAGAAATCCAACGAGTAACTGGGCTTACGCCAGTAAGAAAACGGATCATATGCAAGGTAGTTCCTTTAGGTCCCATCTTTCTTAGTTCAAGTCTCCTCCTACCGCGGAGGCTCCAACAAGCCAAGTGGCCAAACCGGCCTCAAAGAGGAAAATGCCGAATGATGTGATCGCAAAGACACCGAGGCCAGTGTGTAAATCCATGTTCGATTGACTTTCTACCGCTCCAACTAGGGGCACGGTCATCAACTCAAAGAAGGAAACAATATATCTAGGACCGGCCAAGGTAAGGTCCATGACAATAGCGCGCTTAAGCATCTCCCCTAGACTCTCGGTCAATCAGCCTACTGTAGGTACCAAGAAAGTAGATGCCGGCCAAGCCCTCAAAACAGAAAAGTTAAGACAAAAGTGGCTCAGATATAGAGCCAATGAAAGAAAAAAGGCTCATGCTAAATTAGAATTCGTAAGGTTCTAAGAAGATGGTTACCCTGTGGCAAAAGCTAAGCCTAACGTAAAAATCAACAATTCTTTTGAACCCTTAAGGATGGTTTAGAAGAATGCTTTGACCATGAAGATAAAGAAAATGGCAATTCAAGCAATTCGGCGAAGAGGAAAGTCTAAGCCCTAGAATCAAAATTATAGCATGATCTCATCAAGGGTATATCAAGCTCTACTCGCTGAGCAAAGTTGAACGAAAGAACTCAAATAGAGGGTACCAGCTGTATCCAAAAGACCCCAGTCAGACTGACCGTTCTCAGTCGTTTGCCCTTCCCTGAAAGGAGCGGACTACAACAATGGTTCGAAAGCCCAGCAAATGCCATTACCAATGATGAGGCAATGGACGTATACGCTATCCATATAGTGTATATGGTGGGACCCGAAAGAACAGATCCTTCTACGCTTTATAGCTATGATAAAGGCATGGTTACTGCTGCCACCTTTGAGCCGTGGTAGGGAGGAAATTAAAGTACAGTGGGAACCACACAAGACACTATGATGATCTCGGGTCTGCAGACTGACCTATAAAAGTGTCACTAGAGAACTGCTATCTGACGATAGGTATGGTACTATCTAGGAGTTCTCGGCGAGTCCTGTTCGGTGTACCCATTCTCTAATGAGCACCTGTGTACAATTTTTGATGTCAAACACCAATGGTTGTAGGATCAACCATCGCCCCATACAGGATCAAGAAACGCACATACTAGTCTATTCTGGAATATCGACGCCGTATCTCGATACTCCCTCGACTAGAAACTGTTAAAAGATGTGCTTGCGGAATATACAAGCCCCACTAGTTTGATCTGCATCAACATGTATAAGAGAGACAGTATAAAAATAATAGTGTATATGTTAAGATAAAGAGCAACCAGATAGTATACTATCATGTCGAGCAAGAAAGTCTTCTATATATATGTCCAAACATCCACTATATCATACAATAATGGTTTCTAGGGCATACATATTCCTAACAATCTCCTATTTGCACTAAGGACAGTTGTTGTAGTATCTCATACCCAACATCCCAAAAATTCTCTCAAACCATATCTGGGGGAGGGCTTTCGTGAGTGGATCCGCTATGTTATCCTTCGTATCAACTCTCCTGACCTCGATCTCCCGTCAATCAACTATCTCCCGGATCAGGTGATACGGTCTCAGAATATGTCTGGCTTGCTGATGGGACTAGGGTTCCTTGGCCAAAGCCACAGCTCCATTGTTATCACAATACAAGGGTATTGGATGCTCAATGGATGGAACCACACCAAGTTCAGCAATGAACTTCTTCATCCAGACAGCCTCTTCGGCAGCATCATTAGCAGCGATGTATTCAGCCTCCATTGTCGAGTCTGCTATGGTACCTTGCTTGGAACTCTTCCAACATACCTTCCCTCCATTGAGGGTGGAGACAAAACTCGAGACCGAGTTGCTGTCATCCTTATCACTCTGAAAGCTCGAATCGGTAAAGAACTCCACTTAGAGTTCATCGTTACCATACACTAAGAACATTTCTTTAGTCCTTCTCAAGTACTTAAGAATATTCTTCACAGCTGTCCAGTGCTTCTTCCCAGGATCTGATCGATACCTACTTACCACATTAAGTGCGTAAGCTACATCCGGTCTGGTGCATAATATCGCGTATATGATATACCCAACTGCAGAACATAGGGTATCCCATGCATGCGAGCCCTCTTCAAATCAGTCTTGGAAGACATCTTTTTGGAGAGAGTGATTCCTGAGAAAGCGGGTAAATTACCATGCTTAGAATCTTCCATACTAAACCTTTTTAGTATAATGTCAATATACCCGGATTTGGACAATCCCAATATCCTTTTAGATCTATCTCTATAGATTTTTATCCTCAGAATGTAGGAGGCATCACCTAGATCTTTCATGGAGAACTTTTGTGATAAGAAGAGCTTGACCGAGTGTAGCACAGGAACATCATTCCCTATCAAGATTATGCTATCCATGTACAATACGAGGAAGACAACCTTACTCTCTACAACCTTTTTGTATATACAAGGTTCATCTATGTTTTTGTTGAAGTCAAACTCTTTGACTGATACATCGAAACAGATGTTCCAGCTTCGTGATGCCTGCTTTAATCCGTAGATTGATTTAAGCAGTTTGCACACCTTTCCGCTGCTCCCACTGTCTACGAAGCCTTCTGGCTGTGTCATGTACACGCTCTCTTCTAAATCATCATTTAGAAAAGCGGTCTTGACGTCCATCTGCCAGATTTCATAGTCATGGTATGCAGCAATGGCAAGTAGGATCCTGATGGACTTATGTATAGCCACTGGAGAAAAGGTTTCATCATAGTCGACATCTGGTCGTTGACGAAAACCTTTTGCTACAAGTCTATCTTTGAGGGTCTCAACCTTTCCATCTATACCAATTTTATTCTTGAAGATCCATTTGCTCCCAATGGGTTTTACCCTTTCAGGAGAAACTTCTGTATGGTTACGTAGCGCGGCAGTAAGGTTTTGGGAGGCATCGTCCATGCCGTTTTCAAAAAAATTGCCATTATAATCAACCCTAACCCTAGAATCTTAACTAGAGAAATAAACGATACATTGCATACAAAGTGAATGAGGAATACAACCTTTGTAGACCGGTCCTTCACTTCTAAAGCTCCGTGTAGTAGTCCCTTCTTTCCAACTAGTGAACTCCAGAACTCTAGTAAGAGTTCACATGAAGAAATGAACAACCTTGCTCAATGTTTTCGAGGCCGAAGATGATCTACGTCGAGGAGACTCAAGCTCATACTACGTCTTCACTAATATGTGAATTAGTGAAGCAAATATTCTAAACTAAATGGCTAATAGTAGAGGATGATGAAGTAGGAATTTTGCTCACTTTAGATTTTATTTTCTCAAAATATTTGATCACTTAGAAAAAAGCTAGCAAGCTTTTTCTCAATGAAGAAGAAGATGAAGTGATGGAGAGAAATGAAACTCATAAGGTTAGAATAGCAACCATGGGTGAGTTAGTGTCATACACTAACTCATATAGAGAGTTAACCATGGTAAGGATAATGGTTAGGTTAATAAATATCTTTAGCAAAACAAAAATAGTAGACTTAGTCAATGGTTATCCACAAGCTTTCTCAAAGCTTCTAGCCATGACAAATTCTACCATTTTGAGTTACTTTGAAAAATAAAAACCCTATAATTATCCTAACTATGGTGTAGGTCTCATACACCCATGTATCATGTCTCATCAAGCATGACACAATAAAATGTACATTAATATATATCACATATATACTATATGCACACAAGTGATAAAAAGAATACTTAGTGAGAAAATATTAGTTAATATAAGTTAATATATCAAATATATAATTATACATTAAATTATCAAATCAACACTTGATTTAATAATCCGGCTATATCACATACAACCGACTAATATCATATGAATCAACTTATCGAATCAACATTTGATCCGATAACTCGGTTATATCACATATAACCGATCGATATCATATATCGCGAGAATAGAATGCGGTATCACACACGCGCATTAATCTCGGTCCCGCACATATCACATATGTGCCCATATTTCGTTTCGCATGAACCAGAAAACCTCTGTGTAGGACTCTAAAGACTCGTCAATAAGCCGGCAGTAGGTGATGATCATATCAAACACCCACAAGCCGCAAGCGGTCTGCTAAACGTAACGGCCACCCGGGTATTGAGCGATCATAAGATCAAAAAGCAAGCCTGCTCATACTCCTGCGAACCCAATCAGTAACACTACCGTACAGTCCGGTCTCTTCGTCAGATATGTCGCATATCACAGTCTGGGGGTGGTATAACGTCAGACCCCAATAGCTTGATAAGTCATGCCGATGCAAGGTTCATAACGGTTCGAGAAACTACTGATAACCCTTACCAGTATATCTCAGCAACCCTGGCCAGGGATTTCCTATTATGGCCAATTGAGTATAGCGCAATATCAACTCCCAATACCGGGAGAGACGAATCCCTGCTATCGCTCATTGCCTCCATGTGACTCGGGACTGTACCCAAAAATCACCTTTTTGCACGATCTCTTGACCGTGGTATGGTGGATATCAAAGCGTAGTGGGAATCACACAAGACTCTATGACGATCTCGGGTCGACAGACTAACCTGTATCAGTGTCACCAGAGAACTGCTATCTGACGATAGGTATAATACCATCTAGGAGTTCTCGGCAAGTCCGTTCAGTGTACCCAATCTCCATTGAGCACCCGTATACCTTCTCTGATGTCAAACACCAATGGATATGTGATCATCCATCGCCCATCATATGGGTCGAGAAGCGTATACGCTAGTCTACTCTGGAGTATCGATGCGCTGTCTCGATACGACTAGGAACATTTGAAAGATGTACTTTTCGAATACCTCTGCCCCACTAGTATGATCCGCATCATAATCCTGGTAGTCAAGTACTCATCCCAAAGGCTTTATCAACATGTAATAGAGAGACAATAAGTGTACATATTAAGATAAAGTGCAACCAGATAACATACTATCATGTCGAGCAAGAATGTCCTCCCTATATATGCCCAAGCATCCACTACAATATACATCACATGTACAGTAATGGCCTCTAGAGCATACATATAACTAACAACTTCTAAAGTCCATACTTTGTTGGTGTACATGGATTCATCTCAGATCGCATAGCATCTAGCCATTTCACAGAGTCCCTACTTGTGATGGCCTGCTCGAAACTAGTTTGGTCATCATCTTCCATGATGCAATCCTCACTCCCACTGTCTATGATAAAACTATAGTATCTCTCAGGTGGATGAGGAACCCTACTAGATCTATGGAGTGGCTGAGCTTTGTCGGGGACTATTGAATCCTCCGGTTCTACCAAATCATCAGTTATAGTTTGTGTAGCCGGAACATCTTCCAGTTCTACCTCATTACCACTAATTTCTTTCACAAGAAATTCCTTTTCTAGAAAGGTGGCATGTTGAGAAACAAACACCTTTTGTTCCTCAGAGTGGTAGAAAAAATATCCATATGAATTCTTTGGATATCCCACAAACTTGCACAGAACAGATTTTACCTCGAGCTTGTTCGGATTTTGCTTTTTAACATAGGCCTGACAACCCCATATCTTAACTCGTTTAAGAGATGGTCTCTTCCCATACTATATCTCATATGGAGTGGTAGGCACGAATTTGGTCGGAACCCTATTCAATACGTACGCAGTTGTCTCAAGTGTATAACCCCAAAAGGAAATAGGTAACTCAACAACACTCATCATAAAGCGCACCATATCTAATAGGGTGTGATTCCTCCGCTCCGATACTCCATTGTGCCGTGGTGTATACGGAGGAGTTAGCTGAGAGAGAATTCCATTCTCTTTTAAATAGTCTCGGAATTCCGTACTCAAGTATTCTTCTCCTCGATC
This sequence comes from Agapanthus africanus, assembly GCA_030015575.1. Taxonomy (NCBI): domain Eukaryota; kingdom Viridiplantae; phylum Streptophyta; class Magnoliopsida; order Asparagales; family Amaryllidaceae; genus Agapanthus; species Agapanthus africanus. The sequence continues at coordinate 498,122,898 of CM057338.1, forward strand.
AGATTGAAGAAATTTAATACTTTTACCCGTTTGGTTCTCTACTTCATACTTATATTCCTTGAATTTCCCAAAAACTTCAGATTTGTATTTCAACAGGAACACATGTCCGAATCTTGAGAGATCATCAGGGAATGTAATAAAGTATGAGGAACCATTCCGACATAGGACTGCATACATCACTATGTATTAGTCCAAAGAGTTTAGTAGCTCTTTCTCCGTGTCCCGTAAACGGAGTCTTGGTCATCTTGCCTTTGATACATGACTCGCAAGTTTCATAAGATGTAAATTCAAACGGATTCAAATATCCATCTCTATGCAACTTCGCTAGTCTTGTTGTATTGATATGACCAAGTTTACAATGCCACAAGAAGGCTTCGTTCATTTTTGAACTTTTCCTCTTATGTATGTTCTGTACATTTATAACTGTGTTTTGATTTAGAACGTATATACCATTATACAACGTACCGAATCCAATCAACACTTGATTTAGGAAAATATTCATAATATTTTTCTCCAGTGCAAAATTATATCCTTCTTTATCTAATAAGGAAATGGATATTATGTTGCACATCATCGACGATACATAATAACATTCGTTCAAAATCAATGTATTACCATTTGGCAATATGAAGTGATATTCGCCGACAGCTTCGGCAGCAACAATCGCTCTGTTCTTTACTCTGAGAGACATATAACCCTTTCTCAGTTCACTACTGTAAGTCCATGTCACGCACCCCACGAACTTGCGGGGAGGCGGAATATATGAAAAACGATTATCAAAGCTTCGTAACACGGACTTGAGCGCATGAATCGTTATCTAAACCATTGCTAACAATATGCCAGAGGTTTAACTACTCGGATTCGAAGTTATACTTCACATTACATGTCCTTCGGGTCTTCATCGCTGTCTTCCACTCCTCGTAGGCTCCTTGGAACATCGGCACCTCAACGGCTTCCTCGAATCAAAGACGATCCACCCGAAAGCTCCTACGCCAAGCTTAATCTCAAAATTGAGATAACTAGGTTGCTTAAAGTGCTAATCTAAGCTACCTAGGGGATATAGAGTGAGGTTATGGATGTATTAGTCTAGCTAACCCTTGATCTCAACTCATGAGAGGTTAGGGTTAGGGTTTGAAGAATGAGAGAGCTTGAGGAGAGAGAAGGTGAAGATGATAATGAAATGAGATAATGATGTATCATAATATATATGAAGCATTATTTATTTATCCAAAAATGAAATAATAGAATTAACAACCATGCTTCATAAATATCTATGAGTGATTCATCTCCATGAGTCATTAAGCATTTATGATGCAATAATGACATGGATGAATCACACAAATGAGTCACTAATCTCATTTAATACAATGCCACCTTACCCCCTAAGTCACCACTCTTCTAGAAGCTTCCCGACAAATTACGAGAACGCCCCTCCAATCCGTGAAAACACGGAAAAACTTTAGACTGTATAAATCCTATAACCCGATACTAGAATCTGGCTTAAACCAAAGCCGGCTAGTAAAAACTGTCCGAAAAGTCGTACGTGCGTAAACACACGTACGCGTCCGAACCCTTGTCGTAAATCCATACGACATCTATATCGTTTCGCCTGGAGCAGGGAAACTCTCTGTGTGGGACTCTAAAGACTCGACACTACGCTGGTAGTGGGTTTAACCACAGACCGCAAGCGGCACTAGCTGTACGTAACGGTCCCCAGGTAGATGTCGATAAGAAGGATGATGAGGAAACCCATCCGAACTCCCACTGAGCCTGATATGACAATCTCCGTACAGTCCGGTCTGTTCGTCTAAGACTATCGCATATCAAGCCTAGGGGGCGGCAAGCGCCAGTCCCCTAATAGCTGTATAAGTCGTGTCGGAGCGAAGCCCATTACACCCTGAGAAGCTACTGGAACCTACCAGTATATCTCGCTTGCCCTGGCCAGGGACTTTGCGTAATGGCTCTCTGATACAGCGCGATATCATCTCCCAATACCGGGAGAGACGAATCCTGTCTAACCACTACTGCCTCCAAGTGCTCGGGACTGCACCTAACTGCTACCTGTTTGCACGACTTCTTTGAGCCGTGGTAGGGTAGCAATCTAAGAACAGTGGGACACACTCGAGGCGAAGTAGCAGTGTCAAGTCTGCGGACTATGCTGTACTCATGTCACCTGGGAACTGTTAACTGACGATGGGTATAATACCAACCAACAGTTCCCTGCGAGTCCTGTCCGGTGTACCCGTAACCTAACGAGCACCTATATACTATCTCCAGTACGACGTACTGATGGTTATGGGATAGACCATCTCCCCAACCGGGATGAGAAGCGTACACACTAGTCTACTCTGGATTATCGATGCCCTGTCTCGATAATCCTACGACTAGGGACCTGAATAGGATGTTGTTTATAGACTACCCAGCCCCCACTAGTGTGACTGCCATCACAACGCTGGTAATCAAGCAATGAACCTATGGGCTCCACTAATATGTATAAGTGATACGTTACAAGAAACATATGCACATATTAAAGTAGACACAAAACAAGTAGCATACTCCATTTTTAGCAAGACTGTATATATAATTGTGAATATCCCAAGCTTCCATTAAGTAATATACAATCTAGTATGATACAATAATGGCCCCTAGGGCATATACACTAACAATCTCCTACTTGCACTAGGGCCATGAGCTGGCATATCGTAGACCTATCATCTCGAATAGCCTTTCGAACTGCGTCTAAGGAATGGCCTTTGTGAATGGATCAGCAATGTTATTCTCCGTCTCTACTCTTTTCACCTCGATCTCCCGGCGATCTACGATCTCCCTGATCAGGTGATACCGTCTTAAGATGTATCTGGACTTCTGATGGGACCTGGGTTCCTTCGCTAAAGCTATAGCGCCGTTGTTGTCACAATACAGAGGTATTGGACCAACACTGGAAGGAACCACCTGAAGTTCTGTGAGGAACTTCTTCATCCAGACAGCTTCTTTTGCGGCATCGCAAGCAGCTATATACTCCGCTTCCATTGTTGAGTCAGCAACGGTTTCCTGCTTGGAACTCTTCCAACAGACCGCCCCTCCATTGAGGGTAAAGACATAATCCGACATGGACTTGGAGTCATCTTTGTCACTCTGGAAGTCGGAGTAGGCAAAGGCCTACATCTGGAGGTCTTTTTCGCCATACACCAAGAACATCTCCTTAGTCCTCCTCAGGTACTTGAGAATGTTCTTTACCGCTATCCAGTGATTCTCCCCTGGGTTTGCTTGATACCGGCTTACTACGCTCAATGCGTATGCTACATCTGGTCTGGTACATAACATCGCATACATTATAGAGCCTACCGCTGAAGCGTAGGGTATAATCGACATGCGATCCCTTTCCAAATCAGTCTTGGGAGACATATCTTTGGAGAGGGTGATTCCGTGACACGCCGGTAGGTTACCGCGCTTAGAATCTTCCATACTAAATCTTTTCAATATGTGTCTATGTACATGGACTGCGAAAGTCCCAACATCCTCTTTGATCTATCACGATAGATCTGGATCCCCAGAATGTAAGTGGCATCACCTAGGTCTTTCATGGAGAACTTCTGTGATAAAAAACTTTTGACTGACTGTAACATAGGAATATCATTTCCTATTAGGAGAATGTCATCCACGTACAAGACGAGGAATACTACAGCTCTCCCTACAATCTTACTGTATATGCATGGTTCATCTGGATTTTTGATAAAGTCAAATTCCTTGACAGTATCATCAAAACAGATGTTCCAACTCCGCGATGCCTGCTTTAGTTCATAAATGGACTTAAGCAACTTGCATACTTTACCGCTGCTCCCACTCTGAATGAATCCCTCTGGCTGATCCATATAGACGCTTTCTTCCAAATTTCCATTTAGAAAGGCCGTCTTTACGTCCATCTGCCAGATCTCATAATCGTGGAAGGCAGCAATAGCAAGAAGGACCCGAATGGATTTCAGCATAGCTACTGGAGAAAAGGTTTCGTCATAGTCCAAACCAGGTCTTTGATGGAAACCCTTTGCAACAAGTCTAGCTTTATAGGTTTCAACCTGTCTATCTACACCAATCTTCTTTCTGAAGATCCATTTGCATCCTACGAGTTTTACCCCATCTGGAGCAAAATCCAAAGTCCATACTTTGTTAGTGTACATGGACTCCATTTCGGTCCGCATTTCATCCAGCCATTTTACCGAGTCACCGCTCTGAATGGCTTGCTGGAAGCTAGTAGGCTCATCATAGTCAATAGTGCAATTCTCTCTATCCCCGTCTATGAGAAAACCGTAGTATCTCTCGGGCGGATGAGACTGCCTACTACTCCTGCGGAGTGGCGCTGGGATGTCCGGTTCTTCTTGAACTACTGGTTCTACCAAACTTTCAGTAGTAGTTTGTGGTTCTGGAATTTCTTCCAGTTCTATTTCGCTCCCACTTGTTTCCTTTTCTAAAAACTGATGTTCTAGAAAATGGGCATTACGAGAAACAAAAACCTTTTGTTCCTCTGCGTAATAAAAAAAATACCCCCTGGAGTTCTTTGGGTATCCCACAAACTTACACATTACTGAGCGTGCCTCGAGCTTGTCCGCATGCTGCTTTTTAACAAAAGCTAGACATCCTCATACCTTCAGGTACTGAAGACAGGGTTTCTTCCCACTCCATATCTGATATGGTGTGGTAGGCACAGTTTTAGTTGGAACCTTGTTCAAGAGATATGCAGCTGATTCTAGTGCATATCCCCAGAAAGATCGCGGTAACTCAGCCTTACTCATCATGGAACGAACCATATCCAATAGGGTTCGATTCCTCCTTTCCGATACACCGTTGTGTTGTGGTGTGTATGGAGGAGTAAGCTGAGAGAGAATTCCATTCTCTTTTAAGTAGTCCAGAAACTCGGCACTCAAGTATGCACCACCTCGATCAGATCTCAGTGTCTTGATACTTTTGCCTGTTTGTTTTTCAACTTCATTCTTGTATTCCTGAAATTTCTCAAAGGCCTCGGATTTATGCTTTATTAGGAAGACATGTCCATACCTAGAGAAATCATCCGTGAATGTAATGAAGTATGAATAACCACTTCACGCATGTGTAGACATTGGACCACACACGTCACTGTGTATGAGTCCCAAAAGCTCGCTTGCTCTTTCTTCGTATCCAGTGAACGGAGTCTTTGTCATCTTTCCCATGAGACAGGATTGAATAGTTGTATATGTTTGATATTCGAACGGATCCAAATATCCTTCTTTATGTAGCTTAGTCAACCTTCTCTCATTGATGTGACCCAGTCTACAATGCCATAAGAAAGCCTGATTTAAATCTGGAGACTTTCTTTTAAGTGTGTTCTGGACACTGAAAATCTGAGCTTGATTTAATACGTATATTTCGCTTTCTAATGTACCTGACCCAATCAAAACTTGATTTAGGTGGATGTGAACCACATCACTTATAAAAGTAAAATCATATTCTTCTTTAGAAAGTAAGGATACAGATATGATATTACAAGTACTACCTGGTACATAAAAACAGTTACGCAGAATCAATATCTGCCCAGTTGTCATTCCAATATGATATTCCCCTACGGATTCAGCGTTCATGCTCATTCCGTTAGTAACCATGAGGGTCATATCACCTATCCCGATAACCCTACGGTTTCTCAGAGCCTGTAATGAATTACAGATGTGAGATCCTGACCCGGTATCCAATACCCAGGAAGTAGGGTTAACTGACATACAGTTCTCTATCATAAACACACCCGAAGTCGAAGCCACAACATGCTTCGAGTCCTGGCTACTGGCTTCTAAAGCCCTGCAATCATTCTGCCTATGCCCACTCCCATAATACTAGGAACGTCCCTTTTTTATTATTTTAAGTCCCGAAACTTTTGCCCTTCTCTTTCCTTCTGCTTCCCTGGTTTCCTTTAGGGCAGAAGGTAGAGTCTGTAGAATCAAGTCAGTACCTGATTCGTTCTCCAACGTGGTCTCCAGGTCCTGGAGCTCATCAATATAGTTAGTCATTGTAAGGACGTTGTCTCCTACAAATGGCCCGACGGCCAACCTCGCTTGAATTAAATCGGTCGAGGTCTCATATCTTGCGATATGAGATTGCTCTCCATATAAATCTTTGTTATGGAGAAAGATGGAAACTAAGTCCATCTTCTCGTGCTGCTTCTGGTATATACCATCAACTGAAGCTGACACGAGGCACTTGGCTTTCGTTTTATCCTTTTCCCTTGTCTGACGGATATCCATATCCGCGACGGTGGAAACTGGACCTGGGACGGCGGGATCTTGAGTAGTAATAGGGTGTTCCAGCTTGTCATAGGCAATGGACATATGGACAGACCTTTGCCAGTCATATAAGTCAGATTCAGTCAAAATGTTATCTAGATGTAACCTATGTGTGGTCACAAGGTCACTGCAATTAAGAGAGAGAGAAGAAAACACTATTAGCATGATGCTCTTGCAAGTTTAGAGTGGTTATTATTTTATCTAAACAAGATGGCTCCCACTGTTTCTCGAATCCTTCCTCCAACCATAAAAGAAGAATTAGCCAGGACTATTCTCACCGTACAATACTTGCTTAACCGTTCAGCCAGGCCAGTGTCGATACTTCGAGGGAGGTTTTCCAACGCTTTCGCGAAGTTCCTTAATTAAATAACCTCTTTTCTCTGGGGGCGTAACCCCGCTGACACCTTTCTAGGCACCTACTTGGTTTATAGCATTGATCGTTAAGTGACTAATCTCCTGATAAGTAGCATATACTCACAGTAGGATCGGGATCCAAAATATCATCGTATGATAATGTTGAAGGAATCCTACCAACATTCATCAAACTCCAAAATGGTATGCATCTCTCTGCAAATTTCAGTTTCTTTAGAAATTCCCGATATAGATTTTTGCCCCATGTTCTTATGACCTTGACGAAGGCCAACATATCATAAGTCACATGTCAAGTTCTACCCGTCATTATCCTGGTTAATTTGAACCCACCCGTACATACCCTTGACGAAGGCCAAAATAGTAGTACGACTGTCCCAAACCAACGCATCTATCTATGCTACAGATAAACATTCAGCAGCTACCAATCACTGTGCCTTGGCGAAGGTCAAAATACATAGCTTGAATACTACTGAATATTCAACTGAAATGACGGAGGGCTACGACTGGTTTTGGCAAAACCGTGAACGTAGTGAACTTGATATAATCGAAGGAACCTGATACTTTTTAAAAGGAGTGGTTAAAGCTCTGCAATTAAAAAATTCTGATCTTTTAAAATAACCGAGTGGTTTCTTTTAAATTTGTTCCAACGATTCAACTTTGGTTTATTTTCTTTGCATTATAATAATGCATCCCATCATTTATCTTATCATTGCAGAAAACAACGAAAATACCACGTCCTCTTATGCCATCCGCATTCGCCACTAGGTCCCGTCATCACCCGTTAGGTTACTTAACTAACGACAGAGCGGGGGCTGGGCTAGCGCGGGTGTAAAACATAAGTGACGTTTAATAGCTATTTTTATATAGATATTGTACATTCGTCAGACGCAATAATAAGCATTCCAGATCACAGATGAACTGTATTGGATATACTAGCAATCTGCATTTGCTTTGAGCCTGCAATAAAAGACAGATTACACAGTTGTGATAAATAGCCATTACCCCACCTAGACCCCTACGGGTACGGCAAACTACCCTTCAAGTACCCGAAGTGAAGCGGTCTCCCTCAACAACGTGAGTAGGCCACTAAACACTTTGACGTACCCGGTAGTTTGTGTACCCCACCTTGGGTCTATCCTAGGAGCAAAAACAGTAAAAAGAAATAATACAACGGTGGCTACAACCACAACCTGGATGTGCCTCGCAAAAGAATATTACATCAAATTACATTTACATTGAATGAATGAATATTAAACACATCTCAAACCCTGGCTAATCATCACAACAGTCCAACACAGTTCATATACACAAACAGTAAACATTACAGAAATGTGCAACCCCCTGCCAACCGACATACTAGCAGTTAGGGGAGGTTTACGAACACATTAAACATTACAGATAAAAACCCAATTAGCAAATATCTTAGAAGATCGATCGAATACCATATTCCGTGTCTACCCCATAAGCAAACCTGTACTGAAGAAACCTGGGTAGAAACAGAACATAGTAGAAAACAAAACTCCAAAAATAATGAATTACAGAGCAAATCCGAGTCAACTCGGAGTTGACTCGGCCGCGGATCCGCGGCCAAAAGCACCATTTGGCCGCGGTTCCGCGGTTGTCAAGTCGAGTTGATCCCTCGTATTTTCCCAGAATTCATTAAATCCTCTGCTGTGAATTTTAAGGTATGTCAAATATTTTTTCAGACACTTTTAAAATTAACAGAAACTTAGGGTTCCGGAGTTTTTATTTTCGTGTTTTACGCGATCGAAGTTCTAATTAGTTGCTAACAAGCTAGTAATGGTTTAGTTGGCTCTGATACCACTGTAAGTCCATGTCACGCACCCTACGAACTTGCGGGGAGGTGGAATATATGAAAAACGATTATCAAAGCTTCGTAACACATACTTGAGCACATGAATCGTTATCTAAACCATTGCTAACAATATGCTAGAGGTTTAACTACTCGGATTCGAAGTTATACCTTACGTTACATGTCCTTCGGGTCTTCATCGCTGTCCTCGAGCGCATGAATCGTTATCTCAACCATTGCTAACAATATGCTAGAGGTTTAACTACTCGGATTCGAAGTTATACCTCACGTTACATGTCCTTCGGGTCTTCATTGCTGTCCTCTACTCCTCGTAGGCTCCTTGGAACATCGGCACCTCAACGGCCTCCTCGAATCAAAGACGATCCACCCGAAAGCTCCTACGCCAAGCTTAATCTCAAACTTGAGATAACTAGGTTGCTTAAAGTGCTAATCTAAGCTACCCAGGGGATATAGAGTGAGGTTATGGTAGTCTAGCTAACCCTTGATCTCAACTCATGAGAGGTTAGGGTTAGGGTTTGAAGAATGAGAGAGCTTGAGGAGAAAGAAGGTGAAGATGATAATGAAATGAGATAATGATGTATCATAATATATATGAAGCATTATTTATTTATCCAAAAATGAAATAATAGAATTAACAACCATGCTTCATAAATATCTATGAGTGATTCATCTCCATGAGTCATTAAGCATTTATGATGCATTAATGACATGGATGAATCACACAAATAAGTCACTAATATCATTTAATGCAACGCTACTTTACCCCCCAAGTCACCACTCTTCTAGAAGCTTCCCGACAAATTACGAGAACGCCCCTCCAATCCGTGAAAACACGGAAAAACTTTAGACTGTATAAATCCTATAACCCGATACTAGAATCTGGCTTAAACCAAAGCCGGCAAGTAAAAACTGTCCGAAAAGTTGTACGTGCGTAAACACACGTACGCGTCCGAACCCTTGTCGTAAATCCATACGACATCTATATCGTTTCTCCTGGAGCAGGGAAACTCTCTGTGTAGGACTCTAAAGACTCGACACTACGCTGGCAGTGGGTTTAACCACAGACCGCAAGCGGCACTAGCTGTACGTAACGGTCCTCAGGTAGATGTCGATAAGAAGGACGATGAGGAAACCCATCCGAATTCCCACTGAGCCTGATGTGACAATCTTCGTACAGTCTGTTCTGTTCGTCTAAGACTATCGCATATCAAGCCTAGGGGGCGGCAAGCGTCAGTCCCCTAATAGCTGTATAAGTCGTGTCGGAGCGAAGCCCATTACACCCTGAGAAGCTACTGGAACCTACCAGTATATCTCGCTTGCCCTGGCCAGGGACTTTGCGTAATGGCTCTCTGACACAGCGCGATATCATCTCCCAATACCGGGAGAGACGAATTCTGTCTAACCACTACTGCCTCCAAGTGCTCGGGACTGCACCCAACTTCTACCTGTTTGCACGACTCCTTTGAGCCATGGTAGGGTAGCAATCTAAGAACAGTGGGACACACTCGAGGCGAAGTAGCAGTGTCAAGTCTGCGGACTATGCTGTACTCATGTCACCTGGGAACTGTTAACTGACGATGGGTATAATACCAACCAACAGTTCCCTGCGAGTCCTGTCCGGTGTGCCCGTAACCTAACGAGCACATGTATACTATCTCCAGTACGACGTACTGATGGCTATGGGACAGACCATCTCCCCAACTGGGATGAGAAGCGTACACACTAGTCTACTCTGCAATATCGATACCCTGTCTCGATAATCCTACGACTAGGGACCTGAATAGGATATTGTTTATAGACTACCCAGCCCCCACTAGTGTGACTGCCATCACAACGCTGGTAATCAAGCAAAGAACCTATGGGTTCCACTAATATGTATAAGTGATACGTTACAAGAAACATATGCACATATTAAAGTAGACACAAACCAAGTAGCATACTACCATTTTTAGCAAGACTGTATATATAACTGTGAATATCCCAAGCTTCCATTAAGTAATATACAATCTAGTATGATACAATAATGGCCCCTAGGGCATATACACTAACTACTACTTCTTCTTAACCCTTATAACATATTACAAATATGGGATCCTGATCCGGTATCTAATACTCAGGATGTAGAGCAAACTGAGAAACAGTTCTCAACAACGAACACACCCGAAGAAGATGCATCAGCATACTTTTTCTTCATTCGGGTTGCGTGGGAATCCTAGTATTCCCCTATTCCCTGCTCAAACTTATTACAATCATAAGATAGAGTGGAACCAACGTTCCTCAACCCAGTATAATAAGCGGGTTCAGTCAATACATCCATATTATTATCTTTATTAAGGCATGTCATGGTCGCTACCTGGAGAGAGAGAGAAGAAAACAGTTTAGTGTGCGCTCTTGCAAAATTAGATTGGTTATTATCTTATCTAATCAGGATGTCTTCCACTGTTTTTATCAAATCTTCCTTCAAACCCTAAAAGGTAAGATTAGCTGGGATTAATTACACCCTACAAATTCGCCAACGGTCAGCGAGGTAGGTATTGGTACTCCGAGGGAGTCTTTCCATGCTTTCGCATATAACTAATTAAATAATCTCGTTTCTGCAGGGGCATAACCCCGTTAACACCTTTCTTAGACACCTAATGGATCATCTAATTGTAAATTGGAAAACTCTCATAGGAGTAACACTTACTCGTAGTGGGTATCGGGATCCAACTATCTCATAGAAGGTATGCAATCTCACTGCAAATTTCAACACTTGAAATTCCCGATATCTGTTTTTACCCCTAGCGACTTATGACCTTGGCTATGGTCAACTAATTATAAGCGCTAGCCAAGTTCAACCCGTCATTTCATGATTGAATTAAACCCACCCGTACGACCCTTGGCTAAGGTCAACAAAGCCGTATGACTACCCTAATCCAATCATATCATATGCTGCAGATAAGCACTAATCGGCTACCGTACACCACGTCTTGGCTATGGTCAACAAACACAACACGAATACTAAATAGCACTTATCTGAAATGACGGAGGGCTACGACTGGTTTTGAAGAAAACCTTTATTGTAATGAACTTGATATCGTTGTAGAATTTAGTGATTTGAAAAGGAGTGGTTTAAGCTCTACTTTTAAAATCGAGTAGTTTTTCAAAACAATCCGAGTGGGTTGTAGCATTTGCTAGTTTTGCTAAAGAGGTCACTCCCGGAGAAGGGATCTAGGCTCTTTCCTCATCGAATGAGGTGCTGGATATTCATAATGGAATACCACTATGCAAAGCAAGAACTAGAGCCACCTTTTTGAAAATTTTTATTCTACAACATCTTTAGGTTTCTTATCTTTTCATTAATCTCATTAATGATGTCCCATCATTTATGTTTCCTAAACATTACAGAAGAAACGAAAATAGAACGTATGCTTATGCCATCCGCATTCGCCATGGGGCCCCGTCATGCACCGTTAGGTTACTTAACAAACGGCAGAGCGGGGGTTGGACTAGCGCGGGTGCAAAACATAAGCAACGTTTATTATATATCATATATATAGCATTCGTCTCACGCATTTATATGATCATATCATAGAACTCAAGCAGTAGAAGCAAACATATGAAATATTGGATATATTAGGAGGTCCGTATTTTAAATTAAGCCAGTAATGAAAAATACGGATTCCGCGGTCGTGATGAATAGCCAAACCCACATCCCTAGACCCCTATGAGAGCGGTAAGCAACCCTCCCAATTCTAGAGTTAGGAGACCCGGTCTCTACTCCTCGAGATGGTCTCCCACTGAACTCTAGAACCCGGTTACTTGTGTTCCCCGTCTTGGGTCTATCCTAATGCGGAAAAGTAAATAATATACATCAATGGTGACAATAACCTCAACCCGGAAGTGTCCCAATAAGAGAATATTATATACAAATTTTTACATGAATAAAATTGAAAAGCTCTCATTTCACGCAAAACCCCCCCGGCTATTCAATCACGAAGATCCAATATAACATATCACAGCAACACAGTAACATCACATGTCATCAACGTAAGTAAATATGCGTATCCCGAATGTCGTTGACATATAGCAACGAGATCGGGGATACCCTACATATTACACTTATGGTCGCAGAAAAGAAATGAAAACTACAATAATTAGAATCCGCATATTCTCTAGACATCATAAACCCGAAATATCACATATTTCGGATTTCATGCCTAACCCAATAAACCTTGCATTTGTGTCTTGAATTGAAAACAATTTTCAATTACAATTCGAGTAATTAAACAAGATTCCCGATTAAATGATCAAATGCTCGTCGGGAACTTTAATAGATTGCCGCACCCTCGATGCCTTCTATGAAGTGTACTTGGGCAGAACACCGCGGCCGCAAGCACCCGAGTGGATGCTTTTGGCAATGGGGTTCTCATATAGTCATTTGGTCGGGGCTATGGGGCATGGCTATCTATTAGTGTTACCCGGCGAGTGTTCGCGTACAATACACGATTGCGACGGAGTTTTGATCAGAATCGAAACTCCGTAGAAATCAATCAAACGAGACTAAAATGCTAGATTTACAAATTGTAAACTAGTTTTCACAAAACTAATTAATGTGGATTCCAAATATTGTATCACATTTACAAACTTAAACCCATAAACGATGTTAAAACTGCGACTTCGAAACACTCTGTATTTCCCTAACACAAAGATAACATCACATGCAATCTGGGCAAAATCAAACAGCACTTGAAACCAAAAGTCCAAGATTCCAGAACACCAAAAAAAACTCAAGACCAAACACCATAGTACAACCGTCCAGGCCAGGAAAATCATCACTTTGGCCTGCCAAAATTGGTGTTTAGGGCTCATTTTTGGGTGGTGTTCTAGTTACTACAAGAGGAGCTTTCTGCACTTATTTAAAAAAATTTCAGAAGCCATTTTAAAATCGACAGAAACTTGGGTTTGGATTCGTCTATTTCGGAGTTATTTTGATTTCGTAATTCTCTACATCGTCTAATGCTCTAGCTTGGCTTTGATACCATGAAAGTGTGTCTTAGCACCTCTACTAGTTTTCTACATCCGTCAAGTATGCAATTTTAAAAAATCTAGAGGTCTAAGCTGCACCAACTTAGAATCGAACTGTTGGATATAGTGCCCTCAAAGTCAATTATTGGATCGCAGGCACGTGATTATAATGATTGAGGGAGGACCTATGCTGGTAGGACAGTCTTACTCAAGATGATAGTATGCTATCTGGTTTATCTTTATCATCGTGTACATGCTTTAGGTGACATTACAGGTCACTATTGCACGTTGATAAAACCTTCAGGATTCTTTCTTGACTACCAGCAGTATGATGGCGATCATATACGTGAGTGTTGGGTAGTCTATAAGCACATCCTCAAAGTGGTCCTTAGTCATGGGAGTTTCGAGACTGGGCATCGACACTCCATTAGTAGACTAGAGTATACAGTCGAGACCCCGACGAGGGGCGGTGGCCGGTCTCACAAGCCATTGGTGTCAGTTGGTTCACCTAAGATGTATACAGGTGCTCATTTGGTTATGAGTACACCGGACATGACTCGCCGGGAACATGCTAGTTGGTATTATATCTGACGTCAGATAGCAGTTCCCTGGTGACATGTGTACATGTTAGTTCATCGACCTGAGATCGTCATTTGTCTCGTGTGAGTTCCCATTGTGCTTTGATTACTATCCTACCACAGCTCAAAGGAGTCGTGCAAACAGGTTTTAGTTGGGTACAGTCCAGAGCCACATGGAGGCAGTGAGCTGATCGGCAGTGGTTTTGTTTCTCCCGGTATTGGGGGTGAGATCGCGCTGTGTCTAGGAGAGCCATTACACGAAGTCCTTGGCCAAGGCAAAGGAGATTTACTGGTAGGTATTCCAGTAGTATCTCAGGGTGTTCTGGGCTACACTCCGATACGACTTGTACCGCTTTTGGGGGTTTGACTTTTACCAACCCCCTAGGCCCGACATGCGATACTCATTGACGAAAGGACCGGACTGTACGGATATTGTCACTGACAGGCTCAGTAGGGTGTCAGGATGAGTTCGCTCATCGACCTCCCTTTTGGTCAATACCTGGTAGCCCGATACGTACAGGTAGTACCACTGACATGCTAATGGTTAAATCCACAGCCCAAATATTGACGAGTCTTTAGAGTCCCCCACAGACAGTTTATCAAGTTTCGGACCAAACGTTGTAGAGGCCGTATGGTATTATGGCAGGGTTCGATCATATACGTGCAGTCGTACACGGATCATGATCGGACGGATCATACTAGTGGGGTTTGGTTTAAGCCGGACCCTAATATTAGATTTGTTGGATTACTTTAGTCTCATCGCATTCGCATTCAGTCGGAATGCAGATGCAGGTATGTATATACAGGTGAGGGGTATCCTTATGATCCGTCACGAGTTTACTTTAGATGTTGCCATATTTTTTTATTGTTGTAAATTTTTGGGTTAATGTTTATTTTGGTGGAAATTATGAGCTTAGTTCATGATGAGGTGCATTAAATGTGACATGGACATGTTTAGTGACTCATGGTCTCTTTTATTGTGCAAATGTCACATTAGTGTTTGATTAAGGGTGTGAAATGATGGATGGAGAGAGAGAGGGCAGCCATAGGCTTAGGGTTGGCTCTTGGATTATCATTCTAGTGCTCTCATCTTTTATCTCACACAATAACAAAAGAAAGCCTCTTCTTCTTCTTCTTCCTGTAGCTCACCATTTCCACTAATGGCATCATCTTTAACCTCCATCCATACACTCTCATGTGTTGAGAATCAATGGATGCTTGAGACAAAATTATCAAACACATTCTCTACTTCACCTTGGACATGTCGGCTAGCAAACTTCATGTCCGAGTTGTTTCGGATGAAGCAGGAGCCCGTAAAAAGACTCATTGATGTGGTGCCCTTCTGACGAGGAGACCGGAGATCGGAGATGCCGCGAGGAGTTTGGGATGGTGGCCAAAGACCGAAGGACACGGATCGATCGGTATAGCCACTCTCACTTCTTAGTAGTTAGCTAGTTTAGCGTTAATGGTTCGATCTGGGTGAAAGACTATGATAGTGCCGGTTTGCTAAAAAGTTTTTTTTTCCGCATTTGGCCTCGGATCGACGGCCGAGGCGCTACCGCAGACTTACATGGTATCAGGGCCACGCCATTAACCTTTACTAGCTTATTCTAACTTGTTTAAAACATCGATCGGATGAAATTTCCAAAACCGCAACTCCATTTTCAAAGTTTCTGCCGAATTTTAAAAGTCGTCGAAAAATTATTTTCAGTATGTCAGAAAATCGTGCAGGCTTTTTTAAGACACTGGAAGAAATTTAGAAGCACGATCCTACCATAAGACCGCGGAACTGCGGCGAAACTGGCTTGTTTTCCATGGTTGCGCGGCGGAATGGTGGGAACAGTGCACCATTTTTCTTCCTGGGGTTTTTCACATGGAGTTATGGTTTCTGGATATTTTTATTTGGACCCAGATTTTGTTTGAGTACTGGGATTTGTACTTGGGGCCCACTTCGGGAAATTTTGTTGATCGAAAATTTTAAATAAGTTAGTTCACAGTGCTTACATTATATCTGTGACCGTGAATGTCATTCGAGCGGTAAATCTTGTCTAATTGCTATAGTCCTTTTAGACGGATTTGCGAACGTGACATTCACGTTGATGTTCTGTGTTGTGCTGTGATGTTGCGGATTTGTCGTGGTGGATAGCTTGGTGCAATGTTAGTACAGTTTGGTATTATTTGTACATTTGATATTGCGAGGCGAGCGTCCGACATGTGTACTTCTGTCACTTCCTGTTTGTATATTATTCTTTTGGGGCACGACCGGGTTGAGGTCGATGTACCCGTTGTACATATTTTATTTTCTGTACTAGGATTATCCCATGGTGGAGTGCACAGATAGACGGGTTCCAGAGGGCAACGGGCCCGCATCTCATGGCTTTGAGACGGAGGGGGATTCACTCTAGAATTGGCGGGCTATTCGCCGCACTCGTAGGGGGTATAGGTTGACCCAAGGAGGGGTGCTCAAGTTACCGGATTCCCTGAAGTGCTGGGTGGCCCATTCACTTTGTTGAAGGGGGCTGCCTCTCTTCTGGTTTTGGCGGGTAACTTGCCGCGCCTGTAGGGGTCTAGGATTTCATTGCACAGGCTATCCACTCGACCAGGGGAACGTTGGGTTTCAGTTGCGGCTCAAAGGAAACCCGGGGCTCCCAGATTATCTGTATTATTCTGTGATGCTTATTAGTTTTTGTGATGCTGCATTTATCACTCCATGAGCGATTATTATATATTGATATATATACTAGTAGATGTTGTATATGTTTTACACCCGCGCTAGTCCAGTCCCCGCTCTGGCGTTAGTTAAGTAACCTAACGGGTGATGACGGGACCCAGTGGCGAATGCGGATGGCATATACGTACATCATATTTTCGTTCTTTATTGGTGTGATCAATTGATGGGACTGCATTGATTCGGATCAATGTAAGCTAAACAAACCTGTTTGATGTTGTAGGAACAATTTTCAAAAAAGCTGTTATTACAAGGACGTTATCTTTTGTATTGCACAGTAGTATTCGGTTATGAATATCTAGCACCTCAGTCGACGAGACAAGGGCCGAGATCCCTTCACCGGGAGTGACCCCTTGGGCAGAAGTTTGCGTCAGGGTAATAACTTCACTATAGTCGATTACTTTTTTCTTTGCATCGCGATATTCATTTAGAATATCCTGCACCTCATTCTATGGGGAAAGAGCTGGGATCCCTTCACCGGGAGTGACCTCTTTAGCAAAGGTTTTCGCCACTATATTTTTGTAAAAAGCTATCCGGTTCCTTCAACGATATCAAGTTCATTACGTTAAAGGTTTTTCGCCAAAAACCATTCGTAGCCCTCCGTCATTTCAGAAATGTAGCACTTAGTATTCATGCTATGTATGTTGGCCTTCGTCAAGGCATAGTGTATGGTAGCTATTTGTTACTTTTCTGTTGCATAGATAGATGCGTTAGTTTGGGACAGTCGTATTACTATTTTGGCCTTCGTCAAGGGTATGTACGGGTGGGTTCAAATTAACCTGGATAATGACGGGAGATAACTGTTCATACCAGAATATTGCATTTTATACCGCCCATTCTTACGCTCGGATGTTTATAGGTAGGTGCTTTTAATCCGTGTTTGTTACATATTTACAGAATACAGGTTTCCAGTACAAATATTGCAAATCAAGATAAAATCTCCACAGTTACACCAAATACAGAACATCTGTCACAACAGATAAAAGCCGGGTTCCGGTCATCCATATCCGTCCAGTGCCGAGTACCAGTTCCTGAGACAAGACAAATGACAGTGGTCATTCGTGTCTCGGACAAGCACAAAGCACGAGGGGGGCTGCACAAGATCCAAGAAATCTACGCGGAACTCGAGGGAGATAAAGTCAAAAGTGAAAAAGATATAGCAATCTTGGACAAGGAAATCTGCTGATATTCTGGAAGACTTTTGTGCAGTTTGAAGTTTTCAAACACGAGGAAAAAGTAAACCAGGGAACACGACAAAACGCCATGACCCAACTCCACCATACGGCCGCGGATCCGCGGCCAATAGGGGGTCTAGGCCGCGGATCCGCGGCCGTTCTGTCTCCTCACTCTGTCATCTTTTGGGGGCATTTTGGTACATTCATTTTATGGCAGATTGTTGCCCTAGGTTCTCAGTTCACCTCCTATAAATACCCCAGAACTTGCCAAGCTTTAGAGTGTTCATTCTTTGTTCTTCTTTCTTTTTAGGATTTAGTCTTTTTCTTCTTCTTCTTCATTCTTTTTCCATGAAAATTGTAGTGAGAGCTTTTTGAGTGGGAGATCAATGAAGATGAGGGCTTTTTGTATCATTCTCTTTTGTTTCTTCTTCCCCTTGAGATTCTTGCTTTCTCTTGATCATTCAACCTCTTCATTGAGCTTGAATGGTTAAGGGTTAGTTATTGATCTCAAGGGTCGTATTTTCTTATGGAATTAGCGCTTCATTTCACATGCGTTCTCTACCCTTCCCTTGATCTTGCAACCTCTTGATTGAGCTTGCAAGTTTAAGGGTTGGCTATTGATCATATGCTTGTCTTGAGTTCTAGTTTCTTGTTCTTTTTATCGCTTTTTATTACTTGCTTATTATTATCTTGCTTTACTTTCTTGCAATTTAATTCATGCACTTAATTACTTGTAATCTTTTCTTTTCTTTGTTCTTTTCTTTTGCTCTCTTTTGTTCATTTTGTGAATGGTTGTAATTATTGTTGTTAAGATGAAATACGGTATTGTAAGTTAATATTTTCTTTCTCATTTCCTTTTCCCGTTATTTTCCATTGAACTCCGCCCAAACCATACGCAAGCGCTCCGTTAGGCACCCTACCCTAACAAGGTAACGGTGATTCCTAACCGCGACCGGTTGCGTTCGGTTTGGCCGGAGGCGAAAGCAAGAGACAAGAACGGAAGGACAAGGGTAAATAAGCCGTATTCCACGAATACCGCGCTTAAATCCCCTAATCCACGTTGTTGCCGATTGCTTAGCTTCAATTGGTCAAGACTCGGCTCAAAGGTTTTGAGTACGAATTTCTTTAGCTTACAATTTCGTATCTTTTTCTTAACAACTTTTTACTTGCAAATAATACACATAGGGTAGTCTCGAACAAACATATACTCATTCTTTATTGACTCGTCTAAAACAAGAAAGGACATACAACCATCTGATTAATGTGTCAAAACTTGTATTTACCGCAATCAGAACGGCGTCGCTTCGCAGCTAGCCGGTGAGTACGGGTCGATCCACAGAGACGGGTAAATTCCTTTTATGTGTTTTAACGAGTTGATTCTATTTGTCGTTTTGATTGGTTTATAAAAATCTATAAAAACTAGATCTAATTAATCTAATTGAAAGTCTTGCTAGGGTTAGGCTTAGGGGAAGTTTTGGAGATTAATGTTTCCTTCACCGCTTTCAATGCCTTCTTTTTTAGATCTATTAGATGTTACGTTAATTATCAATAAAGTGGATACGAATCTTTTGGGAAGATGTTTCTTCCTCTAGATTTGTATCCTTCCTTTGTTGATAATTATCCTAACCCCCATGGAAAACGCGCGCAACCGGCCCTTTATACTACGGTTCACCGTTACCTCGAGGGGTAGGGTGCCGTAGGGAGCGGATGTGTGCGTATGCATGGAGTTCTAACTCTAAAGTGAAGATGGCATTGAAAGGGGTGAGAGATCTCATCTCTCAACCCTTTCGCTAAGGCTAACCCTAACAAGCGAGGAGACTACTCGCTCATTAGGGGATGATAAATTATACTAGAAAACAAAAGCAAGGAAATAAATTACCTACAGATTTGATGGCTCCCTCCAAGTAGAAGACAGAATAGATCTGAATGTCACTCCCAGAAATTCTGAACTTTATTTATTGAAAAGAGGCATACATTTTTCAGATTTCAAATTACAATTTATAGGAAAATAGGAAACCTAGGGTTACAGACTCTCGCGTATGCGCAATTACAGATTTGCCCACGAAAAATCCCAACACCCACAACGTCGCGGCAACAGAAGAAATCTCCACCGACCCGGGCATTAGACGGCCGCGGATCCGCGGCAAATTCTGGCTTGGGCCGCGGATCCGCGGCCCTTTGGTGATCTTGGGCCGCCAGTCTTTTGGGCTTTCTTCAGGAGTTCTGGGGCTCTGTATTTTTATATGTATTTTCTCTGTTGGCTTCTCACTCTTCTCCAGATCTTCAGTGAAGACTTGTATTGGGCTTTTTAACCGTTTCACATTGACATTCGTTGCCTTGCACCTATGTGAAATGGGCTCGACTAGGATTCGTGTAATTGTTGGTCAAAAGTCCCTTTTCTGTTGTTTTGTGTCTTTTTCACTGTATTTTCTCCAGAAACCTGTATCCTGTAATATGCAACAAACATGCGTCAAGAGTACCTGTTTATTTATAAAAAGGATAAGAATAGGGGAATGATAAATGCAATATTATGGTCTGAACAAATACCCCCAAACTTACCTTTTGCTCGTCCTCGAGTAAACTTATTATTTTATTCACTAAAATCCTAACCGCATTTTCGCAGGGAAACGCGATTGCACTGAGCACGTGCAACAAGCCGTTAAACCTCTAGGTGTCCCTAGTAGGAGGAGTGTTGTCTCCTGAGGGTTTTCAGCGGATTACACCCACAAAATCCTATCAACTAGGCCCATTTGACTTTTGTTCTCCAATTAAGTTTTCTAACAAGGAATTCTATTACCTTTTGACTCGCAAATTATCCACCCATATTCTTCATACTTCCTCATTATTTAACTTAAGATTATATATGTTATGTAGACCTACTTAGCTTTCGGCATCTCTTACGTCTTCCTTCTAGGGTTTGATCTCTACTTAGGAATTTTCTATCAACTCCATTAAAGATACAAATTTTATCTTTCATTCCTCTCTCTTATCTAAATTCCAATCACATACCCCTACGTGTGTGTATAGATCACCCCTACACTTGGAAATTCAATTCAAGCAATCATGCCCTTGTCCGTTGTCCAAAGTATTAATTAGTTGGTGAATGAAATTTGCTTACACATCCTTCATGCGACCGTTAATACTTCTTGAGGTACCAAACGACCGATTACAAAATGCGTTTGCACTTTAAAGCGTACTTCCTAGTCTTTGCAACACCCAAGGCTTTAGCAGTGACTCCCAAACCAGTTGGACTAAGGCACTAGGTGATGAAGCACCCTCGCTAAATATTTTTCTATTTTTACAGCCTTAAGTAACCACAAAAACCAGTGTCCATTTTTTTTCTTTATTCACTTTTTTTTTCTTTTTATTTTCATTGTACTAAGGACTTTAGACAAGAGCATTTCAAGGTCTCTTCTACTATTCCAAGTTTCAAGGTGCGTGAATGTGCAAATTGTAGGGTATACATTTTCAGAATTTAGACTTAAGGTAGGAACTATTTTTCAAACTTATACTCTAATAAGAACATCAATACTCTTCCCTTGTTTCGACTTAGCCCAAGAAGTGAACCCAAAATTTGCCTATTTCTAAATAAACTACAAGGCATATATTTTCTACTGTTAAACTTTAAGGAATGTTATTTTTAGGATTTTTAATTGACTAAGTCTAAGATCTAGTTGTTCCTAACCAGTTAACTTATTTGTCAAACTCTAGTTAATTAGCCAAAATTGAATACATTAATTTTTATAATTTTAAATTTTTTCAAATTTTTATGGGTTTTCAAATAAATATGCAAATGCAAAAATATATACAAATGAATGCGAAGGAAGAGGACGTACCGAGCATACCCCCAAACTTGAACTTGACAGTGTCCTCACTGTCATGCTAAACTAAGAGGGTCAAAATACCGGCACTTCCCTGTTTATTTATTTACAACCTTTTTTTTTATTGTTAATAAAAACAAAGAATATATACAAAAAGGCCCTCCCCCAAACTTCATTTAAACCATGTTAGACATTACTGCCAAACTTTGCCTAGACCAAACGTCAACACCAACCAGTTGAAAAATTTATCAGTAAAGAATATTGGGTGGTGGAAAAATAAGTTGTGGTGGTCCGCAAAGAATTGGGGAAGATAGAAGTAGTGGTATGGGAGGTGTGGAGGTAAATATACAGGTGATGGTGATGCATCGAAACGAGAATGTAAATGATCAGCAATCAGTGGAGTGTTGGCATTCTCGTACCTTATTAAAAGAAATGGGGGTATTTCAACTTCTAAGGGAGGAGGTTGACTCACCACAATACCCCCAAGATATTCCTGTGGGTCCTCTATTGACATGGCATCATCCATCAATTGTGTATGATATTCACTTATGAGGGAACTTATCTCCTCGATGTCCGCCATAGTCCAACCGACAACTTGCCACCTATCTTGTAAGACCGTTAAGAGGGCGTTCTCTTACTCGATGGCTAGAGAGGCCGATATGATAATGGGAAAGGTCTCATTCTCACCTATGTAGGCATATCTAAGGTGAGACGGCAAGGGCGTGAGTTCGAATTTCTGAGGCGAAAGAATCATTGCGGAATCTACCTCGAACTCAAAGGACTCTAACACAGGTTCGAAATCACTGCAAACAACCGATTCGGATGGTTCGACTGACTCATCCAAAAATTCAAACGACTCATATTCGGGCTGTGAGTCGTCATCATCTAAAAAAGTGAAACATTCATAATCAACATCGGTTGTGTCAACGGTAGTAGGCTCAAGGAGGGACGCACTAGTGGCGTCAAAACTGTTTTCATCAAATAGAAATCTTTCAAGCTCGCAGTCCTCCTGCGTGATTTTGTGAATAGAGCAAACTTCTCGTGTACTAGTTTTAGGTACGGGGGGCAGACTTCCCATCTTATAAATGTTGAACTCACTAGACCTCTTTCCGAAGGATAGAGTCATGGAGCCATTGCGACAATTTATCATGGCATTGGAAGTGGCCAAAAATGGTCGACCAAGAATCACCGGAATTTGGTTTCTTGGGTTAGCAACAGGTTGTGTATCCATAACGATAAAATCAACGGGGAATATGAATTCCCCGACTTTGATCAACACATCCTCTAGTTGACCCCTTGGATAGGTGATTGATCGATCAGCCATTTGGAGAGTGCAACGAGTGGGTTTCAACTCTCCAACCCCTAATTGTTCGTACACGGAGTAAGGAATCAGGTTAACACTAGACCCAAGATCTAAAAGTGCTCGATTAATATTCTTATCCCCAATTGTGATTGAAATAGTAGGACAGCCGGGGTCCTTTCGTTTTTGGGGTAAGGTTTGATGGTGGTTAATAGCATTGCTCACTGCACTAGCCACTAGCACTTTCTTGGGTACTTGAGATGCCTTTCTCTTCGAGGTGCATAAGCCCTTTAAGATTTTTGCGTATGAAGGGACTTGTTGGATAGCATCCAAGAGAGGTATATTTATGCTAACCTGCTTAAATATCTCCACAATCTTCTCCACTTGTGTATTTGGTTTATTAGGACTCAACCTGTTTGGGAATGGAGCGTTCTGAAAATTTGTCGAGTCAAAAGTCTGTGGAGTAGAATGTGGAGTAGGAACGGATCCCAGTGTGGATGTGTTCGTGTTGTGAGAAAAGGGTCCGTTCGAGTCAGGAGAAGTAGAGCCGTGTGAAGGGTGGAGAATAGGCTCTAAAGAAAAAGGTGAAGAAGGAAGTGAAGAAAATGAAGAAGGGGAAGAAGAAGAAGAAGGACCACCGGCGAGGATGTCATCACTGGTTCCCACATTATTTTGCAACTCTCTTCCGGATCTCAACGTGGTCACCGCATTTACATTGTGATTGTGATATGCGTTTTGTGTGTGACCGGGATTGGGCAATGGTTGAGATGGAAGCTTTCCCTTTTCTCTCTCGCTCAACTCAGCAGTTAATTGTGCAATTTGTGCCTCAATAGATTTGATACTTTGATCGTGTGAGGCATTGTTATTCATTAAAGATTGAACATAATTTTCAAATCTTGCTGCGGATTCTGTAGTTTGCTTGAGAAATGCTTCTAGACTTTTCTCGAGCGAGCTAACCTTATCATCATTAGGTTGAACCAAATTGTTCGTTTGATTTGTATAAGGTTGTTGTTGGAAAGGTTGCTGGTTTTGAGTTTGTAAGGGTGCTTGTTGTTGTTGTGGAGGAGGTCTTTGAATATTATTATTCCCTTGGAACTGTTGATTTGGGTGACTCCTCCACCCCTGATTGTATGTCGAAGAGTACGGATCGTTTCTTTGTCGTTGCTGAAATGCAACATTGACTTGATCCTGTCCTTGAATAGGTGCATTATAAGGACACTCTTCGGTT
The DNA here is from genome assembly GCA_030015575.1 of Agapanthus africanus. Lineage (NCBI taxonomy): Eukaryota > Viridiplantae > Streptophyta > Magnoliopsida > Asparagales > Amaryllidaceae > Agapanthus > Agapanthus africanus. The sequence continues at coordinate 498,147,243 of CM057338.1, forward strand.
AGATGTGATGGATTAGAACAACAAGCACAAACAGTTCGTGTGGGTAGAGTAGGGGCAGGAGAAGACGATGAGATTTTTGTCTCAATGGCTTCTAGCTTTTTCATAAGTGAGGCCATCTCGGCCTTCATAGCAATCGACATATCTATTTGATGTATGCCTGCCCTAGATTGACCAACTGACGAAGATGATGTGGTCTTGGTACTCTCCCACTGAATTGTTTGCTCACTAAGATCCTCAAGAAACTGCCATGCTTCGTCACTAGACTTGGAGAGAAAATGACCTTGACATATTATTTCTAGCAACTGCTTCATTGCTGCGTTCAATCCCTCGTATAATGTTGGGCAAAGTTGCCAACTTTCTATCCCATGATGAGGGCATTGAACAAGTAGGTCTTTAAATCTCTCGAAGCACTTCCAGAATGGTTCGGAAGGAAGCTGTGAAAATTGTATAATTTCGTTTCTGATTCTAGCAGTTTTGTGATGAGGATAGAACTTTTTCAGAAAAGCTCTCACAAACTCGTCCCAATTTCTAATAGAATATGATGCGGTGCTGTATAGCCACTTCTCGGCTAGGTCACATAAGGTAAAAGGAATGACCCTTAGCCTTATTGCGTCATCACTTAATTGGATTGTCTTCATCATGGCGCAAACGTTTTGGAATTTATTGATAAAAATATATGCATCTTCGGATTCCAAACCATGAAACTTAGGCAGCATATTGATGAAATGTGGTTTTATTTCAAAATTATCCCCATTCGCCGGTGGGGGTGAAAAACATGTGGGTAAAGAAGTGCGGACGGGGTAGAAGAGATCCTGGAGCGCGACTCGTGCGGGCGCTATAACAGGCGGAAGATTCGGGTTATTCGCACCTGGCGGAGGTGGAATCATTCCCGTCGGTAAGGTATCGTTGGGGTTGAATCCCGACATACCTTCGAAAGAATTTGAGGGTGGAGGTAAGGAGATGGACGGAATGTCGACGAAGGGCTCGTCGAAGGGTTCGTTGGTCGGTACCAACGAAACACGGACTAATCGGGCGTTAGTATCCCTAGTCCAAAATGACATACACTAAAGGGTAGTGCAGTCAGAAAAAAGAGAAAAACAGAATGTGGGGGTAAGATAACGTCAGTGAGAAGAAGTGGTGGAAGTGAGTTTGCAAGTTTTCTTTAGCGGCAAGTTGCAAGTTTTTTTTTAAAAAGATTTTTCTTTTTCTTTTTTTTTATTTATGTGAGAGTTTTGCAAAAAAGGTTTTAGAAACGGGACTCGTGACACAAATGTATCAACCACACATGCACAATCAGACCTAGATCTAGGGTTGCCTAGGTCTACTAGACAGCTCCTAACTAGGGTTAGAAATAGACCTCAAACCGCCTCTTCACGGACAAATACGGCCAGGTAAGTGGGAAGGAACCACCACTACAGTGGGCCTAATTAATAACCACTAGCCTAGACACCGCAATGTCGGTTAGGATAAACGGCCGATGCCTATACTAGTCCTTTTCCTATTGAGCTCGATGTCCTTAGGTCTGAGTCTAATTTTTTTTTTTTTTTAATTAATTGTGGTCGATGCAAAATGCTTTAGGTGTTTTCTGGGGTCCTGGGAAGGGTGATGAAATCCCCACCCAATCTGAGTTTGGTCAAATAGCCCCTTAGAGTCCGGTTAAATTATGCAAAACAAATAAAATCACTTGCAATCAATTTTAGCGCGGCGCAAAGAAACCTGCAGAAATCTGTTATTTAGAAGGGGGAGAAAGACTTTTTACGCAAAGAATTCCTGCAGAAAATTTTTACAGTGGAGATATGGAGGTTACAGAGGAGAGGGAGAGAAAACAAACCACACAAATTTTTAGGGCTGACGTGGCAATTCAAGCGCGGAACCGCGGCCTGGGGGAGTTATTACGGCGGAAGCGCGGCAAGGGGATGGGTTCAGCCTCTGGAAAAATTTTCACTGCTCTTGACTTGCAATTCCTCTCTGTTCTTGTATACCAATTTATGTTTTGGCCTCTGTAAAATTCCAGATCCGCGATTCGACGCTGTTCCTGCAAGATTCAAAAATATACACCCTTCAAACAGATCAAATTTGATAATTTTTGTATTTTTTAATATTTCCAGATTTTTATAATTTTTCAAAATTTATATCAACCCGAAAATTCACAAAAAGAAGTATTACGCCGTCCCCGGCAACGGCGCCATTTGATTAATGTGTCAAAACTTGTATTTACCGCAATCAGAACGGCGTCGCTTCGCAGCTAGCCGGTGAGTACGGGTCGATCCACAGAGACGGGTAAATTCCTTTTATGTGTTTTAACGAGTTGATTCTATTTGTCGTTTTGATTGGTTTATAAAAATCTATAAAAACTAGATCTAATTAATCTAATTGAAAGTCTTGCTAGGGTTAGGCTTAGGGGAAGTTTTGGAGATTAATGTTTCCTTCACCGCTTTCAATGCCTTCTTTTTTTAGATCTATTAGATGTTACGTTAATTATCAATAAAGTGGATACGAATCTTTTGGGAAGATGTTTCTTCCTCTAGATTTGTATCCTTCCTTTGTTGATAATTACCCTAACCCCCATGGAAAACGCGCGCAACCGGCCCTTTATACTACGGTTCACCATTACCTCGAGGGGTAGGGTGCCGTAGGGAGCGGATGTGTGCGTATGCATGGAGTTCTAACTCTAAAGTGAAGATGGCATTGAAAGGGGTGAGAGATCTCATCTCTCAACCCTTTCGCTAAGGCTAACCCTAACAAGCGAGGAGACTACTCGCTCATTAGGGGATGATAAATTATACTAGAAAATAAAAGCAAGGAAATAAATTACCTACAGATTTGATGGCTCCCTCCAAGTAGAAGGCAGAATAGATCTGAATGTCACTCCCAGAAATTCTGAACTTTATTTATTGAAAAGAGGCATACATTTTTCAGATTTCAAATTACAATTTATAGGAAAATAGGAAACCTAGGGTTACAGACTCTCGCGCATGCGCAATTACAGATTTGCCCACGAAAAATCCCAACACCCACAACGTCGCGGCAACAGAAGAAATCTCCACCGACCCGGGCATTAGACGGCCGCGGATCCGCGGCAAATTCTGGCTTGGGCCGCGGATCCGCGGCCCTTTGGTGATCTTGGGCCGCCAGTCTTTTGGGCTTTCTTCAGGAGTTCTGGGGCTCTGTATTTTTATATGTATTTTCTCTGTTGGCTTCTCACTCTTCTCCAGATCTTCAGTGAAGACTTGTATTGGGCTTTTTAACCGTTTCACATTGACATTCGTTGCCTTGCACCTATGTGAACTTGGCTCGACTAGGATTCGTGTAATTGTTGGTCAAAAGTCCCTTTTCTGTTGTTTTGTGTCTTTTTCACTGTATTTGCTCCAGAAACCTGTATCCTGTAATATGCAACAAACATGCGTCAAGAGTACCTGTTTATTTATAAAAAGGATAAGAAAAAGGGAATGATAAATGCAATATTATGGTCTGAACACCATCTCCCTGTGGATCGACCCGTTCTCAACCGGCTAGCTGCATAGCGACACCGTCTTGATTGCGGTTAACTTTAATTCTTTCAATCAAATGGCGCCGTTGCCGGGGAGACGGTAGCGTATTTTCTTTCTTGTTATTCGGGTTAATATTCTTTTTGTATATATAAAAAAAAATTCATTTTTTTTTTTGATCATTTTTGTGGGCAAGAGTGCAGATTTTTGCAGATTTGCAAACTGCGATTGTGGGGAGCAAAGTGTACATTCAAAGTTAAGGTGATTGCAAAGTACAGTGCCAAAGATCCGGGTAGTTTGACCCGCGCAAGCGAACTTTTCAAGCTTACCGGATTTGATTCAACGGGGGTTTCCTAACCCAAAACTTAACGGTACGTACTTTACTAACACCTTCTTCTCAAATCCGACGCATCCAATATACTATTCTTTGCAGGATTCTTTGCAAGTTCGCTAGCAAACGCTAAAAATTGACTAACCCGTATTTGTTGCAGTGCCGCGCTTAAACTAAAAAACGATTGTTTGATTCTTTATAGAATTTTTTTGAATTGCGCATTGCATACATTAATACGGACTTAAGGGCAAGCAAACCCCATAATATACGGTAAAGGATTTCATCACCTTTTCCGTGGCTCACAAATCACGAACTTGAGCATAACGTTTACCCGCACAAAATTTAAAAGAAACTAGACTTTAAGCCTTAAGGACTTTGCGCTCACTAGGAGAAGTTAACTGTGTTTAGAACCTTGCTTAACGGTATATTGTTTACGGGGTGTCTAGGAAAGTGTTAACGGCGAAACCGCCAAAAGAGAAAGGGTTATTTAATTAAGGAACTTTGCGAAAGCGTTGGAAAACCTCCCCTTATCTCTGCACTTACCTGGCCTCGTGATCAGTGTATCTTGAGCCTGTTTCTCGACACAGTTTTACTTCGACAATCAAGTTCTGGAGCAGGTCTAGTTGACCTAGGTGAACCCTAGAACGATTAGGTGTGTGGTATTTTTGTGTCGTGATTGTTTTTGTCAATATTCTTTTTTGTGTATATTTCATTCTTTTGTTAATATTCAAAAAAAATAAAATAAAATAAAATATCACATTCTTTTTCCCCTCCTTTTCTCTACCTTTCTTTCTCTCTCTTCATATCATGGGTACCCCACCTCGAAAAACTCTTGCCGAACTTTGGTACCCACAACCAGACATTACTTCTTACGATTCTTGCTTTGGCCGAACATCGAACGACCCCTCCATGCCCAAAGTTTCACTGAAAGATCGCATAGCAGCGTCTAGGACAAACACTTGCACTCCTCATTCCACTTTGTATCAACCTTTTCAACCTCCCGCACCCGCTTATGTTGATACCCCTTTTGCAAGTCGTCCTTTGTCCATCGCTGAACATATTGAACAATCCTGTAGCCGATCTTTCACTCCTTTCACCACTACAGATTCTTGGGATCAACAATTCCATTCACCTTCTTATCCATATGTTGATCCTGCTCCTGTCCAGCCATTCAATTCCTACCAGTCCTACCCGAATTTTGCACCTTCCCTAGACATTGCTTCAGAACCTCTATTTGGGAGTTTTCAGTATCCAAACAACTTTGACTCTTTTACTGAAACCCCTTCACAACCTATGTCTAGTCTGGAACAGTCGTTGGAAGACTTTAGGGTAGCGTCAAGCCAGCAGATGATGGATTTGAATGCGTCCATGGCCGCCCTCATACAACCTAGTGACCCGGTAGCTAGTTTTCAACTAGCTCCAAATTTTCCAATGTATGAAGAGGCGGTAGGACAGGCTGTGAATTTGAGTGGTGAGAGTGAGCTGTACACCCTTCCAAATCAGACCTACTCATTTCAATTTGAATCCCACAACTCCAGTTTTGAATGTCTATCTAGTGTTCCAAACGATTCATTGATTAAAGATAGAACAGATAATGAGTTGTGTGACTTTGTAGTGTTTGATTTGCCCGATTGTGAAGGGTCTCTTTCGAGTGAAACCACACCCAATCCTTTTGACCTCTACACCTCCACTCTAGAACCTGAATTGATTAATATCCATGCTTTTGTTGAGGTGTCTGAGAATATTGATTTTCACTTGATTGAGGATATTGACGCCGGAAATATTTTGGATGATGAACCTGTGGATTTAGCTGAATTTTTCTCTCCAATTCATCATCCCGAGTCATTAAATGTTTTTCCCAAACCCCATATGCTTCTTGATTTTAATGAAAATTGCATGGATAAGCTGAATTTTGAGGAGAATATTGAGGATGGTACTGAGGATGAACCAGTTTTAATTGATCAGTCGGATTTTCCAATTCATCCTGTTCCTTTCATTGACTGTGTACACCCTCCCGAACCTTTAACCGATAACTTTCCTCAATCACCTACCTCCATCCTTTCCATCGTTCCGACCTTGCAAGAACCCGTCTCACGTACATTTCATATGTCTGGTTTACCAAGTTCGGCGTACCCATGGTTTCTCACGAATCTTGAGGGATTTGACCCCATTTCTCGACGGGTTAATATATTAGCACAATCGCTTTTCACACATCGGTCATCATAAATTGTGCTAATCTATTCACTCCATTTTCACCCTCAAGTTCGTACTCCACTTCTTTTTCCCTTCCGCCATTCTTCTTCCTCTCATATACCGAGACCGTATCCCGCTTCTCTCCGCATACGGTCTCGCGTATTCTCCATCTCTTTTCTCTACGCCTTCTTTCACCAACCAGTACATTATAGAGATAAAATCTTTGAATGGTTGGTACTAACTTTTGGCCTGTGTAAGGCCTTATATAGTTTGATACTGTTCTCTTTCACCCCTAATCCTGAATTTCAGCGCTTAACAGTGGAAACACTGTTTTACTTAAGTTTGGGGGGGACTCCTTTTTGTATATATTTTTGTTTTCCTTTTTGTTTTGTATATAATTTATTTTAGGGAGCGCCGGCAATTTTGACCCTCTTGGTGTAGCCTGACAGTGAGGGCACTGTCAAGTTTAAGTTTGGGGGTGTGCTCGGTAAGCTTTCTTCCTTCGCATTTATTTGTATATTTTGCATTTGCATACCTTATTAAAAACCCACAAAAATCGAAAATTTTCCAAAAAATATAAAAACTTTGTCGTCAAGTTAGCTAATAGGGTAACTTTGATTTTTATTTTGAAAGTTTAGTTGATATGATAGAAATAACTAAATTCTAGGCTTAGGAATTGAAAACCCTAAAAATAACCCTCATTCTGTTTAAACTTGGTAAGTATACGTCCTTACAGTTTTTTTTGAGAAATAGATAATCTTGAGTTCAGTTCTTTAGTTAAGTCAAGATGAAGGGAAAGTATTGATGCTTTACCGAAGGATAAGTCTGAAAAATAGTTTCTTTTCTTGAGTTCAAATTTAGAAAGTATATACCCTACAAACTGCACATACACGCACCTTGAAACTTGGGATAGTAGAGGATACCTAGAAATACTCTTTCCTGAAAGCCTAGTATGAAAGAAAAAATGGTATTTAAAGCTAAACACCAAAAAGAGCATGTTGAAAAATATATCCGGTCTTGAAAAAGAAAAAGAAAAAGAAAAAGAAAAAGAAAAAGAAGAATAAAGTCAAGACCTGGAAACTGCTATTTACGCTTTAAGTTCACATATTCAGTAATCGGCCGTTAGTGCCTCAAGAAGCATTAATAGTCGCATGAAAAGTGTGTGAGCAAATCCGTCCATCCTTAATGAAAATAAGTAGTATTAGGTATTATGGCAAGGGTATTATAGCTTGAATTGAATTCTAAAGTGTAGGGGTGCAAATATACACACACGTAGGGGTATACAATCGATGTTTGAATAAAAGATAGAAATGAAGAATAAGACTTTTGTTTTCTATAGAGGTGATAAAAATCTCTGATTTAAGGCCTCACTTTAGAAGGAAAACTCAGGAGAACCAACATCTTTCTAAACTTTTTTTTGGAACGTATATGATCTAAAGTTAAATAGATAGGAGGTGTGAAGCATTAGGGTTGGATATTTCCAACTTAGGATGATAGAATTTCTAACGTAAATACTGAACTGTAGGAGTAGAATCAATGTTAACTTATGACACTAGCTTGACAGGATTTTGTGGGTAGTATCCGCTGAAAACCCTCAGGAGACAACACTCCTCCTACTAGGGACACCTAGAGGTTTAACGGCTTGTTGCACGTGCTCAGTGCAATCGCGTTCCCTGCGAAAGTGCGGTTAGGTCTTTTTTGTGAATAATTGGTTTTGCTCGGGACGAGCAAAAGATAAGTTTGGGGGTATTTGTTCATACCAGAATATTGCATTTTATACCGCCCATTCTTACGCTCGGATGTTTATAGGTAGGTGCTTTTAATCCGTGTTTGTTACATATTTACAGAATACAGGTTTCCAGTACAAATATTGCAAATCAAGATAAAATCTCCACAGTTACACCAAATACAGAACATCTGTCACAATAGATAAAAGCCGGGTTCCGGTCATCCATATCCGTCCAGTGCCGAGTACCAGTTCCTGAGACAAGACAAATGACAGTGGTCATTCGTGTCTCGGACAAGCACAAAGCACGAGGGGGGCTGCACAAGATCCAAGAAATCTACGCGGAGCTCGAGGGAGATAAAGTCAAAAGTGAAAAAGATATAGCAATCTTGGACAAGGAAATCTGCTGATATTCTGGAAGACTTTTGTGCAGTTTGAAGTTTTCAAACACGAGGAAAAAGTAAACCAGGGAACACGACAAAACGCCATGACCCAACTCCACCATACGGCCGCGGATCCGCGGCCAATAGGGGGTCTAGGCCGCGGATCCGCGGCCGTTCTGTCTCCTCACTCTGTCATCTTTTGGGGGCATTTTGGTACATTCATTTTATGGCAGATTGTTGCCCTAGGTTCTCAGTTCACCTCCTATAAATACCCCAGAACTTGCCAAGCTTTAGAGTGTTCATTCTTTGTTCTTCTTTCTTTTTAGGATTTAGTCTTTTTCTTCTTCTTCTTCATTCTTTTTCCATGAAAATTGTAGTGAGAGCTTTTTGAGTGGGAGATCAATGAAGATGAGGGCTTTTTGTATCATTCTCTTTTGTTTCTTCTTCCCCTTGAGATTCTTGCTTTCTCTTGATCATTCAACCTCTTCATTGAGCTTGAATGGTTAAGGGTTAGTTATTGATCTCAAGGGTCGTATTTTCTTATGGAATTAGCGCTTCATTTCACATGCGTTCTCTACCCTTCCCTTGATCTTGCAACCTCTTGATTGAGCTTGCAAGTTTAAGGGTTGGCTATTGATCACATGCTTGTCTTGAGTTCTAGTTTCTTGTTCTTTTTATCGCTTTTTATTACTTGCTTATTATTATCTTGCTTTACTTTCTTGCAATTTAATTCATGCACTTAATTACTTGTAATCTTTTCTTTTCTTTGTTCTTTTCTTTTGCTCTCTTTTGTTCATTTTGTGAATGGTTGTAATTATTGTTGTTAAGATGAAATACGGTATTGTAAGTTAATATCTTCTTTCTCATTTCCTTTTCCCGTTATTTTCCATTGAACTCCGCCCAAACCATACGCAAGCGCTCCGTTAGGCACCCTACCCTAACAAGGTAACGGTGATTCCTAACCGCGACCGGTTGCGTTCGGTTTGGCCGGAGGCGAAAGCAAGAGACAAGAACGGAAGGACAAGGGTAAATAAGCCGTATTTCACGAATACCGCGCTTAAATCCCCTAATCCACGTTGTTGCCGATTGCTTAGCTTCAATTGGTCAAGACTCGGCTCAAAGGTTTTGAGTACGAATTTCTTTAGCTTACAATTTCGTATCTTTTTCTTAACAACTTTTTACTTGCAAATAATACACATAGGGTAGTCTCGAACAAACATATACTCATTCTTTATTGACTCTTCTAAAACAAGAAAGGACATACAACCATCTCTCTGTGGATCGAACCGTTCTCAACCGGCTAGCTGCATAGCGACACCGTCTTGATTGCGGTTAACTTTAATTCTTTCAATCAATTACCCCTGGGAGAGTTGGCTGAGTGGTTGATAGCATCGGTCTTGAAAATCGGTTAGAACTTGACATGTGACTTATGATATGTTGGCCTTCGTCAAGGTCATAAGAGCATGGGGTAAAAATCATATCGAGAGTTTCTAAAGAAACTGAAACTTACCAGGCATGCGCATACCTTCTGGAGTGTGATAACGTGAGTGGATTCCGTCACGTTATCATGCGATGATAGTTGGATCTCGATTCCCACTGATGAGTTGGTTTACACCTCGGGTGATCCCGACTAATTCTTCTTTCAGGTTTGGTGGAGAATTTGAGGATACAGTGGGAGGCTTCCTGATTAGATAACGTAATAACCATTCTGATCTAGGTTAGAGTGCACGCAGAGTGTTTCTTTTCTCTCTCTCTTTGGCAGCGACCATGGCCCGACCCTAGACTGTGACTCAGTGACCAAGTTAACCGAACCTTCTTAAAAAACTCGCTTTTGGATTGTCTGAGTTGCATACCTCATTGCCACTCCTACTTTTACCCTTTTTCTCCAGAACATTTCGTATCACTGCGAACGTCCACTTCCATTGGATAAAACCATCGTATGGTTATATACGAACTCGAAGGAACTTGTTCCAGATTCGAGAATGGTTTCCGGTTCTGGAGAAAATGAATAGGACTATTCAGTTGTCTTTTTCTTTTACCTTCTCTCGTGTTACGAGTGCTCCTTGGATTAGGACGGTACACCTATTACGCTAATTGGATAGTCTTCATCCAAACCATAGGCAGGTGCCGAAAGGTAGGGAATGAAGAAAACCGATTAGCCTAAGTGAGGTGTACAGAAGGTAATAAGTAAAGACAAATAAAGGGATTAGAAAGAGGGCAAAGTAAATTGCGACTGCTATTCACGACCAAACCAAGTATTTCATCGCCACTCCTACTTCACCTTTGTATTTCTCCAGAACACTTCGTATCATTACGAAGATCCACAGTTTATTGGATGATCCATCATATGGTTATATACGAACTCGAAGGAACTTGTTCCAGTTCGGGGATGGATTCTGGTTCAGGAGAAATAAGAATAAGGCTTATTCAGTTGTCTTTTATCTTTACCTTCTCTCGCGTTGCTAGTGCTCCTAGGATTAGGAAAGTACACCCATTATGCTTATTGGATAGTCTTCTTCCAAACTATAGGCTGGTGCCGAATGGTAGGGAAGGAAGAAAACCATTTGGCCTAAAGGTGGTGTACAGAAGGTAATGACTAAAGACATATAAAGCGATTTGGAGAGATGGCAAAGAAATATACGGTTACAGTTGTGAATCTGAAAATGGAAGAGGCATTACTAGGAATACCCGGATACCCCTTCGAAACATTTACATGTTTCAGTTTCACTGTGCATTTTTATCACGCCTTGAGCGAAATATTATATATTGATATATATATATATATACTAGTAGATGTTGTATATGTTTTGCATCCGCGCTAGTCCAGCCCCCGCTCTGCCGTTAGTTAGCTAACCTAACGGGTAATGACGGGACCCAGTGGCGAATGTGGATGGCATATACGTACATCAGTATATTTTCGTTCTTTGTGGTGTGATCAATTGATGGGACTGCGTTGATTCGGATCAATGCAAGTTAAACAAACCTAATCTGATGTTGTTGGAACACCTTTCAAAAAGCTGTTATTGCAAGGACGTTCACTTTTGTTTTGCATCGTGGTATTCAGTTGGAATATCCTGCTCCTCAATCGAGAGGCAAGGGCCGAGATCCCTTCACCGGGAGTGACCCCTTGGACAAAAGTTTGCGTCAGGGCAATAACTTCACTATAGCCGATTACTTTTGCTTTGCATCGTGGTATTCAGTTGGAATATCCTGCACCTCATTCTATGGGGAAAGAGCCGAGATCCCTTCACCGGGAGTGACCTCTTTAGCAAAGGTTTTCGTCACTATATTTTTAAAAGCTATCCGGTTCCTTCAACGATATCAAGTTCATTACGTTAAAGGTTTTCGCCAGAAACCATTCGGAGCCCTCCATCATTTCGGTTAAATATTCGGTAGTATTCAAGCTATGTATTTTGACCTCACGCCAAGGAATAGTGATTGGTAGCTGCCGGATATTTAGCTGTTGCATAGATAGATGCGTTGGTTTGGGACAGTCGTACTACTATTTTGGCCTACGTCAAGGGTATGTACGGGTGGGTTCAAATTAACCTGGACAATGATGGGTAGAACTTGACATGTGACTTATGATATTTTGATCTCACGCCAAGGTCATAAGAGCATGGGGCAAAAATCCACATCGGGAGTTTCTAAAGAAACTGAAACTTGCCAGATATGCGCATACCTTCTGGAGTGTGATGACGTGAGCAGATTCCGTCACATTATCATGCGATGATAGTTGGATCCCGATTCCCACTGATGAGTTGGTTTACTCCTCGGGTGATCCCGACTAATTCTTTTTTCAGGTTTGGAGAAGAATTTGACGGTACAGTGGGAGGTTTCCTGATTAGATAAATTGGTAACCATTCTGATCTAGGTTAGAGTGCACGCTGAGTATTTCTTTTCTCTCTTTCTTTGGCAGCGACCATTGACCCGACCCTAAGACTATGACTCAGTGACCAAGTTGACCGAACCTTCTTAACACCGGCTTTTGGATTGTCAGAGTTGCAAACCTCATTGCCACTCCTACTTTTACCCTTTTCTCCAGGACACCCCGTATTACTACGAACGTCCACTTCCATTGGACAAAACCATCGTATGGTTATATACGAACTCGAAGGGATTTATTCGAGGATGGTTTTCGATTCTGGAGAAAACGGATAGCATTATTCAGTTGTCTTTTCCTTTTACCTTCTCTCAAGTTGTGAGTACTCCTTGGTTTAGGAGATAGTACACCTATTACGCAAATTGGATAGTCTTCTTCCAAACCTTAGGCTGGTGCCGACCGGTAGGGAATGAAGAAAACCAATTAGCCTAGCGATGGTGTACAGAAGGTATTATGTAAAGACAAAGAAAGGGATCAGTAAGAGGGCGAACTAAATTGCGACTGATATTTACGACCAAACTAGGTATTTCATTACCACTCCCACTTCACCTTTGTATTTCTCCAGGACACTCCGTATCATTACGAAGATCCACAGTTTATTGGATATTCCATCGTATGGTTATATACGAACTCGAAAGGAACTTGTTCCAGTTCGGGGATGGATTCTGGTTCAGGAGAAATAGGAATAAGGTTTATTCAGGTATCTTTTATCTTCACCTTCTCTCGCATTGCGAGTGTTCCTAGGATTGGGACAGTACACCCATTATGCTTATTGGATAGTCTTCTTCCAAACCATAGGCTGGTGCCAAACGGTAGGAAAGGAAGAAAACCATTCGGCCTAAAGGGGTGTACAGAAGGTAATGACTAAAGACATATGAAGGGATGTGGAGAGGTGGCAAACAAATATACGGTTACAGTTGTGAATCTGATAATGGAAGAGGCATTACTAGGAATACCAAGATACCCCATCGAAACATTTCAATGTTTCAGTTTCAATGTGTACTATTAAAGGAAAACTGATTTCCCGATTAGATACTTACTCCAGGGTATGTATTTACCAGGTTTGATTCTCACATCTGTATGGTTTTACAGATGATGAGTGGGAGTAAGTTATTGGGAATTAGGTGATCATCCTCATAATATCGGGATTCGTTGTAATTTGTTATATTTGAGGAAATTGCCTGGGTGTTTGCCGGACGACAAATATTTGGTTTTGAATATTCGTTGTTATGCACCAATTTCAAACTGATATATCTGTACGTTTATTTTTTATAAAGTGAGATATAACTTTTTGAAATTATGTCCATGACATTTACCTATATCAGTTGATAGTTAGGTAAGGAGCATTTAACATCGTTCAATTCTTCATAACCATAGTACAGTTTTCAACCTACGACGCACAGGGTTTGAGTTATTCAACTCAGGGGACTTATACAGAGTATTGTATGTTGTCCAGTGTCCATTAGGAAAGAGGGGTTGTTACTCGTACTATATTCTGTTTACTTGTGACTTCTCTAGTTCTTAGACATGTGTTTCGTAGAAATGCAAGGTCTAAGTTTTGAGAAGTTATAGGTATAAGAATAAAGTAGAGAACCGGGTGTTGCAAGTATCAGGATTCTTCAAGGTGATCGAAGATGTAGATATTTGTGTATGGTATTCAGTTGATAGTAATGATTTCGAGAAACTTATTTCTCTTTCAGGTTACTCATATCGGATGCATTCCTAAGTTGAGTAACGCTGATCGGCCTCTTTCCATTTAGTTGACATGCACTGGAGACAGCTGCGTGATTTGAATCTGGTTCCAATTAAATCAGTGCCTCTGTTTCTATATTGGATATATAATAGTTCATATCTTAACAATGTTAAGGTACGGGGAGTTGTCCGGCTTATGGTTAAAACCAGACTCTGGATAACTCAAGGCGCGTTTCTGTAATGGCTGTTTGTGGATTAACCCGGGCTATGACGAGGGTTGACTTTCTACCATCTGGAAGATCAATAGTGATATTGTTCTTGACTCGCCACAGTTTTAGTGAAATGGATTTTTTCAGAAAACAGTAGTGGGAGTATGGTAGGACTGGAAGTGATTCCAGAACCGCAAACGATTACTGAAAGTTTAATAGTACCTAAAGATTCAATCTGGATTGTCATTCCATTAGCCACTCCGTAGATATGTAGGGTAACCTCAAGCACCCGAGAGGTACTCCGGTATCCTCAAGGACGGTGGCAGGGAGGTTCTTGTTTACCCAGAATTGACACTACTGTTGTTCCAGGCTATGAGACCCGGTGGGAGGATGAGTATAGCGTCGTTCTAAACTAGCTTTAGAAGTGCACATTTATATGACTCTGCCAGAGGGTTGTCATAGTCAGTGGGGGCAGCAGAAGAATAGTGGGCAAGTAGCTTATGTCTATTTATAGACTAAAGCGGATATAGCGGAGATAGATCATCTATTTTTGATGTGAAAGTCATGGGCTTTGACTTCATCAGAATAGGGGATGGATCTGTTAAGAAGGTAGTAGTGTGTGATGTCCTGGTATTTGGATGACATACACAGAGTATGAAGTGAAATTCCTATACTACGACCGGTTATACTTTGGTTGTCATACAGTGTTTTCTCCACATAGGATATAGATATAATATCAGACATTCTGGTTACTAGATATATGGTTTTAGATCCGGATTTAGGAAGTGTCCCAATCTGGGTACTTAGACAGTATTCTAAAGGTGTTTTAGAATGGGCGACTCCTGGCACGGTAGTGTACCTGTAGGTGATAGAGTCACCTTCTCTAAAGGTGTCTTACAGACTAAAGGGGAGAGGGATGTGCATGATTGGCATATCACTTTCTTAGGCAATTGAGTCAATCATGAGATGTCAAGTACCACACCAGGTGTTGTTTTTGCACAAGCTGCAATAAGTTGATATTAATCCAATCCTGGAGAAACATTCGGAAGCAGTTTTAGAACATAAGTGGATGTTCTAAGGATATGATAACGGCAGTCTCTTTCGGGAGACGGTTATCATTCCAGGCTTCCAAGGTGACCTAGATGACAGAGTGATTGTCAGAGTTATAGTTTTCCCTCTGACGAGGGGCAGTAGTTTCGACAGGTGGTCCAAGCGGATACTGAGGGAGGCATGACGCAGGATACTGATTAAATTCAGTTGATGATACAGTCTAAGAAGTTTGGATTTGGAGTTCATTTATGAACTAGGACCCATCAGATATCCAGACATATTCTAAGACAGGTATTGCTCAATTCGGGAGATGGCCTTCTCCGCGAACTTGAGGTAAAGAGAGACATAGAAAGGGACATCAAGGCGGATCCACTCACTGAGGCTATTCCTCGAACGCAATAGTTTCACAAACGGGCTTTGTGAGACTGATTAGTAGAGGAGTTGGGTGTTCGGTATCACACGGGCTGTGAGTATGCGACATCGCAATAATTATCCTTGAGTGCAAGTGGGAGATTGTTGGATATAGTACCCTCAAAGTCAATTATTGGATCGCAGGCACGCGATTGCAATGATTGAGGGAGGACCTATGCCGGTAGGACAGTCTTATTCAAGATGATAGTATGCTATCTGGTTTATCTTTATCATCGTGTACATACTTTAGGTGACATTACAGGTCACTATTGCACGTTGATAGAGCCCTTAGGATTCTTGCTTGACTACCAATAGTATGATGGCGATCATATACGCGAGAGTTGGGTAGTCTATAAGCACATCCTTAAAGTGGTCCCTAGTCGTGGGAGTTTCGAGACTGGGCATCGACACTCCATTAGTAGACTAGAGTATACAGTCGAGACCCCGACGAGGGGCGGTGGCCGATCTCACAAGCTATTGGTGTCAGTTAGTTCACCTAAGATGTATACAGGTGCTCATTTGGTTATGAGTACACCGGACAAGACTCGTCGGGAATATGCTAGTTGGTATTATACCTTACATCAGATAGCAGTTCCCTGGTGACATGTGTACAGGTTAGTTCATCGACCTGAGATCGTCATTTGTCTCGTGTGAGATCCCACTGTGCTTTGATTACTACCCTACCATGGCTCAAAGGAGTCGTGCAAACAGGTTTTAGTTGGGTACAGTCCCGAGCCACATGGAGGCAGTGAGCGGATCGGCAGGAGTTTTTTCTCTCCCGATATTGGGGGTGAGATCGCGCTGTGTCTAGGAGAGCCATTACATGAAGTCCTTGGTCAAGGCAAAGGAGATTTACTGGTAGGTATTCTAGTAGTATCTCAGGGTGTTCTGGGCTACACTCCGACACGACTTGTACCGCTTTTGGGGGTCTGACTTTTACCAACCCCCTAGGCCCGACATGCGATACTCATAGACGAACGGACCGGACTGTACGGATATTGTCACTGACAGGCTCAGTAGGGTGTCATGATGAGTTCGCTCATCGACCTCCCTTTTGGTCAATACCCGCTAGCCCATTACGTACAGCTTGTACCACTGACGTGCTAGTGGTTAAATCCACAACCAAAGTATTGACGAGTCTTTAGAGTCCCCCACAGACAGTTTCTCAAGTTTCGGGCGAAACGTTGTAGAGGCCGTATGGTATTATGGCAGGGTTCGATCATATACGTGCAGTCATGCACAGATCATGATCGGACGGATCATACTAGTGGGTTTTAGTTTAAGCCGGACCCTAGTATTAGATTTGTTGGATTACTTTAGTCTCATCGCATTCGCATTCAGTCGGAATACGGATGCAGGTATGTATATACAGGTGAGAGGTATCCTTGTGATCCGTCATGAGTTTACTTTAGATGTTGCCATATCTTTTTATTGTTGTAAACATTTGGGTTAATGTTTATTCTGGTGGAAATTATGAGCTTAGTTCATGATGAGGTGCATTAAATGTGACATGGACATGTTTAGTGACTCATGGTCTTTTCTATTGTGCAAATGTCACATTAGTGTTTGATTAAGGGTGTGAAATGATGGATGGAGAGAGAGGGAAGCCATAGGCTTAGGGTTGGCTCTTGGATTATCATTCTAGTGCTCTCATCTTTTATCTCACACAATAACAAAGGAAAGCCTCTTCTTGTTCTTCTTCCTGTAGCTCACCATTTCCACTAATGGCATCATCTTCAACCTCCATCCATACACTCTCATGTGTTGAGAATCAATGGATGCTTGAGACAAAGTTATCACACACATTCTCTACTTCACCTTGGACATGTCAGCTAGCAAACTTCATGTCCGAGTTGCTTCGGATGAAGCAGAAGCCCGTAAAAAGACTTATTGATGTGGTGCCCTTCCGACGAGGAGACCGAAGATCGGAGATGCCGCAAGGAGCTTGGGATGGTGGCCAAAGACCGAAGGACACGGATCGATCGGTATAGCCACTCTCACTTCTTAATAGTTAGCTAGTTTAGCGTTAATGGTTCGATCCGGGTGAAAGACTACGATAGCGCCGGTTTCCTAAAAAGTTTTTGTTTCCGCATTTGGCCTCGGATCGACGGCCGTGGTGCTACCGTAGACTTACACGAACTAGAGAATTAGGGTTTGTTAACAAGAATACACTTTCTAAACTAAGTGAAGAGGGTTACAACCTTTGTAGACCAAGTCCTTCACTTCTATAGCTCCAAATAGTAGTCTTTAAGCTCTAAGTAGTAGTCACTAGAACTCTTCTTGGCTCCACTTGAAGAAAGGAACGAACTTGCTATGTGATCTTCGAAGCCGAAGATGATCCACCTTGAAGCCTCTCTAGGTCAAGCTAACTCTTCACTAATCAAGGTATTAGTGAAGCAAACAACCTAACTAATGAGCTAGATTAGTATAGGTTGATGAAGTAGGAGTTTTTCTCACTTTAGATATATTTTCCTCTCACTTTTACCAACTAAAGAAAAACCCTAGAATGAGCTCCTGAGGAAGAATATGAACTTGGGTGAAGAATAAACTTGTGATGAGAGAGTGAACCATGTGTCTAAGATAATGCTGTGATGAATAAATATCTAGAGTAAAACAAAAGAAGAGAGATAGATCATGGCTTCTCAATACTTCTCCAAGCATCCAAGCTATGACTCATTATCTTCCCCTTTTCATTTTTCTTTAAATATAAATCATCACAATTATCTTTAACCCTAGTGTGAGTCTCATACACCCATGTTCTATATATTATCAACCATGATACATAATCCAAATACATATATAAATATATATCCAACATATATTAAATGTATTTAAAGATAAGAAAATTATTAGTGAGCTTTAATATTAGTTAATATATAAATATATTAAATATAAATATATATCAAATTATTAAATCAACACTTGATTCAATAATCTGGTTATATCATATATAACCGACTAATATCATATATATATATATATATATATATCAAATTATCAAATCAACACTTGATTCAATAATCCGGTTATGTCACATATAACCGACAATATTCAATATTCAATATCAAATCAACACTTAATTCAATAATCCGGTCATATCATATATAACCGGCAAATATCAAATATATATACATATAACAAATCATTGAATCAACACTTGATTCAATAATCCGGTTATATCACATATAACCTAACCGATATCAAATATCGCGAGATTAGAATACAGTATCACATACTCGTATTTAATCAAGCTCCCACATATATCACCATATGTGCCTTACTTCATTTCGCTTGAGCTCATGAAACCTCTGTGTGGGACTTTAAAGACTCGTCAATACGCCAGCAGTAGGTAATGATCACATCAGTCACCTACAAGCCGTCAGCGGTACTAGCTGAACATAACGGCTACCCAGGTATTGAACGAATAGAATATCAACAAGCAAGCTTGTCCAAACTCCCGCAAAGTTTATAAGCAGCACTTACCATACAGTCCGGTCTCTTCGTCTAATATATCGCATATCGAGTCTAAGGATGGAATCATCAGACCCCAGTAACTTGATATGTCATGCCGATGTGTGGGCTATAACCTATCGAGAAACTGCTGATAACACTTACCAGTAAATCTCATCGGCCATGGCCAGGGACATGCTGTTACAGCCAATCGAGTATAGCGCAACATCAACTCCTAATACCGGGAGAGACGACACCCCTCCTATCGCTTACTGCCTCTATATGACTCAGGACTGTATCCAAAATCCACCTGTTTGCACGACTCCTTTGAGCCATGGGAAGGAGGAAATCAAAGTACAGTGGGAACCACACAAAGCACTATGATTATTTCGGGTCTGCAGACTGACCTGTACAAGTGTCACCAGAGAACTGCTATCTGACGATAGGTATGGTAGCATCTAGGAGTTCTCGGCGAGTCCTGTTCGGTGTTCCCATTCTCTAATGAGTACCTGTGTACAATCTTTGATGTCAAACACCAATGTTTGTAGGATCAACCATCGTCCCATACAGGGTCAAGAAATGGACACACTAGTTTATTCTAGAATATCGATGCCCTGTCTCGATACCCTCTTGACTAGGAACTGTTAAAGGATGTGCTTGCGGACTACACAAGCCCCACTAGTATGATCTACATCATAGTCCTGATAGTCAAGCCAACATCCTAAGGGCTTTATCAACATGTATAAGATAGACAATATAAGAATAATAGTGTACATGTTAAGCTAAAGAGAAACCAGATAGCATACTATCATGTCGAGTGATCAGTCGAAAATATTGCATTTTTAACACGACAATTTGCCTACCATTTGCACTCATCTAGAGGTGTTCGGTATTCATATAGCACATATTAGCAAAATAGCCGTAAAATACCAAATTGCCTGTATTATACCTTAAAACTAACATTTCAAGGGAAATTGAGTGTTTATCATGGCATCGCAACATCCTTGTATAGCGCAACACTTGTTTCAAAGGTCTGTGCAGGAAATTCCAGGAGAAAAGCCAAATCTGTGAAAATAATGCTGATAAAATACGCCAACTCCAAGACTTGAGATCTGCTAATAAACTAAAGGGAATTACAAGATTCATCACATCAGAAAATGTCCATGAAGTCATAGGGAAGCAGCACTACAAATTTCATACACTAAGGCTCCTAAACGGCCGCGGATCCGCGGCCGAAGCAGGCATGCGCCGCGGATCCGCGGTCACTTGACCAGGTCATCACTTCTTTTCAGCTGCAGTATTCTTCTCTCAAGGTGTACACCTCAGAAAGCTATGACAATTTCCAGAAAACTCCAGAGTCTTCTGCCAGATCAGCAAGCTCCTTGTTCAAGCTAACTTCCAAGCTTCCAAAGCAAGCTTCCTACTTAACAAACTAAGCCTAGAAGCTTCTCCCTAACTTCCAAGCTTAAGAAGGAAGCTAAGCCTAACTAACTACTTCTAGAGACTTCTACCTAACTACCTAGCTTACAAGGGAAGCTAATCTAAACCAAGCTTACAAGGGAAGCTAACCTAATCCAAGCTTACAAAGGAAGCTAACCATTCTTAAGGCTATAAAAGGAACCCTAGGCTTCACTTCAAAAGGTTGTTCATTAGTTCAATAATTCTTCACACAAGTTGAGTGACACAACTTGTAAACCTAAACCCTAATCCCCAATTCAAAATCCAATGCCCAAAATCAAGAACTTCGAGTACCAAATCAAGCATGAAGCCTTCGATCCTTTAGAAAGCGACGCCGGACTTCATCGGAGCAAGTGATCTAAGGAGATCCGCGACTCAAGGAGACGAGCGAAGCCAAAATCGACGATCGAGTTCTTTCCTCTTGTAGATCTTGAGAGAATTGTAACGAAATTGTTGATAAATAAAGGTGAAATTCTTTTATCTTGCTTTCTTTAAATTCTTGCATCATGATTCGATCTCAATTCTTGATTGTGGTTCTTGTTATGATGTTTGAGTAAAACTCCGCTCGTGAAGGAGTCGAGATGATCAATAGATGATGATGAATAGATTCGTTTACAATTCTTAAGTCCTATGAGTTTGTAAACCCTAGCAAATTGAAGAATCGATGACCTAGTTTTGATGCGATGCTTTCTTGATTGTGTTCGCTCGAAATTAGGGATCCACGATCGATTCTTGAATTTACTAGAGGCTAGAATGTGAATGATATCGACGAAAGGACATGGGATAGGAGATGAAACCCTAGTTTTGTAAGAAATCCCTAATTCTCGTTGATCATCATCGATCTAGTATCAATTCATCGATGGATAAGAATACGTAATCAATAGATTTCATCACATCTATAGATCCGATCGATTCCTACGAGCCACACTTCGATTCTTGATTTTTGGATTGGAAATCATCAATTGACATTTCTTGATTTTAATGTTTTCTTGTTATGAGATCTAAATTTTACTAATTCTTGAACTTCATTTTATAAATCATGAATTGTCTTTTCTCTTTTCTTTAATTTTCGACTCATCTAATTCGAAATGCGAACGGATTACACTTTCCCTGTGGACGATCCACACTTACTAACGCGCTACAAATCGACACCGTTATTGATTGCGGTCAAATATTTTTGGTTGTGATATCTATACATTTTTTAACATACACAACAAGGAATTCGTATCAATCACCGAGCAAGAAAGTCCTCTATATATATATCAAAGCATCCACTATATCATACAATAATGGCCTCTAGGGCATACATATTCCTAACACCGAGAACTTCTAAATGGTATTATATCTATCGTCATATAGAAGTTCTCTAGTGGCATGAGTACATGTTAGTCTTTTGACCTGTGATCGTCATTTGTTTCGTGTGAGTTCTCACTGTACTTAGATTACAACCCTACTACGACTTAAGAGGAGTCGTGTAAATAGGTTTTAGTTGGGTACAGTCCCGAGCCATATGGAGGCGGTGAGCGATTTTCAGGGATTCTTCTCTCCTGGTATTAAGAGTCGATGTCGCGCTATATTCGGTTGGCTATCACCCTAAATCCTTGGCCACAGTGGATGAGATTTACTGATAGGAGTTCAGTAGTTTCTTGGTTTGTGATGAGCTTTATTCCGGCATGACTTATCGGGTTATTAGGGGTATGATGTTATCCACCCCTAGACCCGGGATGCGATACTCTTAGAAGAAGATATCGAACTGTATGAAGATTGTCACATTTAGGCTCAATAGGGTACGTACGGACTTGATTGTCCACCTCCTTTTCATCATATACCTGGGTAGTCGTTACGTTCAGCTAGTGTCGCTGACGTGCTTGTGGTTATGTATTTATCCAGTAATCACTGCCAGCGTATTGTCGAGTCTTTAGAGTCCCACAAAGATGATTTTCCCGGTTCAGGCGATATGATGTAGATAACGTATGTTGGTATACACAGGGGTCCGATTAAATACGTGTATAGGCTACACAAATTTTAATCGGACGGTTAATAATACCAGCGGCGTAGGATTAAGCCGGATTATTAAATTAGATTTTGATTTATAATATATATATATATATATTTAATATATATATATATTCTAGTATTATTGTTCACTAATCATTTTCTCTCTCTTGGCTATTTATATTTTTTATACGGATACACGTATATGTATTTCGATACGTATACTGGATCGTATTCCATATTTATACAGAATATGTTCTAGAAGGAGAACACTTCATTATATGATTTTTCTTTTTAGAAAATCATTTGGAAATAAGATGGAGGGTGAGGTGGCATTGAGCATGGTTGAGGACATTAGAGAGGAATGGGCTTCATTTGTTTATGCAGGAAAATGGTTATGATATTTTTTAAGGTTGGAAAAACAATGAAGTCATTTATTCACTCTCTCAATTCATTTTATTCACAACACTTAGCTCATTTTGTAGTATGGCAAGCCTCCTTCATCTTCTTCTTCACTTGCTCTCTTGAGCTTGGTTTTTTGAGAGAAAAAGATAGTGGAAAATTCCTACATCCCCACTCTCTATTCCTAGCGAGCTTGGAGCATCGGTTGCTTCACTAGGTGAAGACAGAGCTTGGATCGGTTCTCTCGGATGGATCATCTTCGGTAAGGACGGTCGCCTCTCAAGCTTATTTCCGACGGCCTACGAGGAGCTTAGAGGGGTCTTCCACGATTTGGTGGACACGTATCAAAGATTGCAATCTCTAAACTCTTGCATACTTTGCTTCTAGTTTAGTGTTTGGATCAATCGTTAGGGATTAGTTTTTAATGTCCTATCGTAAAATTTTGTTTTTCGGTTCCGCATCGGTCTCAGTTGCCGCAGCGAGGGCACTAGGAACCATTAAAATTCACTATGGCTAACCTCGTAAAAACTAAACAGGATAAAAATGAAAGCGTCGCTGACTAAATAAATTGATAGTGCAATCCTCTTACTAAATACGAACAGCCGATAGAACGGGAGCAAGCCGTCAGCTTTATCAAGGGAAATGTCGATAACTTGATGCCCCTCCTTATACACGGCGTGTAGGAATCAGCGTTAGGGTCGCAACACTTACGGACCCTGCGGAAGCGAAAAACAACAAAAAATCAAGCATAGCTCCAATTCCATACAACAAGATCAACATTTACTAGCTAATTTCAAAAACTAAAAAACTCAAGAGATGGTAAAAGGGATACAACCTTTGTAAGGCGTCTGATCACCAATTAACCCTAACTAGACCTGTGAGCTCCCAAATGAACGTGGTGGCCGACCGTCTCGCCATAGATGATTTGCGGTGAAAGTAACTCACCAAAATCTCCAACTCCATCATCAAGTGGAGTAACTAGCTCTATAAACTTGCCAGACAATAGTGCTAGTGATGAAGTGGTATAAAAACTCTCTTTATCTCTTTTCCTTTCTCTAGCTCAACTTGGAAAAATCAAAAGAGAGAGAGGAGGAGGAGGAGGAAGAAGAAGCTCATGTCTACTCTTTCCTTTTCTTTTTATAAAAAAAATAATCTCTAGAAAAAATGAGACGGCTCTCTCATTTAACCATTCCCCCTCTCTCCTCTTATGTGTCACTCAAAAAGAGAGAGAGAGGGGCCCACTCTCACATGCACTATATTTGTCATTACATGACAAATACTTATACACACACACACATATACACATACATATATATACATATAAACATAAAATGAGAGAGAGAGAGGATATATGTATCATTATACATATATAACATATATATATCACGTATATACATATGAAAAGAGAGAGTATATGTATCCCATACATATACATATCATGTATCACATGCATAATAATCCATCGGTATCAAATACCAAAAAGAGAGCGAGAGAGAGTGTATCGTGTACATTATACTAGAAACCATATCATATATATGGTTATTAAGTCAACACATGACTTAATATTCCGGCTTATAAATAAACCGGCTAGTATATCAACCGTCCGATTAAATCACACATATCGAATATACGTATTTAATCGAACCCACACACGTATCTCCATACGCACGCCACATCATCATTTCGCTTGAGCATGCACTCTCATTACGGGACTTTAAAGACCCGTCAATATGCAGGCAGTAGGGTAAACATGATCATATCCGATTGAATCTGAAACATTTTCAGATTCAATCCCCTCACGGGTTAACCCATAAGCTCGTCAGCGGTACTAGCTGCACTTAATGGCTACCCAGGTATGATCAAGTAAAAGCACGTCGACAAGCAAACTCATCCGGACCCGACTAAGTCTATAAGCGACGAATACCATACAGTTCGGTCTCTTCATCAAAGAGTATCGCATACCAGGTCTGAGGGTGGAACTATCAGACCCCCAATAACCCAATAAGTCATGAAGACATCAAACTCATAACCAACAGAGATACAACTGGTAACACCTACCAGTTTATCTCATCCACCATACGCAAGGATTTCTGGTTATAGTTATGTCTTGCACAGCGTGACATCGACTCCTTATACCGGGAGAGACGAACCCTTTCGACCGCTCACTACCTCCATGTGCTTTGGGACTATACCCAACTAAAACCTTTTTGCATGCCTCAGTAGAGCCATGATAGGGTTGTAATCAAAGCATAGGGAGAATATATACAAGACACTATGGCGATCTTAGGTAAAGGGACTGTTAGATATAGGTGCCCTCAATGCAATTATCATAATTGTTGGAATGTAATTACTGAATTCATGAGGACCTATACAAAAAATAGTCTTACTCGAGATGATAGTATATTATTTGGTTTTTCTTTATCAGTCATGGGTGTACGTTTTACTCGTTATAAACGTATCATTAATATATGATGATAAAGCTCATAGGATCTTTTCTTGACTACCAGGATTATGATAGGGATCGTACTAGTGGGGCCTGGGTAGTCTATAAGCACATCCTTAAAAGTCTTTAGTCGTAGGAGTATCTAGATTGGGCATCGGTACTCCAATTTAAACTAGTGTATTTGTTTCATGACCCTGTACGGGGCAATGACTGATCCCATAGCCATTGGTTTTTGACACCGATGATTGTATCTAGGTGCTCATTGGATGAGTTACACTGGACGGACTCGCCGAGAACTCCTAGATGGTATTATACCAATCGTCAGATAGCAGTTCTTTAATGACATGAGTACAGGGTAGTCCCTAAACCCAAGATCACCATAGTGTCTTATGTGTGTTCCTACTGTACTTAGATTACTACCCTACCACAGATTTAAAGAGCCGTGCAAACTGGTTTTAGTTGGGTACAGTCTCGAAGCACATGGAGGTAGTAAGCGGTCAAGGGAATTCATCTTTCGGGGTATAGGGAGTTGATGTCTCACTGTACACAGCTGGCTATGACCATAAGTCTTTGGCCGAGGCAGATGAGATTTACTGATAAGTGTTATCAGTAGTTTTTCTGATGGACATGATCTTGACGTCATCACGACTTATCGGGTTATTGGGAGTCTGACGGTTTCCACATCCCAGATCTGGTATGCGAAAGTCTTAGACGAAGAGACCAAACTGTACGGTGAGTGTCACTGATAGGCTTTAGCAAAGTATGGATGAGCTTGCTTGTCAACCGATTTTTCATTCAATATCTAGTAGCCGTTATGTACAGCTAGTACCGCTAACGTGCTTGTAGGTTAATCCGGTGAGGGATTGATTTGAAAATGTTTCAGATCAATCGGATATGATCTTGACCGAATGCCAGCGTATTGTCGAGTCTTTAGAGTCTCACACGGAGGGTTTTTCCGTTCTAGCGAAATGATGTAGTGCAAGTACGGCGATGCGTGCGGGGTCAAATTAAACAAGTGTATGTGATACTATATGTATTAATCGGACAGATGATACTAGCCGGTTTATGATTGAACCGGGTCATTAAATCAAGTGTTGGTTTAATAATATTACTTATATATGATAATTTATATATAAAATAATATTGATATGATATTCTCACTCTCTTTTATGTAATGGTTACATAACTTGTCCTTGCACATATATTTATATGTATAATGAGATTATACATATATATCTATATATATTCTTTTTTCTCTTTATTTTTTTCTTTCTTGATTATTGCATGTCACATATAATATGTGTGAACTTGTGAGAAAGGTTCAAGAACTCAGTTTCGGTTTCTCATAATTTTATTAGTTTCGTTGGGTTTCGGCTAGTTTTGCCAATCTCGGTTCGAGTTTCGGTTTCGACGATAATACAACATACATAGTGTAGATATATTAAATACTTAAATTTATGGTTATATATTACAAGATAATGATACCAGCGTTTAGAAATCCAGCTATGATACAAAATATATTGAAAAGTGCACTTAGATAAGTATTAATATAGGGTTTGGGTTCACTTTTTTGCGATTTTCTAACAACGAAGGCCTACAACGATCACACTGACGGTAAAAATGGTATTAAAAAATAAGTTTTTAAAGATTTCAACTGAAACGATATTGTATGGTTGGTTTCGTATCGGTCTCCACCGAAACCGACTACCACGTATCGGTAGTTCCGGCCGAAACCTCGAATCTTGCTTGTGAGCACTCACTTGTTATGCTAGGTGACATTTGTGGATGAAAGAAAAAATGAGGTGTGATATAAGAGAAGGGTCTACACATTACTCTCACAAGACCTAGCCATTTGGTTTTTGTTTTTTCTCTATCATCCACCAAGAGAGAAATGAAAGAAATGAAAGAAAGAAAGAGAGGTTTTTGAGAGTTCACCATTATTATTCTACATCTCTCTTATCTCATGTCTATCAAGGATCATAAGAGAGTTTCTTTAATTGGATTGAAGATGAATCCAGAACCGGTGGCCTTCGCGTGGATCATCTTTGACGAAGCCGATAGAAGATCAAGCACGATCCGGAGCACCACAGAACTTAGCCGGAGTCCTAGGTTCAACCGTTGGAGCATGAGAAGATGTTTTAAAAGTTGTATCTTTTCCTTGTTCTATTCTTTTGTTTACAGGTTTTAGTCTATAGTAGTATTCTTGGTGTTCATCATGTAAAACTGCATTTCAATACCGCTCATTCGCTATCAATTTTGTGATATATCGATACTATTAACCCGTATCTGCTCAATAAGTACATGGTCGAAATATCCGTGACAAAACACGGGAAATACACTCAAAATGCACAGATGCAATATTGTGAGCCGACACTGCAACCAGAACGAAAAACCGATCGGAATTCAAGGAGATTTTTTGAAACAAATAAAAAGTGCACAAACATTTTTCATGAAAATGGTCCAACATGTCTACAAGTGTGAACACAAGAGTTTTTCAAGATGCATGCACCTTGGTGGCTAGAAGTGATGTGGTGTGAACACATTTTAGCAAGTGCGCATGCAAGTGGGCTTGAAGAATGAGTGATTTTGAGAAGTTTTGATGTGATGGATGTTAAAGATATATTTTTCCTCCAAGACTCCAGATTGTATCTCCTTAACATTTAGACAAAATTGCAAATATAGGGAGATGATGTTAATGATTGAAGACCACAGAACCAAGATGGGTCCCACACCCTTCCCTTTGGCCACCGGTTTAATCCTTTTAGCCACAATTTGCGACCCCCTCTTGCCCTGTTGACTCCATTTTTCTTCAGAGCATTAATCTTGGTCACATCAACTCATTGGTATATACAACTTCTGCTTTTACAAGTTCTATAAATAGCAGATCGTTTTGTGAGAAAGGCATGTACATTTTCACTACTTGTAAACACTCTTGATAAAATTTTGTTGTTCTTGTGATTTATTTGAGTTCTTTACCTTCTTCTGGTCTTGCAACTTCTATCATTGAGCTTGCAAGATCAGATTTTGGTAATTGAACTCATTTGCTTGTATTTGGATTCCATATCAATAAAGGTTTTATTGAGTTCAATTGTGGTTCTTGTATCTCTTCTTACTTTTTCCTTGCATTCTCTTTTAATTGTTCATTTGTGTTTCCTTTATATGACGTGTGAGTAGTTTTCACTTAGGCACTGATGAGGTAGATTGATAAATGGTTTTCCTTCCAACCTCTCATTCTTGATTTTTAGCACTTATTAACTTCTTCTCTTAATGTGTACAATATTATTGTGTTATAACTTGATAGGATATGTTGTTTTGAATGGTTGCAAATCAATATTTAACACATATACTATTCTTTCTTTACATATTATTTTTGTTGCATTAGGAATTGAAATAGAAAGGTGGATTGAATTTAGCTAAGTGTAGTGAACTAGATAGATAGGACATGTAGCCACACAAGCATATGTCCTATACTTGCTAATTTCACTTATCTCATTTCATCCTAATTTCATCTTAAACCCTTGAAATTTGTAGTTTCTTTTATCCAATTTTGATGTCGTATCCTAAACGATATTTTGTAATCAGGTTAGATGCGACATGCTTTTTAAGCCAAATATAAACTAGAAATGGATGTTAAATCAAGTTTGAGAGTTGGGGGTAACGCCATAAATCAATTAATCAAACCTTAGCCTAAGTTTTCCATATATATCATTTTATTCTTTACATCACATTCTTTGTATAAAAACGTGACAAACTCAACTTCAAAACCTTTGTCTCTAACTCAAAAGAACGTCATGATATCTATTCCCTGTGGATCGACCCGTACTTACCGGATTGTGTCAACGCATCGTGCACTTGCGGTATTTTAAAACTTGAGAATCACTTCGTGCAAAACTTTTAATCAAAAACCGACATATCCAATATTGAACCATATCCTTTTAAAAGCATGACTTCATGAATCTCCAACAATTTTTTGGCACCGTTGCCGTGGAGTGACAACATCATGAAGTTTATTTTGAGTTATCTCTATATACACTTTCAGAAAAACAAATAAAAAATCTAAAAACGTCAAAAACAACACAAATATTAAGACTTTTGCTAACTTTTGCTCTCTTTTTTTGATCTGCTGTTGCTATGAATGTTATTGAAATATTTTGCATATACAAAAGGGACACTAATAGAACTAGGATAATACACCAAGAAACTGGAGCCAAACTATCACTGTTTGGCTGCTAATATAATCCCTTTGGCTACAATTTGCGGCCAAACAGTGACATTTTGCACCAATTCTTTTTTGTTTTCTCTAGTGTTTTGTTATTGATCCATTGTAATGTGCAAAATTTCATAATTATGTATTTACAACACTTTGGCCATAAATATCGTATTGTACACTAAATATCGTATTTCCGACATTTTCAGATTTCGAACGAATTACGAACTACGATCGTGCGTAGCAAGGTGCAAATTCAAGAGCAAGGCGTTAGGGAGTTACAGTACCAAAGATTCAGATAGTTTTACCTGCACAAGTAAACACTCAAGCAATCACGGATCGACTCAACGGGGGTTTCTCAACCCAAAAATTTGAGGTACGTACTTTTCTAAAAACACTTCCTCTTAAATCCGACGCTCCAATACTTCAATTTTTTGCAGGATTTCTTTGCAAACTCCGTTGTACAAGTACCAAAGAGAACTAACTGTATTTCTTGCAGCGCGCCGCTTATAACTTAAAAAACGATTGATTGATGATTTGAACAACATTTTATTGTTTGCACATTGCATGAATTTAATACGGACTTAAGGGTAAAAGAACCCCAACAAGATACGGTAAGATATTTCATCACCCTTCTCCGTAGCCTACAAACTACAAAGAACGAGCATTTTTCACACCCCTAGTAATATTAAAAGAAACTAGACTTTCAGTCTCTAAGGACTTTGCGCTCAATAGGAAAAAGTTGATTGTATTTCGAACGCCGCCCTATTTTCTAAATTATTCAAGAAGTGTCTTGAAAAGTGTGAAAGACGCAACCACCGAAAGAGAGAGAGTTATTCTAATTAAGAAACTTCGCAAAAGCGTTGGACAACCTCCCTTCCTCTCTGCACTTACTTGGTTTCTTGATCAGTCTATCTTGGGCCAGTTTCGCGATACACTTGTACTTCATAAATTAAGTTTTTTAAGCAGGTCTAGTTGACCTAGGTGAACTCTAAATTGTTTAGGTGTGTGAAGTGTGTCATGATTGTGTTTTTGCTGTGCTTTGTGTGTGATATTACTTGTTTGTGAATATATATATATATATATATATATATATATATATATATATATATATATATATATATATATATCAACAAAAAAATTAGAATTTGTAAACAACACTTTTTTCCATTCTCTTAGTCTTTTCCTAACCATGTTCGGATAGTGCATGTCAGCTTGGACTAGAGATTCGAAATCTTGATTAGTCCGATTCCAAACTGTATCTTCCGACTTTTCTTTACCATCGGATTTCTCGGAACCGTCCGATACGTTCTCACTTTCTGCTTTATCGGAGTCGTCCGATTCTATTCTTCGTTCGCCTTCACGTTCTTCTTCTCCCACATTACCGACGATGACGGAACAAACAATCATAGAGCAGTATGAAGCAGCGTTGCAGGACAAATGCTACCCTTACCGTTCATCCCTACTTTCGTGCATAGTATTGCCCACCATCGCGATAAATAACTATGAAATCAAACCGCAATTCATACCGGTACTCTCAAAATTCCATGGACTCGAGTCAGCGAATACTTACCTTCTAATCAGTGAATTCGAGCGAGTATGTGCTGTGATGAAAATTCAATGAGTGGGTGAGGATGTTGTTAAGCTCAAGTTCATTCCTTTCGCGCTTAAGGACAATGCGAAGAGTTGGTTAAACAGTTTTCCAGTTCGATCGATTACGAAGTGGGATGACTTTGTGAAACATTTCTTAAGAAATTTTACCCTATTCACAAAACGGTGTGAATCCGAAATGAAATTCATAATTTCAAACAAAAAGAAGGTGAAATTTTTGGTAAATGATTGGAAAGATTCAAGGATATCTTAATCAAATGTCCCCACCACGGTTTAGAGCAATGGAGGTTTTGTCAGATTGTCTATGAGGGTTTAGACTCCAGTTCACGCATGATGTTAGAATTCATGTGTCAATGCAAATTTCTGAGTTATGGTGCTAAGGATGCATGGAACTTTTTAGAAGAACTGGCTGATAAAACGACTCAGTGGGAGAGTGTGAGTGAGAAACCATCATCATTAATTAGGGGCGGTGCATACATAGTTGACACCTCTATAGCAGCCGAAGAAAAAATCGCCGCTATTGTACAGTGAATGGAAGCTTTAGAGGGAAAAAATTCACCGTCACTAGTCAACCAAGTTTCTCAAACGGTGTGTGCTAATTGTCAGCATCCTAGCTACATAGCAGATGAATGTCCATTTCTCATCGGGTCCCAGGGACACGAAAACGTTAATGCGCTGTATCAGAACCAGCGTCTCAGGAACGACCCGTTCTCACAAACATACAATCCTGATTGGAAGAATCATCCCAATTTCACTTGGAACCAGGCACCCTTTCAAAACAACAATTCAAACCCGCATTTCCAACAATTTTAAAATTCAAATTTTCAAAATCAGAAATTAGGAAACTCCAACAATCAGCCTCAACAGCCGAATCAGCCCAACCCAACCTTTACACCTCCTAAGTTCATCCAAGACGGCAAGAGGGTATCAACTATTGAAAACGGATTGAAAGTTTTGATTAAAACCTTCGCGCAGACTACATCTCGTCTGGCTATTTCCATGCAAACATCTGGTCTGTTGCATAGCGCTAACACACAAGCCATAGCCAGGCTAGAAATTCAAATCAGTTAACTCGCTGCTGCAGTGAATGAACGAGAAAAATGAACATTTCCTTCCTAACCGGTGACAAACCCAAGAGAATAGAGAAACCACAACGCTCATGTTATTCAACAGAACAACGTTGAGAATGCGAATGCCGTCACCATCCTGAGGTTAGGACGCACGATTGACAAAAAGGTTATCAAACCTAACGACTCATCCAAACATGCGGTTGTCAATTTACGGGCACATATCTCATTGCCTGTTTCATCTTCCGGTCCGTCTACTTCTTCGTCTTCTTTATTGTCTTCCTTTTCATCTTCTTCTTCGTCGTCGTCAGCTGCAAATTCTTCAAAACAACTAGATTTACCGCCGCAAATTCATCCAGCGGTTCCAGCAAGAGCGCTCACGCCTTCTACACCTACTACATCTGCACCTTCTTCAAACCAAATGTTTGAGCCCAAGGCTTCCTATCCCAATAGGTTAAAGTCAAAGAAGCCCTCTGCAAGTATGGAAAAGGTGTTAGAAGTCTTCAAACATTGTGAAGTCAACATTCTGTTGTTAGATGTGATCCAACAAGTCCCGGCGTATGCAAAATTCCTCAAGGAATTGTGCACGCAGAAATGATGCATGAATGTGCCCAAAATAGTCTTCTTGGTTTCCACTCTAAGCGATGTCTTGTCTAAATCTATTCCGGTAAAATATAAGGACCCTGGCTGTCCTACTATTTCTTGCACTATCGGGGACAAGCAAATCAATCGAGCCTTGTTAGACTTAGGGGCAAGCGTGAACCTTCTCCCTTACTCAGTTTACGAACAACTGGGTTTAGGATAATTGAAGCCGACCAAAGTGACTTTGCAATTGGCAGACCGATCTACAAAGATACCGAGGGGAGAGATTGATGACGCTCTGATTAAGGTTGGGGAATTCATATTTCCCATAGATTTCATCGTATTGAGGACTGAATCCTTCGCCAATCCCAACGATCAGATTCCAGTCATACTGGGGCGGCCTTTCCTAGCCACGTCCAACGCGTTGATTAATTGTCGTAATGGATCCATGAAACTCTCTTTTAGAAATATGATGATTGACCTCAACATCTTCAGTCTAGGAAACCAAGCGAGTGAAAGACACGATGGCACATATGAAGTCAACGCTGTACACGATATGTTTGAAGAAGAGACATTTGATTTCTACAATGAGTATCTTGAAAAGAATTTTGAAGAACTGTTGTCTAAAGAACTTCTTTTGCTTGAGAAGTTAACTCCTGAACATGCTTCCTACACATTTGGGGCCCCAATTCGAACCACTTCGTAATGAATCGACCCCCGAAGTGCGAACATCTGTGGAAGAACTACCTAGACTTGACCTCAAAGTTCTTCCTGACCACCTCAAGTATGCATACTTGGGCAATAACGAAACGCTTCTAGTTATAATCACAACCGACTTTGTGCCTGAGCAAGAGTCGGCACTTATGAATGTTTTGAGAAAGAACATTGAAGTAATTGGTTGGTCGATGGCTTATATCAAAGGAATTAGCCCTTCTATCTGGTAGCATAGAATCCACATGACCGATGATTCCAAACCCTTCAAGGATCCTCAATACCGGCTTAACCCGGTTATGAAAGAAGCGGTGCGGAATGAAATGCTAAAGTGTCTTGAAAATGGGATAATTTATCCTATATCTGATAGCAAATGGGTAAGCCCTATTCATGTTGTAAAGAAATCAGGAATCACGGTGATTACGAATGAAGCAAATGAGCTAGTCCCAACCCGCACACAGATAGGTTGGAGGGTCTGTATTGATTACAGAAAGCTCAATGCAGCAACTCGCAAGGATCGTTTTTCGCTGCCCTTTATTGATCAGATGCTTGAACGCCAAGCCGGCCATGCTTACTATTATTTCCTTGATGGATATTCCGGCTACAATCAAATCTCGATCGATCCAGAGGATCAGGACAAGACGACTTTTACTTGTCCTTTTGGTACATTCGCCTACCGCCGCATGCCTTTTGGGCTGTGCATGCACCAACGACATTTCAGCGGTGTATGATGAGCATATTTTCTAACATAGTAGAGCAAATTCTGGAAGTGTTCATGGATGATTTCTCCGTCTTTGGAGATTCATTTTCTGAGAGTTTGAAGCATCTTGAACTTGTAATGATAAGGAAAAACATCTCACACTCAATTGGGAGAAGTGCCATTTCATGGTCAAACACGGTATTGTGTTAGGTCATATCAACTCTGAAAATGGTATCGAGGTCGATAAAGAAAAAATCGACGTCATTTCAAGTCTCCTACCTCCATGGACTATCCGTGACATCAAGGCATTCTTAGGCCATGACGGTTTTTTAAGCGTTTCATCAAGGATTTTAGCTAATTTCCTAGACTCTTGACTTCTTTGCTGGCTACGGATATTCCCTTTGAGTTCAATTTCGAGTGCCTTACAGCGTTCAAACTGCTAAAATCGGAACTCACTTCCGCTCCAATCTTAAGTGCACCAGATTGGAACGAACCTTTTGAGCTGATGTACGATACTTCTGACTTTGCGATAGGTGCTGTCTAAGGATAGAGATTTGAAAAGAAGCCGCATGTAATCCACTACGCGAGCAGAACGTTGAATGACGCATAGCTGAATTTCACCACCACTAAAAAGGAGTTCTTAGCTGTCGTATATGCACTTGAAAAATTCCGTCCATACCTGATTGGGACCCAGGTCACAATTTA
The DNA here is from genome assembly GCA_030015575.1 of Agapanthus africanus. Classification (NCBI taxonomy): domain Eukaryota; kingdom Viridiplantae; phylum Streptophyta; class Magnoliopsida; order Asparagales; family Amaryllidaceae; genus Agapanthus; species Agapanthus africanus. Next base: position 498,181,940 of record CM057338.1, read on the forward strand.
CACCGATCATTCTTCACTTAGGCATTTCTTTGAGAGAAAAAAGACCCCAAAGGTAGATTGATACGTTGAATTCTCCTTCTTCAAGTGTTTGACTTGGCCATCAAAGATAAAAAGGGAACCGACAATGTTGTTGCCGATCATCTGCCTCGCATGACAAATCCACCAAGTGAGGAAATCCCAATCAATGAACAATTCCCAGATGAACAACTTCTCTCTGTATCAGTCGAACCCTGGTTCGCTGATATTATGAACTATCTTGTCACTGGAGAAACACCTTCTTTTTGGTCGAATCAGAACAAGTCAAAATTTCTCTCCCAAGTCAAAATTTTCTATTGGTATGAACCTTACCTGTTCAAGTACTGTCCTGATCAGATCATTAGAAGATGTGTTTCCAGCTCGAAAACGAGAAGTGTGTTATCTTTCTGTCATGACCAAGCTTGTGGGGGCCATTTTGGATCCTGAAAGACGGCTGAAAAGTTTTGCAAAGTGGTTTCTACTGGCCGACACTTTTTAAGGATGCTTTCGAATATTGCAAAACTTGTAGCCGATGTCAACAAATGGGAAAGATTGGAAAACGAAATCAGATGCCCCTGAATTCTATTCTGATTGTAGAGATTTTCGATATCTGTGGTATCGATTTCATGGGGCTTTTTCCGAACTCGTTCGGGAATTTGTATGTCTTGTTGGCTATGGATTATGTGTCCAAATGGGTGGAGCCAGTGCCTTCTCGAACCAACGACAATAAGGTTGTTGTGAAATTCTTAAAAGTGAACATCTTTTCTCGGTTCGGCGCACCTCGCATTATCATCAGCGATAACGGAACACATTTTTGCAACCGATCTTTTGAATCTCTGATGAAAAAATACTCCACAAGTCACAAATTGTCAACACCTTACCATCCTCAAACTTGTAGCCAGGTTGAAGTTTCAAATAGACAGATTAAACAAATTCTAGAAAAGACAGTCAGCCACAACTGCAAGGATTGGTCGTTAAAGTTAAATGACGCGCTTTGGGCGTTTCGTACCACTTTCAAAACAAATTTAGGTATGTCCTTATTGTTGGGGTTCCTAGCACCCTGGCCACTAACCATGGCCGTTGCAGAATGAAAATTTTTGGTGTTTAAAAATTTTGGTGCTAGAAACAACTATATAGAATAGAAACCAAACATGAATCTAGAAAGCTACTAAGAGCTTAGCTACCGTGATAGAGTTGTTTTACCAAAAGATCTGAAAGTGTGTCTTAGCACCACCACTAAGTTAATACCAGCATCAAGTATGTAATTTTAAAAATTCTTGGGTGCTAAGCTACACTAACCTAAAATCTAACTAGAGTATTAGGGTGTAAAGCATGATATAACAAGTTCTATGCTAAGTGAAAGAGTTTACAACCTTTGTAGACCAAGTCCTTCACTTCTATAGCTCCGAGTAGTGGTCCCTACGACACATCTTAGCTCCACTTGAAGAAATGAACTAGCTTGCTTCGTGATCTTCGAGGCCGAAGATGATCCACCTTAAAGCTTCTCTAGGTTAAGCTACCTCTTCACTAATCTACTATTAGTGAAGGAAACAAACTAATCTAAATTGCTAATCTAGAGTAGGTTGATGAAGTAGGGTTTTTAGCTCACTTAGAATTCTCCAAAGCCCTAGGATTCACAACTCATGTGAGGGTTAGGGCTTGGAGGAAGAAGAAGAAGAAAATGGAGAGAGTTTATCAAAAATTAACTAGCATAGATGAGCAAGTGAAGAATGGCACAAATAAATCATCTCACTTATTGAAGCATCCATTATTTTATAATACAAATAATGAACCATACTTCAATAGTGTTCACAAACTAATAAACTAATGAAAAATTCCATGCTTCACCCATGCCTAAAATATCTCGCATTTTCTACCTCAATTATCTATTTCTATAAATAGATAATTCATGTTCTACGTGTCATCTACCATGGCACATAAAAAATACACACACACACACACACACACACACACATATATCATACATATATATAAATATATATTAGAAGAAAAACTTAAGTGAGCTTAATATTAATTAATATATAAATATATCAAATATAAATATATATCAAATTATTAAATCAACACTTGATTTAATAATCCGGTTATATCATATATAACCGACTAATATCTTTTATCTGTATATCATATTATCAATTCAACACTTGATTCAAAAATCTGGTTATATCATATATAACCTAACCGATATCAAATGTCTCCAGGTTAGAATACGGTATCACATACTCATATTTAATCAGGCTCCCGCACATATCAATATATTTCCCCTACTTCATTTTGCTTGAACTAGGAAACCTCTGTGTGGGACTCTAGCAGTAGATAATGATCACATCAGTCACCCACAAGCCGTCAGCGGTACTAGCTGGACGTAACGGCTACCCAGGTATTAAGTGATTAGAAGATCAACAAGCAAGCTTGTCCAAACTCCAATGAAGCTTATGAGTAACACTTACCGTACAGTCTGGTCTCTTCGTCTGATACGTCGCATATCGAGTCTAGGGGTGGAATCGTCAGACCCCAGTAACTTGATAAGTCATGCCGATGTGTGGCTCATAACAATTCGAAAAACTACTGATAACACTTACCAGTAAATCTTATGAGCCCTGTCCAGGGACTTGCTGTTTTAGCCAATTGAGTATAGCGCAACATCAACTCCCATTACCGGGAATGACAAAACCCCTCCTATCGCTCACTGCCTCCATGTGACTCGGGATTGTACCCAAAATCCACCTGTTTGCACGACTCCTTTGAGCCGTGATAGGGAGGAAATCAAAGCACAGTGGGAACCACACAAGACACTATGATGATCTCAGGTCTGCAGACTAACCTGTACCAGTGTCACCAGAGAACTGCTATCTGATGATAGGTATGGTACCATCTAGGAGTTCTCGGCGAGTCCTGTTCGGTGTACCCATTCTCTAATGAGCACCTGTGTACAATCTTTGATACCAAACACCAATAGTTATGGGATCAACCATCGCCCCCTATAGTGTCAAGAAACGTACACACTAGTCTACTTTGGAATATCGATGCCCTGTCTCGATACTCCCTCGACTAGGAACAGTTAAAGGATGTGCTTGTGGACTACATAAGTCCCAGTAGTATGATCCGTATCATATTCCTGGTAGTCAAGCAAACCTCCTAAGGGCTTTATCAACATGTATCAGAGAGAGTATTATAATATAAGTATATATGTTAAGATAAAGAGCAACCATATAGCATACTATCATGTCGAGTAAGAAAGTCCTCTATATATGTCCAAGCATCCACTATATCATACAATAATGGCCTCCAGGGCATACATATTCCTAACAAGAATTCATAGTCTAGGACAGCAGTAGTGGCAATCTTGGTTCATCAAAACCTCTCTGTAACCGTCTTTGAAGAGATCGAAGTCCCTCTCGGGTGGCTGAGCCTACCCATCAAATCTGCGGAGTGACTAATGGATTTTCGAATCCAATTGAATCCTTAGGTTCTACTAAATTTTCAGTAATCGTTTGTGGTTCTGGAATCACTTCCAGTTCTATCATACTCCCACTAATGTTTTCTGAAAAGAATTCATTTTACTAAAATAGGTGGCGAGTCAAGAACAATATAACTATTGATCCTCTAAATGGTAGAATGTTAACCCTCGTCAAAGCCCGGGATAACCCACAAACTACCATTACTGAAACGTGCCTTGAGTTTATCCGGATTCTGGTTTTAAGCATAAGCCGGACAACTCCATATACCTTAACATCGTTAAGATATGAATCCATTCTATATCTTATAGAAAACAAAAGGCACTAATTTAATTGGAACCGGATTCAAAAATCAAGCAACCGTTTCCAGTGCATATCGACTAAATAGAAGAAGCCCATGCAGCATTAGTCATCAAGGAGCGTACCCACGGATGAGTAACTTGAGAGATTAGCAAGTTCTCAAATATATTACTTACGACGGAATACTTAGCATAAGTATCTGCATCTTCGATCACTTCGAAGAATCCTGATACGTGCAACGTATGGTTCTCTATTTTATTCTTATACTAATAACTTCTCAAAATTTGGACCTTGTATTTCAACGAAATGCGTGTCTAAAAACTAGAGAAGTCATAAGTAAATGGAATATAGTATGAGTACCAACCCCCTTGTCCTAATGGACATCAGACAACATATAATACTTTGTATAAGTTCTCTAAGTTTAATAATTTAAAACCTGTGTGTCGTAGATTGAAAACTGTGTTATGGTTAAGAAGAATTACACCATTATTGAATGCAACTTACCTAATCATCAACTGATAAATGTAAATGTCATAAACATAATTTCAAAAATTTATATCTCGCTTTATAAAATAAACGTACAGATATATCAGTTTGAAACCGGTGCATAACAATGGATATTTAAAACCAAATATTTTTCGTTAGGTAAAACCCAGGTGATTTTCTCAAATATCACCAATTAAAAAGAATTATAATATATTGAGGATCTAATCACCCAATTCCCAATATTCTACTCCCACCCAGTATCTGTAATGCCATACAGATGTGAGAATAAAGTCTAGTAAATACATACTCTGGAGTCAGAATCTAATTGGGAAAGTAGTTTTAACTCAAACCATGTGCGTCGTAGGTTGAAAACTGTATTATGGTTAAGAAGAATTACACCGTTGTTGAATGCACCTTACGTAATCATCAATTGATAAAGGTAAATGTCATAAACATAATTTCAAAAAGTTATATCTCAATTTATAAAATAAATGTATAAATATATTAGTTTGAAAGTGGTGCATAACAACGGATATTCAAAACCAAAAATTTTCCGTTAGGCAAAACCCAGGCGATTTCCTCAAATATCACCAATTACAGAGAATTCTGATATATTGAGGGTCTAATCACCCAATTTCCAATATTCTACTCCCACTTAGCATCTGTAACGCTATACAAATGTGAGAGTCATGTGTGGTAAATACATACGACATAGTAGCTAATTGGGAAAACAGTTTTCAAATAACACCGCACAGTAGAATTGAAACCTGAAAATGTTTCGAGGGGGTGGCCGGGTATTCCTAGTAATGCCTCTTCCACCATCCAAATTCATGATAGTAGTCGCAATTTCCTTTGCCCTCACTCCAATCCCTTTATACGACTTTACTTCTTACCTTCTGTACACTATATTTATGCTAATTGGTTTTCTACTTTCCCTACCTTTCGGCACCTGTCTAAGGTTTGGAAGAAGACTATCCAATAAACGTAATAGGTGTACTCTCTTAATACTAGGAGCTCTCGCAACCTGAGAGAAGGGAAAAAGATAAGACAACCGAATAATCTTATTCAATTTCTCCAGAACCGGAATTCATCCTCGAACTGAAACAAGTTTCTTCGAGTTCGTATGTAACTATACAGTGGCATACCTAAGAAATATGGATCTTTGTAATGATACAGAGTGTTCTGGAGAAATGCAAAAGGGAAGTAGGAGTAGCAGGGATACATGCGACTTTGTCATGAATCATGACAATTTAAAAGCCAAATTGTTTAAGAAGGTTTGGTTAACTTAGTTTATGAGTTTTAGTTTAAGGTCAGGTCATGGTCGCTGCGAAAGAGAGAGAGAGAAAAGAAATACTCAGCGTGCACCCTAATCTAGATTAGATTGGTTAATATTTTATCTTATAAGGATGGCTCCCACTGTTTTCTCAAATTCTCCTTCAAATCTTAAAAGGAGAACTAGCTGGGATCATCAACACCTTACAAGTTCGCCAACCGTTCATCCAGGTTGGTGTTAGTACTCCAAGGGAGGTTTCCCGTACTCTTGCACGGACCTAATTAAAATAAATCTCGTTTCCGCAGAGGCGTAGCCCCGATAACACCTTTCTAGACACCTAATAGGCCAGCTAATTGTGAAATGAAAAATATCTCCCAAGAGTAATCCTACTCATCAGTGGAATCGGGATCCAACTATCATCGCATGATAACGTAGATGGAAGCCACTTTATATACTACACTTCAGAAGGTATGCAACACAAGCAAGTTTCCTGTATATTTGAAATTCCCGATATTGTTTTTGCCCTTAGGACCTTAGTAACCTTGACGAATAATCAACAAATCAAAAGATCCTAGTCAAGTTCAACCCTTCGTTATCCAAGATTGCATTAGACCCACCCGCATAACCATTGACGAATAATCAACAAAATCATGCGACTGTCTTAACCAATCGCATAATCTATGCTACAGACAATCGTTACTTGGCTACCGTTCACTACGCCTTGACGAATAATCAACAAACGCAGCACAAATACTAAGTACTAATTATCTGAAATGACAGAGGGCTACGACTTGTTTTTGGCGAATAACTTTTAACGTAATGAACTGTAAGTCCACGTTACCTCTCCCGGTTCTTCGGGCTTGCGGAAACGGTGAAAAATAATTTTTAGGGTTTAGGTAACTTGGACTACAAAATACGGATCTTGGCTAAACTACACACTAGCAACTAACAAGAGAGTTATCTACTCGGTTAGGGGTTATACCTCAACTTGAACTCCTTCTTCTTGGACTCTTTGTAGTGGTGGGATGGTGCTTTCCTCGTCGCCTTCTCTTGTCGAAGATGGATCCACCTGAGGGTTTCTTCCTTGAGCTCCTTTCTCGAACTTTGAAAAAACTAAAGTCTCCGGCTTGCTAGACCTTCAACCTTAGGATGAGTAGAGAGTGGCTTTGGGTGTTTTATCTCCAAGGAGAGGTTTCTCAACTCATGAGAATGATTCTCCTTGAACTAGAGGAGGAGGAAGATGAAAGGAAGAGAGAGAATGGTTATGATAGAATGAGAATAGTTTTACAACCATAACAAAATATATGTGAATTATCTAATTAATAATATTAATCTTAGATGAAAAAGGTGATGGTTGGTTTGATGGGACCATTATCATATCACATTAAATGTTTTTTGCAAAGATCAAAGAGCATCTTGAAAAGTAATGATGATGGTCAATGTTTCAAACATGGTCAACTAGTCAACCAAGGTCAACAAGTCAACAATCCAAACCATGACACAATTTCATTTAATTAATATTATTGATTGATATTTCACATATTCATTAGGGTTTGGAAAAAGACAACTGTCAACTGTGCATACACACCTGTTCCGAAACCCTAATGAAAAACCTCTTCCTCCGCCTCAATCAACTGTGCATACACACCCGCATTCGTGTTCCGAGGAACATGAACACAATGAGATAAAACTAACCCCAAAACATGTACTAGGATCTGGCTCAAACCAGAGTCCGCTTGTAATGACTGTCCGGACACTAAACGTGCACAAGTGCGCGGATGTGAACGAACCCTGTCGCAAAACCATGCGACCTCTACTCAGTTTTGCCCAAAGGCGAATAACCCTCTGTGTGGGACTCTAAAGACTCGACACTACGCTGGCAGTGTGTTTAACCACAGACCGCAAGCGGCACTAGCTGTGCGTAACGGTCCCCAGGTAGATGCCGATAAGAAGACTGACGAGGTGAAACCCATCTGAACTCTTACTGAGCCTGTATGTGACAATCTCCGCACAGTCCGGTCTTTTCGTCTGATAACATCGCATGGCGGGCCTAGGGGGTAGTAAACGTCAGTCCCCTAATAGCGGTACAAGTCATGTCGGAGTGTAGCCCAGAACACCCTGAGATAACACTGGAAACCTACCAGTATATCTCGCTTACCCTGGCCAGGGACTACTCGTGTAATGGCTCTCCTAGACACAGCGCGATGTCAACCCACAATACCGGGAGAGACGAATCCTGTCTAACCGTCTCTGCCTCCAAGTGCTTCGGGACTGTACCCAACTACTACCTGTTTGTACGACTCCTTTGAGCCGTGGTAGGGTAGTAATCAAAGTACAGTAGGAACACACTCGAGGCGAAGTGACAGTGTCAAGTCAGCGGACTATGCTGTACTCATGTCACCTGGGAACTGATAACTGACGTTAGGTATAGTACTAACCAATCAGTTCCCGAAGAGTCCTGTCCAGTGTACTCGTAACCTAACGAGCACCCGCATACTATCTCAAGTACGACGTACTGACGGCTGTGGGACAGACCTTCTCCTGTGCTGGGATGAGAAGCGCATACGCTAGTCTACTCTGGAGTATCGATAATCCCACGACCAGGGACGTGAATATAAGGATGTGCTTATAGATTACCCAGCCCCCACGAGTGTGACTGCCATCACAACGTTGGTAATCAAGCAAAGATCCTAAGGGCTCCACTAATGTGTATAGCTGATATACTGAAAGAAACACATGTACACATTAAAGCAGAGACAAACCAAGTAGCATACTACCATTTCGAGCAAGATTGTTTATACAACTGTGAATATCCCAAGCTTCCATCAAGTAATATACAAACTAGTATGATACAGTAATGGCCTTTAGGGCATATACACTAACAATCTCCCACTTGCACTAAGGCTATGTACTGGCGTATCGAAGACCTATTATCTCGATCAGCCGCTTGAACCGAGTTTGGGGTAAGGCCTTCCTGAGTGGATCTGCAGTGTTATCTTCTGAAGCAACCCTCCGAACCTCGATCTCCTGGCGATCCACGATCTCCCTGATCAGGTGATACTGCCTCAAGATGTGTCTGGATTTCTGATGGGACCTGGGTTCCTTCGCTAAAGCTATTGCCCCGTTGTTGTCGTAATACAGAGGTATTGGATCAACAATGGACAGAACCACCTGAAGTTCTTTCAAAAACTTCCTCATCCAGACGGCTTCTTTTGCGGCATCAGATGCAGCGATATATTCCGCTTCCATAGTCGAGTCAGCAACGGTTTCCTATTTGGAACTCTTCCAACACACCGCCCCTCCATTGAGGGTAAAGACAAAACCCGACATGGACTTGGAATCATCCTTGTCACTCTGGAACCTGGAGTCAGCAAATGCCTCAATCTGGAGGTGTTTTCCGCCATACACCAAGAACATCTCCTTAGTCCTTCTCAGGTACTTGAGAATGTTCTTTACCGCTATCCAGTGCTTCTCCCCAGGGTTTGACTGATACCGGCTTACCACACTCAGTGCGTAAGCAACATCTGGTTTGGTACACAACATCGCATACATTATAGAGCCTACCGCAGAAGCGTAGGGTATAATAGACATTCGATCCCTTTCCAAATCAGTCTTGGGAGACATTTCTTTGGAGAGGGTGATCCTGTGACAAGCCGGTAGATTACCGCGCTTGGAATCTTCCATTCTGAATCTTTTCAGTATGGTGTCGATGTACCTGGACTGCGAAAGTCCTAATATCCTCTTGGATCTATCACGATTGATCCGGATCCCCAGAATGTAAGAGGCATCGCCCAGGTCTTTCATGGAGAACCTGTGCGACAAGAATCCTTTGACAGATTGTAGCATAGGAATGTCATTTCCTATCAAGAGAATGTCATCTACGTATAAAACGAGGAACACGACAGTTCTCGCTACAAATCTACTATAGATACATGGTTCATCTGGATTTTTGATAAAGCCAAATTCTTTGACCGTCTCATCAAAACAGATGTTCCAACTCCGCGATGCCTGCTTTAGTCCATAAATGGACTTAAGCAACTTGCACACCTTTCCGCTGCTCCCACTCTGAATGAAACCCTCTGGCTGGTCCATATAGACACACTCCTCTAAATGTCTATTTAGAAAAGCGGTCCTTACGTCCATCTGCCAGATTTCATAATCGTGGAAGGCAGCGATGGCAAGAAGGATCCGAATGGATTTCAGCATAGCCACTGGAGAAAAGGTTTCGTCATAGTCCAAACCAGGTCTTTGACGAAAACCCTTTGCAACAAGTCTAGCCTTATAGGTCTCGACCTGTCCATCTACACCAATCTTCCTCTTGAAGATCCACTTGCATCCTACGGGTTTTACCCCATCTGGAGCAACGTCCAAAGTCCATACTTTGTTGGTGTACATGGACTCCATTTCGGTCCGCATTGCATCCAGCCATTTTACTGAGTCAACGCTCTGAATGGACTGCTGGAATGTAGTCAGCTCATCATAATCAATGATGCAATCCTCTCTATCCCCGTCTATGAGAAAACCGTAGTATCTCTCGGGCGGATGAGATTGCCTACTACTCCTGCGGAGCGGCGTAGGAATGTCCTATTCTTTCGAACCCTCTGGTTCTACTAAGCTCTCAGTAATAGCTCGTGGTTCTGGAACTTCTTCCAGCTCTATTGCGCTCTCACTTATCTGATTTTCCAAAAATTCAGTTTCTAAGAAGTAGGCATGATGAGAAACAAAGATCTTTTGTTCCTCTTCGCAATAGAAGAAATATCCCTTGGAGTCTTTTGGATATCCCACAAACTTACACTGTACCGAGCGTGTCTCGAGCTTGCCCGCATGCTGCTTTTTGACAAAAGCTGGACATCCCCATGTCTTAATGTGTTTAAGATAGGGTTTCTTCCCACACCACATCTTATATGGTGTGGTAGGCACAGTCTTAGTTGGAACTCGGTTCAAAAAGTATGCAGCTGATTCTAGTGCATATCCCCAGAATGATCGCGGCAACTCAGCGTTACTCATCATGGACCGTATCATATCCAATAGGGTTCGGTTCCGTCTCTCCGATACACCGTTATGTTGCGGAGTGTATGGAGGAGTAAGCTAAGAGAGAATTCCATTCTCTTTTAGGTAATCCAGGAACTCGGCACTCAAGTATTCACCACCTCGATCAGATCTCAGTGTCTTGATACTTTTGCCTGTTTGTTTTTCTACTTCATTCTTGTACTCCTGGAATTTTCCAAAAGCTTCGGATTTGTGTTTCATTAAGAAGACATATCCGTACCTTGAAAAGTCAGCCGTAAAAGTAATGAAGTAAGAATAACCGCTTCGCGCATGTGTAGATATTGGACCGCACACATCGCTGTGTATGAGCCCCAAGAGCTCGCTCGCTCTTACCCCGTGTCCAATGAACAGAGTCTTTGTCATCTTTCCTTTGAGACAGGATTGACAAGTTGCATATGAATGATATTCGAACGGATCCAAATATCCTTCTGTATGAAACTTCGTCAACCTTCTCTCATTGATGTGACCCAGTCTACAATGCCATAAGAAAGCATGATTGATTTCAGGAGACTTTCTTTTGTGTGTATTCTGGACATTGAAAATCTGTGGTTGGTTTAATACGTATATATCATTGTTTAATGTACCTGACCCAATCAAAACTTGATTAAGGAGAATGTTCACAACATTACTTACAAATGCAAATTCATAACCTTCTTTAGATAATAAAGATACAGATATGATATTACAGGTTGCATTGGGTACAAAATAACAATCACGTAAAACCAAAACATGCCCATCTGACAATTCCAGGTGATAGTCCCCCACGGACTCAGCATCCATGCCAGCTCCGTTTGCAACTCTGAGGGTCATATCACCTGCCTTCAAAACTCTATGCCTTCTCAATGCCTGCAAAGAATTACAGATATGAGATCCTGATCCGGTATCCAATACCCAGGAAGTAGAGTTTATTGATAGACCGTTTTCAATAACATACACACCTGAAGCTGAAGCCACAACTTGCTTCAGATCCTGGGTTCTGGCCTTCCAAGCCCTGCAATCCTTTTTCCAGTGTCCACTCTTATGACAGTAAAAGCATTCTTCCTTTCCCACAAGCTTTCCCGCTACCTTTATTGCCTTTGCCTTTCCCTTCGTATCCACTTTACTAACACCGCCCCTTAGTTTGGCGGGGGCTTTCTTCTTCTTTCCCTTGGCTTTCGCCTTGGACTTAGAAGAGGAAGATCCTCCTACAAACAAAGTGGATGTTTCCCTACCTTTCTATAGGGTGCCCTCTGCACTCCTCAACATGTTGAGGAGCTCCGGAAGTTCAACCTTTTTTCCTTGCATGTTGAAGTTCAGGATAAACTGGGCGTAAGTGGAAGGAAGGGACTGGAGAATCAAGTCCGTATAGAGCTCGTTCTCTAACGTGGTCCCAAGGTCCGCGAGCTCTTCAATGAAGCCAATCATCTTAAGCACGTGTTCTGCTACCGATGATCCGACGGCCAATCTTGCCGAAAACAGCTTTTTCGACACTTCGTATCTTGTGATACGAGACTGCTCTCCATACAGTTCTTTTGTATGAAGAAATATGGATTCCAGGTCTATATTCTCGTGCCTCCTCTGATGTTCATTGTCCATAGAGGCAAGCACGAGGCACTTGGCCTTCGCGCAATCGATCTCCCATGTTTTACGGATTTTTATATCCGCGACGCCGGAGGTGGGACCTGGGACAGGGGGAGATTTGGTGGTAAGGAGATACCCCAACTTGTCGTAAGTGATTGCCATTTTGACATTCCTGAGCCAATCTTTGTAGTTTGGCCCTGTCAGTATGTTTTTATTTAGTAATAACTTAAGTCCGGTCATGTCGAATGGTCGCTGCAATTAGGAGAGAGAGAAGAAACACTTTAGCATGATGCTCTTGCAAGTTTAGAGTGGTTTTTAGTTTGTCTAAACAGGATGGCTCCCACTGTCTCTTGAATCCCTCCTCAAACCATAAAGGAAGAATTAGTCGGGATCAATCTCATCGTACAATACTTGCTTAACCGTTCAGCCAGGCCAGTGCTGGTACTTCGAGGGAGGTTTTCCAATGCTTTCGCGAAGTTCCTTAATTAAGTAACCTCTTTTCCCTGGGGGCGTAGCCCCGCTAACACCTTTCTAGACACCTACTAGGTTTATAGCATTGATCGTTAAGTGAGAAATTTCCCGAGGAGTTGCAAATACTCACAGTAGGATCGGGATCCAAATATCATCGCGTGACAAAACTGAAGGAATCCTACCAGAATCATCACACTCCAAATGGTATGCAGCGCTAGCAAGTTTCAGTTCTTTTGAAACTCCCGATGTGGATTTTTGCCCCATGCTCTTATGACCGTGACTTTGGCCAACAAATCATAAGTCACATGTCAAGTTCTACCCGTCATTCTCCAGGTTAATTTGAACCCACCCATACCTACCCTTGACTTTTGCCAACAAGACAGTACGACTGTCCCAAACCAACTCATCTATCTATGCTGCATATGAATACCCAATAGCTACCAAACACTGTGCCTTGACTTTGGTCAACAAACAGAGCTTGAATACTATTGACTATCCATATGAAATGACGGAGGGCTACGAATAGTTTTGGAGAAACCGTGAACGTAGTGAACTTGATATAATCGATGGAACGAGATAGCTTTTAAAGGAGTGGCTCAAGCTCCGCATTTAAAAGTTGGTTTTTGAAAAAAACCGAGTGGTTTTGAAAGTGTTCCAACGAATTTTACTTGGTTTATTTTATTGCATTAATTTTAATGTGTCCCATCATTTAATCCTACCATTGCAGAAAACAACGAAAATATGACGTACGCTTATGCCATCCGCATTCGCCACGGGGCCCCGTCATCACCCGTTAGGTTACTTAACTAACAACAGAGTGGGGGCTGGACTAGTGCGGATGCAAAACATAAGCAACGCCTAAATAGATATCATATATAGATATATAGCAATGATAGCCATTCCAGATCACAGATGAATACATTGGATATACTAGGAACCCGCATTCCGTTCGAGTCTGCAACGAAGAGCGGATTACACGGTCGTGATGAATAGCCAAACCCTACCCTAAACCCCTACGGGTGCGGCAAACTACCCGCCAAGTACCCGAAGCGAAGCAACCTCCCTCAACTCGTAAGTAGGCCACTCGGCACTTCGAGATACCCGGTAGTTTGTGCACCCCCTCCATGGGTCTATCCTAGGAGCAAAAACAGAAAAAAGAAATTATACAATGACGGCTACAACCTCACCCCGGTTGTGCGGCCAAACAAATAATATTACATCAATTTACATATTACAAGAATTGAAAGATAAACAAAACTCTCATCTCACAACCCCCCGGCTATTCATCCGTGACAATCCAACGAATTCATATACACATACCATCAACATCACAGATCACAGATATGTATAACCCCCACCAATCGACGTATAGCGATTAGCAGACGTTCAATATATATATAACATTACAGATATAACCCATTAGCCAAAGTCTACAGAAAATCGACCAAAATACAGATTTGTAACCAACCCAAAAACAAATTTGTTCTCTGGTAATTCTGGGCAGAAACAAACCATCTCAAAAATCACAAAACACCACCAGAAACAAACTGCAGGAGAAACGATCCACGGCCGAGTCAACTCGGCCGCGGATCCGCGGCTGAAGCAAGCTTCTGCCGCGGAACCGCGGTGAGTTGGTCGGTTCGTTGGATCGTTTTTCTTGCCTGTTCATAAAAAAGCCTGAGCCAATTTTTAAGACATGATTTATTATTTTTAGAGCAGAAATAAAAGTCGGCAGAAACTAGGTATTTTCGGGGTGTTTCGCGGTTTTTTGTCCGGTCGAAATTCTAGATACTTTGCTAACATGCTAGGGTGTGTTTAGTTAGGCTCTGATACCACTGTAAGTCCACGTTACCTCTCCCGGTTCTTTCGGGCTTGCGGAAACGGTGAAAAACAATTTTTAGGGTTTAGGTAACATGGACTACAAAATATGGATCTTGGCTAAACTACACACTAGCAACTAACAAGAGAGTTATCTACTCGGTTAGGGGTTATACCTCAACTTGAACTCCTTCTTCTTGGACTCTTTGTAGTGGTGGGATGGTGCTTTCCTCGTCGCCTTCTCTTGTCGAAGATGGATCCACCTGAGGGTTTCTTCCTTGAGCTCCTTTCTCGAACTTTGAGAAAACTAAAGTCTCCGGCTTGCTAGAATTTCAACCTTAGGATGAGTAGAGAGTGGCTTTGGGTGTTTTATCTCTAAGGAGAGGTTTCTCAGCTCATGAGAATGATTATCCTTGAACTAGAGGAGGAGGAAGATGAAAGGAAGAGAGAGAATGGTTATGATAGAATGAGAATAGTTTTACAACCATAACAAAATATATGTGAATTATCTAATTAATACTATTAATCCAAAATGAAAAAGGTGATGGTTGGTTTGATGAGACCATTATCATATCATATTAAATGTTTTTTGCAAAGATCAAAGAGCATCTTGAAAAGTAATGATAATGGTCAATGTTTCAAACATGGTCAACTAGTCAACCAAGGCCAACAAGTCAACAATCCAAACCATGAAACAATTTCATTTAATTAATATTATTAATTGATATTTCACATATTCATTAGGGTTTGGAAAAAGACAACTGTCAACTGTGCATACACACCCGTTCTGAAACCCTAATGAAAAACCTCTTCCTCCGCCTCAATCAACTGTGCATACACATCCGCATTCGTGTTCCGAGGAACATGAACACAATGAGATAAAACTAACCCCAAAACATGTACTAGGATCCGGCTCAAACCAGAGCCCGCTAGTAATGACTGTCCGGACACTAAACGTGCACAAGTGCGCGGATGTGAACGAACCCTGTCGCAAAACCATGCGACCTCTACTCAGTTTTGCCCAAAGGCGAATAACCCTCTGTGTGGGACTCTAAAGACTTGACACTACGCTGGCAGTGGGTTTAACCACAGACCGCAAGAGGCACTAGCTGTGCGTAACGGCCCAAGGTAGATGCCGATAAGAAGACCGACGAGGTGAAACCCATCTGAACTCCTACTGAGCCTGTATGTGACAATCTCCGTACAGTCTGGTCTGTTCGTCTGATAACATCGCATGGCGGGCCTAGGGGGTGGTAAACGTCAGTCCCCTAATAGCGGTACAAGTCGTGTCAGAGTGTAGCCCAGAACACCCTGAGATAACACTGGAAACCTACCAGTATATCTCGCTTGCCCTGGCCAGGGACTACTTGTGTAATGGCTTTCCTAGACACAGCGCGATGTCAACCCCCAATACCGGGAGAGACGAATCCTGTCTAACCGTCACTGCCTCGAAGTGCTTCGGGACTGCACCCAACTACTACCTGTTTGCACGACTCCTTTGAGCCGTGGTAGGGTAGTAATCAAAGTACAGTGGGAACACACTCGAGGCGAAGTGACAGTGTCAAGTCAGCGGACTAAGCTGTACTCATGTCACCTGGAAACTGATAACTGACGTTAGGTATAGTACCAACCAATCAGTTCCCGACGAGTCCTGTCCAGTGTACTCGTAACCTAACGAGCACCCGCATACTATCTCAAGTACGACGTACTGACGGCTGTGGGACAGACCGTCTCCCGTGCTGGGATGAGAAGCGCATACGCTAGTCTACTCTGGAGTATCGATGCCCTGTCTCGATAATCCCATGACCAGGGACGTGAATATAAGGATGTGCTTGTAGATTACCCAGCCCCCATAAGTTTGACTGCCATCACAACGCTGGTAATCAAGCAAAGATCCTAAGGGCTCCACTAATGTGTATAGGTGATATACTGAAAGAAACACATGTACACATTAAAGCAGAGACAAACCAAGTAGCATACTAACATTTCGAGCAAGATTGTTTATACAACTATAAATATCCCAAGCTTCCATCAAGTAATATACAAACTAGTATGATACATTAATGGCCTCTAGGGCATATACACTAACATGAACTTGATATCGTTGAAGGAACAGAGTAGTTTTGAAAATAAGTGGTTTAGCCTCCGCTTTTGAAAACTAGTGGTTTTGAAGAAAACCATGTAATCTACAGTAACATAAACTTTTGCTCAAGAGGTCACTCCCTGTGAAGGGATCTAGGCTCTTGCCTCCTCGAATGAGGTGCTGGATATTCCTAAACTAATTCCACCATGCTAAGCGAAAGAGTATGACTATAGGTTTTCGAAATTTGTTCTAACAATATCTTTTAGGTTTCTTTTTTTTGCATCAATCAAAATTAATGCGGTCCCATCAATTAATCCCTATCACACCAGAAAAGAACGAAAATACAATATACGTATATGCCATCCGCATTCGTCACGAGGCCCCTTCATGTACCGTTAGGTTACTTAACTAACGGCAGAGCGGGGGCTGGACTAGCGCGGGTGCAAAAAATATACAACATCTACTAGTATATATATAAATATATATAACATTAGTCCCAGGCATGATATAAGCTACATCACAGAAAAGCGATAAGCAACAAAGAATAACGGATAATTTAGGAGCTCCGGGTTTCATTTGAGCCGCAAATGAGACACGACTTACTCCTGTCGTGTGGATAGCCTACGCAATGTATAACCAAGACCCCTATGAGTGCGGCCAGTTACCCACCAATCCCAGAAGTGAGGCAACCCCAATCAACAAAGTGAATAGGCCACCCAACACTTTACGGAATCCGGTAACTTGAGCACCCTTCCGTGGGTTATCCTATACCCCTTACGAATGCGGCGAATGGCCTGCCAATTCTAGAGTGAGGCCCCCTCCGTCTCAACGCCACGAGATGCGGGTACGTTGCCCTCTAGAATCCGGCTATTTGAGCACTCCATCGCGGGGTAATCCTAGTATAGAAAAGAAAAACATATATACAATGGTGATATCGACCTCAACCCGGTCGTGCCCCAATAAAAGAATATATAAACTGACGGAAACCGCAGTCTATATGTCGGACGTTCGCCCAGCAATAATGAATATACAAATGAATTTGAACTGTACAACTACCATCGCACTATGGGCTATCCAACACGACAATCCGAACAAGCTATCACAGATATAATCATCACATCAATATATGAAAGTATGTGCAACCCCGTCTAAATGGCATATAGCAAATATACTACGTTTGAAGAACACGTACACCATATCACAGATATCAACGATGCAAAACGTTTCAAGTTCTAAACTTTCAAGTTGTCCCAAAGCAAAGATAACACTAGGTGAAATCTGGGAAAAATCAAATAAGACCAAAAATACCAATTTACAAAACTCAAGACACTGGATGAAAACGGGGCCCAGAGGTGAATAGTAAAATGGCAGAAACAGGAATTTTAGGGTTTTGGCCGGCCAAGTTTTGATGGAATGGCCTAGTTTTCATCTTGTGTCACATATATTTCTAGAGTAAGTCTCTGCACTTATTTAAAAACTTTTTAGAGACCAAAAATTTTCAGAACAGAAAGTGGGTTTTGAAATCGGAATTTTTCGGTTTTGAAACTAATGCATCGTCTACTGCTAGTTTCTAATGTTTGGATGGTTCTGATACCATGTTGGGGTTCCTAGCGCCCTGGCCACTAACTGTGGCCGTTGTAGAATGAAATTTTTTGGTGTTTAAAAACTTTGACGATAGAAACAACTACCTAGAATCGAAACCAAACATGAAACTAGCAAGCTACAAAGAGGTTAGCTACTGTGATAGAGTTGTTTTACCAAAAGATCCGTGTCCTTCGGTCTTCTATCCCCTTCCTTAACTCCTTGAAGTCTCCTTGATCGAGCTTGACCGTCAGTCTTCCTCAGTCGAAGATGATCCACCCGACGGATGTGGTTCATGGCTCTAGCTCCACACTAACTAGTGGAGCAACTAGAGGGTCTAGGTTACTAATCTAGAGTGTCTAGGATTTAGTGAGTTGTTCTTAGTGTATATCTATCTCTCTACTACCCTTAATTCTCAACACATGAGATTGTAGGGAAGAAGATGAAGGAGGAAGAGGAGATCAAGAAAGGCTAGTGAAGAGAGATATGCAAAAAGGTGAGAATGATTTTATCCAAGCAACCATCATGTGAGAAAATCATGAAGTATCATTTTTCCAATATAAAATCATAACCATGCTTGAATAGTTTGCATAAATGAATATTCAATTCATTTGTCAATACTATTGAAGCATGGCTCCCACCATTCTCACCTAACTACCTTTACACCTCATTTCCATTTAAAAATAAATGGATAAATCTAAAATGAGGTGTCCACCTTCTAGAATGTTTTCCGTATAAATACGGAATACACTCTACCGTATATACATACCCGTATTCGTATCAAAATATGAATACCCAAAAAGTGAATAACATAAAGAACATAACATTAGAATATACATATCGAAATATATATATGTAAATTATTAAATCAATACCTGATTTAATAATCTGGCTCAATCCTAAGCTGGCTAGTATTATCAACCGTCCGATTGAAAGTCCAGGTAACTAGTACAATCATTCGATCGGAACCCTGCACGTATTAAACTACGGCTACTACATCATTTCGCCTGAACCAGGGAAACCCTCTATGTGAGACTCTAAAGACTCGACAGTACGCCGGCAGTGAGTTACTGGATAAATCCATAACTACAAGTACGTTAGCGGCACTAGCTGTACGTAACGGCTATCCGGGTACCTGTCGAAAAGGAAGACCAACGAGCAAACTCATCCAGATCCCTACTGAGCCTATCTGTGACAATCTCCATACAGTCCGGTCTCTTCATCTAAGAGTATCGCATACCGGGTCTAGGGGGTGTAAACGTCAGACCCTAATAACCCGATAATTCATACCGATGTGGCTCAGAACCAATCCGGAAAACTACTGATCTAACAATCAGTAAATCCCAACTACCTTGGCCAAGGTCTTATAGTGCTGGTCAATCGAACACAGTGCGATATCGACTCCCTATACCGGGAGAGACGAATTCCCAATAATCGCTCACTGCTTCCATGTGGCTCGGGACTGTACCCAACTAAAACCTGTTTGCATGAATCAGTAGAGCAATAGTAGGGTAGTAATCTAAGTACAGTGGGAACTGACACGATACAAATGATGATCTCAGGTCTGAAGACTAACCTGTACTCATGTCACCTGAGAACTGCTATCTGACGATAGGTATAGTACCATATAGAAGTTCTCGGTGAGTCCATCCAGTGTACTCACCCCCAAAGAGCACCTGTATACGATCTTAGGTGCAAAAGACCAATGGCTGTGGGACCAACCATTGCCCCACGTCGGGGTCTAGAAACGTATACACCAGTCTACACCGGAATATCGATGTCCGGTCTCGATACTCCCACGACTAGGGACATTTAAGGATGTGCTTATAGACTACCAAACCCCTACATGTATGAGCGCCATCATAACGCTGGTAGCCAAGCAATAATCCTACAGGCTTTATCAACATGTAATAGTGATCTGTAATACCACCTAATGCATGTACATGATGATAAAATCAAACCAGATAGGATACTATCATCTTGAGTAAGACTGTTCTACCTGTATAGGTCCTTCCTCAATCATCACAATCGCTTGCCTGCGATTACAATTGTAATAACTGGTTTTCTTGTATACGTTTTCTTGTATTTTAATAAGTATTTTGTTTTAGCAATTGCCCCAAATATTTTCTCTACCTTTCCTTTTAATTATTCCTAATTAAATTTCCTATATTCTTCCTATTTCATTTTCCCTTAAATTCTTAAATTTAAAACCTAAACTAAACCATATTCCCAAACCCTAACCCGACCCGATCCTATTCCCCCTCTCTTTTCTCTCTTTCTCTCTCCTTTCTTTTCCTTTCTTCTTCACTCTCCTCTCGATCCCAGCCCCTTCTTCTTTGCAACCTCCCCCTACGATACGCAACACCCATGACCTCGCTCACCAATGGCCATCCCCAAGATCCCCTCGAGCTCCTCGACAACTCCATGATCTTACTCACCCCTCTCTCTTCATTATCTCACACCATCTCTTTCATTCTCTATCTTCCCCCTCATCCACGACTCCTCGCAACCTCCACACCACCGGAGCCTTCACCTATCAAGCACCTGGGCCTATCTCCACCACCTCTCTCTTCTCCATTGCACCACCGACCTCATCAAACCTACACGTTGCCAGCGTCCCCTTGTTGCCGATGACCATCAATGCTACCACTACAGACATAGTATAACCACTTGTTGCACCTACCTCCTTCCTCTTCGCCTCAACCCGAGCCCCACCCAGCACCAACATCGAGCTCATTTTGCTGCTGTCGCCGCCTGTTCCTGTGTCGGCTATTCATCACTGAAAACTACATTTTAATACCCTCATTCATGATCTATTTTGTTATTTATCGGTACTTTTAACCAGTGTCTGCTCAGTAATTACAGAATACAAGTGTTCGTGATAAAATACTGAAACACATTCAAAATCACGGATATAACGTTTGGGAGCTGACACTACAATCAGAACAGGAAATCGACCGATATTTAAAGAGCTTTTGCAAAATAAATGTGTGCATACAATTTTGGTCCAACACATGCAAGTGTGCACCTACTCTTTGGCACATAGACCATGGTGGGGCTGCCTTGGCACACACAAATGATGGCTTGTGCAAATGGGGGGACATGGGTAATAAATGCTAAAAGTGTTGGTGTGATGCATTGCTTCAAGTTCCCTCCAAATCTCTAAATGCAAACCAGATTATTTTAGACAAATCAAACAGCACCAGGATGATGTTGGAGCAGACACAAGACCACCACATCAACCCGAGCGTCTACGCTCGGATTTTGGCTGGCCACACACCCAAATAATCCGAGCTCGCCGGCCCCCTTTGCCCCCATTTGTCCCTATCTATTCTCTGTCCCTTCCCTGCAGTCACATCACCTTATTTTTATTACTTATTTAATCTTTTTTGGTGCCTATAAAAGCCAGATCAGTGAGCAAGGGAAGGGGTCTCACATATGTCCATTTTTGATAGTTTCTTTTGTTTTTTGGTTTAGGCCTGAGAGTGAGTGGGCTTTAACTTGGTCTCTTCTTCTTCTTCCCACATGAATCTTTCTCTTGAGAGCTTCATTATAGAGGTTGAACAAGTTACTAATATCTTGTACCTCAACTTCAAGTGTTAATATATTTCTTTCTTTTCTTTACTTGCTTTACTTTTCTTTTCATTATTATGTGTAACTAATCTTCTTTGGTTGTGGTGATGGTAAGGAAGTGAGACGAAAGGCTTTGCCTCCTCCTCCTCTTGTGATTGTTTAAAGTGCTTAATTTTGATTGTAAGCTTAAGATTGCTAAATAGAAGTGTTCGATATGATATGATGATTTTGATGGTTATTTGTAACCTTTATCTCATATCCTATTCCTTCATATCATTATTTGCAAGGTTAAGCTTAGAATCAATTATGCATTAAACTTACTAGGTAGTTGAGATATAATATGTTGCTTATGTTTCTTGACACTTTTCATTCAAGCATATACCATATACACTCACTAACCTACTTGGCAAGTGTAATACCTACTTTTACTTCTTATTTGCAAATTGATGTGCATTGATGTTGTATTCTTGCTAACCCGTGTGCTTAGTATTGTTACATCATGCCTGGACATAAAGATAGTAAGTAAGAACGTAACGGAATCGTTTCGTATTTGCCTCGAATATCGGAATTTGATGATTTGTTCTTCGCAACCGCGTTGACAAGTCATACTTCATGTCGGGATCGATGTAAGGACGAACAACTCATGATCAAGAGAGCGTAGAAGGAATCGTCGCGATTCGACCTTCCGAGCCAAATCCACGACCACTTATTTCTTATCTTCTTTGCTTGCTTTTCTTGTTTTCGTATTCTTTCTATTTTTTTGTGACAACCAATCCAATTCATTATTTGTTGAACATTAAACAACAAGACCTAATACATAATTCTCTGCGGATCAACCCGTACCTGCCAGCTTGCTACAACGTGCCGTGCACTTGCAGTTTATAAATTTTAAAACGAGAACGATCTTGCGTGCGCAATCCATTTCTTAAAATATTTCCATTTCCAAAACATACGTGTTTGCGTGTGTGGGTGAGTTCCCAACAAGTTTTTGGCACCGTTGCAGGGGAGTTGGTAGTTATTAGAAATTGTTATTTCTGGTTTGTACCAACTCACTAACTTTTAACTCAATTTTTTCAAAACTAACAAACGAATTTTTTTTCTAACTTGTTCTCTGTCCTGAAAACCTGCAATCACCATGAACTTAAATTAAAAAATCAAAGTATACCAATAGTTTAATAATATATCCTAGAGAACTCACACAAAATTCAAGCACCAACCAACTTCATTTGGCCGGCGACATCAATGAAAAATCCGGCTTCGTCGGGTCAAGTGTGGGGGTTTTCGTTTTTTCTTTTTGTGTGATCTCCAGTGATTTGTAGGTATTCTAGTGGTATTGTTTGATTTTTGTAATTTTCTGTGTGCAGGAATTGGGGCATATATATCGCTTTTTGACACCAAATATCGTATTTTTCCAACATTTCAGTTTTTAAGGAATTACGACCAGCGATCGTGCGGATCGAGGCTCAAATTCAATTGCAAGACGTTAGTAAAGTACAGTGCCAAAGATCCGGGTAGATTGACCCGCCCAAGCGAACAATCAAAGACTCGGATCATTTCAAAAAAGGGATTTTTCTTAACCAAATCACATATGTACGTATTTCCTAACACATTCCTCTTGAATCCGACGCATTCCAATATTTCTATCTTATGCAGGATTCTTCGCAAAAATTTGCCACCAATTGCACAGAGAACTAACCGTATTTTTTCTGCAGCGCTTAAATTTAAACTGAAAAAGAATTGATTTATTGATTGATATCTTGAATTCTTTTATTGATTGCGCATTTGTATCTTAATACGGATTTAAGGGCAAAAAGACCAAGATACGGTAAAGGATTTCATCACCTTTCTCCGTAGCCCACAAATCACAAAAAATGCATTCTTGCATACCCATAGTAATTTAAAATCAATTAGAACTCTGACTTTAAGGACTTCGCGCTTATTAGGAGAAGTTAACCGTGTTTAGAACACCGCTTAATGGTATATCGTTCACGGGATGTCTAGGCAAGTGTTCAAGAGAAAGGGTTATCTAGTTAAGGAACTTCGCGAAAGCGTTGGAAAACCACCCCTTATATCTGCACTTACCTGGCTTCGTGATCCATATATCTGGAGCCCGTTTCTCGATACAGTTTTACTTCGACAATCAAGTTCTTGAACAGGTCTAGTTGACTTAGCATAACATAGATTGCTAGGGGTATGATATTCTTCATTTTTGTGACACTTATGAATTCTTGTTGATATGGGTGATACACAATTCAATTCAATTTTTCACGATTCTTATTCTTTTGTTTATACTTAGTCCCAATTCATTTGTTCAAATTGCCACGATTCTTCCCACATTCATGAAAACTGTCCTTTTCTAGGGGGTGACCAACCGTCCCAGAGTTTTGCTAACGGTCACCCACCTAACACTTTTGAACCCAGTTCCACTTCAATTAGAGACCTAATGATTGAGGATTTAGAGAAAGAGGTCGATAGATTGACTGCTTTAGCATCGCCACCATCACAACCCTACTTACCTGAAACAACTGACCCATCCTTAGGGAATGATGGTGAGATAGATGCTAGGTTGACTGCTTTAGAGAAGGGTATCGAAGTGATGATTACGGTCGAGAATCAAATAGCTTCTACGCTAGCCCTGTGTATACAGCAGTCTGAGCAATTGTTTCACGCTCAAGTTCAATCTTTGGTTAGAATTGAAGAGCATGTAGCTGTAGTGATTCTAAAGAGTGAACACAGTCAATTAGAACCACATAGTATTAATATCTATCATCTTGGAAGTCACCCAAGTAAGATAAACGATCAATTGAATTTTGATGATTTCATAGATGTTGATGCAATTGAATTGACTAAGTGTTATCAGGACACACAAGAAAAACCTCCGACTGATTTTTACATTTCAATTTTAGAGGAGGAAGCTTGTGATTTTGACGGGTATGGTTTGGATAGATTGTTAGAAGAGATCAATGATCAGGAACCCACAATTATTGTATCACCTAGTGATATTGTTTCGGAAGAAACGTTAAGGTGGGAACCTACCTTTTTAAATGACATGAACCTATCCGGATATGAGTGTGATGAAGAAGCACTTGTTTTAGGAATTGTGAGTTATAGCAGTGAGTGTAGGATTGTGCAGAATTATAGGGAGGAAGAACCCCTTGAAAAAAGTCTTTCGTACAGAGTTTTGAAGAATTATTTGCGGATGAACTTGATATGCACGGTGAGTTTGAGTCAGGATTAATTAGGGAACATCCCATGAACCTTTCCTTTTCTAAATTTTTTGCGGATGAAATCCAGTTTTTAAACGAGATTGACTCCGAAACTCAACATGTGGTTTTTGAACATTCAATTCATCCGTGCAACAATTCTTTGATCTCTTCAA
Source organism: Agapanthus africanus (assembly GCA_030015575.1). NCBI lineage: Eukaryota > Viridiplantae > Streptophyta > Magnoliopsida > Asparagales > Amaryllidaceae > Agapanthus > Agapanthus africanus. The sequence goes on from CM057338.1 coordinate 498,207,007, forward strand.
AATTTCATTCTCACTTTCAACGTCTTCTGATCCCTAATCACACACACCCATACCCTTCGCTAACAACTAACACATTCTATTTATTTTTATTTTTTATATACATATTCTTTTACCAGCCCCTACATTATATCGATAAATTATTTTTGTGGCTGATATTAATTTCTGGACTAACAATGTCGTTTAACTTGTGAATACTATAATTAATCTTTGTTTTTCTTAATTTTTTTAAAATAAGATCTCACCCGTTAGGGGGTGAGTGCTAAATTTTTGGGGACAACGCCGATTTAACTTTTTGTTTGAGTAAATGTGTAAAAAAGTGGGGTTTTCTTTTTTTTTTTTTCCTTTTTTTTTGTAAAATGCCCTTTATAAGTCAGTAGACCCCTGACCTCGACCCTTTCTCCCCACAACTCAAACAGATCTAGAAATCTTCTTTGCTTTCCCCGCACTTTCCTCCAAAACCCTAGCCAATCTCCTCGGAATTCGACTGGCGACAGCATCGAAAAATCCGGCACCGCCGGTCTCGTAGTCCCCGATCGCCGTTTGCCTTTGTCAGAGCTGTAAGATTTTCTCTTCCCCCATCTCCTGCACTGTCTAAATTTTTTGCAAACTTCACCAACCCACAGATCATGGCCCATTTTGAATTACAGCAAAATTTTGTCGATGTATTCACCCATGAGGTGTTCGGGAGCTATTTCCATGATGCTATCCGACAGTTGGGGTGAGAGTTTTTGCTGTATGGGGAAAAGGGGTTATGTGCTTGTGAACACTGTTGGGATTCCTTAGCACCTAGCCTAGGGTTTTCAAGCATCACACATGCCACAACAAAAATTTTAGGGTGTGCTAAGCAATCAACCAAGGACACTACTAGAAAACTAGGGTAACAAAAGAGTAATCTATCATTAAAAATAGAAGTGTATGAAAATACAACCTTTGTAGATCCGGTCCTTCACTTCTAAAGCTCTGTGTTGACGTCCTTTCGCTGCGATCATCGAGATCCCGGACTCTATTGATGGTTTCCTCAGAGAAAAGAACGGGCTAGGTCGTTGACTTCGAGGCCGAAGATGATCTACGTCGAGGTGACTCAACTCAAGCTCCATCTTCACTAGGTCATGAACTTTGTGAGAGAACACCCTAAACTAAATGGAAAGTAGTAGAGTATGATGAAATAGGAAATGGGTTCACTTTGGATTTTTATTTCTCACTCTATTTCTTCACTTGAAAATTTCTAGCAAGCTTTTCTTCTTGAATGAAGAAGAAGAAGAAGAAGAAGAAAGAATATGAAATAATGAATTATCTGAAAAGAATAATCAAGTGAAGTCTATCATAATGCAACCATGGGTGAGTTAACCTTTATAGAGACTAAACCATAGTTTAAGTTAGTGGTTTGGTTAATAAATATCTTTAGCGAGACAAAGTTAGTGGACTTGGTCAAATGATGCTAAAAGCTTCATGAAGCTTTAAGCATGACAAAGTGCACACTAATTTTGAATTAAAAACTAAATATAAACCTTTTCCACTAACTTAAGTATGGTATAAGTCACTCATACACCCAAGTTTGCATGTATCATCAAGCATGATACAAACTAGTGCACAAACATATATCACATATACAACTTGTGCACAAAAAGTGAGAATATCAATCTTAAGTGAACCAATACTAGTTAATGTAAAGTAATATATCAAATATATAATTATACATTAAATCATTAAATCAGCACTTGATTTAATGATCCGGTCATATCGCATATAACCGACTAATATCATGTGTATCAATATATCGAAACAACACTTGATTCGGTAACCCGGCTATATCGTATATAACCGACCGATGATACAAATCGCGAGAATAAAATACAGTATCACATACTCGTATTATTCTCGGTCCCGCACATATCTCATATGCGCTTCTATTTCGTTTCGCTTGAGCCAGGAAACCTCTGTGTAGGACTCTAAAGACTCGTCAATACGCCGGCAGTACGTGGTGATCATATCAATCACCCACAAGCCGCAAGCGGTCTGCTAAACGTAACGGCCACCCGAGTATTAAGAGATCAGAAGATCAACGAGCAAGCCTGCTCACACTCCTGCGAATCCAATCAGTAACACTTACCGCACAGTCCGGTCTGTTCGTCCGATATGTCGCATATCAAGCCTAGGGTGGTAAACGTCAGACGGCAGTAGCTTGATAAGTCATGCCGATGTAAGGTCCATAACCATCGTGAAACTACTGATAACACTTACCAGTAAATCACAGCAACCCTGGCCAGGGATTTCCAGTTATGGCCAGTCGAGCATGGCGCAACATCAACCCCCAATACCGGGAGAGACGAATCCCCTCCTATCGCTCATTGCCTTCATGTGAATCGGGACTGTACCCAAAAACCACCAGTTTGCACGACTCAGTAGAGCCGTGGTAGGGTGAAAATCAAAGCACAGTGGGAGATACATAAGACTCTATGACGATCTCGGGTCAACAGACTAAGCTGTACCAGTGTCACCAGAGAACTACCATCTGATGTGAGGTATAATACTATCTGGGAGTTCTCGGCGAGTCCGTTTAGTGTACCCAGTCTCCACTAAGCACCCGCATACCGTCTCTGATGTCAAACACCAATGGATATGGGATCATCCATCGCCCATCACATGGGTCGAGAAGATATACGCTAGTCTACTCTGGAATATCGATGCCCCGTCTCGATATTCCCACGACTAGGAACATTGAAGGATGTACTCATGGACTACCCAGGCCCCACTAGTATGATCTGCATCATAGTCCTGGAAGTCGAGTATACATCCTAAGGGCTTTATCAACATGTAACAGAGAGACAATAAGTGTACATGTTAAGATAAAGAGCAATCAGATAGCGTACTATCATGTCGAGCAAGAAAGTTCTCCCTATATATGTCCCAGCATCCACTACAATATACATCTCATGTACAGTAATGGCCTCTAGGGCATACATATAACTAACAATCTCCCACTTGCACTAGGGCCATCTGTAGCAGTGGTTGCAGTATCTCATACTCAACCATCCCATAAAAGTCTCTTTCTGGGAAAAAGGCCTTTGTGAGTGGATCCGCCGTGTTGTCCTCTGAGTCTCCTCTCCTAACCTCGATCTCCCTGGAGATCAGCTATCTCCATGATCAGGTGATACTGCCTCAGAATATGTCTGGGTCACTGATGGGACCGGGGTTCCTGGGCCAAAGCCACACTTCCATTGTCACACAATGTTAGGAACCTAGTTCATCTCATGAACTAATATACACCTAAACTGCCTCTTTGGTAGTATCTTTGATAGCGATGTCACCAGCCTTTATCGTCTAGTTTTCCACGGTATCTATCTTGGAACTTTCCCAACATATCGTCCCTCCACAGAGGGTAAAGACAATGCCTGTGACTGACATTCAAGCATCCTTACCACCCTGGAAGCTATCCATTGATTCTCCCCAAGACTGATTGATACCATCTCACTACACCTAGTGAGAATCCTAACATCCATTTAGATCTATCTCATAGATCCAAAACCCAAGATTTAGGAGGTATCACCTTTATCCTATATGGAGAATGCTTGTGATAAGAGGAGATTGACCGTGCGTAGCATAGGAAACTCCTTTCCTATCAAGAGTATGTCGTCTACGTACAATACGAGGAATACCAGCATACTCTCTACTACCTTTTTGTATATACAAGGTTCATCTACCATTTTGATGAAGTCAAACATTTTGACTACCACATCAAAACAGATGTTCCAACTCCGCGATGCCTGCTTCAACTTTTAAAGCAACTTGCACACGTTTCTGCTGCTCCCACTGTCTACGAAACCCTCTAGCTGTGTACTTATAGACGTTCTCTCCTAAATCAGTATTCAGGAAAGCAGTCATGACACCCAACCACCAGATATCGTAGTCATGGTATGTAGCATAGGCAAGTAGGATCCGGATGGACTTAAGCACAGCCACTGGAAAAAGGCTTCATCATTATCCATGCCTGGTCGATGACGAGAACCATTAACAAGTCTAGCTTTGAAAGTCTCAACTTTTCCATTTACACCAAGTAATCTTCTCAAGATATACTTGCTCTTGATGGGGATTTAACCCTTCAGATATAGCATCCAAAGTCCATACTTTGTTGGTGTACATGGATTCCATCTCAGATCGCTAAGTATCCAGCCATTCTTACAGAGTCCCCACTCTTGATGGCCTGCTCGAGACTAGTTGGGTCATCATCTCATGATGCAATTCTCACTCCCACTGTCATCGAGAAACCGAAGTATCTCTCAGACAGATGAGAAACCCTGCTAGATTGGTGGAGAGGCTGAGGTTCGTCGGCGACTATTGAATCCTTTGGTTCTATCAAATCATCAGCTGTAGTTTGTATAGCTGGAACTCCTTCCAGTTCTACAGAACTGACCTTGCCTCGATCTTGTCCAGATTTTGCTTTTGACATAGGCCGGACAATCCCAAATCTTAACTTACTTAAGAGATGGGCTCTTCCCATACCATATCTCATATGGAGTGGTAGGCACTGATTTGATTGGAACCCAATTCAATAGGTATGCAGCTTCTCAAGTGCATAACCCCCAAAAGGAAATAGGTAACTCAGTAGTACTCATCATAAAGCGCACCATGTCACATAGGGTGAGATTGCTCCACTCCGATACACCGTTGAGCTATGGTGTATACGGAGGAGTAATACTAAGAGAGAATCTCATTCTCCTTTAGAATAGTCCAGGATCTCCATGCCTAAGTATTCTCCTCCCTGATCTCATCAAATGACATAATACTTATACATGTATTGGTTCTCTACTTCTTTCTTATATTCTTTGAAGTTCTCAAAAGCTTCAGACATGTGTTTCAATAGGAACATGCGTCCGAATCTTGAGAGATCATCAGTGAATGTAAGGAAGTATAAAGAACCAGTCCTGGCATTTGTAGAATGGGGACCTACATACATTACTATGTATCTCTCAAGAGTTCACAAACTCTTTCTCTGTTTCCAGTAAACGGAGCTATGGTCATCTTATCTTTGTGACATGACTGGCAAGTTTCACAAGATGTAAATTCAAACTGATTTAAATATGCATCTAGATGTAACTTAGCCAGTCGGGTCGCATTGATATGACCTAGTTTACAATGCCTCAAGAAGGATTCGTTCATTTCTAAACTCTTCCTCTTTGTGTGTGTTCTGTACGTTAAGAACTGTGGTTTGATTTAGAATGTATATGCTTTTAGATAACGTGCCTGAACCGATCAACACTTGATATAGGAAATGTGCAAAACATTATCCAACAATACAAAATTATATCCTTTTTTAATAAATAAAGAGACTGATATGATGTTGTATGTCAGGTTCGGTATCTAATAACATTCGTTCAGAATCAATGCATTCAGTAATACAGGGTGATAATTGTCAACACCTTGGCTACAACAATTGCACTGTTTCCAACTCTTGAAATTTATCACCCATTCTCAGTTCTCTACCTATCTATAGCCCATGTAATAGATTGCATATCTGGGATCCTGATCCGGTATCTCATACCCAGGACGTAAAGGATACTGAGAAACAGTTCTTTGTAATAAACATACCCGAAGAAGATGCATCATCATGCACTTTCTTCGTTTGGGCGGCATGGGAATCCTGGTATTCCCCTATTTCCTGCTTGGTCTTATAACAATTATAAGTTGGAGCGGGACCAACGTGTAAATGCACGGCGGCGCCCCGGCCGTCAATCTGACGGCCATATGCGGAAGCGGTGATAAACTTTAATTTTTCTTGAACTGGCAAACAGCCGCGAACTAATACCCGGATCGAACCATTAATTAGTCCTAGCTAACTATAAGAAGGGGAAGAGAGATATACCGACTGATCCGAGTCCTCCGGTCTTCTCGTCGTCGTCCCGATCTCCTGCGGAAGCTCCGGTCTCCACCTCGTCGCCGGAAGTGCACCACATCGCCTACTTCTTTTACGGGATCCCACCTCAATGCCGAGGCAACTCGGGCATGAAGCTGGCTAGTCGACGTGCCCAAGATGTGCTGTAGAATATTGTGTAGGACTTGTGTCTCATTTTGGGGTCGTAGGAATTGCCATATGGTGGAGGAATTGATACAAGCTTTTGGAGGAGGAGCTAATATGATTTTTGCCAAGCCAAAAGAGTGTAAATCCCTAGACTAGAATTTTGGACAGCCCCCATCAAGAGCAAGGCCGGCCATGACTTGGTGAGTGGAGAGAATGAGAGTGTGTTCTCAAAAAGAGAGAGAGCCCCCCTTATCCAAGAGAGAGAGAGGAATGGTTATCATGTGAAAAGAAATGATAGCAAGGAAAGTCCAACACTCAAACACCAATGATCATCCATCATCAACAACAATCCCAACACTCAACTAACAACCATGACTAAAACCATGATGATAAAGAAAGTCAAGCAATCATGAAAAAGGAAAGTCAAGTGATGGTGCTCATCATGAAAAACCATCATGATACAAATATATGCAAAGACCCCCTCCACAAATACTTATTTGCAACAATGCAAATAAGCCCTCCTCCACCAATCTTCGGCCAATGAACGATACAAAGGAAATTGGCCGAAACGGAAAGCAAACTGGCAACTCCAGAAAACTGGTCCCGTAATAAATTACAGGAAAACCCCGATACTGTGCATACACACCCGCATTTGTATTCCGACCGAAATACAAATGCAATGAGACAAAATCTACACTGTACTATACTAGGATCCGGCTTAAACCAAAGCCGGCTAGTAATATCCGTTCGATCCTGATCCGTGCAATACCGCATGTATCTGATCGAACCCTGCCATATAACCATACGGCCTGTAGTACAAACTGTCCGATCCTGATCCGTGCAATACTGCATGTATCTGATCGGACCTTGCCATATCTCCATACGGCCTCTACAGCTTTTCGCCCGAAAGCTTGAGTAACTGAATGTGGGGGACTCTAAAGACTCGTCAACACCTTGGTTGTGGATTTAACCACTAGCACGTCAGAGGTATAAGCCAATACGTAACGGGCTACCAGGTATTGACCAAAAGGGACGTCGATGAGCGAACTCATCCTGACACCCTACTGAGCCTGTCAGTGACAATATCCGTACAGTCCGGTCCGTTCGTCTATGAGTATCGCATGGCGGGCCTAGGGGGTTGGTAAAAGTCAGACCCCCAAAAGCGGTACAAGTCGTGTCGGAGTGTAGCCCAGAACACCCTGAGATACTACTGGAATACCTACCAGTAAATCTCCTTGCCTCGGCCGAGGGCTTCGTGTAATGGCTCTCCTAGACACAGCGCGACCTCACCCCCAATACCGGGAGAGACGAACCCCTGAAGATACGCTCACTGCCTCCATGTGGCTCGGGACTGTACCCAACTAAAACCTGTTTGCACGACTCCTTTGAGCCGTGGTAGGGTAGTAATCAAAGTACAGTGGGAACTCACACAAGACAAATGACGATCCCCAGGTCGATGAACTAACCTGTACACATGTCACCAGGGAACTGCCATCTGACGTCTGGTATATGACCAACTAGCATGTTCCCGGCGAGTCCTTTCCGGTGTACTCATAACCCAATGAGCACCTGTATACATCTTAGGTGATCTAAATGACACCAATGGCTTGTGAGACCGGCCACCGCCCCTCGTCGGGGTCTCGACTGTATACACTAGTCTACTCTGGAGTATCGATGCCCTGTCTCGAAACTCGCACGACTAGGGACCATTTAAGGATGTGCTTATAGACCCCCAGCTCCCACTTATATGATCGCCCTCATACTGCTGGTGGTTAAGCAAGAATCCTAGGGGCTCTACCAACGTGTAATAGCGACCTGTAAGGTCACCTGAAGCAGTACACGATGATAAAGGTAAACCAGATAGCATACTATCATCTCGAGTAAGACTGTCCTACCGGGATAGGTCCTCCATCAATCATTGCAATCACGTACCTGTGACCCAATAATTGACTCTGAGGGCACTATCTCCAACAATCTCCCACTTGCACTCAAGGCTAATTATTGCGATGTCGCATACTCACAGCCCGTGTGATACCGAACACCCAACTCCTCTACTAGTCAGTCTCACAAAGCTCATTTGCGAAACTATTGCGTTCGAGGAATAGCCTCAGTGAGTGGATCCGCTTTGATGTTTCTTTCTATGTCTCTCTAAATCTCAAGTTCGCGGAGAATGCCATCTCCCGAAATGAGCAATACCTGTCTTAGAATGCGTCTGGATGTCTGATGGGACATAGCTCATAAATGAACTCCAAATCCAAACTTCTTAGACTGTATCGTCAACTGAACTTAATCAGTACCCTGCGCCATGCCTCCCTCAGTATTGCCTTGGATCACCTGTCCAAAATACTGCCCCTCATCAGAAGGAAAACTATAACTCTGACAACCTTCTTGTTGTCCATGTCACCTTGGAAGCCTGGAATGATAACTGTCTCCCGAATGAGGCTGTCGTTATCATATCCCTAGAACATCCACTTATGTTCTAAAACTTGCTTCCGACTGTTTTTCCAGGATTGGATCAATGTCAACTTATTGCATCTAGTGCAAGAACAACATCTGGTGTGGTACTTGACATCTCATGATTGACTCAATTGCCTGAGCAAGTGATCTGCCAATCATGCACATCCCTCTCCCCTTTAGTCTGTAAGACACCTTTAGAGAGGGTGACTCCATCACCTGCAGGTACACTACCGTGCCGGGAGTCGTCCATTCTAAATACTCTTAGAATGCTGTCTAAGTACCCCGATTGAGAAACTACCCAAATCTAGATCTAAAACCATAGATCTAGTAACCAGAATGTCTGATATAATGTCCAAGTCCCATGTGGAGAAACCACTGTGTGACGACCAAAGTATAACCGATTGTAGTATAGGAGTTTCTTTTCCTACTCTGTGTATGTCATCCAAATACCAGGGACATCACACCCTACTACCTTCTCAACAGATCCATCCCCTATTCTGATGAAGTCAAACCTATGACTGTCACATCAGAAATAGATGATCTATCTCCGCTATATCTGCTTTAGTCTATAAATAGACATAAGCTTCCTGTCCACCAAAGCTTCCGCTGCTCCCACTGACTACGACAACCCTCTGGCAGAGTCATATAGACGTCCACTTCTAAAACTAGTTTAGAAGGACGCTATACTCATCCTCCCCGCCGGGTCTCGCAGCCTGGAACAACAGCAATGGCAATTGTGGGTAAACAAGAACTTCCCTGTCACCGTCCTTGAGGCTACCGTAGTACCTCTCGGGTGCCTGAAGTTACCCACCTTATCTGCGGAGTGGCCAATGGAATGTCAATCCAGATTGAATCTTTAGGTTCCTTATCAAATCTTCAGTAATCGTTTGTTGTTCTGGAATCACTTCCAGTTCTACCATACTCCCACTACTGTTTTCTGAAAAAAAATCCATTTTTAATAAAACTGTGGCGAGTCTGGAACAATATTGCTATTGTTCATCCAGATGTAGAAAGTCAATCCTCGTCATAGCCTGGGTCAACCCACAAACAGCCATTACAGAAACGTGCCTTGAGTTGTCCAGTGTCTGGTTTTAATCATAAACCGGACAACTCCCCGTACCTTAACAACGTTAAGATATGAACTGTTCTATATCCAATATAGAAACAGAGGCACTGATTTAATTGAACCAGATTCAAATCATGCAGCTGTCTCCAGTGCATGTCAACTTAATGGAAGGAGGCCGATCAGCGTTACTCAACTTAGGAATGCTTCCAATTATGAGTAACCTGAAGAGAAGCAAGTTCTCTTTATCATTACTATCAACTGAATACCATACACAAGTATCTACATCTTCGATCACTTTGAAGAATCCCGATACTTGCTACACCTTGGTTCTCTACTCTATTCAAATACCTATAACCTTCTCAAAATTCAGACCCTGTGTTTCCGCGAAACACCTGTCTAAAAACTAGAGAAGTCATAAGTAAACCGAATATAGTACGAGGACCAACCCCTCTGTCCTGATGGACCCTGGACAACATACAATACTCTGTATAAGTCCCTTGAGTCTGAAAACTCATTCACTGTGTGTCGTAGGTTGAAAACTGTACTTATGGTTAAGAAGAATTACACCGCTGTTTAATGCTCCATACCTAACCATCCACTGATATAGGTAAATGTCGTAGACATAATTTCAGAAAGGTATATCTCACTCTATGAAAATAGACGTATAGATATATCAATTTGAAATTGGTGCATAACAGCGGATATTCAAAACCAAATATTTACCGACCGGCAAACTACCCAGGTGATTTCCTCAAATATCACCGATTGTAACGAATCCCGATATAATGAGGATGATCACCCCAATTCCCAATAACCTACTCCCCACTCATCATCTGTAAAACCATACAGATGTGAGAATCATACCTGGTAAATACATACCCTGGAGCAAGTGTCTAATCGGGAAATCAGTTTTCCTTTAACAGTACACAGTGAGACTGAAACATCGAAATGTTTCGATGGGGTATCCTGGTATTCCTAGTAATGCCTCTTCCAGATTCACGACTGTAACCGTATAATTCTTTGCCACCTCTCCAAATCCCTTCATATGTCTTTAGTCTTTACCTCTGCACACCCCTTTAGGCCAAATGGTTTTCTTCCTTCCCTACCGTTCGGCACCAGCCTATGGTTTGGAAGAAGACTATCCAATAAGCATAATGGGTGTACTGTCCCAATCCTAGGAACACTCGTAATGCGAGAGAAGGTGAAGATAAAAGACAACCGAATAAACTTTATTCCTATTTCTCCTGGACCAGAATCCATCCCCGAACTGGAACAAGTTCCTTTCGAGTTCGTATATAACCATACGAAGGAGTATCCAAATAAACTGTGGATCTTCGTAGTGATACGGAGTGTCCTGGAGAAATACAAAGGTGATTTAGGATTGACGAAGGAATACTTGGTTTGGTCGTGAAAATCTGTTGCAATTTACTTTGCCCTCTTACTAATCCCTTGCTTTGTCTTAACTTAATACCTTCTGTACACCATCGTTAGGGCTAATTGGTTTTCTTCATTTCCTACCGGTCGGCACCAGCCTAAGGTTTGGAAGAAGACTATCCAATTTGCGTAATAGGTGTACTATCTCCTAAACCAAGGAGTACTCGCAACCTGAGAGAAGGTAAAAGGAAAAGACAACTGAATAATCCTATCCGTTTCTCCAGAACCTGAAACCATCCTCGAATAAATTCTTTCGAGTTCGTATCTAACCATACGATGGTTTTGTCCAATGGAAGTGGACGTTCGTAGTAATACGGGGTGTCCTGGAGAAAAGGGTAAAAGTAGGAGTGGCAATGAGGTTTGCAACTCTGACAATCCAAATGCCAATGTTTAAGAAGGTTCGGTTAATTTTGGTCACTGAGTCATAGTCTTAGGGTCGGGTCAATGGTCGCTGCCAAAGAGAGAGAGAAAAGAAACACTCAGCGTGCACTCTAACCTAGATCAGAATGGTTACCAATTTATCTAATCTGGAAACCTCCCACTGTACCTCAAATTCTCCTCCAAACCTAAAAGAAGAATTAGTCGGGAACACCCGAGGAGTAAACTAACTCATCAGTGGGAATCGGGATCCAACTATCATCGCATGATAACGTGACGGAATCTGCTCACATCATCATACTCCAGATGGTATGCACATATCTGGCAAGTTTCAGTTCTTTGAAACTCCCGATGTGATTTCTGCCCCATGCTCTTATGACCTTGACTTTGGCCAACAAATCATAAGTCACATGTCAAGTTCTACCCGTCATTCTCCAGGTTGATTCGAATCCACCCGCACAAGCCCTTGACTTTGGCCAACAAGGCTATACGACTGTTCCAAACCAACGCATCTATCTATGTTGCATATGAATAACCAACAGCTAACCAAACACTGTGCCTTGACTTTGGCCAACAAACACAGCTTGAATACTATTGACTACCCATATGAAACGACGGAGGGCTACGAATGGTTTCTGGCGAAAACCTTTAACGTAATGAACTTGATATCGTCGAAGGAACGGATAGCTTTTAAAAATATAGTGACGAAAACCTTTGCTAAAGAGGTCACTCCCGGTGAAGGGATCTCGGCTCTTTCCCCGTAGAATGAGGTGCAGGATATTCCAACTGAATACCACGGTGCAAAGCAAAAGTAATCGGCTATAGTGAAGTCATTGCCCTGATGCAAACTTTTGTCCAAGGGGTCACTCCCGGTGAAGGGATCTCGGCCCTTGCCTCGTCGACTGAGGAGCAGGATATTCCAACTGAATACCACGATGCAAAACAAAAGTGAACGTCCTTGCAATAACAGCTTTTTGAAAAGTGTTCCAACAACATCAGTTTAGGTTTGTTTTTAACTTGCATTGATCCCGAATCAACGCAGTCCCATCAATTGATCACACCAAAAAGAACGAAAATATACTGATGTACGTATATGCCATCCGCATTCGCCACTGGGTCCCGTCATTACCCGTTAGGTTAGCTAACTAACGACAGAGCGGGGACTGGACTAGCGCGGATGCAAAACATATACAACATCTACTAATATATATACCAATATATTATATTCGCTCAAGGCGTGATAAAATGCAACATTACAGAAATGTACAGCATCACAGAAACAATACAGATATCTGGGATCCCCGGGTTTCACAGAGCCGCTGAAACCGACGTTCCCCTGGTCGTGTGGATAGCCTGTGCAATGAAATCCTAGACCCCTACGGGCGCGGCAAGTTACCCGCCAAAACCTGAAGCGAGGCAGCCCCCTTCAGCTCCGTGAATGGACCAACCCAGCACTTCACGGAATCCGGTAACTTGGGCACCCCTCCTTGGGTCAACCTGTACCCCCTACGAGTGCGGCGAATAGCCCGCCAATCCTAGAGTGAAGCCCCCTCCGTCCCAATGCCATGAGATGCGGGCTTGTTGCCCTCTAGAAACCCGACTATCCGT